>CM031879.1:60457411-60531304 GCA_018697195.1 Certhia americana | reverse complement strand
GTGTGTGTGTGTGTGTGTGTGTGTGTGTGTGTGTATGTGTGTGTGTGCACCCACACCCTCTCTCCCAAATCCAGGGGAAAGTCTATCACACCTGACTTCACACCCCACCTCTGTGTGTGCGTGCCCACACCCATTCCCTTTCCCAAATCCAGGTCCAAAATCCTTCACACACAGCCTGTGGGTGTGTTTGTGTGCCCACACCCTCTCTCTTTCCCGCATCCAGGTCCAAAATCCTTCACACCTGACTTCACACCCCACCTCTGTGTGTGTGTGCCCACACCCCTCCCTTTCCCATGTGCTCTGGGATGGCACAGTGGGAGCCTTCCCCTTCTTTCTGCCACTTTTCCCAGCTGCACAAGAGGCACAGGGAGCCACAATCACCTTTCCCAGCAAGTGGGTTTGAACAAGACCTGCAGTTCGTGCAGGGAAGGATCTCCATACAGCAAGAACTCTCAGAAAGAGAACCCCCAGGCAAGAATCCCACAGAGAGAAAATACCATGTGCTCATGTTGGCCAAGAGGAAGTAAAGAAAAGCCAGAAATCCCATGAGTTATGAAGTCATAGAACTAAAAATGTGACAGGTTTTTGACACTTGTCTTCAGACAACCAATTTTCAGCACATCTCTGCAGTCTGCTGGGGCCTGGTCACACAAGGAAAAGAGTTTTGTGCTGTTTCATGGAAGGCAGAAGTGAGCAGGAGATAACCCAAAGTGGGGAAAATCACCCATGGCCTGCTGCAAAACTGCTGGAATGTGGCCCCACACACTGCTGGCCCTTGGAACACCAAACTCCTCAGACAGCTCTTCCTCAGCCATTCGTGTAGAGAGTTGGGTTCACTTCATTTGAAATTTCCTAATTGAGAGCAAATCAGGCTTTAACTAGAAAGTAATAAAAAACTTTATTAACTAATAAAGTAGGAAAAAACCAAGAATTACAATGAAATGTTTAGAACACTCCTCCTACCTCTCCCACCACCAGAAATCAGAAACCACATTTCCAGAATCCACCTAAAAATGTGTATTCACCAAGGTGTATCAGCCCTTCCTCATTGGCTTAATCACGTGTCAATATCACAAAATTGTCCAATCAGGCCAAACCAGGACGAAGCCCTAGCCTTAAAAATTTCCTTTAAAAGTCAAGATTTTTCACAGAGGAGAAACCCCAGTTTGTTGATTTCTGTAACTGACCTTGATTCTACTTAATAAAAGTCAAACCAAGAAATATTGGAAAGGTAAATTCTATCACTGAGTAAAACTGCCTTCCATTTTTTCCACTTTGCCATGACTTACCTGTAATCTCAATAAATGTGTTATCTCAACCTTCAACATGCACAAAATCTATTTCTGCAGCAGTATTACAAAAACATAAAAAATATTCACTCCTATTCAGTCACTGAAAGAGTCTCCCCATTATTGCTGTTGCTGAAGAACTTCAAAACTGCAACAGTCAATTTTTTCTGTAAGGTAAAAGAGTATATTCTTCTAATTTTTGAAAGACATTGGACTCCCACACCTTCAAAGCCTTCAGGTCTTCAGGACAGCCAAACGAACAATGAATTATTTATTTTTCAACAATGGAGAAATTGACAGGTTGGGATGCAGCTGAGTAATTACCTATTTTGAAGGATCAGTGGCCAAAACTGAAAACACATCCTTTAAAAATAGCAGTAATTGTTCTTCCATCTGAAAGACAAAACAATATTGTTACACAAACAAGAAGTTTTAAGCTCAACATGGCTCGACAAGTGGGTGAATCTTGGAAAGCAAAATTGTTACGTGATGTTTGAATTGTGTAGTTTCTACTTCAGCCTACTCTTTGTCTATAAAAATATACCCCTGGTTTTAGACATTCATACTTCTTAAAGAGCAATTTTTAAAGAATGCTTTTATTCTAAGTAACTATGCTGCAATTATTTTAATTATTTTTTTATGATTTAATTTTTTAGAGGCAATTATCTTAGTCAGTCATTGGCAACTGGTGGAAAATTTTCCTATGCATGAACAAAGTAGGCCTTATGGCAAGAAGTGCTATATTTAGGAATCTATAAAAAAAATATTTTTGTCTATTCCTGCCAGAAAGCATGACCTCTTTTTAATGATACAATTATCATAATTATTGAACATTATCATTATAGTCAACTCATGTAAGCATGCATCTTTATAAAAAGGAATTACATAAAGGCATTGAAATACACAGAATTCAAGCTCAGACCACAGAAGCCTAGAATGATTCAGGTTGGATGCCATCTCAGCAGATCCTCCAGCTCAGCCTCCTGCTAGAACAGGCTCAGCATTGGATGCAGCCCTGCCTGCCTCAGCTTCTTCAGCTGGGTGTTCAAAGTTGGCAAGAGCAGAGGCCACAGCCCCTCTGGGTAGCCCTGGCTGCGGTCTGATTGTCCTCAGGGTGATTTTTTTCCCCTTTATGCCAAGCCAGAAACCTGCAGCACCCAGTGCTGACTTCAGGGGTGCAGCCCTGCTGAGCTTCAGGGTCAGACAAGTTCCAGTGTGTTCAGGGGCATGAGGACACAACATGATGTGGAATAACTCATACATTAGCTCGTCAGCCTTGCACAGGACCCTGGGTTTAGAGGTGCTGCCTAAATGTAAACATTGCTGTCTAAGGGTATCAAACAGAGAGCTGTCTTTAGTAAATGTAATTCAAACCCACATGCTGAAACCTTCTTGTAAACAAACGTTTCCAACACTTGTTTCAGATATTCCAGTTAATTGATAAAGCTTTTCAGAATCCAAGCATTAAACTGGGCAGACGTAGGATCTGAAGATTCTCCACCTGCTGCTTTTTGGAAATGCTCACTCAGACAGTGTGACTGTCCTAAGTAACAGAGATAAAACATTTCTTGGTATGATTTGGATACAGAGCTCCAATGCTATTCTACTGTCTCAGCAGTTTGAAACCCTACACGTTACAAAGAAGCCACTAATGGTCTATTCTTGTGTGGGTTTTTTTTTTGTTGTTGTTGTTTTTCTGTTTCTCCTATGTGTTAAATAAAAAATATTCCAAGGGTTTTGGTAAGGTCCCTTTCCAAAGCTTCCTCCCCGTGCCAGCAACTGGCTGGCTATCACAAAGCCTTTTCAAAGGCTTACCCCACACAGAGCACACCATGAACCTTTCCCAATAAATTGGGAGCTCATGTGTAACAACAATTTGTGGTTGATGTAGCTAATAATAGCTGTTTCTACAAGCCAGCATCCCTACATACCATCTCCTTACCTGGCACAGGAGTGGGAAGACACCTAAGGGAGTTATGAGTCTTAACAGGCAAAGGCATTAATTCCAAGAAATTACATAGGGAGGCCAAACATCTTAGCTCCCTTTGTGAGCAGAGACCATGATGTGCTGCTGTTAAACCCGAAATCTAGCTCTGCAGGTGTTATCTGCAGGAATCCTCCCTCTTCTCCACTGACAACAGAGCAGCACTCAGATGAGCCTCCTTGCCTTAAACAGAAGTCCTCCACAACTGTGAAACCACATCCTCAGTTTTGGGCTGTTTACAGGGTAGTCAAAATGTGTTTTTTCAAGCCAGAATACACCAAAAGCAGGATTTCATGGACAGCCCCGCTGCCAGTGGCAGTTTTGCTCTGCAGATTTTTGATCACTTCACACAACCTTCCAATTAGTCGTGTGTAAAATGAACAAAATCAGGAAAATACCTCAAAATGTAGGCTGAGTGTCCAGCACCTGCTACAAATGAAAGATAAATTTGCACCCCATTAGGGAAATTTCAATGCGTAAACAGTCCAATCTTAAAAGCTCACTATGCTTCTTCCATAACATCACTCTAAAAACATTTTAACAGCTCAAAGCAGCACCTACAGCAGGTGTCTCTAATTACCATTCAGAAGAAGCTTGCAAGCAATTTGTAGCTTTAAATTTCTTGGTACTATCACTAACCAGTACCTTAGTCAGAGTTTTAACAGTAGAAGGGCTGTAAAGAATAAATTGCTTTCTCTCTTGAAGGCAAACATTTCTACCCTGGAATATTTTCAGAGGCTATTTATACTTTGGCTGGATAGTTAGCAGAGTTTTGGTGCCTGTAAGATTTATATAAACCATGGAAGAAGGTGGCGTATTGAAGCAGATGGCACAGGACCATGGAATGCACACGCTGCCTGCCTTAAAAAAGACATAAAACGTCTTCCTCTCACCATGGCGTCCCCAGAAAACCTAAAACCTCTGTTTTATGTGAAAGTCGGCCTGGTAATTCAAATTTCTAAATACAGAGGTGCCTCCCTGAGCCCCGTGTTCAAGAGCTGTGTGCCTCTGGGGATGGTGATTTTACTGGAAGGGTTGTGGTTGTCAGGGAGTTCAGCACTGAGCACCTCCTTAAAGCCAAGCTGCCTGTCCCATTCAGGCTCAAGAGAAAGTGCAATCAAGCCCTTTATTTAGCTGCAGGTGATGATGGTGATTGCCTCAGATCTTATAATAAAGCTAGACAGACCATAGCTCACAATTAAAGTGGCTGTAAAAGCTCTTGATTGTAAAAGTGGGAGGAAGACAAAACCAGGAGTTGAGACAAAGTTTGTTGAGTGGAAAACTCTTAGGAGTGACATCTATGAAGCTTTTCATTCATTCAGAATGCTTCTTTTGTGGTCTGGAGAGCAAAAAATTATTCATGGAGCAGAACTGCATACAAGAGTGTACCATAATATATGTAATTTTAATAGATTTCTCATCCTCTGTAAAACAAGAAGAAGCCACAAACTTTCCTGGTAGGTTACATTACAGGGAATAGGAATGCCAAATTTTGAACTCCTAGAGAGGAGTCCCACTCCTCCAGCTGCAGGACAGTCACTTCTTGGGAAATAGAGATGGGCCTTGAGAATGAAACCTTCAGCACTTCAGTTGGAAATAGGACTTATTTGGCCAATAGTAAATGGCTCCAGCTAAGCTACTTTACTAAAATCACTTCACAGCCAATGGGAAAAAAAAAAAATAAAAAAAGGAGGAGTGTGCTAAACTCGATGCTTCTCACCAAAATAGGTGACTTTGACTCTAAGCAGAGGTAGGATATCCGTGACCAGTCTCCAGCTAGGTGAGAAGGGTTGGTGGAAGTACATTATATCAGCAGCAAATTGTTAGGTTTAACTGAAACACTGGAGCCTCCAAGACGCCTTCAGAGACAGAGAAGATGAAGTTAGAGGTATCCCCATGAACTGCAGAAAATTAGATCAGTAGCTTGGAGTGGATGTGCATGAAATGGCTGAAGGTAAATGAACAAACCCAGCCACCCCGTGCTGCTCTGAACAGGACACCCAGGACAGGGACCCCAGTTACAAACACTCTCCACATTGTGATCTTGCTGGACTCAGGCTGGCCTCTCAGCCTGTTTTCTGACTGAATCAGGAGGGGAGACAACACGAAGCAGCTTGGACATCCATCCAGTCCATAGGCAGGATGGGTGGGATGGGGCCCCCAGTTTGGCTGCCTGCTCGGAAACCCAGAATCAGCACTTACAAAATACTGACTGGCCTTTCTCTGAACATCATCCTCCTGTGAGAGATGTCAGATTCCACATCCACTAATTAAACCACTCAAAAAAACACTGATCCAATTAACAGCAATTTTAGGCAAGAGCTAGTGTTCTCAAAAGCAACAGAGAACTCAGAAAATGCGCTTAAGAATTCCTCATTAATATCATGGCCTCTTGAAGACTTCCTAAACGCACATCAAAAATTTGGGATGCAAATACCTTTTAACATTTTTAACCAACACTTTTGAACTTATATGTTATGTAGTAATACCTAAAATCATTTCTGCTAAAATCATTTCAGTATTACTTCATCAAAAAGAGCTATCCCCTGTGTGTCTCCTTGTTTTGTCCCAAGGTCAGCAGTGAGCTGCTGTTTTTGTGTTTCAGTCTGGAAAATGACAGAAAAGTCTGAATCTTTCATCATTTTCTACAAGGAAATTCTTCAGATAAATTCTGTCCTTTGACAGATGGAAATAGAATGTATAAACAGAAGTCATCTTGGCTGTGGAAAAGGTACTGGTCTCTTTTGTTTAACATTTCACAGTTTAGAATAAATTTCATCTACACCAGCCAAAATATTACAAAACTCTTATAACTGAGCTATTTCATTTGATATATTCTTTCCCAGTGCCCATTTGCTCTGCATCTGTATGCATTAAGAGGCTGAACTGCAATCTTGTATGACTGGAGAAAAGGTGCTATTTCTTTCCTGAGACAGAACATTCAAGTAACAAATGAAAAAAGCAATATACCATTGGACAGCATGTTCTTTAACCATGCAAAATTATTGCAGCTATATTCACTGTACTAAATTATAAGTTTCCTGTAGAATTTATATTTCTAACTGAAGAAAAAAAAAATAACATTCAATTAATTTTAAGTATTACCTCTAAGTATTTCAAAATGAAACATATATTCTTTTAATCTTTTTTCCAACTAAGTCCCAAAACATTTAATTAATTTTTAAAATACATTTTATTATGGATGATACCATATTAATTAAGGGTATAGTACAGGCATTAGAGAATGGTGTTTATTAAGGAGCACACTTCATTGTGTTCCTGCAATTTTACCATCAGTGAATACTGAAATAATGAACAGTTTTTAAATAAACTGGTGAATGCTTATATAGCTAATCTCCGTAAAAAATGTTACACTGTTTTCCATGGGATTTGTGTTTATATGAAGATGGGAACCCTGGATAAAGAACTGGAGACTTAATCTTAGTTTTTGTTGTTTTTTTTTTTTTTTTTTCCTGTGGTTTTAATTACTGCTTTTTATTGACTCCTTCAAGCTGTGCCATCCATTGATCAGGGAGTCCATAGGAATTTAACATGTGTTTAAAACATTCTGAAAATCTGGCTTTACTAGTTGCTCTTTAAAATAGGTCCTTTGAGAGCTTCTCCACCTCACAGGATAACATTCTAGGAAATTTGCGCTTGTAACATCCAGTTTTTAACATTTTCTTCCCTTTCATTGAAGGTTATCCCTGACTGCTTCTCTCATTCTGTCCTAACAAATTTTTATCTTGGTTTATTAATCCCTCATTCACAAATGTTGCCTAAAGGTCTTTGTTGATGCCTGAAACTTTCAGTACACACACAAAGTCTCAGAAACCAGTTCCCAGAAACTTTGACAGGGAATATGATAACAGTAATTAGTTACCCAAAATCTAGACTAATTAGCAATAATGATTTCCAGATGAGGATGGATGATCCCCCAGCGCCATCCACTCATGTCCTGCAGTCACAGGGCAGCACAGGAACGTTCAGCATCTGTCACCAGCTCCAGCTCTTTCCTAGTGCTGCAGGAGCAGATTGCCTTCACCTGCTGGGCCAGAGCAGAGAGGAGGCTGAGGCTCAGAAATTCCCTGATTGCCTCATACAGCAGGAATTCAAGGATAGTTCTAAAAAAGTATTTAGATGGCACTAACATCTCAAGTATTTCAATAGTTGGTTGGGCTTTTTCTTCTGGAAGTTGCACCCAAATATTGTGGAGAAAAGTAGCAACATAACCCCAGTGAATCTTCCTCTAAAACAGCACCAAAGAGAAGGAATATGCTTTAAAGCAAAATTACATAGTCCAAGCACAGATGGGAGGAGAGAAGGAACTATTCAGCCCCCAACAGCCCTGAGTAGGTGATTCAGACTGAGTTGGCAAGACTCCTGGGCAGCAGATCATCCAGCAGATCATGCAGTCCTACATTTCAGTCCTTGACTGAAGAGTGTACTTATGACTTTTCCTTCAGGGTGTTTACAAGAAGTGCTACCATCTCAGGGCCAGGAATTGCACAGAGGCAATTCCAGCTGCAGAGTGCTTGGGTGCTTGTTCCCTACCACAACACAGCCCTGGAAGACAACTGGTGGATTTGGATAGATGGAGAAGGACAAAGATTGTAAAACATTCCTTAGCACAGTAGGCAGTGGTCATGATATTTTTACAGACATTTATCAAATTGATGTTAGGTATTATGGCAAGAAGGCATTTTAAGGGCTAGACTGGAAGGAGGATGATGAATTAGCTCTATATGAGCCCCTCAGCCCCTCCCAAGCACAGCAGACAGGACAGGGGACATCTCTGGAGAATTTACAAACACCAGAGTGTCTCTTGGGCCAAGGTCACACTCCCACAAAGCATTGTACTGTCACACCCTGTAAGGACAGGCAGACATACTCTAAGCTAAGCACCACCCCACACTCAAGATTTACCTTGCAGTGCATTCCTGAGCTCATTTAAACCCTGGCCCTGAGAATGGACTTGCACCTGAAGGATTTAGGTAGGAAAGAAGCCAAGATCAGGTCAGGCACAGATAAAGATTCCAATTTTAAATCACACCAGCCTATGTCTGCCCTTGATACAAGTACAGAACTGTTTCATAGAATGTGAAACAGCCCCAGTGAAGGAAACAGGGAATGTGCTTGCCAAGACACTCTTCTGCAAAAGGACATCCCCCGTCAAAGCCATTGCTTGGATTTGGAATAGAAGATGGAAAAGTGCCCTCCTGCCTCTGCAGGCCTGCCAAGAAGACTGGCACTGCAGTGAGCTGAAAGCAGCTGCTCCCCAGTGCCAATTCCTTGGACAGACCTGTGTGCCCGCCCTCTCAGGTGTAACCACGCTCCAAAGCCCCAGCAATCACTCATTTCTTGAAGACATTAACAACAGCAGCAATTTCCCCTTCCCGTTCTCTTGATTAAACAGAAGGAAGGAGGTAGAAAAAAAGATGAGAGACATAAAACTCCAGATGTTGTCGACACCAATATCTGGTTCCACACAAGGATTTGAATGCTGAAGCAATGATGAATTACAGTGGGGTCCCTACGGCAAGCCAGATTGCAATCATAATACCACTGAGGGAGAATAAGGGCTAGCATTCATTAATGTGAACAGCAAATGAATTTATGACAATTTCCACTGGTCCTTTCAAAGAACATGAATACATCTGTAAGAAATTAGGATGACACACCAGTGTAACTCATTCATTAATAAAGTCTGGAACTGCACATTTGTTGCAAAACTTGTTGCGTTTGTTTTACCAGTGGGTTTTAATTCTCTAAGTGTACTTAATTAAAACCATAACACAAATCTCTCTAGCAGAAGACTGTTCTGTAGGTGATTTAATTTTTAGTTTAAATTTACTCTGGTGGAGAAACTGAACTTGTTCATGTTTACAGTAAGTAGATATTTAATCAAATATGTGGAAGAGAGTTACAGCCACCCTGCTTTCTTTTCAACAGTACAGCAATTAAATTTACATTAAAAAACCTATTAAACAATCTCTCTGTGATCTAAGTGCAGGGGGAGAAATAACAAAAGCAGAAGAGCAAACCCTAAACAAAGAGCAAACCAAATAACAACATACCAAGCTGTGATGGGACACAGAGCTCTCACAGCTCTCTGGCCATGAGTGTGGACTCCCAGTTTGCCCATTTTTAAGGACAGACTCTCAGGACACAACCTATTCAAGGTGAGAAGAAACAAAGGTTAGCAGGATTTTAACTTGGGCAATATGAAGTGTATCTGCTGGCCATGTGCTATAAAAAATGAGCTGAAACCTCGCTCCTGTACTTGGCAGTAGCTGTTACTGAGCTGTGCCTCTCAGCTCTGCTCATGCATTCACTGTTAAATATACCTGATAAAAAAACTTGCTACTGCAAGAAACCCAAGCTGTGTATTTCCATCTCTGCACAAATGTGCCAAATGCCTTCTGAGACAGAAGGCCTAAGGACAGAGGCACGTGTGAGATCCACACTGTGCTGTGAAGAGCACACCATGTTCATCTCCTGTGCCCTCTTTTGGCACCTCATGAAGCCAAGTGGGACAAAATGTTGAAGCCTGGGCTCTGCAGGTAGCTCCACAGAGCACCTTCAAGTGGTACTGATGGGGAAGCTGTACCTCCTCTGGCCACTCCATTAAGTTTGTCCATGGAAGGCCAAGCACAAACAAATACTCCCAGGATTGTGGTCTTATTTATTCCATTAGGAATAAACACTCCTAAAGAATAAATCCTGTGCTGTGTATTTGGGTTTTCTTCTATACATTGAGGAAAAAGTAAAGCAGAAAAGAAGTTATAAATGCTGAGCTTACACTCAAGGAAACCCATCACTATAAAATCAGCATTTCATAAGCTACCAGGGAAAATAAGAGAAAACGCAATATTAATTTAATGCAGCAATATTTCACATTGACTACAAGCCAAACTAACAGCAAAGTTCATCCATAATTTAATGACAAAGTTGTAATATTTTTCACTGTGCTAGATTAGTGTAACTGAGCAGATTTATGTACATTGCTGAGAGCCAACACAAAAACATTTGGAAGATATTCTCTGAAAATTAAGAAAACAATCTGAATCCTTCCCTGTGAACCTTTAGTAATAGCTGCAAACATTGTGTTAACATGTTATTTATTTGGTAATTTTTCTACTAGTCATCCAGCATCATCTCAGCTCCTGATGGAAGGGTGACAAATAAACCAAGTCACTGATTTGCTTTCTAATGCAAGCTCTGATCAGATGTGCTGTGCTCTAGACCACATCTGGGCTGTTCTTTATGGCAGCAGCCCAGACAAAGCCCTGAGTTCAGCAGGAACTGTAACCAGAGGAGTCTGTGTGCTCATCCCTACCACCAGAGGCATGACCTGCTCTACAGTTTGTAGACACCTGGACTCAGCTGCACAGAGGTGCTTAGAAGATGAAATTCCACTCAGTTCCACAGGATTCAGAGACTCCTAAATGACCTTCTGAAACCTGTGCCTTGTTTTGGGTCTCTCACGAGTCTCAACGAACCCCATGCCCAAATCTTGTTTTGGAAGTTGTTGAAACCTAAAATTGCCATCTATGATGGGATTTTCAGCTTCAAAAGGAAAACAAACAAACTAACAGACAAAAAAACCCAATCCACAACTTCAGCTCCTTTCCTGCTCATGTGTCTCCTTCACGTGTCAGCTGTCAGGCCTGCAGTGTCACACCAGCCTCTCTCCCACCTTTCAGGAATCAAATGCCATTGGCTTTCTCAAGAAAAACACCTTCAGGAAACACACCAGAAGCATCCAGGGTGGAAAAAAAACCAAGCCAGTGGAAGCGCTTGATGTTAAAAAAGTAACACCTGCAGACCAGGCAGAAAGAACTCTCTGGAGTCTGGCAGTACCTGGATACTTTTTAAGCCTGTAAAGTATTGTTTAATGGCACTTGAAATTGTGAGTCTTTCTAAAATACTTCTGTTAACTGTAACTGCTTGGATGGACCTCTGCTAATGGATCCTGAAACAGCATTCTGTTTTGATTTAAGAATATGTGGCTTCATTGGCATTTTCAAGCTGTTCACACTCCAATTTCATTATCTGTTCCTCAGCCTTCCAGGTCTCTGCTGAAGAAGGGTACTCCAAAGCTCAGACTGCAGTCCAAAGCTCTGACTACAAATAAACCAAAATTCTTCTTTTTTGGACCATTGGTGGCATCTCCCTAAGTAAAAATGGGTGCAGCCAGGTCTGGATAACAGGGAGCTGAGCCAGATATATCCCACACAGCTGTAGAAAAGGTGTGCACCAAGAGGAGTGAGTTTCCCTCAGCTTCATTTCAGCCTGTAATCCCCATAAAACAGCTATCTTCTTGTGCCAGTATTGCTCTTCCTCCTGGTGAAACAAGAATAACATTTTTAAATATACCAAAGTGCTATTTGCAAAAATTAATGACGCTGTGAAACACTACGTGAAACTCACCAAGAGGCAAAAAGGAGAAATCTAAGACAATTTCCTCTGATGGATGGGAAAGAGGGTTCTCCAGCTTTTCTGCTGGATGAGGTTTAATTCAGACTGACAGCACACAGACCATCAGGGATCAGACCCAGCACTGCTTCCCTTCTCTCAATTTTCATAAAACAGAAGGGCAGTAAAGGAGCTTCCCCCATCCCTCAGGCAGTCACCACGTGATGGATTTCACTCATAGATCTCATACTGCTGCCAGGATAACTCCATGGGTAATCACATGTTTTGGTCAGCACAAATGGCAAAAAACCTTTGAGGAAATACACCATGTCAGCCACAACAACCAAAAAAACATTGCTGATGACAAAGCAAGGTGGCCCTTGAATTGCAGGATTGAAGACTAAGGCTTTCAAAATCCATTTTGGGCAGAAAAAAAAAAAACCAAAACCTCAACAGCATTATGAAACACAGTGAGTACAGAAAACAAACAGCAACCGGAGAGCTCCTGCACCAGTCTTGGGTCTCAATCATCTGAAACCTTTGCCTGTGTCAATGATTAGTGTTTACTGAATTCTTCACCAATAAGAGACTTCAGCACAAGCTGACTGCACAGCCACTGGGATTTTAATGGCCAATAAATTATCTGCTGTTTTGGAAAAGCCAGTTATCGTATTTAATTTGACAGCCCCATGCAGGGTGAATTCCACAGGCACAAAACAAATGTCAGGCCTCAAGACTAACACACATTTCCCCAGATGCAAAATACACGTCAGTTCTCTCTTAGGAGGATGGAAAAAGCTAATCCCTCTAAATTATTGCAAACTAAGCAGTGAGAGAAGGCTTAAAGCCTTTCTTTTAAGAAGTAAAGCATAAAACTGCTTTCATATCTGCCTTCTAATATTTCTTTGCCTTTCCATGACATGCAATGTAACTGTTTTAAGGTCTGCTCCTGAGTGCCTGCAACTGGCACTTCTTAGAGGGAATTAGGTTCTCCTTTCTCCTCAGGACTGTCACCCTGCCCCCTAAACGCTTATCTTGCTCCTGTAGAAAGACTTGGGCCAGGGAAGATCTTTTCCAATCCAACTTCTATTTAATTTTGCATGAAAGGAGACCGTGAGGGGAGAGCTTTTACTTTTCTTCATCTAGTATCTCATTCAGAATGAGTTGGAACAGAAACAGAGGAGGAATATCCACTGAACCCGAAGTGCTTCCCAGCTCTGGTTCACATCTGTTACTAATGTATCTTTCGGGTTTATTAAACTGGATAGTTTAATAAACAGGGAAGTAAGAGCTGTCCAGTGAACTCGGTCCTATCATTTCAGAGCTGGATCCCCAGCTCTGACACGAACCTCTTGCAGAGGCTGATGTATTTACATGATTCGTTCTGCCCACTTGCAAATTGAAATAACAGCATTTTCTTCTGCCTTTAGCCGGGCGGGGAAGTCGGGAGGAAGATCTCAGAGTAAAGAGCTGGTGCTGCTGGGAAGCAGCCAGATGGGGCAGCAGCCCTGCTGTCACTTTGGTGTCACATGTGCCGGACAGGAGCGGCTGGCTCTGCACAGGACGGCACAGGCCGGTACTGGTGAGCAGCATTGGGGCAGCGAGAGAGGGAAGGAGAGCGCTTGAGATGTTAAAATAAACTGCGGAACGGGCCGGACCCGTCAGCGAGCGCTTACTCAGAATCCATGCAAGTGAACAGCAGCTGTCCCATGTAATGAAAGGCTGCGGGACCGCCGAATTACAGGGCTGCGTCCCTTCCTTTCGGGCACCGCGCCGGACACGGGTTACACTCCCGGGACGATACCGCGAGGGGACGGAGCCACCTCGGCCGTCCTATGCGTCCCTTCTTCCCTCTCCGCAACCCTCCCGCTCGGCTGCGCGTCCCTCCCGCTCCGCTCAGCATCCTCCCCGCTCAGCGTCCCTCCTGATCAGCATCCCTCCCGGTCAGCATCCCTCCAGCTCAGCATCCCTCACTGCTCAGCATCCCTCCCGCTCCGCTCAGCATCCCTCCAGCTCAGCACATCCTCCAGCTCAGCATCCCTCCCGCTCCGCTCAGCATCCCTCCAGCTCAGCATCCTCCCCGCTCAGCATCCTCCCAGCTCAGCATCCCTCCCGCTCAACATCCCTACCGCTCCGCGTCCCTCCAGCTCAGCATCCCTCCCGCTCCGCTCAGCATCCCTCCCGCTCAGCATTCCTCCCGTTCCGTGTCCCTCCCGCTCCGTGTCCCCCTCTCGTCTCCGCTCGCTGCTCTCCGGGCCCGGCGGCCCGCAGGGGGCGCGGCAGCTCCGCGGGCGCTGCGGAGCCGCGGCCGGGCGGAGGGGCGGAGGGGCGGGCGGCCCCTCCGCGCTGTGCGGCCGCTGTGCCGGCGGCAGTGCCCGGAGCTGCTGTGCCGGGCCGGGCGGAGCCGCCAGCAGCGCGCAGAGAGGTGAGAGCCGGGCGGGCTCCCCAGGGTGCGGGCACAGGGGGGGATGTGGTACGGAGGGCACAGGGGGGGATGTGGTACGGAGGGCACAGGGGGGGATGTGGTACGGGGGGCACAGGGGGGGATGTGGTACCGGGGGCACAGGGGGGGATGTGGTACGGGGGACGGGGTGCCCGCAGCGTGCGGGGCTGGGCAGCGCCGGGAGCCACAGCCGCGGGAGCCGCTCTGCGCCGGGAGGCACCTGCCCGGGATGCTGGGGAGTGAAACCTGCCCGGGGTGCTGGGGAGTGAAACCTGCCCAGGGTGCTGGGGAGTGAAACCTGCCCGGGGTGCTGGGGAGAGAAACCTGCCTGGGGTGCTAGGGAGAGAAACCTGCCTGGGGTGCTGGGGAGTAAAACCTGCCCGGGGTGCTGGGGAGAGAAACCTGCCTGGGGTGCTGGGGAGTGAAATCCGCCCGGAGGGACGGAGCCGGCGGCGAGGAATCGATCAGTACCTGCCCAGAAATGTGAAATGGGGCAGCGGTTCTGCTGGGGTGGCCGGGAGCTGGGAGGCAAGCGCCGCTGTGCCAGTCCCTGAGTATCCCATTCCGCCACGTCCTGGAATAGTTTGTACCTCTAACTGTCCGTGCGGGCTGAGCGGTCTGATAATCTCAGGCGAAAGGAATCAGGAGCATTTAGGCGTCAGAGACGAATCGGGACCGTTCTACCCTGTTCTCGTTGTAAGATGTCTTTATTTTCTCTTTTCAAGAGCGTTTTTGTATAGGAAAAAGCCTTAGGCTGTTTTTCTCCTCAAAAAAAAAACATGTTAGAAGTGCATTTTGCTGTGGAGTGAGGAATGCCACTGTTGGAATTCATGGCTAAAGCGGGCAGTTCAGCTCAGCAGCAAACCCGTAACTGGTTGCATTCATACGTAAAGTTCTACCCTGCTTTAAGGGGAAACCGAGTATTTGACGTTTTAGTGAGGGCTAAGGATCATCATCGTTAGGATTGCCATGAAGATCTTAAAGCATTCTACCATGACAGGTGCGGTTATAGATTTTGCTGTCCGGGTCAGCGAAATCAAGGTCATGCAGCCAAACTGTGAACATAGATAATTCCCATGCTCAAAGAGCAGTACCAGAAACTCTGGCATCCTTCTGCTAACCCCATGCTTTGCTGAATGTTTATGTATAAGCTGAGGCAGCTTAAAAAGGAGCACTAGAGAATTTTCTGGCTATGGATTTTAGGGCAGTGAGCAAGGTACAAGTGCTTAGAGGCTTTTTAGGCAACTGCTGCTGAGTAATTGAAACATTTCTGGAGCTGGAGGGCTCAAGGAAAGAGTACCTATCTGCAGGTACTACTAGTGAGGGCTCACAGCTATCAAATATATTCTACAAAAAGTAACTCTCTGCATATGATTCAAATACAGTAAATATATGCAATTTCAGCTGAAAGAGAAAAGAAGAAATGAATAATTAGGAGCCTTGCAAGATGGGTGCTGGGGTAGTAAAGTACCTTTTGCAATCTTACAGTGCCAGCGTGAAGCAAAGAGCAGTGGCCAGAAAGCTGAAGGTAGTTCTGCACAAACAGTGCCAAACGTGTCAGTGATGTTCCTGCAATGCTTAAAGCAGGAACATAGCAGCAATTGCCATGATTATTTAAAAAGAAGCAAAAAAAGGAGGGGGCTGGGCAGGGGAAGGGGAGAGCCTGGCTGCTTGCAGTTCCATCCTTGTGGTGTTCTTCCCCAGGCTCTGCATTGACGTCACAATGACACGGTGAGGCTGAAGGCAGGAGCTGGGAACACTTCTTCTGCTTCACTTTTGCCAGTCAAGTGAGTTTGCCACCTTTGCCTTCCCTCCAGCATGGCCAAGAGTGCAGAAGTGAAGCTGGCCATCTTCGGTCGAGCTGGCGTGGGCAAGTCAGGTATGTTGGAATTCAGATTTTTACTTCTGCTTGTCTTTGGGTAAATTTTTGCTCGCTCTGGGCGGACAGACACTTCAAAAAAAAGGACATCTCTTACCTTCTTGTCAGGGAGGTTGGGATCAGGCTAGGAATTCTCTCTTCCTTGGCTTTTCATGCTGTTTTCTCTAGGTTCTACCAAATAAAAGTACTTTTATCACTTTTTAAGAAAAAGTCCAACAATGAACAGCACCAAAACAAATTTCCCAACCCAAATCAAACCCACTTCTTGTGAAGTGAGTCACAACATTATTCTTTTCCAGCGGAAGAGAATTTGTAATATTCAATTTGTCTCTTCATAGCTGGTTCTCAGTGAAGGCATGGAATATTGTGCTGCCTATCCTCTGTTAAATATTAGATGATTTTTGTAACTGTTGTAATTCTGGCTGATTTCCACAGATTTTAGACTCAGGAACTCAAAAAAGTTTTGTACTCAGGGCTCTCCTGGATTTACATGTTTACCAGTCTAAGGCAACACCATATGTAAAGTTGGCATTTGTAGAGATCTTTTGAGAAATAAACATAGTCTGGCGAGTTCATATGGTAGAGACACAAGGGGGAGGCATAAATGTTAAAATTGCATTTCTCCAGACAGCCTCTCCTCTGGTGAGGTGAGGAGCAGAGTGTGAGGGTTGCAGCCTCTTTCGGGTAGTTCAGGGGTGTTGCATTAACTTAACAGCTCTGTGACCACTCTAACAAGTCCTTGCACCACAGGGATGAGGAAATGAGGAGACTGAGCCTAATCATGCTCCTGTGGCAGTGTGGGAACTGTGAGATACTGTTTATTTTGGAAAAAATCTGCACAAGAGAAGGCAGGAGATAGGATGTCCTGGTAAGAGCATTAAGCCAGGCTCAGCTGCCATCAACCAGCTCCAGTTCCCCAAAGTGACTTTTATATTACACATGCCAAGGTTCTGTCCCATAAATGTATTACAGTTTCAGTAACTGGGGAATGGCTTGTTTATAAAAGCACATTTACCCTGAAGGTATTTTACCAGAACACTATCAGTGAAGTAGTTCTGTCAGCTATCAGGAAAAAAGGCGTATGTGAGGCAGGAGTTCTTAGAGATTATACTGCCTATTCAAAGGCGATGCAGATTAAATTCCACCTTTTTGAATAGAATGCCTGAGGGAATGCTGATAATGTACTGGGATAAGTTTAAACTCTTCCTCCTTCCCTGCTGCCCTTACCCCATCCTGTCTCCTGTATTCATATTTCACTATCCTGCCTAAGTTTTGCAACTTCAGTGGTTCCCCTTTTGGTTTATCTCACTCAGTTGATGGTTTCTGTGGTTGTCCAGTCTTTTGGCTGGATGCAAAATAATGTGAGAGATCATTGAAACATTTGCAGGAAAAATGAAACACTAAAAGAGTCCTCTCTCCCTGGTATTTTTAATAGTTTGAGAGCTTATATTTAAAAAATGCAAAACTACCTTTCAAGTGCTCCATTAAAATATTACACCAGCACAGGATCAACAAAAGCCTTTTTTTATCTCTTGTCTTCTTTTTGTAGACTTTAATATATACTAGGATAATATAAATAGTAAAAGTGTTTTTGTGTAGTCCTGGAACTGGTGGGAGACAAAAGAAATGGAACGCAAATAAAAACATTCTAGTCCTTCAAATTCTTCCTCCTCTCTCCTTTTTTCCTTTGAGATGAAAGGAAATAGTACATAAAATACGAATGAGATCCCCTCTTTTGACTGTGACCATATTTGTGAATTTGGAAATGTGTGGAAATGAAGGCACAAGCAAGTGTGCAGCACAAGAGGGTGAATTTAATGGGGTAGAAGCTATCAGCTACCTCAACAGAGCAGCAACTGTGACTCCCAGAGTCTCCAGCTTGCTTATGAAAACCCCTCTTGTACATTCCCATAAAAGGATCCAGTTTCAACAGCTTGGCCAACTGCAGAGCAGTGAGTGTGAGGGGGGGTCTGAGAACACCTATCTGCCTGCAGCCAACAGGAACAGCAAGTGGGAGCTGTGGAAGTGCCGTTCCACCTCTGCCAAAGACAGAGCTGGGCACAAAGCAGTCCTCAGCTGGTGGGCAGCACCCTGCTGGACAGTGCTGGCAGTGTTTTCTGGGGTAACCATGGCATGCCCTACCCCTGTGACCAGTTTGTCCTGTGCTGTGGAGACAGGATCCTGTGGTCACACACTTGGCCAGAGAGTTGGAAGATAAGCCAGACTCTAGAAGAAACAGGAGCACAAGGCAGAATGCTGGAGCACATGTGCAATGAAAAGGAGATGTTGGGTGGTAAACAGGGCCACTGTAATTGCCAGAAGGTCATGCCAAAAATATGGTCACTGGCTTGCTTTCCTGGCTCATCCTCGTTTGCTGAGGAAGAGCCAGGCATTAGGTTCTCCATCTGTAAGGGGCTGAAGCACCTGCCAGTGTGTGTGGAGTTACAGACACGCTTTGTAACATCCTGGAGAGGCTCCTCTCCCACTGCCTGCCCAGACTTTGGGGCAGGGAGTCAGAACAGCCTTGAAAAAAGGGGTGTTGTGCCTCAGGACATGTGGGGAGCCAAAGCTGTGCTTCATGCACTAGGACAGTCATCAGAGCTGAGGAACTTCAGGTCAGATTAGCTGAGGAACATCCCAGTCTCATTGTTAATGCCAGGCATCGTTAATATGCTTTAAGGGTCAAAGACTCCCTGTTCTACAAAGCAGTCCCTTCCAAGACCCACCCAAACATGAGGTGGGAAACCAGGACATTGTTTACAAATCTGAGGAGTGGTAGCATCTCAAAAGGGTTAAATCCAGGGAAAACAAAACTTGACTCCATTTTCTTGCTGCTCATCAAGTTTCCACGGTCCAAAGGTTTGAAAAACAAACAGGAGGCAATAGCTGATGTGAGTGTCAGCTTTTCACTGCTCTCCTTCCTTGCCCTGTCTCCTCCTGCCTGCTGGAGAAGACCAGCAGAGTGGCTAATAAACTCACTTGTCCCGTTTTACCTTTTCACTTAATGCCGCCCTAAACCTTCCAAACAGAAAAGGAAGAGCAAAGCAGCCCAGGAGTAGGCACACGGGAGTTCCCCCAGATCAGATCTCCCCAGGGAATGGGCAAACTCACCCTGCTCTCCTGCAGAGACTAGATGCTCCTCCATTCATCGTGCTCTTACCGTATAAAAGTTTCACAAACACTGTTTTAAAACAGCTGGGAAAAGCCAGATGAGGGGCTCTGCCCGAGCCAAGGAGCACTTTGCAGCTGCTTCACTCGGGAAGAGGAGGAAGCGCTCTGTGGGTGGGAAGGGATATTGCTGAGACCTGCTGGAGATAACAGGGCTGTGCCTCCTAATTTGGGCTGGAGTCAGCAGCACTGAGGTGGGGAGAGAGCTTTTAAAGTCCTTTTCTTTACGGCCAAGGGCTTGAATGGAGCAGAGAACTAAAGTTGAAGTGAATTACTTAAACACTGCTGTTTAAATTGTTCTTTCACTGAATCCTACAGCTTCATTCCTATGGTAACAAAACTGAGGATTTCCTAAATAGCTCCTTTTAAAACTACAGTAGTAGCAGCTAATAAAGACTTAAAGGCTTCATTCTTCCATGTCATCACAAGACACAGTATGTGCCCAAAAATCTAAAGAGGAGATAAAATGTATGAACCAAGAGGAGAAAAACAGGGCATATACCTGATAACACTGCACGGTTGATGCTTTTCCAACTCAGAACTCTGTTGGCTAGCAAAACTCTAAATACTTCTGCTTAGGAGCCTTTCTGTTTTGGCCAAAAAAGAGACAATGTCCAGCTGCAGCACGTGCTGTCCAGCATGCCTTTTTGCTGTGTGTGTGCCAGGCTGAGCACTGCCAAGTGTCTATGTCAGCAGGGGTGGTTTGCCCAGCCCTGACAGAGGCAGTTCTCCTCTGGATGGGCTGTGCAGCTGCAGCAGGACTGGCACAAGGAGAAGTGTGAATGGGTTAGGCAGTGGGGAAGCTCCCAGAGGCTTCCCCCAGTAAATGCATCAGCTGCTAAGCAAATCATTGCTTCTGCAAGGGGGCAGAGGGCTGGGATCACCTTCTGGTCCAGCAACAGCTTGCGTGCTTCCATGTGGGCAAGAGGGTGACCAGAAAAGCGGTTTCAGTAATTGTCAGCTCTCAAGGAGCCTGTGCCAGCACAGGAATGAAGATCTCAGCAACCCCAGACATTTTAGAGTCACAGTCCTGTGCAGACATGTATCTCTTATCTCTTGGCTTATTGCTATTTTCCCATGTCTAAGCCAGGCTGGTGGAACATATGTGGGAGAAAGATACCTGGGTTTGAAAGTTCCTACAGAAAAATTCAAGCAGCAGTCAGACAGAGAGTCCTTCAACAAATCTGTGTTTTGTTTTCATTATTTGGGGATATGTCTGAAACACACTACCAGGGGGATCACTTCCCAATTGCTAGGTCTAGGCCTGTGGGAAATAGAACTGCATTCGTTGTCACTCCACCCCCCATTCAAAAAAGCCTGGGGGTTACTGGGAAAGAAGCCCAAAGTGATTTTTCTACTTTGCAAATCCCTGCTCATACATTTCCCCCCACTAGCTGCGTCTCAGGGACTTTTGAAGAGGAAACATGAGTTATTAAGGAGTGATTAGTTAGCAAGCTCACAGCTCTGCTAGTAAGTCAGGGAGAGCTGCCACAAGGTCTTCAAAGGCTGTGCTGTAGCAACTGATGTATGGATTACTGTAATAAGGTGCCTCTGCAGACCAGAAATGTGGGTGGAAAGAGACTGGATTATCTGTTGTGGGTTTTGTTTTTGTTTTGGTTTTTTTTGTTTGGTTTGTTTGTTTTTTTTCCCTTTACTTACACTAGCATAGCAGGTCAGTTGCCTGTTTTTAACTTTGTTGTTAGGAATGACAATGACAACCAGATGCTTAAGTGATTTTTCAGTGATCATACTTAACACCCACTCTATTAATTGTCCTGTACTATTTTACTGGTAAAGTACTCATAAAACACTCCCACTTTTTACACTCTCTGCTTTTACACTTTTCAGCCCCAGCTTCTCTGAAGGGACTGTGCATGTGTGTGTATAAGTCATAATAGTAATTAGGTCACTCACTTTAAGATTGTTTCTTCCCCACCAAGAATACAAATGTGCCCCCCTGGAGCAAGTAATCTGGCAAGCAAACAGTTTCATTGAGATGTCCTTCCCAAGCTGCTGTCCAATGGATGATGCTGGTGCCTGTTCAGAGTGGCAGCCCCAGGTCCAAGCAGTGGTGAAATGAGTCCCATTGTGGCTTTAGCACACAGATACAACCTCTTTAGCCAACAGCCTTTCTCAAAATTGCCTTTGTTGCTCTTGTCATGCTAGAAGGAACACCAGGGACCTGGGCTAGGCATACAAACATTTGCTCTGCTCGTGCCTGTTACCTCTTCCCTTTCCTCTGCTTGTTTGCCTGTCCATGGTTCACTTTAGCCTTGCCCTTGGTGTAGCAGAAACCATCCATGCCCTGCTTGACATTTGATCCTCCTGGCAAACCATGAAATAATAAAATGCAGAATTTCTCTAACCAAATGCCAACGTTGTTCATTCGAGCATAGCTGCCTCCCCTGTTCCATCTCATTTAACTAAATCTGACATCAGCTCTACCTGTATCCCCTCTGAGCAGCTGATGGCAGCTGGTGGAGCTAAGACTAGTCCTGCTGTTCTTTGGGGTTTTGTTGTTTACATTGGGCTAAATATAGCCTGCAGTTTGATTACTGAGGAAGGAATGCTAGGATTCAAGATTTATGCATGCAGCACAAGTTTTTCCCTCGGCCTGTGCCTAGCCACCCCCTGCAGCTCTTGCCTTGATGAGACAGCTGTCCTGCCCACTTGTCTCCTGCAGTTTTGCCAAACTGCAACAGCAACTGCAAGGCTTCCTGGTGGAGTCCCAGGAGAGGTTTGCCTGGTTATAGTAAAGGTTCGCACTGTTTGGGCCAGCCTGCTGTTCCCCTGCCGGGCACTGAGTGCTGGTCCTTTCAGAAACTGCAGGATTTTTAATCTTTCACAGACTTGTTGTGTAGCTCCTTGATATCTGAAGTCCTTGCATGTACTTTTCTTGTCTTGTTTCTTCTCAGCTGCCACCCTCCCCTCTTCCCCTGCCAGTTCCCTAGAGCTGTACGTGTTCCCTAGAGACACTATGGTGAAATGGCTTTGTGCTTTACAGGAAGACTTTGTATTTATAGTTCCTTTCTCACCCTCCTCGCTCTGGGCTTCCTCCCATCTCTCCTTCTCATCCCCAGCTTCTGCTTTGCCCACACTGTCAGTGCCGTGTGCATCATCAAATACTGAGGGCATGAAATCCAGGTGAGCTAATCCTGGCAGCAGTGGTGTGATACAGCAAAGAACAGTCACTCTGAAGTGCTGCCTACTGTCCTGGAAACCATTCCTTGGCCAGGACTTGGAGGATGTTCACTGCTCCAGGCAGTCATTGCACGAAGCCAGGTTAAAAAAGGGAAGCAGTGTAAATCTGTACGTAGCTAGTCTTGGTCATAGAAGTGGGTAAATTTACCTATTTTGGCTTTGTGGCAGAGCAGGAGAAACAAATTCCGTCTGTATTTCTCAAACAAACTCTTCTTTTTGCGTTTGCTTTTGTGCCACCCTTGAGCCTTTTATGTTTACAGCACCCAAAAATAAATATGTTAGGTGTATGAAAAACTAGCACTGCCTTAAATAGGAGGATCAATGGAATGCTTTAGGCTCTAGCTGAGCCCTGGTTCCAGGGCTGTGGTTGTCTGCTGGTGGCTGAAGGTGTTTGTACCCTCTCACCACACACAGTCAGACACTCCCAATGCTCTGGTTAGCAGGAGGGACAGAGAATTGCCCTAAAGCAGCAAGGGAACTGTGGCATCCTCATCCATTTGCTGCTTTCATTGCAAGCCTGTGTTTACTCAGCATTACTGGAAATCTCTTACACACCCCTGCTGCAGAGGCAATTCCAGCTCTGGGTGCGGACACCCCTGAGCTTCCTTCCTCTGCACAGGCAGTTTGAGGGGTGCTGATGGAGAACTCCCCACTGCCCGAGTTAAGGAACTCCCACCTCACCAGACCTCAGCCTGGGCTGCTTTTTGAGCCCACATTTTCTTCCATCCACCTGGGATCAAACCAGCCCCTCCTGTTTTCATGGACTCCTACCTCTTCCTGGAGACAGGAAAACAACTGAGGGAGGTGCATCTGTTTCTATGGCCTTTTGACAATTCTGAATGGGGAAAGTTCTTTTTCATGACTCTTTCCTGCCAGGTAGAGCATTCACGCTGCTGGAGTCAGCCTGCAGCTGTTACAGCTCCTAATGGATTTGCCATGTAGGTGTTGGGAAGTGCCATATGTTGTGGCAGTGACGCTGTAGATAACTCACATTCTGTGCATCCAGCATGAAAAGATGAATGGCAAGAGAGGCACAGAGCCCTGGGGAAGGAAGTAGTAGATACATTAAACATATGTGCAGCTTTAAAATGTCATAGAAATTGGCTGGAGCCTCCAGCTGCCTTTCCAGAAATGTTAGACAGTAGTCTGCTGGCAGGAAAATGAGGGAGTATGTTGAAAACATCTAGCCTGGGTTTGGAAGCACACGGAGCTGCTGCCATTCCAGGGTGACTCTGCTTCCTCCACGATGGGTCAGCAGCACAGGAGCTGCAGACAAGCAAGAGCAGAGGCCTGGGACAGGGGCAGTGGTGTGTTACAGCTGTTTGGATAAGTGGCTTGGGAAGTTTTCAGGGTGGAAGGATGCACAGGATGCATTCTCCCAGGGAGGGAGTTCCTCCAGTGCTTGAGCAGTGCTGTGGCTCTCCCAAGGGCTGTGGGAACCATGGCCACCAGCACAGCCCTCCTGCAAGGCAGGCCACTCTCCAGTGGCCAGTGTGGGAACTGAGCTGAAGGACAGGGAGCTTGATAGTCCCAGGCCACCAAGGGAATTGTGACCTGGGCACTGCCAAAGCTCCTTTCCATGCCTTCCCTTCAGGGCCAGGGCTGCTGAGACCCAGCCTGATGGATGACTGCCAGGCTGGCAGCATCTGAGAGCCAGCCCCTGCCATTCCTGTGGGATCCCTCTGACCCGTCATGGCTCTTCCACTGACATTAATTATTGACAGCAAAATGAAGCACAGGAGCAACATCTATTTTCATTAAAAACATATTTGGAAATCCTGTCTTTCACTACTTCCCCAGTAGGGCTTAATTTCATTTTGACCCACAGGACCACATGCACAAAAGGGGCTTGTCTTTCCTTCCTTTCTCCCCTTCATGTGGCTGTATTTTCCATCCAGCTCTCAGTCTGACTATAATATGGTCTATCAGAGATTTGCACAACCTTACTCTAGAGAGCTGCTTTTGTCAGCAGCTTGTCTCTGTGCCTGCCCTAGGAAACAAAAGTCCCACTCCCCCAGAGCAGTGGAAGCCAGTTAGACAGAGCTGTCAACCATGATCTTTTCCTGACCTACCCAGCAACTGACCCAGAGGAGCTTTACAAGTGAGAACTTCAAAAGTGTCATTCAAAGCAGGAAAGTGTAAGAAGATCAGAGCGAGCTATTTATTTTTTTCACTGCAGAATAAATTGAAAATTGTTGAAGAGTCACCACAGAAGAATGCAGCATTAGGCCCATGGGTGGCAGAGGAAACACACAAACAAACAATCCCCACCAGACCCCACAGTCTACAAAAGGTTGGAACATGGGAATGTGAGTGCCCAAACAAACCCTTTGTTAACCAACCTCAGTGGCAGAATCTGTGATGCCAAACACTGCTGCTGAACCCAGCTGGATCCGTGTGCTTATGTGCACTGCAGTTGGTTCTCCTCCAGGCTGATTTCCAGCATGAAATAGAAAATTTGACCTTTATCTACATGGAGCATGATAGGTCTCAAGATATTACAGTAAACTGTGTCCTGGATAATCAAAAATTCATATACTAATCTTCAGTCTCCCATGGTAATCTCAAATAATTACATCTCATGCAAGAATACTCTTTTGTTATTATTCAGTGTAATGAAGCCAGTCCAGTTCTCAGCACCCACCACCATGTATCCCCAGTATCACTTTGGTCATTTCTTGGCAAATTTTGTTTGCAGTCTCTGACTTAGCATGTGAAATAACCAAGCCTCTCTCATGAAAACAAATGACCTCTATTTTAAACATACTCAGTAGGACTGTTTTCTTCATTCATTTGCTATTTGGGATCTAGTATGAAAGAGGCCCCTGAGATTTAACTCAGTACCACTGTGCTGGAAATTCACATAGTGTTCAGTGCAGACTGGGAGGAGTTTGGGAGCCTGTACTATAAGAAATATTTCTATAGTTTGGACAGGTCTTAAGTATCATTCTGCAGACTTCTCAGACTCCATAGAAAAGATCACACTCTATTTCCACTTTTTCCTGCTTGAAAAGGCAGATGTATTGGATTCTCAGCCAAGAAAGGAGCTTTGTTTGTTTAGTTTTTCCTCTAGCAGCTACGATGTACATTTGTCTGTAAAATCACATGCAGCAGCTGATGTTCAGGGTACAATCAGTATCAGCTCCGGAGCAGTATAGTTTGGCTTCCTAGTAAAGATGAAGCAAGAGACAGACCATGCAAAATGCAGAAGGACCTTTGAGCAGTTTCTGAAGTTCTAACATTTTACAGGTATGAAAACTATCACAATTTGCCTGCAGGTCTTCGCACCCAGCTGGCCAAAGTTTTGGTATCATTAAGACTAGCTCCATGCTCAGTATCATATATCTCACCTCACATTATATCTGTTTTTATGCACCTAAAATAATTCTTCTCGGCTCATTTTGTAGCCTTTCTTCAATTGCTAAACATTTACTAAATGGTGCCTTCTAGTAAGCTGTGAAAATGTTAATAGCAGCCAGTCTGAGCAGCTCTGCACATCAGAGCACTGGAAGTGCTCCTTTCTGTTCCCAGTGCCACAGCACAGACAGGGACGGGCTGCAAAGAGAAGGGGCTCAACAGAAGAGAACAACCTTCCCAGCTGAGTTAAAACAGAGCATTGCCACCTTAGATCCCACCTCTAGTTTCTGCACAGGTGGCTGGCAGGCACGTTCAAAGAGGCAAGGGAAAAGTCAATGACCAACAGCAGGAGCTGGAACAGGACTTAGGGAAACGTGCTCATGCCAAAAGTACCTTGAAGCTTGGCTTTCCACTGTGATTTTCTGTTCATTCCCAACAATACTGCTGCTCTTGGTGAGGGTTAAAATGCTTTTGTTATGGGTAACAGGGCAGAGGATTGAAAAGAATGCTTTAGTTTCAAGCATGAGCAATCTGCCATCATGTGTTAGATGTGCATGTGCATGTGCACACCAGGACAGTGTGCAATTCCAGGAGTGCCCTGCTCACTTCAGCTGGTGGCTCTTATGGAGTCAGTGCTCTGCAGTCCTGTGGCATTCTGAAGGTGTACTCAGAACACTTTGAACCTGCTGATTGCCAAAATGCTCTCAGATCTCAGGCTGTTCTCAGGAAAAAGGCCAGTCGGGAACAGAGAATGCTCAGGGTGACCCCCCAGAGTACCAAAACAGTGGAAATAGATCTGCACCTGGGTCACTTTGTAAGGGCTAATCCAGTTACACCTCTGTCTCTGTTGTTTATGAACAGAAACACACAGACTCTAAATAAGTTCATCAGCAGGCTGAAAAGAGGAATATTTATTAACAAAATGGAGCACCTTATATGAGGTACTCGGCTAAGTAAAAAGTGATTGGTGAATGGGAACAGCACCTTCCCTATTACCATTGGTTAAGGAAGAGAAACAATATATTCTATGTTATGGAAAACAAGGATGAAAAACACCACCTGTTGTTTTGAGAAAGAATATTGTTTGGAGAATATGTTTGCACAATTTCTCCTTGGGAAAGTGAGAAGCTTTCCCTAGGAAAGAAAGGATCCTGACAGGCCTTCACCTAGGAAGTTTCAGAGACACAGAACTGTCAGCCCCACACACCTCTACAGTTTCTGCAAAGTCTTAAGGATGCTTTTAATGATCTTGCTCTTGTATTTGGAGAACAAAATGAGTGTGGTGGGCTTGGGTTGGGCTTTTTTCTCATATGAGTATTGAGCTGTAGAAAAGCTTACCTTCCTGAAGCTTGGAGCACAGAGACAGTGGCATCCTTTAGTTCCCAGTTGGGTTGCAGGCTTTCTGAGGAGCAAGAAGTGTCCCAGTGAAACCCACACCTAGAAGAGTGCAGGAATGTATGGAGGTGCTGGGTCATATGGGAATGGGGACTGTCTCTTGTGTAATGCCTAATGACTGTTCCACCTTCACTTTATCCTCTCAGCACACCACCACAGCCACTGCTTCTAAAAAAAGAGAAATTGCACCATTAAAACAAGTGCTACTCA
Organism: Certhia americana; assembly: GCA_018697195.1. Classification (NCBI taxonomy): domain Eukaryota; kingdom Metazoa; phylum Chordata; class Aves; order Passeriformes; family Certhiidae; genus Certhia; species Certhia americana. The sequence goes on along the minus strand of CM031879.1, from coordinate 60,503,960 downwards.
CCACCTTGTAGGAAGACTTAGACCACCTGTGTCTCCAGAAGCTAAATCACAGCAGCTCCTTCAGCCCATGCATTTGACAGAAAACCTAAATACTGTCACACAGGTGGTGCCCGTGGCACCACACTTTGATATTGGACAAGCCTGGAGTCTGGACTGTCTGGACTGCTGTACCCTGCAGCCAGTGCAGGGTTTTCTACCCTGCTGCTCTCAGCAGTGCAGAACCTGTCCAGTTCTAGGTGTCTCATGAACACCTGAGTTCTTTATTCCTCATTAAATAATTTCCCCAGTGACAAACGTTTTATGGCCTTCATTGCAAGGGGGTCAGACTGCAATAACCCTTCTTGACTTGAAAAACACCATCTTGGTGACCATGAGCATATTAAGTTTAGAATCTTTCCCTGGTGCTTAGTGGATTTTTATTTCCTCTTGAGCTAACACGCTGCTGTAGTCATGATCCTCTCCTCTGGGTCACTTCCCTTTTTCTTAGTTGTGTTTGTGTTCTATATATCTGCTTATTCCTACACACTAACCACATGGAGCCCTCTCTGCATTTGGTGAGGCAGATGTTCTTCATAGCACTGTTATGAAATCTTTTTTAATCTTTTAATCTTTTTTAATAGTAAGTATCTAAGGAAAAAAAATGTATAACCTTCTGTATTGGTATTATTTAACGTGTAACTTTATGGCACCGGGTTGAAAGCATTCACTGAGTCAATGTTTGAACTGTGCTGCAGGGATGTTAATGAGGACATCCAAATTTTATGCTTTTGAACTCATTAAAATGAACAGCACAATTTGTGCAGCAGTGGCTTATTTGTAGGAACAGGGATTAAGAGGAGCACACATAAGAGCAGAATTCAGATGAAGTTTTTTTTACATGGAGATCAGGACAAAAATGCAGAGCTTTCCAGTGACCCATGCTAACAGGAATATTTTTACCTCTGAACAAGGTGTAAGATGTGAAAGCACACTGGCAAATAAGAGGCTTGCACAAAGGAGATCTGCACGTATCAAAGAGGAAATGTGGAAGCAGTCAGATTTAGAAAGACAAACTTTAAGCTAACACTCTTGGAAGATGAAAAACCAAAGTCACTGAAGGTGAGATTTAGTTGCAACTCTTCGAAACTGGATGAAAATTTCAATTTGCAAAGCTAATAAAGAACATTAGTTATGGAAAATTAAAGATTATTTCAAGGCTCCACAAAGTGCTAGACTAAATAACCTTGTGCCATGTCCTGAACAAATGCTGTGGCCCTCACAGATAGAAGGAGGTTGATATATGGAAGTAAATGAAGAAGTCTGTGTTTATTTCTGTGGCCTTTGGAACAAGAGCAGTTCAGTCATGCCATGGACTGTGCCTCCTCCCAGGGAGGAAAGAGGATGTCTGGGGTGGCCCCACAACCAGTGCTAGCAGAATAAAGTAAATAAAGTACAACAAACTGAAAGAAAAAACACAGTTTAGAAACAAGCACTGTAAGGGCAAAACCACAGACCCAGAAGTGTGGTGTGCTGTTTCCTCAGTCACAGGTGCTGCATTGTTTTTCATTCCAAATCTGAAGCACTTCCCACAAATTCTCCAAAAGCACATCATCTGAAAAAGTTACAGGTCACACGTTTTTGCCAGCCCTGCCTTGCAGCAGCACTGGACTCTGTACAGCACAGCACTAACACAGCCTTGCAGTAGCATGGATTTCACACTGAATAAAACAGTGTGGGGACACACTGAATAAAACCACAAAAGAACTGAAGCCAAGGGGATCTAACCCAGGAGCCAAACCTAGACCATTCCAGCTTAGTCAAACCCTGTCTCCTTGGACCAAGGGCTCTTCCTGCTGTCTGAATGATTCAAACTATCAGCATGTTATATTTTTCAGTCACATAAATACAGGCTTACCACAGCCTTCTGTCTTCATCTCCTGTGTACAAGAAGCTCTTAGCAGAAGGCTTCTTATCACAGGACAGCAAGAAAATGCCCACAGTCATGAGATTTTCTGTTCAATGGCAATGTGATGTTTCCACACGAGCCTGGCTTGCACTGCACAGAGGAGCAAAACAAAACAAAACAAGAAAAACGACAACAACAAAATTAAAAAGGGGGTGGTTTGCTAAGAACTCTGACAACTAAAATATTGAGGAGATCAGCATAATAATGATAATGACAACCACACAACATGTCAGGATCATATGTCCAATATCAGGAGCTATTTAGCTATGCTGCCTGTAAATGCTGACCTAAGTGAAGTCAGTGGGGCTCCTGCATTTCTTTCTCTGACAGGGATGAGAGTCATGCGTCAGGATAAGCCTCAGTTTTCAGCTGAGGCTTCACTGAAAGCAAAACTTTTTAATGTAGCCATAAATTGTTTTAGGTAACACCAGTGCCCTTCTAGCTTTCTTATGATATTGCTTAGGTTTAATTATTCAGACTTGACTGGTTATTCATGATTTCCATGCTGGGTGTCTGCTCCAGGCTGCTTTGTTTTCCTGAAAGATGTCTACAGAAACAATACAGACATTTCTAAGAACAAGTTAGGAAACAAAAAAATATAGCTGTGTGTCTGTGTTAAAAATATTCTTGTAGCACCTTTGTCCAGGTGTTCTAGTGTCATCAGGAACACAAAATATGACAAGAGTAGGTCGGGATGTCAGCAAGGGTTTGTTTTTTTTTCCCCTTGCCTCTGAAAGTATACCTGTGTTTGATAGCAAACCAATGCCTCTGGAAGGTCCAAGCTGTGCATCAAATCTGGAGGTAGAAGTTAAATTTTCCTCACGAGTTTGTCCTTATGGGAGACATTCCAGTCCTAGATATAGGACACTTTCTTTTCAAGAATTTGTGCAGGGAAAAGAATTGAGCACAGACCCTCTGAAGAAGTAATGAAGTACATGGGAGACAAAAGCCCCAAGAAATGAAGAGCAATCAGCAATTTAGGTTTAAGCTTGCCTTTCCATTAGCTTATCTGAAACAGATTTGTCTTGGGAAGCAGCTCTGGAAGCTAAAAAAGTGCAGCTCCCAGCATCAGAGGCTAGTGGCAAAGTCAGAGTTGCTTTACCTCCTCTCTGCAAATCACTGTGAAACTTCCTCTCCTCCCTGCTTGGGCCTTGATGGAGCTTTTTACAGTTTGTGTCCTTTCTCCATCCAGTGCAACTAGAAGTAAGGGTGCCATCAAGGTATGGTTTGTTTTTCTATTTTATCTACTGTCCTACACAGAAGCCATTCCAGAAGAGTTATTTTTTCTCCCACTTCAACTGAAGATCAGTTGCTTGCAGCTTCTTGATTTGTATTTTTTTGGGTTTTTCCATGCCAGGCTGGAATACCACATTCAAGCAGTGACAGTGAGCAGCTTGGGGAGCAATTACATTACCCTGAGTATAACTCTGCAGCAGCAGCAGCAGCCCCAGAAACCACTGTCAGTGCATCACGTTAATTTTGGGTGCTCACCTCACTGTCGAGGTTGGTCTCAGCTAAATGCTCTTGGACTCAGAGAACAATTAGTGATGCAGATGCCTTCCTGAGGTTTGGCCCTCGCAGAGCAGTGAGGAAGATTTTGTTTTTGCCCAGCCTCCAGTTTAGGCTGCCCCAAGCCACGAGCACAAGGCACTCTGTGCACTGGCATTTTCATCAGCTCAGCAGGACTCTGCTGTTTAGCTTTGGTGGAACTTTACAGCCTGCTTTATTGCAGCAGTGTGATGAATCTTTTAAATAAACCTCCTCTGATGGATTTGCTGCCTTACTCAGATCAGGGGTGAAAAGTATCTCACTGTCAAAGCTCGATGCAGTGACCACCAGCTCAGGCCCCATTTGCCACCATTAGTGCAGCTTTAATTAGGAGATTTATATTCAAAAATGCATTTACTCTGTGGGGACACAGCATAGATGAGTGTAAAGTTCATGCAGAGGGCTACTCAACACTGACATGAGTTTTTATTTGGTATTACCCAAAGTCAGAGCCTTATACACAACTTGATAGTTGTCACTTCTGCTGTGTTTTCCCCACAATGCAAAAAGTGAATAAATGAGGGCTCTGGAGTTTGGCTGAAACAAGCTGTATGGGAAATAACTCATTTAAGGGACAACTTCAATTTCATCTTCACTCAGAAAGTGAGTTTAATGCAATTTTTCCTTTATAAAGTAACTTCCTCTGCCCTTCCCTCCAGTTTCCTCCTTTCTGTTACAGTGCTGCAAGACTGAAGCAAATTGTTTGAATGGCATTTCTCACCTTGTCCAAAATTGCCATGATGAAAAATTTGTTATCCCAACAGGAATAAGGCCAATTTCAATTTAGCATAATCCTAAAACCCTGGGAGTATGACCAGATTTAAGCTCTGGGTTTGTGCATTACTAAGAGAAAAGCAGGAGAAGAAAAAAAAGGCCTGGGTTGGTATGTGGTTCTTGATCCTATATATCATGATATCCCCATTAAACTGTACCTTGTTTGCTTAAGCCCTGAGCCTGTAGAAGTGAAAACCTTTAAAACCTATTTATAGTGCAGCATCACCAGCCTGTGCAAGTGTTAAGTTAATTATTCTGCCTGCTACATTTGCTGGGGCTGAAACCAAACAGCCCTTCAGCATTTGTCCCTGTGCACAGGAGTTTAAGGCTCTGAAATTCCTGGGGTCTTTCCTGAGCTGTCTGTGCACTACAAAGGAGGGTTTGGATGGATTGCCACCACCTCCCCTCAGCATCTCTTTATTCCTTGTTCCCTTCAAGTCATCCCTTTGCTGAAAAGCAGTGGGAAGGGAGGGGTCTCACAGCTCTGCTGCCATTCCTGGGGACGCTTCCTTCCTTTGTGCCAGACTTGTCCTGCTCAAACCTTTGCAGAAGCTGCATTGAGTCATCATTTCCCCTGTGGCTTGCAAGGGCATGGAATTAGTACTTACATTAATCTGAGGCACGTTAATTTTTTATCCCCTATAGCAATGGATAAAAGTCTGGTCCTTAGCAAATACACAGGAGATGTCTCCAGATTTAGAATGTCATGTTATTTTTCTCTTTCTTTATGGAAGCTTTTCCTCAACATACTTCTGTATTTTTGTATATGAAAAAGATGCAGGTGATTTGGAGAAGAGCTTGAGCCTTTTTGAGCAGTGGGCTTAAAATCTGTTTAGAAAGGGAAAAAAAAAAGTTAACTTCTTTACTAGTTTGATACAGAGTATTTAGTAATTTTCATCTTATGATATAGGCATAGAGCACCTCCCTGCATTTTTCAATCCCCTAGGGAATAATAATCTGATTTGTGCTGTCATTCATACCAATTATCCTGAAATTTCCAAGCTACTCCCAGTGAATTTCAACTGCTAAAGAGAACAGTTTTAATATGGAGACAAGTGCAAGGATCATGTTTATGTGCACAGAGCAAAGGAATGACAGTTCTGAAGTCCATGTGTGTCTACACCAACAGTTAATTAGCAGCCAGAGAAAATGCATACATTTCAATATTTAACCTTGAAGTCAGGCTGCTGTAAAGGTCTGAAGTAAAATTAAAATATTCTCCACTAATGGTGTCTCAAAATAAACCACAGCAAGCCATTGTTGACAGCAAGAGACTTTGGCCCTAGTTTTCCAGCACCTCTTCTTAATTCTGCTGTCATTTATTATAGAAACTTGAAAAAATCTTCGATCAATTTGGATCAATTCGTGTATCATTATTTACCATCTCTACACTGAGACACGAGGAGAAGGTTTTATTAAGCTCAGAGAAATGCTTAATGTCATTGTCTTGGGGCAGCCACAGAGCTGCAAAGTGTGGATGACAGAGAAAATCTCCTGGGAACAGAGTAAAAGAAGGGGGAGGTGGGAAGGAATTCCTGCACTCTGATTTTAGCTGTTAAGGTTCTTCCATTTGTGTGTGAAGTTTCAGAGCACACCTGCAGAACACCTCCAGACTTCAAACATAATCACAGTGGTTGAACTCACATCTGCATGGGCTTTCAAACAGAGCTGAGATTTTCAGTGTCTGCTGCCTTCACTCAGGGCTGCAAAAACGGCAGCAAATGTCAAAAAACATCACAGTTGAGCCATGAGAAATGACAATACTTTTGTGACTAAAGAAGATTGCATCTGGCTCTCAGCCATCTACACGATTCTAAATGCACTCAGCTCCACAAATCAAAAAGCTCCCTGAATTAACCTGTTTCAAAGGTCTCCTTCATAGCAAACCAGCCAGGTGGCATTTGAAGTCTCAGCACTGGTATTGAAACAAACAAACAAACAAAACTGGCACCAAAATTACTGGTTTTCTTGTGTAGGATTCCTTTCACCACAGCCACAGCACTATGGGGTAGTTCTCCTAAGGCAAAGCAGATGAATTTTCTCTTAAAGCCTATCACCTAGAAACTTCTGCAACAGGCTGACCACACAAACCAATGCCTGTGAAATGCAGAGCAAAACCTGGACAGTTGTATTTCATTTTACTGTGATTCTTCAGTTACTGATTTATGTTTCTTTCTGCTTTCTTTTGCAAGGACACTTTATCTGGAAGGCACAATTTCATGCTGGCTGTGCCATCCATGAGGTGTTCTTTTCATCTGAGAGCAAGGGTATTCAGCCCTCATTAAAGAAGATAACACACAAACATGCTTATTCAGAAGTCTAATAGTATTTCAAGCTAGAGCTATTCAAAGTGTTGCAGGTTTATGGGTTTTTGTTTGGGGTTTTTTCAGGTTGTTTTTTTCATTCATTATGGAGATCTTTTGGGGTTTATTTCTGTATTTTTAACAGTCACCCAGATTCCTCAGTAAAGAAACCTTATCTGTCTGTAGCCAAGCAGCAGAAAGATTTGTCCCACTGTAAACAAATACTTCAGCTACACCACTGTGCTTTAAAACACCCTTATCAAAACCCCTATAGGACCACAGTGTTCTTCAAAGGAGCTCTACCAAGCTGAGCACTCAGAATTGATAATTTTAAGTCCCTCAGTTAAATGGACATTAAGTCACTGAAAGAGAAGTTGTGCACCCACTGGTGCCCAAGCCCAGGGTGGTTTACTCTGGGGAGCTGAGCTGCAAGACACCCTTTGCCTGTGTCCCTGGCAAAAAAAAAAAGAGGCACAGGTAGCCAGGAGATTATCCAGACTGATTATCATTCCCAAGTTTCATGATGCTTTACCTAGAACAATCCTGGTTTTAATGCAAGAAGTCCCCCATCTCCCTGTGGGGCTGCAAACTGGGAAAGAGAAGCCTGAGGGTTCTGGCACTCTTTGTGTGGTCTTGGCAAGTCACACTCCCTCTCTACCTCAGTCCATCCCTGTCCCTGAAGAACACAGTACCTTTTAATTTCCTGCTTCCTCTATAATTATGGCAGGACCCAGCCAGCCCCAGCAGAGATTAGAGGGTTCTCTGCACCGTTAGCTAGAAGGCAAACAGGAGATGTGCAAAAATCAGCTGATGTTTGTGGAGCCTTGTTTGCAGTGCACCATATGGATGCAAAGTTTCACTGTCTGGCATAATCCTACAAGCAGATTTGAAGCAGCCACTGCTCATCTGAAGTTTGTACTGGAGGAACCTCCCATTTCCCTGACGCCACAACCTCCCCCTTCCCTAACATATGGACATTAAATGTAGCTATGACTCAGGGGGAATGTTTCTCCTTGAATTTAAAGAGCTTTCCCTGAATGCCCTCTCTGTGAGTTTTCTTTGTCACGTTTCTTAGAAACCACTTGCAGTGTTTCAATGCTCCTACAGACTGTATTTTATATGTAGCAGAAAGCCTGTACTAGTGCTATCATTTTGGGGGCAGGTTTGCTGATCATAAGGCTTCAAATACAATCTTTAATAGCCCAGCAGGATAGTTTTGTTCTCCCACTTTTCTATCTGCAATAAACACTGTGGAAGGTGCAAGGCAGCCCTCATGGGAGGCAAGCATTTGTCTTTATTTGGGAAAGCCTACCCAAACAGCAGCTAGGAGAATGTAAAATGATGTATTGCCTACCTGAATTGGTTTGGGGTACTTATGTCTTGTGAGGTAGTTGCCATTAAGGAGTAGACATCTTTGAAAACAAATGACTTGAATTCAAATTTTGTGTCTGTCAGAGATTTCTTGTACAACCTTAGGTCAGTCACTTCAATTCTAATGTCATTATTAGGCTAGAAGAACTTCAAGAAAGCCTGGAGGGAATAAATGCTTTTGGACATTTAAATAGTTGAATACCACATCAGTGGAAGGCTCCACACATAATCATGTCAGTTTGTGTTGTAATTGTGTAAAAATGGTTGGGAGTAGATGAGATTTCTTTTGTGGCTACCTCCTTGGCTTCCACATTAATTTCCTCTCAATCTATTTTAATGTCAAAATAAATTTCATGTGAAAGAAAAAGACCATAAAGATCATGACAGAGAAAAACATTTGGGGGTGTGAATATGTGAAATGCCCATTTCCCAGGGGAGCAAAAACCATCAGTCAGAATATTTTAAGTAAGGAGTAGGTATTTTCACCTGTACCTTCCCCACCTTGTCCGAACATCCCCAGCAGTATCTGCGAAGTCCAGGGTCTTTCCCATTTGTTGGGCATCCAGCAGAACTTGTTCTCTGTGTGGAATCTCAAGGAGATGAGGATTCAAGGAGCTCCTGCTTGGATCAACCAGAGTCCACTCCTGAGGTGCCTTCACTCTGTCCTGAAGAACATGTCCCTGTGCTCTTGTATTCCCTCCCATATCACTGATGAGGCATTTAAACACCTCCCCCAGCTCCCCAGACTTGTGGTGCCTGATCCAGCAATACACCGGGACCCTTCTGAAAAGCAAAAAGCATGTTGTTTTCCAACAGAAGCAGGAGGAAATTCTGCTCTCTGTCTGGTGAGGGGCAGGCTTATACTCTTGCTTTAAAAAGACTGGAGGTTATAAAATGTTTCTTAATGGAATGTAGGAGACTCTGAAAGCTGGTTCAAAGAAAATGTTTTTCCTCTCAGTCCATTTTAAACTCTCTCCCTATGTTTTTCCCATTGGCACTGAAGCACTCATCTGAAATAGCTCTTCCTTATAGAAACTTCTGTCACAGAGAACATCTTCAGGCAATATCCCAGTGGTACTTACTGGCCCTTAAATGTCTACCTGATGCCCTTTTCCTGTGGAAACCAGGAGGGCTGAGACACTAAACCTGCCTGAAAACATCACAGTGCAGAAAGAATCGAGGATGCAGAAAGAACTAAGGATCCTTCCTCTCAAGATCCAAGACTATAGACAGACACCTAGTCAGAGGTCAATCCAAAGCCAGAAATAAAAAGCATCCTACTTTTCCTGTAAGTGTGAAAATTTACTATTAACAAATACAGACACCCTGTTCCACACAGTTTAGTTAGGACAGCTTAAGCCAGATGAGAAATTTAAATATGCTGCCTGTGCCAAAGGGCCTTCCTGCAGTATTTCTGCCTGCATGCAAAGGGACTGTGCAGCTATAGGTTTGTCAGAGAAGATGTGCAGAATCTGTTCTGCTAATGGACAAAGATGAGCAAGCAGAGCTCTAGAAGTACATTGAACCTAATTCATCTTCAGCACATTGCAATGACAGGCAGCTCTGAGGTGAGCTCATATCCTACAAGGAGCTGTCCTGCAAAGAAATTCCCAGAGGACAAGGAAGTTGCTCTGAAATAAGGAGAGACAGTGTTAATTTGAAGGATAATGACTATTCTAGAATACTCTGCATAGCTGCCCTGACTTCAAGCTTAGTATTTTATGATTTAGTTGAATTCATTTTCAGGTATTTTAGCTTGCTCAAAAATGCAGCTCCAAGAGCTCAAACTGTCTATCTTTCATTTCATACATCAGGGATTCAGAAATAAAACACAAGCTTGCAATATTGCCTGTGTGGTATCAAATGGCTTTTGTCTAATTGAAGTTTCACATCCTGCTTTGTAAGCCACCGTGATCACATTCCCTGTCTGAAGGGGCTTCAGTGCCTTACACAAATTTTCTTATAGATTCTGCAACAAGATTTGCAGAGTCAAGGTAATGTGGCAAAGTGTTTGGTAGCTAGAACTCAGGGCTATAGAATTACACAATTATTGCTTCAGGTCATGTCTCCAAGATTTTACTGACTCTGAAATGTGTAGAGACTGAGTGCAGCAAAAGAGGCAGCTCCTGCCCTGAACCTGCTGGGAGATGGGTCTGTGTCAGAAGCAAGGCGAAGGAACACTGACCCTTCAGACCCCTCACACAGCTTTGCTCTTGCACATCCCTCAGCTCTTCATTGTCTCCATATACACCGAAGCTGTTCAGAACACACCAGGTGACTCACTGGGACAGGCTTTGTGTCTTCAGGGAATTCCTTTGCTGCTAAACTCCAAAGGCCGTCCATATTTTCTAGCTAGTGTGTGGTGTTTGTGTGCAAGGAGCAGAATCCAGTACCAGCAGCTAGATCACATAGTGCACGGGCATACAAGGAAAGTGGGATTATCAGATCCTGAAAGAACTTCAACTTGTTGTGTATCCCATGGAAACAGCATAACATTTTTCTTGGAGGAGGGCCACTCACAAACGAGTCAAGCCAAAAGTTTAGGAAAACAGCAAAAAGTCACTGGCTGGTTCAGGCCTGACTGCTAAACCTTCGGTGCAGAACATTTTCTGCCTAGGAAGGCTCCTCAGTGCTTTCCATTGACTGCAGCCAGGCACCACCTTTTTCTTCATTGCATCAAGTCATTCCCATCCCTTTAAAACACAGTTTTCCCTAGGACCTGTGTGTTTCAGACAAGCCAAGGCCCATCTCTGGTAGGGGCTGCATCTCTTCACCTGGGACTCTTCTTGCATTCCTTCTCTTGCTGAGTTCCTAAACTCATTATGAAAGAGTTCCTGCTCCCCTGTTAGTGGAGTCACCACTGACACTGCAGTGAAAGTCACACCAAGGCAGGCACAGACTGCACAGGGACACGTGGGACATGACTCTTCTCCCACTCCTGCACCTTTCCCTTCCTGCTCATCATTTGCTGGTCTCACTTTCCTCTGCCCTGCTTGAAACCTCCTTTCCATCCACCCTCCTCTCTCACTTTCTAAGACCTCCTTGCTCTGCTTGGCACTTCCCTGGGCCCTGTCCAGCATGCAGGGACAGATGGCACAGCCTAGTTAGCCCCAGAGAGGAGGACAAAAAAAGTGTTGCTTTGGTATATCAGTGCTGCATCTCTGAGGTCTGGTTGGCCAAAAAGCTCCTTCTCTGCTTTGTGGCTCCTGGGAGGAAGCAGATTATTTAAATGTGTTTTGCAACACAGCTCGTGATTTCTGGACAAGTCCTTCTTCCTCAAGGCAAGGAGCCCTAGAGGGGAAACATTCTCACAAAGCACTTGGAGTGTGCAGTGATCCATAGCATGTGAATGCACATATGATCTCCAGTAAAGAAAATAAAGTGACCTCTTTTCCATCAGCTGAACCAAACAAATCTTAAAAGAAATTATCAAGGCAATTTTAAAAAAGGAAAAAAAAGAAAGAAAAGCTGCTGAAGGCCCACATGCCCATAAACACACACCATAAAGAATTAGGAAAATTTAGATCATCCCAAGGGTTATTTGACAACGTATCATCTTGTTTGCTGTAACCCAGGTTGTGAGGTTGAAGCTGAATATAAGTTAGGTGATATCAGATATTTCCCATCCTTTGCAGTACCCAGAGTTGGACCAATGATCCTTGGGGTCCCTTCCAGCTGAGCATGTTCTGTGACTGAGTGGTGAGAGTGGCCCTCATCATAAACTGGATTGTCAGCCTGTTGCCTGTTCTCTAAAGCATGTAGGAAGGGCATTGTGAAACAAATGATGAAAGGCTCTTTGGAACCTTGGATATGAATAAAATCAGTTAGGAGCAGAGCTAGATGAATTATAGAAAAAGGCTGGCTCACATGGTGGGAGGAGCCTTTGAAGTGGGGCTCAACCCTCCAGAGCTCTGCTCCCAAGCTGTGCAGGCACTCACAGCAGCCTTGTGTGCTGTCACATAAAAGGGGAGGTGTGAGGGGTGTCTGACTGCCATCTTCAACACACATGGCCCTCACAGGGTGCTCTGAGCTGCTCTGCTATCTCCAGACAAGGAGCATGTGCTGAATTTAACACTTCTACCCTCAGCATGGGCACACTTGGCATGCAGGGAGCAGTCAACGCACAGCTCTCTTACAAAATTGACACTTTCTGCATAAAAGCTGTATTTTAAGAGTTGGTTTTTACTATTAAGTTGAGTTCAAATGGGCTCCTTTGCTTCGTTTAGACTAAATACAGAAAAAGAAACACTTCTAGATGAGAAGCTGACCATGAATGTCTAAATTTTAACAAAGCACTTTATTCTCTACAAATATTTCACTTTCACATATATTTGATCTTCAAGAAAAGCAGATCTTCTAAAACTTATTGCAAGTGTAAAAACCAAACATTCAACCCCTGTAACAGCACTCACTCCTGCTCCACAAAAAACAGACAAACAAAACACACCCAAAACCCCAAAGCCTTCCAAGAAGTCAAAATCCTTGTCCTAATAAAAGGAAAATCACAGGAGCAGCTGGAGAACCTGAACTTGCTTCATTGTGTTCTTGAGCAGAGATCACTAATTAAACCCAAAATTGGTGATATTTTATATCTTACCACATCAGGAGTATGAACACAGGACTGTTCACAGAAATAGGCTGGGAGTTCAGGATTTATTAGAGTCACACTACCAGCAGATAAAATGGGACATACAAGTGATCCAGGGTTAGTGTTTGAGAGGGAGGGGTGTGAATTAAAGCTTGAGAGCAGATTTTCCAGACAAAGCACCTAATCCCAAGGCTTGTGTAACACAGCTGTATAAAAGGCATCAGCAGTGAGCTCAATTCCATGCCTTGGGGTGCACAATGATCTGATGGCCCCTTTTAAACTCATCATTAACAGCAGTATCCTGATTCCTCAAGTGGGCATCAAGCAGTGGGCATTCACAGCTACACCCTCTCCCATTTCAAGCTCCTTGATCCAGGATAAAACTCCCTAAGTAAGGCCAACAGCAGTGGATTTTAGAGCTTCACAAAAGGCCTGTTATTTTCAGCACAGCCTCTTTCCAGCTTCACACAGCTACAAAAGTTAACCAGTTTTCTTACTTAAATAAGTCATGGCTCATTTTTGCCACTGTTTAGAATTTTGTGCAAGATAAAATGTTAAAGCTGACAAGCTTGAAATGAAATATCAGAACATTCCTTGACCTTGTCATCACCATTTACTTCTTGCTCTTCTGCGCAATGAAAATATTTTATTTTAAAAAACAGCATATTCCCATGAAACTTGTTGATTTTCATGAATTGGCATTTTCCAGAAGGGGAAAAAAAAAAAAAAAAAAAGAAAATAGTTAGCTGGAAATTTTTCAAGTAACTCTCTACACAAGAAATGCAAAGCAGAAAAATTGCCACAACCAGTCCAGTTTTAATTCCCCTAGAGCTTCTCTGGTTTGCCCCTTTGACTGTGGCCAGAAGACAGAGCCTTCCCTGGATTCCCTCCTGCAAGACTGTACAATGTGAAACAGCTCTCACTGTTTTTTTGGGTTGCTCCACATTCTCATAAACCCACATGTGTGTTACACTAATGGAACTGATGTGTGTGGGGCTGATAATTCTGTGTCTCTGAAACTTCCTAGGTGAAGGCCTGTCAGGATCCTTTCTTTCCTAGGGAAAGCTTCTCACTTTCCCATGAGAAATTGTGTAAACATATATAATTGGTCTCTAAACAATATCCTTTCTCAAAACAACAGGTGGTGTTTTTCATCCTTGTTTTCCATAACATAGAATATATTGTTTCTTTTACTTGACCAATAGTAACAAAGAAGGTAATGTTCCCTTTCACCAATCACTTTTTGCTTAGTGAAGTACCTTTTATAAGGTGCTCCATTTTGTTAATAAATATTCCTCTTTTCAGCCTTCTGATAAACTAATTAGGAGTCTGTGTGTTTCTGTTCATAAATAACAGTGACAGATGTGAGCAGTGGGTAGACATGAAAATCCCTCTTTGATATCCAGACACAAAATCAGCCTTTGCTCCAGGAACACCCCCAGACAGTTCCTGCTCTCTGCTCAGGGACTCTCATCTTTGTCGTGCTTCCCACTCCCCAGAGAGCATCCCTGCCCAGCTGAGACTGCCCCGGGGCTCGCTCTTTAAAGGGAGCTGCTCTCCGTCCCCTGGCGCGATTGCCCCAGGGCTCACCCTTTAAGGGAGCTGCTCTCCATCCCCTGACCCTCACCCTTTAAAGGAGCTGCTCTCCATCCCCTGGCCCCGCCTGCCCACAGGCACGGGCTGCCTTTCCCAGCAGGGTTTTGTTCCGTGCTGCTCCCCACCTGGTGATGGAGAAAGAGCTGACAGGAGTGACAGGGCAGGTGCAGTGACAGGGTTCTCAGCAGGGGCTCCGCAAGCTCCTTGGCTGCTCTCACTGTCCTGCATCTTGCTCTGGAGTGAAGCTGATGGAGAGGGAAGACACTATGCTATAAGGATGTATTGCACTTCACAATCCAAGCCCATTAAAAAGAGTAAAATACCAAGAAAACTGAGTGTGGAACCATCTGGGGAGAGACTGTTAACAGCACAAATAATCTTGACATGTGCAGCAGCCTGTTTCCAGCTACTGGAATTGAGAATAATATACCTGAGTGGTCAGTCAGAGCCTAGATTACATTCCTACATCCCAAGAAAATCAGCAAGCCCTGAAGTTACTGTGGTGCTGGAATACAGTTTTTAAAACTATGGTTTAATTATTCACTCTTGATGAAGAAAATTGTTGGTCTAAGCATAAATTTTCAAAATTACAAGTCATGGTGTATGAATAAAAGCTTTCCTTTCATGATTTACAGCTACATTTGATACTGGCCTTGCTAATGATGTGATGTTTATGTATGTGTAGCTTAAAAGTTACCCAGCAAAAGCACAATATTTCAGCCCCTAATAGCAGAAGGAGAGTATATTGGGAGAGTTTATCAAACTGTGCACTTCATCAGAATACAGAGGAATCCTCTCTTTATAGCACTACACAAGTTATATCAGGACATGGGCACTAGCAGCCTATTATTCAGTATTCCCAGGGAGCTGCAGATTTGAGAAGCATATACTGAAAACTTGCCAATATTCAGCTTCAGTTTTTCATAAATCTTCATGGTTTCGTTCCTGTTTTTTCTTTGTGCAGATGGGAATGTTGGAACATTGCCAAGGTGGAGATGAGGTAGCCTTCCCATCACTATGGCTTTTTTTTTTGTCCAATTAGATTTGGTATCTCAGTGCACAGCCGTGTACAAAGGATCAGCAAATGTCCTCTGCAGTGTTTTTGTCCTGTGTCATTACACCAGGAATTGTGCTGAACTGAGGCCACAATACTGCTCCACAAGCATATTTCACCTTTTGAAATGCTGAGGAAGGAGATGGCTTATAAATCTCAGATTGTTTCTTCAGAACTAAAGAAATAAAAAGGAACTGTTTTTCAACTATCTTATTATAAAACTATTCTCTTGTATAAGAGATTTTGCTGTAAGAATGGTATCTCAAAATTTCACATAACTTGGTTAGGAAGGAACACCAAAAATCTATTTTGATTGTATTTTTCGAAGATTTGAGAACATCCTAAAATAGTTTGGAAGCCTTGCAGGAATACATTTTATAATGAGATTTGTGAGACTCTTTGCATCTGCTTAAAGTGGAGTGTAGAGGGGAAAAAAATCCCAACAATGTTTAAGCAGAGTTTGCTAAACTGAAATAGATCTGATCTGAGACAGGAATATAGTTTTGTTTCATCTGTACTGTTATGGTATATATTAGTGAGAAAGTATCTTGAATATGCTTTGTGTTTTCTCTTCTAATCTCACATTAACTTATTGTAGTCCACTATTTTTCACACTGTAATTCTATCTTTGAGGAATTGTGAGGTTCATATTTAATTACAGGAGAAGCACAAGTCTACCTGGTAAGGGAAAAGCAATAAGGGGAGGTACTTCTGGAAAAGTGTGAACTGTCACCAGGAAAAAAGTGGAATGAGAAAATATGTTAATCCAAATGTTCCATTTCACTCTTGTCTTTGTGGTCCTGGTTTCCTAAGGAAACTTGATTTTCCCCCCCATCATTCTGTCTTGCTCTAATTAGCCATCTGCCTCTTATTTCCATTATTTTCTGACCAAAGTGCATCCAAATTTGACAAATAGATACAGCTACCTAGAGCACTTTGTGTTCTGATAGTGTATGTAAAGCCCTAGCTGTAGAAATTGCTCATTTTAAGCTCTCCTCTTCAGACATCTGAGCCTAATCTTGGGAGCCACATCTGAAAACAAACCCCTGAGCTCCCTCAGTGCTGCTCCTCCCAAACTGAGTTTCTTCCACAGCTGTAGCACTTCAGTTCTCAGCACACCTGACCAGGTTGGGTTTGGTGCTGTGCAAACACACACCATGGGCAAAGATTATCATGAGTGCTCTCACAGGACAGAATAATGCCTAGAAAATAGCTCTAGAGTAAAATACATCCAGAGATGCAAAGTGCTGCTGCTTGCCATTCCCACATTGATTCATACACGTAATGCAAGAAGAGACAAAGAGCTTCACTTTAAAGGATAGGCCTAGGTGCAGCTCTTCATCACCTGTGGTGTCCCCAAAGGGATCAAAGAGAGAGTTAGACGACCTCATTTGAAACGATTCTCAAGTGCTGAACTCAGCTGCAGCTCCAGCCCTGAATTTCTATGCCAAGGCAGATGCCTCTGTTGCAGAATTGGAGTTAATTATTCATGGCCCAAGTGAAAACAGACCTCGAGATAGGAGAGTAATTTTATGCTTGTAAGTCAAATTCACCAGCACTGAGCAAGCAGGAGCAGCCTCAGCAATTTGAGAGAAATAAGTTCTGTAATAAAATCAGTGCAGGTGGCAGGAGGCTGGGGGAGAAATGGGTGTGGCTGCTTTGCTTTCTGTAGCAGTTCTAATATAGTGTGCAGCTCTGTGCTGTGTATTTACTACAGCTTTTACTGTACTGCAGCTGTTCTTCCTCCTGGAAATGAGTGCTTGTAGGCCATGGTAACAGATGCTAGACAGTGTGTTTCCCTGGTTCTCAGCATGCTGTAAGTGGCAGCAGCCTAGAATGCTGAAGTTCTCTGGACCCTGTAAGATGAGCACCATCGCACAACACCAAGCTCCCGAGGAAACACTAGAGTCCTTTCTGCAGGAGAAATGAAATATTTAGTCCCTAAATCCCTGTGGGGCACAGCTGGAGCACAGAGGCATGTGGAGCTCTGCTCTCAGCATGGTTCTGCATACTTGCCACTCAGAGCAAGTTGTTTCACTTTCTCCTGAAACGTATCCAGCTTAGGGGGAAAGTGTGGATTCTTTTCCATAGCACAAAGTAACTGTGACTTCTCTCTGGACAGAGAATGATGGGCTCCTGTAGCCATCCCAGCTTCTGGAGTGGAGGCTGGGGGAATGGAGGTGCCAGGAATAACACACCTCCTGTCTCCTCTCCTGCAAGGGTGTTCATCTGTCCCAGCTCTGCCTTGGAACCACACTGTCATCTTTGGCAAATCCACTTCCAGCCTTCTCATTTATGGAACTGGGGGCTTGCAGTGTTCCCTCCACGTCCCAAAGCTACAAAGCTCTAAGACACAAGATGCTAGAGAGGTATAAAAATATCATGGCTGCTAAAATTTGGAGAGCATTTGGATCAGAAAAGCCAGTGAGAAGCATCTGGAACCTATCCCAGATCCAACAAGGTGCATTCATTTCCAGTTAGACTTTGTCATCTAGGTGGCAATGAATCAATGAGGGAAGAACTTCTATTTCACATTTGCTCTAGCAAGACACTGCATTATTGTTTGAAATACAAGTAGGTGCTGGATAATATTCCAAATAGCGCTGCTTTGTCCTTCTGTGCCTCTGGCAATGGTGTTAAGTGCATAAATATTGCAGTTCTGCATTGAAAGGTGATTCTGCTTAAGGGAAAATTTAGATTTTTAGGTTTGAATTTTGGTAATATTCTGATGAGAGACATCTTTTAAAATCCTCTATAAAAAGCAAAAGCCATGGCACTAGGGTTATGAAGCAGACATCTTGGCTCTCTTCCCCACAGGCAGTGCAATGCCAAGAGCCCTAAGAAACCCAGCCTTTGTGCTGACTGATCCCAAAGCTTCCTGGGTTGTGAAGAAAAACTGTCAAAACCAAACCATCACTTCAAAACATTTCAACTTTGACAAATAAGCAAATGCTAATGGGAAAAAAAAAAAAAGAGTTAAAAAAAAACCCAAACCAAACCCTCCTGCAATTTTTCTCAACCATGCTAGTAAACATTGAAGCGCAATGGCTCTAGCTAAGCAAACAGGAAAGCGTGCCCTGCTGTCTAAATGTGCAATCTGGCTGTGGCAAAATAAAGACAAGATTAAAAGTGTGTTGGACCACAGCAATCAAGAGAGGTATGGATCCCTAAATAACACCACATAAGGAAGCACATAAAGATAGTGCCCCTTTATGAGCTCAACCCTATTCTTCTGTGCAGGTAATTGAGGCTGATGTTGTGGTGATGATGCCTTAAGTTCTAGCTTTTCTATTTTTCAGATTCTGGGCTTTTTTAGTGGGCAGTTCTGGGTTTCATATTCAGTGCTGCTTAGCTCTCTGCACAGAGCAGGGAGACAAAACAATTCCTTCTCCAGCTTGGCAACAAGGACAACTTTCAGCCCAAGAACAAACCCAAGGGTGAAGGGAGAAGGAAAACCAAGGAGGATGGAGCTCCATAACCTGGAGCTGGAATTGCACAATGAACTCCAATGTGCTGATGGAGCAGAACTTATCAAAGTGTGAGCCCTGGTGCTCAAGTGTCCATTCTGTGCCCATTTTGGGGTCACCTTGTGTGTGGCCCAGCCTTGCTCTGGCACTGCCCAGGTGTGTCCATTGAGCCTTTTAATAAATCCCTGCTTTATCCTTTTGGTCTGTCTGGGCTCTGCTCCAGCTCAGCCTCCAGAAGGCAGCAGTGAAGCCATCCAGGAGAGCAAACTGGAACCCGCTGTTGGCCAAAACAAATAAATAACGACCTCAGGAAAAATGCACAACTGTTCCCTCCTTTTGATTGCTAAAAACACCACTGGTATTCCAGTGCCTCCCTAATTGGCCAAATTAGCCCTAGGGATAATTATGGTTGTCATGAAGGGCTCGGAGTGTCACACAGGTACCGCTCTATCCATGAGCTGTAATTCCAGCACCGTTGCTGGGATACCATTATATTATGGGAATACTCATGGTAGTGATACTGCCAGGAGGCGGTGTGGGCAAAACTAGGAATACCTTCCCCACCTACCCTTCATGTTCAGTGTGATGGTAATTGCTGTTCCCTCTTTCCAGGCTGGGTAAACATCCCAGCTGGCTGTGGAGAAGGGAGCTCCCCCTGGGCACCGCACACCCTCCATCCCTCCCTCCCTGCAGGACTGGGAACACAGACCGTGGCATCTTGGCCATTCTGCAGCCCATCAGTACAGCTCCACTCATGTCTCAAGTCACCTGCAATGATTCACCTTCCTCTGTGGCTAGAATACCCATGTGTGGCACCTCAGCCCATTCCCTGGGACCACCCAGGTCCACAGGGATTAGCAGCACTGTTTGCTCTGTCTGCCCAATCTATATTTCTCCTCTTCCCATTCCGTCATTTGCTTTGGGATTCGTGTTTGAAGAGCTATGACTCACTCTACTTGTGCTCCTACTGCTTAAAATTAAAATAGGAAAGCTTGTCCCTCTACACCCTCCACCTCCCAGTTTTCTAATATGTCACCTTCTGAAGCCATGCAACACCTTATAAATATTTCACTGGAAGGAAGCTGACAGAGAATCCCCATCTGTCACATTAACACAGCCTGATTGGAAATATTTTTAAAAGATAAATTATTGTATGGAGGGAGGGAGTGGACAAAGAACTGCCTATGTGATAGGGGAAAGGAGAGATGATAGGAAACTGGGAACTACTACTGCCTTGGGTTTGAGAATCCAGGCCCACCTTGAAACTTGCTTCAGCTGCTTTTACAGAGGATAAGCATCACTCTCTACGTGCACCTCTGTGACTGTGGCCTTTGCCATCTTGCTCTGGACCCTTAAAAACTGAGGCATTTTGGTTAGAAGTGAAAAACATGGTGCCTAACAATTGCCAGAGCTTAAACAGGAATACTTGAAAATTAGCTCTGCATGTGTTCTCAAAGTGGGGGAGGATTCTGTATCTTAGCAGTAAGGTTTTTGTACAGTCCCTCCTTTGAGCCAAACTGTGACTGTGCAACCCAAACCATGGCTTTGGTCGTGGCTGGGGTGGGTTTTCAGCCTTAGGCGTGGCTGCTCCATGGGAAACAGTAAGTTCAGATCTCACCAAGTGATCACTGAATATGGTCACTCAGGAAAGAGGAGTAGAACAGTGGAGATGTGTGCATGCTCAGAGTAATTAACCTTTTCTGTTGGCAAGGCTTCATGCCTCTGTTGCTACACAAAATGGACTTTAAAGACTTTTTCTTAGCTCTGAGTTCTCCTCAGAGCTAACCCCACTCCAGCCCAGTTTGTCTCAGAGGCAGCTCCTTAGCACAGTCCAAAACAGAGATGGGGCAAGCTGATGAGTGAACAGTGTGAGTGACTGAGGCCATGTCCCACTCTTGCTCTCTTCCTCTGTGTCATTCAGCACTGTATATTTCTGCTGGCCAGTTCAGTCTGACCTGTGGGCTTCTTTCTTTCTGGGGCTGTCCTGAGCAGGAGTCCTTGGTGACCTTGAGTCACTTTGATGGGCTCACAGGACTGCAGCGGATGACTTGACATCACAGGGCATCATCCTATTCAAGCCAGAGACATTAAAAGGTAGTAATTAGTGCAGAAAAAAACCAAACAACAACCTGTAAACCCACCTTTTTCCTTTGTGGGATTGCTTTAATTCTGAGATGCAAGCACAGATAGCACATCTCTGTTTCCAAATTCCGCTGAGTGGGAGGAGGGCAGAGCGTTACACTGCAGCTTTCCAGGAACTCGTGTCCCTCTGCCTCATTGTGCTCCTGCAGCAGCTCTGCCATCACACAGGAGGCTGCTGGGCTGTGTTTTAGCCCATGACACACAGCTCTCCCTGGGGCTGCACATGCTGTCACAAGCCAGCCTCTCTCCGGGCAGGTCCGAATGGTTTGACAGCCTGAATCCTGATTTCCTTCCCACCTCTGACACAAATGTCCCATTGCTCTGGGCCCTCACTCTGGCTAGCAGTTTGTCTCCTGCAAAGCAGTGATCACCTGTCGTGGTTTGAACACCAGGTGTGTGCTAAGGAAGGCAGGAGCCTCCCTTGGAATGGAGAATTTAAACCCCCTCCCTCCCAATTATTATAACTTTGAAATTAAGGGGCTCTCAGGCAAAGATATGGGAATAGGAATAACAGTTTTTTATTAGGGGAACTAAAATAAACAATAAAACAAAAACACATGCAGTAAGACAAACAAACAAACAAACCCAGTGACAGAGTCAGGATCCCAGCTGACACCCTGTGTGTCAGGGTGTTGGTGGCAGTGCCATCCCATGGTGGCTGCAGTCCCAGTGGCAGATGTGGCTCTGGTGAAGTGATGCTCCTGGAGAAAAGAGGAATTTGTCACTGAAGGTCCAGTGGTGAGAGATGGGCCTGGTGTTCCTCTGAGAATCCAGTGGAAAGGCTGCTTGGTGTTCCAACTCCCAGATTTTTATCCAGGTAGGAACACTTGGTGTTCCAACTCCCATATTTTTATCCAGGTAGGAATCCTTGGTGTTCCAACTCCCAGACTTTTATCCAGGGAGGAATACTTGGCTCCTCTCCCTGGTTGGAGCATTTCCCAGTGGGATGATGGAATTCTCTCAGTGCCACTCCCTGGCCCATGAGCAGAAGATCTGTCCCTGGAGGGAGGCTGGGTTGTGGCAGAGATCAGAAAACTGCCCCAGCAGGTTTATTGACAGTAGGCCATGGACAGACAATTACAGCACCCCACACAGCCCAGTTTGATCACATGGTGACAGAATACAGAGTTTCGGGTACATTTTGCACTGCAACTCATGACACCACCTTGTAACAGAACTCCAGGTTTTCAAAGGAGCTCAGCCTCCCACTCTGACAGACTTCACAGGGAGATCACCTCCACTTTAGGCACTGAAATGTTCACAGGTAGAAGGGAATTCAGCACACCAAGTCCTCAGCTTCTCTCACAATCTGGGCAGCAGACACTGCTGCTAGGGTTGTTGGAAACTTTGAAAAATTTGCACCTTCTTTAAGAAACTAAAAGAGAAGTCAGTTTTTCAGAAAATCTGGCTCTGATTTAGGTGTTGAGCACTCAAAAATTTGAGTCTGAGCTCTCTGAAAAATCTGGCATCTAACAAAGGAGTTCTGTGAGGATAGTTAATTAACGTGAGATCCTGGGGAAGCAGTGTTGACAGGCCTGCTAAGCTTTATAAAGAAGTGAGGAAGAGCTGCATGTGTTGAAATTTCAGGGAAAATACCTAGTAGGTGAGAAATTACAACCTACTGTGGATCTGCCACAACATAAGGAAAACCACAGCAAGTTCTCCTATAGCTGAATTCTGCCACTGGCAGAATGAACACTGTTGCCAGTGACAGATATGATACTATTGGCACACAATTTTAGAAGCTTTAAAACATTAAACTACAGGCTTTTAGTGAAGTCAAGAAACACAATATATCTTTAATCCTGGCTTTCCAACCAAGCAGTGCGAAGAATGTTTGAGAGCTGTTGCTGTGTTGCTATTAGTTTCAACCAGAAAATTTATTGTCAGGTGGACTTAGATTTTCCAGATGACAGTAATATCCATGCAGGAAATGAGAAAGAGATGAAGCAATGTCTTTGAAACTTCTGAGGGATGAGTTTTGTAAAGGAATTATGCAAATATGGCAATTGTGTGTTTTCCTTTTTAACTGTAAGAAAGGGAAACCAATGCTGCTCAGAGGTTTGTTCTGCATGTTCACTGGGGTAACACCTGCTTTGGGGAAAGTGCTTGTGGCTGTTCCTCTCAGGGACAGCCAGATGACTCTGATTTGGAGGAGAAATCGAAAGGGCCTTACTCCTGCTGTAGTTCTTTCATTTCTGCATCTGGCACATCCCCACATCTGGCACATCCTTTGTTGGAAACAAGCATCTTTGTCATTTTTGCCCTTTTGTTAACCATCCTGCCTCTCTTCTCCATACTTCTTTCATAAGATTTCTCTTTTGCCCTTGGGATGCTAAACCCTCTTGCCTGCTTCTGCCAATTTAAAAAATAAATTAAAACAAAACAAAACAAAACAAAACAAAACAAAAAAAAAAAAAAAACCAAGAGAGGTGGGAAAATCAAATGACTTCTGGAATGTGTCAGCCACAAGTAGAATCTCTTGGGACCACCTTTGACACACAGGAACAATAAGTTTGAGAGAGGAAATTGGTTTCCCCACAGCTGATGGTTTTCCTGGATTGGTTTACCTCACTCCCACAGTGTTGAGCTATTGAATGCTCAATTAGTATTCTCCAAAGTGTCAAATGAATTGAACCAACTCCAGAAACTTCTCCACTGCAGTTGATGTATCATTTTTCAGGTTCTGAGAAAGAACCTACTGTCTCTCTCAGTGCAGCAAACAAGTTCTCCCCTTCTCAACCCTGTGCTTTTCTGCTTTTTTTAAACGTGGCTCAAGGACACCTGCAAAAATAAACAGGAATGGCAAGTTTCTGCCTCCGGAATGTGTGGAGCACCCCAGCAAACTAGTTTATAAATAGGTAGGCAGATGGATATAATGACAAGAGTGTCTTGAAGTATTTTGATTTGGTTTTGTTTTGCTTTGGGCAGTTGCTATAATACCCTGTGTGATTCTGACAACAGTTATGGATTCTCAAAGTGCAGATGGACAGCTCCATTTGGAGCTACAGGCCAAAAATTGTGCTGCCAAGCCCAGGGACTCAGAAATCATGACCTATATTTCACCTCAAATGAAGGGATTGCTTCACAAGCTGCTAGAACTGAGCTTATAACTTAAAAAAAAAAAAAAAAAAAAAAAAAAGCACTGCTTGTATTTCATTTTTATATTTTTGAGTCTTTGTAATGTGTTTGGTTACATTTTCATCTCATTTTTATATCCAAGAGTCATAAATTTCTTGCTTAGTAATAAAAACAGGGACCATAGTGTGACTCCAAGTTTCAAAGCAAAAGCTTTCACTAGAATAGAAAAAAATAAGAGATGTTAGAAATTCACTTTTCAGGCTCAAGGGGGGTCCAAGGATAACTGATTCTGGTTCAGCCCAGTGCACATTCCCAGAAAGTTTCATCTTGGTTTGAATCACTCCCTAAGGTACTCAATGTAATAGACCCTGCAAATCTTATTTGCATTAACTTTGTTAGGTTTGCTTATTACAGTCGTCTTGACCCTGCCTTTGCTGGGGATGTTGGCTTCCTTTCTGTTGTCCAGGCTTTTTTTTTGTGGTCAGAAGAAACAGATAAATAAAAATAAGATACAGCTACACTGAGTGCTGGACATGACTGAGTGCATCATGCACCAAGGAGCTCAGAAGAATGGAAAAGCAGAAATTATCTAAACTTTAAACCTCAAATCACAGCTGGATTTTTAAACTGAAGTACCAGAGAAATTTGCAATGATTTTGCTACTTCTTTTGAAGCGGGTTTTAGTATTTTGGTGCTTTGCATTGAGATCAAGGATTGTTTTTTGAGAATTGAAACACTCAGCCTTGAGTAGATAACAAAGAGCCAGTCTTCCCAGCTCAGTCAGGAGCTATTTACGAGAAAACTGCACGCACAGGAAAGTATCAAGGAGGATCTATTTGGAAAATGAGTCAGGAGAAGAACTGAGCAGAGAAGAGAGACAGGGGCAGAGAGACAATGGCTCAGTATGCAAATACCATTTGTTAGTCCCTGAGCTCTGACAGACATGGGGCAGCTTAATAATTGATCATTTTCATGGTGGGTTGGAAAATATACTTGTGCTGTTGTGCTGGGATGGTAAGAACTGTTCAGAGAATGCAACAGGAATTCAGAATGGTCCTGGTGATTTGGGGGAGTGGTGCAAGATGACTGTTCTTTCAGGAAAAAGACCACTTCTGTTTAGAAAAAGGTTGTTGATACAACATTGACTAGGGGAAATTGTGGCAATGAGGCAGAAGGTATTAATGGCATGAGCACAGCTTGGGAGTTATCGGGCTGAGAATCACTTTGTCCAGCAAGGACTTGAGGGTTATAGTGAATCAGAAGCTGTGACCATGAGTCAAATCAGCCTGTGGCAAATAGGCAAAATATCATACCAGTGTGTTTAAAACCAAGTGTCACCTGGAGGAATCACCCCACTCCACTTGGGGCTCCTTTAGACTGAGAAGGCAACAAGCAGCATTCTCCAGCATCTAAAATGGAGTTATGCTTACAACAAAAGCAAAGCAATGGTGTTAAAACTGCAGTAAGGAACATTCAGTTAGACCTTAAGGGCAAACATCCAACAGCAAGGATGGCAGAGCCCTGGAACAGGCTGCTGTGGGAAGGTAGAAGAGGCACAGGAGGCTCACACCCCAGGGTAACATCTGTCAAGAACAGCTGTAGCTGAGCTGTCTCAGGGCAGACTGGGTGACCTCAGGGCCCTTGTTTCCCATGATTTTCTGGTAAAGCCTGTACAAATAAAATACTGTCACCATTCCTTTAACACTCTGGGCCAAGTGCCTCCCTTTGGTACTGAGTGATTCTGAGGGCGATGGCAGCTGCTCAGTGCAGAAGGCAGCTCCCAACAGAAGCAGTGCAAAGGCGAGGGGAGAAGTGTGATGAGGCTGTTGACTCAGCCTGAGTGATGAGCTGTGTCTTCAGAGCCACTTGCCATCACAGGATGCTCAGGAAGGAGGCAGGGGTGGCAGCACTGCCCACCTCTTGCTTCCAGCACGGATGGTGGTACAGCTTGGGCCACGTGAACAAAAGGATTCAGAACTCAGCTTCGTGAAGATGCAGCTCCCTGGCCCAGAGAAAAACCCCCACATGCTTTATTTATCCCTGAATAAAGGGTGTGAAGGGCAGCTGCAGGAAACCTTGCTCACGTTTGGTGTTCTGGCAGGCTTCCTGTGAGAGAAGTCTCACCTGCATCATCTGCTCCTGGAGCCCCTTACAGAAGGCAGCACACTTACCTGGGGCTTCAGTCCTCACAGACTGCAGACCTTATTCTAACTTGGCTCCTTATCAAATGTTACACGTGAAAGAAAACACTGAAAATACACTCGAGCAAGCCAAAAGGAAGAGATAATGAGAGTCAAAAATAGAGCATTTTCAGGCACAGGGTGTGTACAACGCCAGAAACTCTACCTTCATTTTAGTTTCCAGCTTTCCAAGAGTGTGACGAAGTTCTGTGAGAGTGGGAGAGTGCTTTGACACTCACACAAAGACTTGTTCTTTGGCAGAAAAAATGTGACAGGATTTGCTACTCTATCAAGAGCTTTACTACACTGACCTCAGCACATACACAGTGTTTCCTACAATAATTTCTCTCCTCTGATTTCTATCCTTTCTTATTTTCATTTGGAAACTATGTAGTCAATAAATAAAACATTAGGTAGGCTCCTGAACAGAAACAGGGAGCAAATCAAAGAAGAGGAGTGGGTGAACAAAGAGGTGCCAAGAAAAAGGGGGAAGACTGGGATTAGGGCTGCACAGAAATCCATTTGAAATAATGTTCATAGAATTTTGTCAGCCTGTGTTGAGTTTAGCTATGCAGCTAGAAGAAAGGTCATGTAAACCAGAGCATCTGAAACAATCAAGCATACAATAGATCATTTGTAGTCTCTCAGCAATGAAAGGAAGTTTCCATGATTAAGTCCCTAACGAGCCTGAATTGCTGTTAGGGCACGACAATCTAACTAAAACATGGAGTGTAAATCCGGGCACTTTAATTGAAGGGATCACCCCAAATATCTGGTTGGATTCATGAAAGCATCAATTACCATCTCTGTTTGCTCATGCTGCACTATCAGCCCTGCAGAGTTTAAACAATGCTGAGGACACTTGAACACATGCTGTTTGAGTTGGATTTGCCCTGAGCATCCTAGACTATAGCTATAAAAACTCAAAATGGAGATTTCAGCCTGTTTCTAATGTCTCCATGGAAGTTACCCTGCAGAAGCCACCAAGAAGCAGCCAGACAGTGGAGACTCATGTTTTCCACACTCTGTCGAGCTGCAGGGATTAAAGCCTTCTGCTGAAAAGCTTTGTCCCCTATTAGTAGCACCTCAGCTTTTCTGTACCACTGGCAGGAGGACTACCTGGTGTGAGGAACTGCATTCCCACACAGAATTTTAAACCTGAAATCCTAATTTAGTTTTATTTTTCCTTTAGGCTTCTTTATTGTTTCAGGACTTTTGGTGTAATTTATGCCCCGTTATTTGACATTATTACACAAGAAGCCAAGATTTATGTTAATAGAGGAAAATGCATTTAACATGTCTCCTAATATATTTTCCTTGAAATACAGGAAGATTACAGCTGCTGCAATAAACTCATAATCTCTGAATGCTAGAATGGAAATGTTTGACATTAACAGGCTTCTCTTAGAAATGAAATATCTGCAGCAAGGACAGGGAGAGCTTACAACTGATGCCTGGTTGTGACTGCATTTGAACTTTGTGCACTATTTGAGATTCAGAGGGGGAAACGCTAACTTTTTACACGTACCTCAACACTTCATGATGGCAACCAGAACCAGGGGCAGCAGAGTTCCTCGGGAGAGACTGCTCCCTTGTCAGCTTGGAGTTGGCAGGAGCTGAGGAGAATGTGAAATCATGTGAGAAAGCCTGTTTCTTCCTGTTTTCCAGTCTCAGTGACTTCCATGGAAAAGGAATGCTAGGGAACGCATAAAGAGATTTATCTCTCACCTGCAGCACATTTAGAAATCTGGAATGTTGTGAGACAATTTGGGGAAGAGCTGGGTTTGAATCAGCCCGAGTTTGTGACGTGCCCTGGTTAAAAATGTGCCTGGGAGACCTTGACAATGGGAAAGCATCCTGCAGCCTTCCCCACAGCAAATTCCAGCACTTTCTACCTCCAAGCCTGGAGGCAGGCTGTTCACATTGCTGTGAAGAAGCAAAAGACAGGGAGATGAAAAGAGGTGGCCTCTGACCAGGTTCTCTGCTCTGCCACAGCACTTGGGTGCCAGCCAAGCTTTTATTAGCTTATCTCACTGTAAATCTGATGCAGTGGGGCAGAGACTAGGTTGGGGAAATCTGGGCACACTTGAAATTAAATTATTAGAGGGGAACTGTAGTTCTTCCTACTGTTAGCAATCCTTTGGGCTTAAATGAGACGAAGCCCATTTTTGTAGCCATGGAACTCCTGCTGAACTCTGCTGGCATTGATGGGGCAGTGACTAATTGCTCAAAATAAACTACCACTGCCTGCTCTGAATTCCTCTTGCTAGGAATCTAGATGCTTTTGATATACATAGGGTTATTTAAATCATCCTCTGAAGAATGAACGTCAGATGGTGGGTCTGAGCACGACCTCCACTTTTGGGCTGGGGTGCCCTTGCCATAACAGACATCTATCCTCTGGGCAGATTTGAATTTACAGCCCAGGCATTAATTGCACAATGTGCTGCACAACAAAAATGGTGCCTTTCCCTTGTCCTGGAATACTCCACCAGGAGGAAATCAACTTCAGAGTGGGTATATAGCCTGAAGGAACACAGCAGAAAAATCACAGATGTAATCCTGCCTACGTCAAGAGAAACAAACAAAAACAAAACCCAAAACAACCCCCAATCTGCTTTAGCAATAGCAATAATTTGCTATTTTTAATTTTATTTATTTATTTATTTATTTTCATTTTTTATTTTTTAATGAAAGAATCATTTTTAGCTTATGAATATATTCCATCCCAGAGACACAGACATCCAAACTGAAACACACCACAAACCAGCCCAATTAAAAGATAAATTATACATTATTATCATCTCTTCACATTTCTATCCAGTTAGAATAACAATGTTAAGCCAGCCTCTAGCTGAAACAAGGTCAAAGTGGTTCAAAGAAATCAATAAAATTCATGTGCAGGTTTCTATATAACTGAAAGCAGAATTTCATCCATTAAGTATCAAATGAGCACAGTTAAAATAAGGAATATCAGACTCCAAGCACATGTATCATCAGTTCATATGAGATTTTACTTCTTGGAGCCTCCCAGCACAGTGAAGAAACAAACAGGAGTGGAAAGGAATTTCAGTCATTGAGGAGAACAGCATCTCTCCTACTATTTATTAGTAATTACTGCCTAGAACCACAGAATGCTTTCTTATGTTCATCAGGAATAATTTTTTATGGGTTTAGGGTAACTTCTTTTTTGTGTTCACTTTAGACACTTTGTGTGTCATACTCTATAAAATCTAGAGTGATTCTTTCTCCATTTTTAATCATTATGCATTGTCCCCATCATTTTTTTTTGTGCTGTAAGGAGCTCAGAACTGGTTCTTTGCTGTTTACAAATAGGAAAGAAATCACTGTCCCATCCCTCAAAAGCTTAGGAGGAAAACACTGATATCTTCAGGTTCATCCCTTGCCTGGAAACTAAATTTAGCCTTTAATATCTTTTAAAGAAGATCACAATATTTTGGTAAATTATTTATTCAAGCCAGATAAGGTACTCACTAGAATCTTAGTTGGGGGTTTTATCTTGCTAAGATTTCTGAAAATGTCTTGTCATCCACTTTGAGGGGATAAACTGGAAAACATTTTGTTATTCCTGTAATGCTGGGAATGATAATTCTTTGGCCATGAGTTTAAAAAAATGCCCAGAGTAAAGCATCTATTAGCACCATTTATCCAATATAGCTTGAAGGCAAAGATCCCAATGTTAATCAGGTCTGCAAAGCTGTTAGTTTATTAAGTCACCACAAGCCTTTACAATAACAGTAATACTAAACAAGAAGTACACACATAACATGATATTTGGATGAGTTTTGCAATTATACTTTCTATTTGGGGGTGCTGGGTTTAATTTTGGTTTGTTTTTTTTTTTAAAGAAACATCATTTCAGTGGGATCTGAATATTGAAGTGTTTCCTTTGAAACTCATTAAATGAAATGGAATAGAGTAAAACAAAATTTAAAAAAAACACGAACAGAAAAAACCAAAACCAACCAAACAAACAAACAAAAAACACCAAACCAAACCAAAACCAGTGTGTTCATGCCTGTGAATATCCTGATCATGACTGCAGTGAGAGTTGAGAGCTCATTCTCTCAGATGAAGCACAGCATTGCTGAAATACTGTTTTATTGGGTAATTTTCTCTCATCATATCAACTGGGTTATACACAGGAATATTTAATACAAAATATGGCAAATCAAAAGTCAATTTACAGGTCAAGACTGCTTTTGATGACAAGTTTATGACCAGCTATAGTCTACAACAAAAAGAATTCTCGGGTGGGAAGTAAAGACCTTCCCTTTACTAAACATATTCACTGCCATAGCATCAAAGGTGTTAAGGCCATTTTTCTCAGGGGGAGCTTCACAGAATCAGATCCAGGACTAAATTGCACCACCACCTGCCACCAATGAAACTGATCTGGTACACAGAAACTTACTCATTATTTCGTTATTAGAGAATTCTGCTCTCCACTCACTCTTCATAGAGTACAAAAAAGTACTGGGCTCTTGGAGAAATAATACATTATCACACCCCTAAAGACTGTATAATAGACTCAAAGTCATTAAATTAAAATGTCATGGACAACCTGAATGCTAAATATTTGAAGCTTGTTTTCTTACCAATTTGGCAAGCATAGTAGTAACAAAGAAAATTAATTGGTGTCTATTACAACTAATATTATAAAAATGGTTGTCCCATTAATTTTATGCAGCTAAACATTTACATTATATTTCATGTAAATAAAGCTTTTATATGCAAAAGTTGTGGAGATATAGGCACAGAGAGTTAGGCATTGAGCCTAATCTTTCATGTCCTTAGTGCCCTGGGAGATATTTGCCTTCTATGTGAATAGTGTATTAAAAGAAAAATGGCCTCATCCAGAAGTTGCTTTCTATTGTAGATTAACAAATATGTACAGTCTTTCAAGAAGACATTGTACTGTAGAAATCAATAGCAGATTGCTTTGATAGAGTGAAAATAAAAGAGATTAGGAACATGAAAAACATTAGGAAGTACCAAAGCTGCTGCTCAAGTCAAAAATTATTCCCTGGTTTAAGTTAAAAAAAGAAGAGGAAGATTGACTCAACTCTTCACTCTGTGCCACATGTGTCATGGCATTTTTAAGGTATAACAGTGTCTGTTAAATAAAGCATAAGGTATTTTAGGAGTACTGTCAGAACTTGGACACCTGTGTGTTGTCTGATGAGCACTGAATCAAACCGATTTTGCAGACAAATATTCTCTCTCTGTCTTATTCATGCTGGGTGGACAGTGATGGACCTGTGGGTTTCCAGGGGTGCTTTTCCTGGAAAAGAAGGGATGAATCATGTGAGGATATGGCCATCACACCTGTCAGGGCACTTGCCATAGCACATTCATCCTCCCGAGTGTGACAAGCAGATAATGGAAATATGCTGTGACACTCATCCATAACTGCATGCCTGAAATGCCCATTCTAACCCCAATTTACTCTAATTGACTAATTACTAATTTACTCTAGTTCTTCTATTTGCAATTCAAGAAAATTATGCTCTTTTCAGAAATGCCAACTGAAACCCAGGAGAATGGCACCAATGCACCTGATGCTTGGATTGACTGAAGTGCTCTTCTACTGACCTGTAAGGCAGAGTCCTGGGCACCTGGGGGTGCTGGATGGTGTGAGCTGCAATTAAAGCTGTCAGAGGGAGCTGACAGTTCTGCTCCTGGGCTGCCATTCAGTCCTGCAGCTTTTGCAGTAGCAGAGTGAATAGCTCTGCAGCACAATTCTGGAGGTTAATTCTCCACCAGGATAATTACCCAGATGCTGAATTGTGAGCACAATCCTTGGAGCACCTAAGCCTCTGCTCCCTGTGCACATTGACAGCTCTGCACACCCATATTCCCACACAGTCCACTGCCCAGGATTGGCTGGGATAATTTACTTATGGCTGCAAAACACTCCCCATCCAAAACATAGTAGTTTGGGGGTGATTCACAACTGCCAGAACCTCTGGAATTCTCTCTAGCTTTTCTGAAACAATTTTCTCCTTTCTTTCAGAGGAGACTGCTTGCTGATTTGACAAATGGTTTCAGCCTCCTGAAGCTGAATTTTCCTTTCATTACTATTTTGTTTACAAACCTCCTTCTGTTTCTATCTCCTCTCCTGTCCCCGGGCTGATCCTGCAGCAAATTGCTTCATCCAGTCCATCCCCACGTAGCTGTGGGAAGTTGTTCAGCTCCCCTTACTCCCCGCAGTCCATTCAAAACTGAACCCAGCTGAGCTGATGGCATGGCTGAGAAGAGGCTTCCTGTCCTTTCCCCTCCCACCTCGTGCTGGAAATTTTAAGGAGGAATATTTCTTTCCCCGCTGGTTAGGGGAGGTGTTTCTGGCCCCTGCTGGGATCCCAGGATGGCATCCCACAGCAATGCACCCCTGGGCAGGAGGCTGCAGCACATTGCAGCTGTGCAGCCCCACAGGCAGCAGCTCCCTGTCTGAGCCCAGGACACTTTTCTGACTGTCCTGGATGATTCCAGACCCAGACAGGGGCTGAGAGACCTTGGCACAGAGTCAAAAACTCCTGTGCCTTTGATTTTTAGCCCCTGGGAGAAATTACCATCTCTGTGTGAGGATTTACAAACCACGAGAGTTTAAGCAGAGTGATAGTTAGTTAGTCACAGGGTGAAAAATAGATTTATAGAGTTCTTAGACTGATAAGCAGAAGAACAAAAAATGGAGTCTCCACGTGGCTATGGGGTTTCTTCTTCCTTCTTCACCTCCTCCATTTTCTGCTGTGGTGTTGGTATCTTTGGTTGGTTTAGAGCAGAGCCTGACTTCTTAACATGAAAGATAGGTATTGGGAATCTTTTATAAACAAAGTACAGGTAAGTTTTAGTATAAAGATAGTCATCACCTTTGGGGAGGTGTTATTTGCTGTGAACTGCCCTGCTGCAAGGATCTCTGTGGGTCAGGGAAGAAAATGTATAGATAAGAAAGAATAAAAACCTTGAAAAAGCAGAAGAGATGGCTCTTGGCCTTCCCTTCAATCTCAGTGCTGGGGAAAAAGACTTTTGCATTCTCGGGGATCACAAAAACACACAAAAACGTGAGAGCTCCCCAGCCTGCCTGCACCTCTGCAGTGCCCAGGGGACACTCACACACTGCTGGCCGTGTCCTGGCCCAGGGGAAAGGGGGTTTGGGCTGCAGCCTGCACAGAGCAAGGGGCTGCACACTGACCCCTCATCCTCCCCTGAGCCAGCCCCCAGCTGGCTGCAGAGGAATGCTGGGCTGGCCTCCAGACACTCCTGTCCATGCTGAGGGCACATCCATCACCATCTCTTGGGGCTCTGGGAGGGAAGGGCAGGGCAAAGGGGATGCCAGAGGCACAGCCCTGCAGCTCCTGGGCTGCAGACACATCCCAGGACATCCCTGGCTCCAGGCTGCTCCTGAAGGGAAAGCTGAAGAGCAGGATCACAAAGCTGAGTTTTCTGAATCTGGGGCTTCCAACTGGGCTGATGAGGGGAGTAGAGATAAAAAAGGGAAGGAAATATTTGTAGCTGTTGGAATAGGAAATTTCTGTGTCATTCAGACCTCCAAAACCAGGTTTTGTTCAGGCACGTGTTTTTACAAGACACCAGATGCTGATCTGATCTGCTTCACAGAAGCTATTAACAATCCAGGAGATTTAGGAGGCTGCTGATAAGAGAAGGAATAGCAGGCCTGTAAAATTGTCTCATTAAACGTCAATAAGGTTGAAGTGGGAGCTTTCATCTACATTTGATCTCTTCCCAAATATGTGGAGTGATCGAACTTGCCCATTCTCCTGAATAATAAAACTATTACATTAAGCCTTTCAGAAAGTAGCAGATTAATTCGCCATCCTTCACTGAAGAGGCACTTGTAGAGATTTTTTTCAAACCATGTATTTATTTTTAATGTCAAAGCTTTGGAGGCTACTGCTGACATTTACTTACGTGGTTTTAATTAAATTTTATTTTCAATGCACCTGAAGCTGCTGTCAGAAGATTTTTATTTTTTTCTTTTATGTATGCTGTATCAGTAAACCTAAGCAATAATTCCACCTGAAGCTGATAAGGTATAAATGTAAGTTTAGAGTGCAGTTATAGTTGAGTGTAAATATTTTCCACTTGATGTTTTCGTTTGTCAATCCTGCCTAACAGATCCTTTCTAAGTTGTGCTGTGTTCTCCCTTGGGAAGCAGTTCCTTTGATGGAACTGCTCTAGGCTCCCTTTGAATGGAAGCAGTTGAGTTCTCCACAGCAAGCTGCTGTCATTTAATGAGAACAGAATTCAGATCAGAAATACTCTTAAAAGGACGTATTACAATTAAGAGTAGCCTTTTCCAAGGAAGTTACAGTGGACTCACATTTCCTGCCCCTGTGGTCAAAGTTTGTGGTTTGCTGAAATTTTGGAAGCAGGAAGGTGATGCCGATCTGAGTTTTTATTAAAGTTGTGGTGGGTTTAGGTATTTGCCACGAGGCTTTTCTAAGTGACATTGTCAGCACGATGGCAAAGGACAACATCCACAGCTTGCAAGAGCTGGAATGTTTCAGTATACCCAAGTTCTTTGGGGATTTCTATCGTAATTCCTTGAGAGCAGAACTTGAAATGTCACATATAGCAGAAGAAATTACAGCAAATGCACATATGAATAACATCATTTACAACTAAAGAATAACTAAACATTCCTAGGGATGGATATAAACCAGATCAATTGGATCCAAACATAAGCAACCTTTCAGACAGACTGAGGTCTGGTTACAATCTTTATAGCTGAAGCACCTCTCTAAATATCCCTGAAAGGAATATATAACAACATGCATTGTAAAAGATTTCAGCTAAGGAGGTGAAAGGCAGCACTGATTGGATAATTTGGATATTAGGGACACCTTAGGAAGTCTAAAATAAATAGCCAGTTTTGGGATAAGTAAGAAAAGTCAACAAAAAGCTCAAATTTCATAAGTTTGGTTCTGAAGCTACAAAGCTGTTGAATTGTGGGCAAATAAAATGAAGCATTTAACTAGCACAAATGGAAAAAGAGACTGAGTCAACCAGATGAGAATTCACATCACGTTCTATACATAAGGTCCAGAAAACCCCCAAAAATCGTTCAGAGTATATCCACCCTGTCAATTAACTTCACCTGCATGCTTTGCTCCCAGATCTGATCCTTTAGCTGCCTGCCTGGGATGGAATAGAACACCTGAGTTCTTCCCCTGCCCTCCAAGTGGCATTCCAGTTTCCTCTGTTGCTGTGGCAGAGGGATGAAGGGCAGAGCACGGCCCCATCAGCCCTGTGCTCTCAAAGAGCCCTCAGCACTCCTCTCCCCTGACATGCAGTGACCACACACGCTCCTGGGCTGCAGGAACACCCCTCTGCCAAGTTGTCCCAGCCCACAGGAGCTCTCAGGCCCCTCTGTGGAAGAAAGCAGCCATGAGGTCTGCAGGGGAGCAGCACCCAGGGCTGGGTGCTCTGAAGGCAGTTTGGTGGTTCTGAGAGGGGTTAATTCTGTGTGCTGGGGCTGTGACCCACCCTAAAACACTACACACTACTGATGGCAGAACCCTTGCACTGTGGAGGCATCTGCAAAGGTAATGATCACCCTGGCATGGAGAAACCACCTCAGACATGTCTCACAGTGAGAAGAGAGTGTGTTTGAACTTGGACATGCTGCCTGAGCGCTCGCTTCCATACTGAGAGGAATTCCTCTGCCTGGAAAACAGTGCCCAGACACAAATGACTTCATACTCTGACACAATTTCCCTACTCCCTAGGGAATGCCAGGAGCAGGGAAAGTGGTACCCAGTCCTGCAGAGGCACCCAAACTGGGCTATGGAAAGCTGCTGTTAAAAATAAACCAATTCTTCACATGGGGCTGAGGAGTCCAAACAGTTTCAGTCCAAGTGGTCAGGGAAGAAAATTGCAACAGAACTTTATTAAATCAGTTATTTGTACTGATGAACTGAGAGAAGGAGGCAGGCTTAGTTTCTACACACTGAAAGGCTTGCTGGGCAGATTGGGTAGAGCTTGTGATTCCAGATCCTAAAGATGAGCTGTCATGCTGGCTTTTGTACAAGGACAGCCAGACCTGTCTGGAGTAGAGATGAGATAATTACATTTAGCTGTTTTAATAAGCTATTTCTCTTCATGCATAAATGTAACCTGATCAGTAATTAAACTGGGGCTGTACTGTGGATTTGTGCAGTTTTTCTTTAAACAGGCTCAACTATATCTGTTCATTTCAGTCTCTCTTTGTGTCACTGTGCCAAGTATAATAGAATTAACTTTTTGGGAGACCAAGTGTGAAAACACACACTTATCACATACAGCAATAAGGCATTGGTTCAGTGGTTACAGGTCACTAGGGGTCATTTCAGACACCTTTTGTCTCCATCAGTGGGGCAGATGTTGAAGAGACAAGCTGCACCTGTGGTTGTGCACAGAAAAAAGGACCACACAGGGCTCTCAAAAATAAAAAAGTCAGTTTGTAATGACAATTCATGTAATCATCAGTGTTTGTTAACAACGTTAAAATACAATGATCACACATCAGGGGGAGACAAGGCACTTAGCTACAATTTTATCCTAATCTGTCTGAGCGTGAAAGGATAAATCAGTGAGATTTTAGGACAGGCTGATATGCTTTATGTGAGTGCTCATGTGAAAGAAATAGGAAATAATATTTCTACAAGCAGTAGCTTATCCTGTTGAAACTGGGAAGATTTCAAGAGATCTTAGAGGGTATTATTAATAGAGGGTGTTTAAGAAAATAATAATTTGGTTTGGGGAAAAATGTCAGAAAATACAGGACTGTTCATATTTTTAATATTTTGCTCAGTTTTTTAATTATTTTTCAGTGGTTAGTAATGGAAAATGAAAATATTTCACTTGATAATAGGAGAGGAATATGCTCCTGTTAGGAAAAAGTTCAGACTATTCTGCAAGCTAGTTAAAATTGTCATTGGAAGAAAAGCAACTGCAAACCAACAGGCCTGCAGGCTTCCTCTGTGCTGGTACAAAAATAGACAAAAATCATCAGATCATTGAAGTTGGGGAGGACCTTTGAGATCATTAAATCCAACCCTTAACTCAACAGAGCCAAGCCCATCCCTAAACCAGGTCCCCAAGTGCCACACCCATACACCTTTTAAATGCCCTCACCCTTATTCCACTATACTGGCAAGAAAATTTTCTCCTTTCATTCTTCTAACGGTTGTGCTCAGCTTCCAAGTCCATTATTTCTCTTATGTGAAAGACTTGTAGTAATATATGGCATTAACAGATATGGGGAAAAGAACACAATTCTACGGATCAGAGTCTGTCAAAAAGCACAGAGTCGATCTTCTCTGGGTTTGGAAGGTTTTCCTAAAAAAAAAATGAAGCCATGGAAGACAAATGAGCCAGTGACTGAATGGAATAGTAATTATACAACAATAAATATTGCAGAAGACAGGGAGAGTCAGCTTTTCCCTGAACATTTTAAAAGTTTCAAGAGATATCACCCCTGCCGTGACATTTAGCTGGGTCAGAAGAGCCCACTACCACTTGATGATCTGGGAAAGCTCATTAAGCCAAATTCTGCCCTTTGACACATTTCCAGGAGCTGTTCAAAGACCTCATGGAGCCCTGCCTGCAGCTCCCAAGGCCTGAAGTTTTGCAAATGCTTTACCCCAGTGTAGTAAAGATCTTGTAACATCTTGCATTTTGCAAATGAGGAGATGGAGATGTAGACAGAGACACCATGGTCCCCTCCCATGCTGTTTCCAGGCAAAGATAAAACATGCTCCACACCAGAGGCCACTCATTCCATCTTTAGATTGTGCTAGTGCTATTTGTAAATATTTATCCATTTCAGATTCCAAATATGGCTGAGAGTGAAGATTGTAGTAACACAAGCAAAAACGCAAATACCCTTTTCAGTTATATTTTACTACACACTCTTGTCATATATATATATATATATATATATATATATATATATATGTATAGATTGCACTTTTCATTTGTATTTTACTACACACTATTGATGGCAGAACCCTTGCACTGTGGAGGCATCTTCAAGGGAAATGGAGAAATTACCTGGCACGGAGAAACCATCTCAGACGCATCTCACAGTGAGAAGAGAGTGTGTTTGAACTTGGACATGCTGCCTGAGCGCTCGCTTCCACACTGAGAGGAATTCCTCTGCCTGGAAAACAGTGCCCAGACACAAATGACTTCATACTCTGACACAAGATAGAGCAGAACAATGAACTGGCTTGGCTGAAGTTAATTAAAAACTGTAAGGGAAGTTTGGTGAGTGCTAGGGAACTCTGTGAGCCAGATTCCATCCTTATTCTGTCTAATAAATGTTTGGTAACAAAGTAGAATAAAAGTGAAACCTATCTTCGTGCATGTAGGACTGTAGGTAAGCAAGAGGTACACTGAAAAAAGAAAAGGAAAAGGAAAAAAAGTACTTTTTGGAGGAAAAAAATACATTATCAAAGTTGGGATACACTGTTGTAGAACTGAAGGAACCTAAAGATAAAGCAGCTTCCTGAAACCTGAAAATACAGAAAATAATTTCTCATAAAAATCCATCTCCTCTGTCTATCTCATTATGCCCTTGGGAGTTGCTTGTGTATTTTGTCTGCATAGAACAGAGTGAAATTCATCTTCGGAGCATTTTGCTGCTGGCTGGGAAATCAAGAAGACATTCATAAAGAGAAGCTACTAAGTGCATTTCCAACTCCCTGGGCTCAGTATTTCTAGTGGGAATGACCAGCTTTTAGCTAAAAGTGAACTGCAAATTTCATGCTAGGAGCTAACAAATGGTATGTGGCAAAGCAGCAACAAGATTATGCTACTTTTTTTGATCCTTAGTTCAGATCTATCCCACATGGCTGTTGGTCAAAAGCCTTTTCCCATCCAAACGCATCTGGAGATAAGCCAGGATGCTGAAGAGCCATTGCAGCTTGTGGATTCCTGCATCACCCCCTGAGTGGATCTAGCTGGGATTTGTGCTGTTCATTTGAGCAGTCACACACCCTCTCCAGTTTGCTCACTGCACTCAGGGTGTTCAGGCAAACATATCCCCTGCAGAGCAATGTTACTGAGACCCTGCCAACAGAGCTGTCTCTGTGTCCCGGCTCCAGCCCTGGCTCCATCATCAGCCCAGCAGCAAGCCATTATTTTCCAGCCTGAAGCCTCCCTTAGCTTCTTGAAAAGCTTCTGTGGGTGGTGAGCACCCACCGCTCTGATGGGGCTCTGCAAGCTGGGTTGTGTGTGTCACTGCTGTCCCTGTCCCCTCAGGTCCTTAGGAACAGCTCTCTTCCAGCCCCTTCCAGCAGGGAAGGGTCCCTAGCTGGTTGCTGAGGGGCAGAAGATGATGCAGCACACAGTGATTTGAAATTGTTTGTGTTCGCTGGCTTATAACAAACTCTGAGGCAATAATTACTTCCCTGGGGTAACATAACTGCACTAACAGCATGGGAAATTTGATCTGCCCATTTCCTGGTTTTGGCCACAGCTCATGAAATCACAACTATCAAATGCAGGGCCTGGATAAAAGAGCCATTCTCCTCTACCTACACAGCTATTTTTGGTTCTCCACGGCTTACAAATAAAATAATCTTTGAGAGTGAAATTGGTCAGGAGTTCTTTTCCAACCAAATGGCAAGTGCCTTTCAAGCTCTTGGGGAGACAAGAAAAGTTAAAATAATGTTTGAATCACAATTCTGGGTTGGAAGTATTCAAAAATGAACCCACGTTCCTCAAAAACCAAGATACATAAATACTCGGAGTTTGATCCTGTCCCTGGAGAAGCATTCATAGCCTCAGTGATTTCCATGGAGTTATGCCAAATTACACGAGCTGGATATTTGCTCTGGGCCATTTTGCTATCACAGAGAGAAGCTACATGATAAGGATCACAAGATATTTCTGAAAGGAGGGCCAGTGTCACTGACAGACTGGTAGCAGAAACGCCACTCATTGATGGCAAGGTCATGAGTGGCTGCGAGGGACACTAACGGAACCGTTCACTTCTTGGGAGCATCATTTTGAAATCCTACCAAACATTTTCCCAACTTTTTCAAAGGTCTGTCTCTCCTGCAATTTGAAGTCTGTGTTTAAAAGACTCTAAGCCTGAGGACACACTGGGAAGGCAAGGACTGAAGTTGCAAGGAAAGAGGGAGCCCGAGCACTGAAAGGTGCCTCAGACCAAACAGCAGCACGTGCAAAATGCAGCTCTGAGTACAGAATACAGCAACACTGGTGTCCTAAAAGGCAGATAATTACCTGCTCAGGTAATTACAGAGTACATTTTGAAGCAGCACACACTTAGCAGTGTGAGCCTGTAGAGACTAAAAGCATGAAGTGTTACCCAATCCAGAGCACAGTAGCATCCTCAGAAAAAAGAGCTCCAAAGAAAATTAAATCAAAAGAGATGCAATCTCATAGCATCAAGCATGAAATGACTGAATACTTGACTTCCTCAGTCACTCCTACCTTAGGCAATGAAAGCAAGCTTACACTATGGGGTGAAAAGGAAAATTTATGAGAATAATACATTTTTAAGAATAATAAATCACAGTGTTTTATTTGTCCATGGTGTGCAGGAATTTCTCAGAATCCAGAAAATTTTTTTGTTCTTGTTCCAAACACAAACAAGGGATGTGTCCTGAATTAGTGTAAACTTTTAAGTCTGTTTTTCCAAGATAAAGAGTTGTAGCATAAAGTAACACTCTAAAGTTCTATTTTAGGGGTCACAAAAGCTGTCTAACTCCTTGATTCGGACAGCAATAGAGGTGAAGGTCTATAATTCTTACACAGTACATAATGCAAAGTGAAATTAAATTGTAAATCATTTGCAAAACACTGAATACTTTCTAGCATAAAGCTTTTCCCCCTCTTCCATCCAACCAATGTTAATGAACAAGTATGAATGGGTAATACTGCAACAAACTTATGGCAGGGAAATCCCAAAATATTTCTCCAGTTTTTCCTGTCCCCTGCCCGACCTGCTCTGCTTCATGTCAGTGTCTGCTGGAAGGGGCAGGATTTGTCTCTGTGTGCAGTGGTTTATGCAGTGTCACAAAGGCTGATATTGATCTCTCACAGCCAAGGTTTCTGTTTGATCTCACCAGTGTAAGAGCATGTGTGTTATTTTCATCAGGGCCTCCCCAGCCACTGGATTCATTTGTTTTGCACAAAGCAGGATTGTAACTGGGCAGTGAGAAAGGGGAAGTTGTATGTGCAGAGTAAGATTTAGCAATTCCTATATTTCCTGTATGACAGAGGCTTTTTTGAGTTTGGCTTTTTATGCTTTCTTTGAGGGGAAAAAAGGTATCTTGCCAAATCTCAGGGCAATGGCATCCAATTTTCCCATCTACTGCTTGTAAAATATTTATTGAATAAACTTTTACCTTTTCCCTTCTTAATTCTCAAACAATTCTGGGACAGAGTAATCTTGTTCTGAGTGTAAATGTCATTCCACTCCTAGTCAGAGAAAACAACTGCCTTTGATAAAGCAGCACGTCTTCATTTTCACAGCAGCATTGCTTTCTCACTGGTTGTTTAAAAAGCAAAACAAATGTTTTGCCTGTGGGAGCAGTTTAAGATGAGATAAACTGTGGGTATTGGCCTCTCAAAGGTCACCCCAAGCTGACGTTATAGCCTTGCTGTGGTGGCTTGTGAACTTTCCTGGAGCCAAACCCATAGAAATGGTTTCATTTGGGATCATCCAGCAGCATTATCAATCTGTACCACTGCCACTGTCAGGGTGGGGATTCTCCTAAGTGGGCTCTGATTCATTTGCCATTTGCACTCTCAGAAGGAGGAAAATCCTTAGAGATGCAAATCAAAGGCATTACTGGGAAACAACTCATATTCCTCTGCAAGAAGCAGGAAGAAAGCAGAAATCCCAATGTTCTGAGATTACATCATCATCATCATACTCATAGGAGCAGCTGAGCATTATTATAGGGCCACAGCTACTCCAAGGCTGTGGGATGGATACCCCGTGAATGCAAATTTAGGTGTCAAGTCCCATAAAAAGCCTCCTGTGGGGGAGATGGTGAGGGAGACTAAGATTAGGATTTCAAAACCCAAAGTCCACCTCACCTGCATTGTCCATGTTTACCTGGGAATGGGGGGGCACATTCTCCATGCCCAGCCAGGGCTCTGTGAAGTCACCTGGTGCCAGCTGCAGGAGGCTGCAGGGTGTGGGACAGCCCGGTCTGGACCTGTCACTGTTTTTCCCGGGGGCTCTGAGAATGGCTAGAGCCACCTGAGGCACTGCAGTGGATCTCCAGCACCACCTGGTACCTGCACTCAGCCTCTCTGCTGCTCCCTGTGCAGTCAGATGAGCAGAAAGCACAGCCCAGGAGGCAAATGGCACTGCACACCAAAGAACTGAGCTAACAGCACAGGTTCTCTTAAAACGTTTCCCAAGGCAGAAATTTGTCTGGCAGAAAATAATTTCCTCCCTGCAAGTGACCTAGAGTGGGAACGGGACATCTCTGAGCAGGGCACAGCAGGGAAATTTTGAAGATCTCTGTGGGGAGAGTGAGTCCAGCTCAAGGTCTAGAAAACAATTTGATATCCTGAAATGTTGAACTGTGACAACCAGCCAGCCTACCTGTCTGTCAATTCCTGTCCTTGCTTCCCTTTATCTTCCTCAGATACTCTCCTAGATATCATTGGAGGCTGTATTTGAATAGCAAAGACATTTTTGGCATTACTCAGGAAGAACAGCATCATTATTCTAGTGCTTTACAGCCCCCCTCAAGTGTTTCAGAACCTACAGGCGTGGTTGTTTGCTGTGCAGCAGGTCCCTGGTGTCTAATCCTGCAAGTAAATATGTGACTCATTCATCCTACAGCAGTGTGGGACCATAAATATCAGGCATTTATTCGCTCAACAGGAGGCCACGTTCATGTGTGGCTGACAAACACAGCTCTCTGGGCAGTAAACACCCAGGCCTGAAACAAGCCCAGCCTGCAACCAGGAATTAAAAGCTCTGCTGTTCTGTAGAGTTTCATGCTCCAAGGGAGTCAGCACATCAAGAGTGGTCCCCGATGAGAATTATGCTGTCTGAGTTCCATAACAAAAATAGGTGAGGAGTGTGAAATAAGCTTTGTTGTTGTTCATGTCTTAGTATCCTTTTAAGGCCAAAAATATGCTCATTGTGTCAGGAACTGTTTCCAGTCAAAATATGCTTGACAGATTCTAATTAGTACATTCAAAGGGGCAGTTTTAGCACAGTTTCCCACGTACACTTCTACAGCAGTTGTGTTCCAGGGGGACAATAAAACCAAAGGGAGATTTTGCACTGGAAGAACATTTGTCTGTTTATTTGTGCCCAAGGTTACCTGGCTGCTACGTGTTCTTCCCTGGCAGAGGACAATGAATTTAAATGGGAAAAACACCAAGAATCTTTCAGGTAGAGGGCTGCATCATCCTGGAGATCTATTCTTAGCAAATCAAATTCAGTGACGTTAGCCCTAGCAGAGCTAGAAAGAGCTCAAGAGCACATACATGATTCTTTACACTCTTAATTTCCACCTAAACTCTTCACTGCTGTGATGCCAGTCAAATACAGCCTAGAGATACCACTACAGAAACACCACTAGAGACTCCAGCATTATAGGTACGTTGACAGCTGCAACATAAAAAACCTGTTACTTCATAAACTGATGGTAACTTTGGAAACCAAATTCTAACTCAATAGCTCTTCAGGGGACAATCTGGAGGAGGAAAAACATTTTAATTTGGCTTTGACAAGCCCATTTGTTTGGGCTGTTTCCTCAGCCCCCTTTTAGCCAGCGTCCACTTCCAACCTAGCACTTTGAGAGTGCTCTCATTCTGGTACAGGTCTGAGAATGCATGGCACATTTCAAACCATTAACCACAGCCTCTGAGCAGCATTCTTCATCACCGAATTCAGTGCTGCAAACAAGACACTTAAAACGTCAGGCTTCATGGGTTGCCCTGATTTCCTAGAGCAGCCTCAGCTCTGCCAGGGCTTCTCCTCCCTTGCTCTGCTCAGGTCCCAGGATCAATACTCAGAAGCAAAAGCTCTCAGCCTGAAAGACTCTATTAGCTGTGTGCAAACCCTGGTGACATCCAGAGTGTGCAAGGGGCGTAAATTCCCAGCACACCCTCAAACTCAAGAAAACAGAGTTCTCCATTATAGAACTGCCAGTCTTCCACTCCCCCGAGCAGCAACGCAGCAGCTTCTCCCTGTGATGAATTTCCTGCAGTGCAGCAGCTTTTCAAGCCAGTTTCTAACTAGAATATAAAATTTAATGACAGCTGAAGCCCAAAGCAGGGGAAGAAATATCAAGCAAGATGGGCAGAGTCCATCCTCCTCAAACCTTCCTGTACTGGAAGATAAATAGGCACTTATGCCACAGTGTTTTGGTTCCAGGGCAAATGTTGTGCAGTGGGTACATTAGAAGGGTGTGGTTGGGGTCCAACATAGAAACGACTGTGATAGAATTCTACTGCCCAATAATTCACTCTCATCATAATTCCTACTGAACTCAAAATTGAGCTTCAAAAAAGTCAGAGTGAGGCACTACAGAATATTAGAGTTCACACAAGACTCTGGAGTGCAGGATAAATATTCATTATGAATGGGAAATAAGAGAACATGTAATTGTGAAGGGAAAGGTGAAATCTAGTCACTTCTTTATCTTTCTCTAAAGTTGCAATCTGAGAGCATCACTCTCTGAAAAGATTAATAACTACTAGTGTGTAGTTCATGCCACTCAGGATTCATTGACCATTTTCCCCTCTGCTCAGAGCCAGTGAG
The DNA here is from genome assembly GCA_018697195.1 of Certhia americana. Lineage (NCBI taxonomy): Eukaryota > Metazoa > Chordata > Aves > Passeriformes > Certhiidae > Certhia > Certhia americana. The sequence goes on along the minus strand of CM031879.1, from coordinate 60,459,118 downwards.
ATCTCTGACCTGCTCTTCCCAGGGCTTTCAAAACCCAGGCATGAAGCAGCCAGAGGGGTCATTCCCTCCTTGTAACCTCGTTGTAGACAACTGGAGAGCACAGAAGGGCACCCAGAGCACTCTCGAGCTCTGCCACTGCTCTCCTGGGACTCATCACTGAGGACAATCCCATTAAATGTGGATTTTCTCTGGCATCCTTTGCCGCTCATAGCTTAAAGAGCCAGGAGTCAGTCTGGGACTCGGTGGCCATTTAATTGTTCATGGTTCCTTCTCCTGTCCTCCACAGCAGAGATCTGAACCACGCACCTGACTCCAAACATGCAGCAGAAACACAGGAGCACATTTTAAGGGAAGGCACAACTCTAGGAAAAGATTCTTGCAACATCTGGACAGATCACTGCAGGCACACTGTTATGAGCCTACTCTTTTCAGCCCACCTGCCCTCTGAATTTCTGGCAGGCCCTCGCTGTGGAGCACCTTGCTCTGCTTTAAGTGGATTCTGAGAGAGATTTGATGGCAAACTGAAGGATCTGATTAGATTAAATGCTTAACTCTGCCTTGAACTCCTGCCCTGAGAAGGGTCTGTCAGGTAACAGAGCTCACACAGTGCAGCTGCTGCTCCTGAGTCTGCACATTGCCCTTTGCTCAGGGCTGCTCCTGGGGGCCAGGGGAGCTGGGGGCTCTGCTGCAGCCCATCCCTGCTTGCCAAGCAACACCAGAATCCTCAGAGAACCTGCTGTGAGCCAAGTTCAGTATTTTTTTCCTGATGTCACTCAGAGCCAGCCAGAACAGAAGCACGTGAAAGAATTAAGGCAAAAATAAGCAAGCTGAACTTTCCAACTTCAAAAGAAGTGCCGAGCAATTTCAGCTTAAGGGAAGCTTCAAATAACAAAGAAACAGATAGATAGTTTGAAAGAAACCAGAAACTCTGAATACTCTTTTCCTCATAGAACCGTAATTAGTGAATGCAATGTATTTCACATTTCATGAAAAAAAATAAATGCAGGCAATAAAATCTGAACTTTACCAAAAAATTCAGCCTATGCAGTAAAAATGCCACAAAGTAGCATCACCTGATGGAGTCAAGAACTGGAGATCTGCAGAGTGGCTTTCAGCAAATTATGCCATGTCCTTATAACTTGTGTTTATCATAAAATAGTAAAACATATTCTTCTTGTTAATAAATTATCTTGCAGAACTGCAGGTGCAAACAAAATTATCTAACAGCTCTTACCAAATATCTTTATCAGGTTGCTTATATAGGTGAATACCTCACCTGGAGCAAAGCTACATGCAATTAACTGGAAAGCAGGAAAGACAAATTGCTTATCAGCAATAAACTGGCAAAATATTTTGGGAGGCCTTGCAGGAGTTAGGAACCCAAAATTTAGCTCCTATAAAATCAAGGTCACAGCAGAAGGAAGGCAACACAGACCCTAGGTCAGAAACTCAGAAAATCAAGTCAAAAAGTTGTAACAGGATATGATTGTAAAACACAGCAGCATGGACTTGGGCTTTTTGTGAATAGAGGTTTACATTGATATAGAAAGAATGTAACGAAAATATGAAGTATTAATTTTGTTTCAGTACTTAAAATATAAATGCATTTATGCCGGGCTTTCTTTTATTAATCTCATGGCTTGCTGTAGGCAAAATGGGTATAGTGGAAGAAAGACAACAATAAATAAGATAAAAAAAGACAGGGGC
>CM031879.1:60428843-60457124 GCA_018697195.1 Certhia americana | reverse complement strand
AAGGTTGGCGGAAAGTTGTTGCTTGAGAGAGATCTCCCTCCCCCCCCAATTGAGCTTCAAAAAAGTCAGCGTGAGGCACTACAGAAGATTAGAGTTCACACAAGACTTGGAGTGCAGGATAAATATTCATTATGAATGGGAAATAAGAGAACATGTAATTGTGAAGGGAAAGGTGAAATCTAGTCACTTCTTTATCTTTCTCTAAAGTTGCAATCTGAGAGCATCACTCTCTGAAAAGATTAATAACTAGTAGTGTGTAGTTCATGCCACTCAGGGTTCATTGACCATTTTCCCCTCTGCTCAGAGCCAGTGAGATCTCTGACCTGCTCTTCCCAGGGCTTTCAAAACCCAGGCATGAAGCAGCCAGAGGGGTCATTCCCTCCTTGTAACCTCGTTGTAGACAACTGGAGAGCACAGAAGGGCACCCAGAGCACTCTCGAGCTCTGCCACTGCTCTCCTGGGACTCATCACTGAGGACAATCCCATTAAATGTGGATTTTCTCTGGCATCCTTTGCCGCTCATAGCTTAAAGAGCCAGGAGTCAGTCTGGGACTCGGTGACCATTTAATTGTTCATGGTTCCTTCTCCTGTCCTCCACAGCAGAGATCTGAACCACGCACCTGACTCCAAACATGCAGCAGAAACACAGGAGCACATTTTAAGGGAAGGCACAACTCTAGGAAAAGATTCTTGCAACATCTGGACAGATCACTGCAGGCACACTGTTATGAGCCTACTCTTTTCAGCCCACCTGCCCTCTGAATTTCTGGCAGGCCCTCGCTGTGGAGCACCTTGCTCTGCTTTAAGTGGATTCTGAGAGAGATTTGATGGCAAACTGAAGGATCTGATTAGATTAAATGCTTAACTCTGCCTTGAACTCCTGCCCTGAGAAGGGTCTGTCAGGTAACAGAGCTCACACAGTGCAGCTGCTGCTCCTGAGTCTGCACATTGCCCTTTGCTCAGGGCTGCTCCTGGGGGCCAGGGGAGCTGGGGGCTCTGCTGCAGCCCATCCCTGCTTGCCAAGCAACACCAGAATCCTCAGAGAACCTGCTGTGAGCCAAGTTCAGTATTTTTTTCCTGATGTCACTCAGAGCCAGCCAGAACAGAAGCACGTGAAAGAATTAAGGCAAAAATAAGCAAGCTGAACTTTCCAACTTCAAAAGAAGTGCCGAGCAATTTCAGCTTAAGGGAAGCTTCAAATAACAAAGAAACAGATAGATAGTTTGAAAGAAACCAGAAACTCTGAATACTCTTTTCCTCATAGAACCGTAATTAGTGAATGCAATGTATTTCACATTTCATGAAAAAAAATAAATGCAGGCAATAAAATCTGAACTTTACCAAAAAAATTCAGCCTATGCAGTAAAAATGCCACAAAGTAGCATCACCTGATGGAGTCAAGAACTGGAGATCTGCAGAGTGGCTTTCAGCAAATTATGCCATGTCCTTATAACTTGTGTTTATCATAAAATAGTAAAACATATTCTTCTTGTTAATAAATTATCTTGCAGAACTGCAGGTGCAAACAAAATTATCTAACAGCTCTTACCAAATATCTTTATCAGGTTGCTTATATAGGTGAATACCTCACCTGGAGCAAAGCTACATGCAATTAACTGGAAAGCAGGAAAGACAAATTGCTTATCAGCAATAAACTGGCAAAATATTTTGGGAGGCCTTGCAGGATTTAGGAACCCAAAATTTAGCTCCTATAAAATCAAGGTCACAGCAGAAGGAAGGCAACACAGACCCTAGGTCAGAAACTCAGAAAATCAAGTCAAAAAGTTGTAACAGGATATGATTGTAAAACACAGCAGCATGCGTGCCTGAGGCAAATGTTATAGTGGAAAGAAAACAACACTAGAATAGATATAAAATAACGGACAGGGGCTATGGGGTGTGAGTGAATATGTGTAACTAGAAAAAAAAAAAAAAAAAAAAAAAAAAAAAAAAAAAAAAAAAAGGTACGAATAATCAAAAAAACCCCAGCAATACTAAGAAAAACTAAAGCTACTCTCTTAAGTCTTACTATTACAAAACCATCTTTTTATAAAGGGAACACACCAAGAATTGAATTTATTTATTTACTTACTTACTTTAGACTATTCTAAATGCTATTAACTATAGAACAAACATCCCTGCGTTGTTTGTGGAAACCAAGTGAAAGAATGCAAAGCAAATATGCAAGTAAACTAATAACCAGTGTTTATTCAATTACTGTTCTGTGCAAACAAGCAGAGTGATTTGGTATCAGTTTGTAAACATCTTACCCAAACTGCATTTCCAGTGATCATCTGCATGCATATCAGTTTAAAATAAGCAGATCCAAAACCAGACCAAAATTCAGAGGAAAAAGCCCTCAAAAAATCAGTAAAAAGGGATGAAAAAGGATGAAGAAAATCAAGGAAAAGATAAAAGCAATTGTTCAAACCTTTTCTCGCTGTACACAGTTAGAAAACTGTCAGCCAGAGAAAGACACACAAAAAAATGAAAATCTACTCATCTTGTATAAACTCAGTTGTGAATTGATAATAGAAGATTTTAAACAAGACTGTCTGCCAAGAAGAGAAGTGTCAGTCCCAGCTGCAATTAAATATATTGCCTACTCTTCCTCTGGAAGCAGCAGAGCCAAAGCTCCTCTTTGATGTCTCTCAAAACTTCCCCTTTTCTGTGGCTCTTCCAGTGGAGACCACCTGGCTCAAGGCAGGCTGAATTTGGAACAGGGGACTGGAGGTTTTTAGGGCTTGCAGCTGTTTCCTTCAGGTGTTTGCATGAGGGGGGAAATGATCTGTTTGAGGAAAGAAGGAGTGTTCCAGATGAGGATCTCTTTTTCTGCCTACCAGGGAACTCAGGGAGGAAGAAAGGGCAACAAGTGCCCTCGGCTGTCTCATCTCCTGTGCCAGGAGAGAGGGTCCTACAGTGCCCATTGCTGGCCTCACTCCTGGGGAGGAGGATAAAACAGAACAGAATCTGCTTTTGGAATACAGAGGTGATTCTCTTTGATGACTAACCCATGTAAACTGTAAACTGTAGTCAGGTGTCCCCAGCAGCAGATCTGCTTTCCTGCTTACCTCGGGGCAGTTGGAGTCTCAGGTTTTAGTTAAATGTTTTGGTGATTCCCGAGATGCAAAAGTCTTTTTTCCCCAGCCAGGTGGTCAAAGAAATAGTTGAGAGTTGCTCTTCTGTTTTCCAAGGTGTTTATTCTTTCTTATCTATTACATTCTTTCCCTGACTGGCAGAGATCCTTTCTTCAGGTCAGTTCCAGGCACAATCCCACCCCCTCAGGGTGGTGTTTTCTTTTATACTAAAAACTACATGTACAGTATTTAGAATAATTTTCCAATCCCTATCACCCATGTTAGACAGTCAGTCTCTAAACCAACCAAAAGTGCCACCATCACAGCAGAAGATGGGGCAGATAAAGAAGAAGGAAGAAGCCTGAAAGCCACGAGGTTTCCTTCATCTTGTCTTTTCTGTTTACCATTCTAAAAACCCCAGAAATCTAAAATTCTCACCCTGTGATAAACCACATATTATTCTACTATCTAATACACATTCTTGAAAGTTCTGCTTCATCCCAAAGCCTAGAAAGCCCTTTTTCCATGAACAGAGGTTAAAAACAGTGTTTGCCAAAGGGTTTGTATCCCTTAAACATGCAGAGAAATATTTCTCTGATTTCTAGACTCCAACATTGGAGCACTCATGAAACTGAGGACATACATCCTTTACTGAAGTATTTGTGTTTTTCCCTAGCCAGTTTTCAGGTTTCTGAGTTTTTATGCCCCACAGATATTGCTCGAGCGACCATTCAGTTTTCCCAATGATTTTTCCAGTGCTGTGGTTTAGCCAGGTTTCACAAGAGAAGACAGGAGGCAGCCTGTCCACACAAGAGCTGTTGACTTTAGTAGCAGTTGTACTTTAATTTACATGCAAGATGATTTTCCAGGCGCGGACAAGCTTTTTCCCAGCCATGAATAGCATAGGAAGAACTTGAAAAATGAGTGAAATATTTGCAAGAACCCTCACATAGAAGACATTGGAGAGATGAGAAGCTCTCACTTTAGGAGACCACTCTATAGTTCAGGAACTTTAGCTAAGCCTCCTTGTTTTTAGCTCAGGCACTGGGATTTCAGTCTGAACTTCTTTCTTGTGTAGTTGGCTCTGCTGCCCATATCAGTTTAAGAAGATCACTTCTCTCATTGCACCTAAACAACTCCCTGGAGAAGGAGCTTCAGCCTACACAGAGAAAAGCTTTGATGACTCCAGTATGTTGTGCCTCAGGCTGCACTGAAGGAATGAAGAATTCAGCCCAAAAGTCATCCCAGAAATGTACCCAGCTGCACTGAGCAGTGGCAGGGCACTTGCCAGCAGCTGAACAATTTAACAGTCCAATCCAAAATAGCCTCCTGATGCATATTTATCTAGGAATAATTTCAGTGGCATGTGAGTTTTCTTCCCTTTCATTGTCAGCTTGATTTCCATGAATGGTTTGGGATTTTTTTTCCAGCCAACACTCTCTGTCTCAGTGGTTCATTTGAGAATAGCCTGCATTGGACCTGCTGCTTCCCTGCTTTCCCAGACTCACAGGCCTGGTCTTATCTGCTCTAGCAAGGTGTGACAAATTTTTATATGTTCTACTTTACCTAGTTAAAATGAGAGTAGGTTGTTTGCTGCTTTACTGGCCAGAACATGCTCATTGCTTTAGAGCACTGAATTATTCGGCTCTTCTGGCCTCCTCTCTTGGGCTAAACCCTGAAGAATGACAGGGAAGGGAATTCAGAGAATGGGGTGGAAAAACAGAATTTCTGCCTGAGCTCTTGTCTGGATAACAGTGGTGAGAGCAGGAGCTTCTCATCCTGCAGGACAGCAAATGGAGAGGAGCACGACAGGGCAATGCTGCTGGGGGGCACAGGAGCAGGACTGCTGGGATTTACTGTCCCCCCCAGGGCTCCAGTCACTGAAGCTTCATCACATCTGCCCTGACTGGATGAGCAGGAGGTGCCTCAGCCCTCCCAGGTGCTCTTCCATCCAAAGAAAAAGCCTCCAGGGCAGGGCACTAGCTGTTAAGTAGAGTTTAAAGACCATAGCTCTTCTTCTATACAAAATCTAAACAGTAGAAGAAGGGATTTAAGGCTTCTTTAGAAAATAACCCTTGCTCCTGTAAAAAAGGTCAACCAAGCTTTCAGCTTTGGGTGAACTCAGCAGGAGCTGAAGATTTCACCCCACAGCAGAGTCACTGGTGAGGCCACAGGGCTCATCTCTACCTCCTATGCCAGGATGCATCAGGCAAGTTAAAATCTAAATTTGCTTCCTCTTTTAACAGCAGTAGAGAACCAGGAGTCACAGGCTATATTTGCAGTCTGTAAACAGCTCGAAAGGTATATTTGTGGAAGCATTGTTTCAGCATCCAAGTGCTATTTATATTTCTGAAACACTTGTGCTTTGTCAGCATCAGTCTGTCTGCAGTGATAATCCATTTACCCCAGCAGCAATTGCATTACACACAAGTTCCAGATGAAACTGAGGAATGGTTTTTAGGGAAACTAAAGACCAACATTTTCAACAGCTGCGTGGAGACTGAAAGAAGACAGGCTGCAATAAACTTTCTAGAAATGCCCTAGTGTAAGAGACATCTCCAGGTGTAGCAACAACAAACCAAGTAAAAACACAACCAATGAAAACAAACAAGAACTAAGCAAACAAAAACCCACAACAAAACAGTTTTGGGGAAAGAGCATCTTTTGAATCAGGAGAATTTAATTAATTACACATAGAGTCCATCCCCACACACAAGGGAACCAGTATGGGTGCACTTGGAGAGCTAGGGAGTGACAAGAGGCTTGATGGGCAGGAATGGATGGGGTCACCCTGGGCAAGGTCATCCTGCCAGCCCAACATCCTTTAAACACTACTGGGCATCATTCTGGCTGCCTCTGTTCTGCCAGGCACACTAATAGTGCTGTAAAGGTCATCACCCATTGTGGCAGTTCTTCACTCCCACAGGTCTCCTGACAGGGGAGGCCTTTTCCCAAGTCCTTGTGAAACTGGACTCTTGGTTGTTCTCATTCTCCAGGTTGTTTATTATTTTCTGATCAGCAATTTCTGCACACCAGGCTTTACACCAACTTGGTGTGAGGGAGAAAAGGCACCAAAAAGCCTCCAACACCCAGAATCAAGACTCTGTTAAAGATAATTCACCCAATTATCACCGAGAACAGACATTATTTCTACTTTTCTACCAATAACTGACTATATCTCTATTCATGTAACTCTGCACTGTGGCAAACTGTGCCCAATGGTTCTGTGTCCCCAACACTGCAGAATGTGGAGGAGATGAAGGAGGAAGAAGCCTGAAAACCACAAGGAACCTCCAGCTTGTCTTCATCTCCTTACCATGCTAACAAACCAAACAACCTAAATTTCTCCTCCTGTGATAAATTCCATATTATGCTACTATCTAATTTATATTCTTGAAAGTTCTGTTTCATCCCAGATCCTGGGAAGCCCTTTCCATGGACAAAGGTTAAAAGCAGTGTTTGTCAGAGGGTTTGGATCCTCCAAAACATACAGAGAAACATTCTCTGCATTCTGGGTTCCAAGAACCCATTACTCCAGGCAAAGCAAAATGTGAAGTGAGGAATGCAAAGCCCCTCTTGGCCAGGTTTTCCAGTCACTGCAGAAGCTTTCATTATCAGCAGTTGGAGGGTTTTTATCTTGTTCAAATGTGGAGTCCCAGGGCTGTGTTTGTCCTGTCTCCTGTGATGTGCTGGTCAGCAGAGGCAGAGCAGTGCAGGCAGGGCAGGGCACTGTGCAGGGCAGGAGCAGGAGGAATAAATGTTCACTGGTGCAGTCAGAGAAAGTGGAAGTGTTCGTATGCTCTCTGCTCGCTCTGGAAAGAGCACAGGGTGAAACTGAGGAAGTGTCTCAAAACAAAGCATTAGAAGGAAAACTCAGGCACAAGAGGTTTGTCACACTGGCACAAGAAAATAAGAGAAGATAATGTCATCATAATTGCCAACTTCCTTAGAGATGGATGGTGTTTGAACCCCCAACACTGCTGCCCACTGTGGTGGTATGTACCTACCAAGCTCCAGGATGGAGGGCAGGATCCTTGAAGGGAAAGATGACACAATCCCCTTGCAAAACTGCCCTGGGATCTTCAAAGTCCCCCTGGAACAAACAGGAACTTGGTGTTTTCAGCCTCATGTAAAAGGAATGAAGAAAATCCCATCACTAAGGTCACTTCGAAGTGGATAAACCACTGAATGAGATAATGGCTGAAGGAGCCCTGAACATATGACTTGTAATATTCCCTGTGTCATTTCTATGGACAGCAGAATCTCACACAGACAGCACCTCAGGCTTTTGGGGTGTAACTCATTATTCAGCATGGATAAATGTGGAAAAACTCCCTCTTAATGCAGACTTTTAACTAAATACAGCTAATTACTCAGCTGAGACCAGGAGTAGTCTCAGCTACTCCCTGTAGCTCTTGCACTCTGCGGAGACAGGGCCAGGTCTCCTGGCAGCTGTGATGAACATCATAAACTAAGTTATGTTAATCCTCCAAGTTTCAGACTTGAGATAAGTCAGAGGTTTTACAGCATCCATTATCTACTACTGTGTCTTTTATTTTGTTTGAAGACATGTGATGTTTATTAGCTGAATGCCCTTAAACATTGAGAATGAAAGCAGAAATTTAGCATTTAAATTTAGATCATGCTTCCCCCCTGTCACACACACACATAATTTTAAAGTTTACTCTGAACAGTTCCCAGGATTGTGTCCAGATTCCAAGCAGAAAGCTAATAATAACCTCTAAATTATTATAGGCACCAAATGGGGGCTCATAAAACTGGAGTTGCAGTCAGAGATGGGAGATGATAGTTGTTTATCAAAACAATGAATTAGTTTAAATTCATTTAGTACTGTCACTGCCACTGGGAACCAAGCACAGCAGTCTGTAGTTTCCTGGCTGGGCCACTCAGCAGGGTTTATCTTTGCCCATTAGAACATGGTCTTGTAGGAAATCACTGCTTCCAGGATCTGGGATTAATTCATCTTCCTCCTGACAGAGGTTGTATGGGATCAGCAGTGATGTGAGCCCAGATACAGGCTTTGGTCACTGGGGATTTATGGGGAGGTGCTCTCCACCCACTCCTGGCTCCTCCAGCCCAAAGAAAAGTGATGCTGGGGTGATACTCTGAGGTACCATTGGGTAGCTGCCAATTCCATCTCCCTTAGGATCACCTTTCTGCCTTCAGGAATGACCATGCATGAGCTCTTGTCTTCAGCTTAATCATCTCTACACCTTGCAACATATTTATTTTTACGTCGAGAAAGATGAGATCAGTAGTGTTTACCTCCCATTCCACTGCAGTTGTTGATCACAGCATTTCTATCTCTCACTTTTATCAGCCTGCAGCACTGCAAACCCTACTGAGGAAATCCCTCTTAAAGAGCTACTCTGCTCCTGCTGTGTCTCTTCAGTCTCCAGTTGTAATGGCAAAGCAGTTTGCTCTTAAAAAAAATTTTAAATTGCTGGTACAAACAAAAGTTCAAGACTCCAGGTGGCTAGCAAATAACAGGAGCAGGTGTCTTTACAACATAGAGAAAAGGAGGGAAAGTTACCAAAAAAAAAAAAAAAAAAGGCATAGCTGAAATATTAGAATAATAGCTGATTTTGAAAAAGATGGGTCCCCCTAAATATTGTGTTGTGCACTGTGTTAAAAAGATGCAACATTTATCAAGGTTTATGTCATCAAGCTCATAAAAAGAAGATGATCACTAAAAATCCAAATCCATGAGTCAGTTTCCAATGTATTTTGTTGCCTTAATTCCTCATCTGCCTGGGCACAGACACCTTCCAGGCATGCATCCACCAGCTGATTCAATTATCAATCATCAATCAATAGGGCTGGTACAAACTCCTGGTGTTCACTTAAACTCCATTGTCAAAGAAAGAAGGAAATTGCACAGGACATATGATCTTTCAAGATCTTCCTGAATATCCTGTTCTAGCTGGATTGTAATCACAATGCAAAGCTTTTCCAGGTTGTCTGAGATTTCCATGGAGCCAAATCCAGAAAGCCAAGGTGTGCATGCAAAAAAAGTGGAGTTTTTTACAGAAAAAGCCAGGGAACAGCTTGGTTTTATTTTGATGCAAGATGTAGTCTCATTTAATGTAGTACATATAACTTAAAATAAGACAATAAAATTACTGTAGGCTGAGGAGGGAGTGGTAGCTAGTCTGTTCAGCCTCTGACTACACAGAAACATCCAGTGATGTCCACTGCTGCCTTCTGGAGGCTGAGCTGGAGCAGAGCCCAGACAGACCAAAAGGATAAAGCAGGGATTTATTAAAAGGCCTCACTGGACACACCTGGGCAGTGCCAGAGCCCAGCTGGGCCACATACAAGGTGACCCCAAAATGGGCACAGAATGGACACCTGAGCACCAGGGCTCACACTTTGATAAGTTCTGCTCCATCAGGACATTGGAGTTCATTGTGCAATTCCAGCTCCAGGTTATGGAGCTCCATCCTCCTTGGTTTTCCTTCTCCCTTCACCCTTGGGTTTGTTCTTGGACTGAAAGTTGTCCTTGTTGCCAAGCTGGAGAAGGAATTGTTTTGTCTCCCTGCTCTGTGCAGAGAGCTAAGCAGCACTGAATATGAAACCCAGAACTGCCCACTAAAACAGCACAGAGTCTGAAAAATATAAAGGTTAGAACTTAAGGCATCACTACCAACATGAAATACAGAGCCCTGCATCCTTTTATGGCATTTCTAGTGCCCATTTGTGCTGCTCCATACAGTCTTAGTGAAACAGCAGCAGAGCAAGGCACTCTGACAAAGGTGCTTTTTCTGCTGTGGAGATGCCAAGTACAGGCAGTGATCCAGCACCAATGACAGTGGCTTTACTCCCTCAGTGTGCCAGCTGCCTTCTCATTCAAGCTGACTCACTAGAGCCTGATAAAACTGTATTTTTAAGCATTTTGAATTACTCTAAGCCTTCAGCCTAGCAGCAAAGGGTAAGTTGTGCCTTTCTAGAATTACTTTGTCATTACCAGAACGTACCACGTCAAACAAAAATGTCTTTTGCTCCCAGCCAGAGCAGCAGAAGGGAAGATGTTGAAATACCAGCCCTCAGAACTATCAAGTAGTAACCCCCACAGAAGGCAGATGGGTTCCTTGAGTTCTTTAGGAGCTGCCTCCCCCTCAGGCAGGGCTGGGATTTATGGCCAGGTTGCTGCTGGCAGCCAGGATGTGCTCACAAAACAGCTGGGCCCTGCTGACCAGTCCCTCCCCTGGCCAAGATCTCACACAGAATTCCCTTTAAACTTTGTTGGAAAAATTTCTTCATGTCCTTCGTGCATGAGACCATGCCCCCTCCCCTGCTCGCTGAGAAAGTGGTCTGCAACCCCCTGGATGTGTGCTCTAACGGGGCAACTTCACTTCTCTCCCTTTCTTCCAGTTCTTCCTATTCATCCCTTGGCTTCTGAACATGGCAGAGAGAAAAGAGCAGGGAGCAGACCAAAATCTGGAGGAGAGCCTAAAAAAAAAAAAAAAAAAAAAACCCCCCAAAAAAAAAAACCCAAACCCAACCCCCCCCCCCCCCCCCCAGCAATATCACCACCAACACCAAAAAAATCACAACAAAACAAAAATCCCCACTTCAGCACTGGCCATGTGTTTAAGGCCACTCTTTCTGGTCTCATGTGTGTTCCTCCCTTTGCCCTGGCAGGCCATGAGGCAGCAGCTCCACACCATCCTAGGAGCAGTTCAAGGCATCTCCAAAACACCCAAAATGACTTTTTCCTTCAAGAGTGTTATTCATGTGGCCTCCACCTTGTTTCAGGCTCAGCTCTGACAGAGTGAAATCGAGTTTGAGCCCTTTTGGCACCCAGGAATCAGCTGAAGCCAAGGAGCTGGTGCAGGCTACAGCAAAATGAGCCTTTGCCCTGTAACAATGAAACCTGAAGGAAAGGATCCTGTTAATCCCCCAGATTTCTCCAGTGTGATGCAAACCAATGAATAAAAGAATAATCAGAGGCTAAAGCTGGATTTGTTTGTTTCAAATACACAGTTCCTAAATTGCTAATTCTCTGAAGACAAACAGTGAGGTGTTGAGTCATTTCCTTTGAAAATCCAAAAACCTAACTTCCCTGCAAAAAAATGGCCTTTCTGTTCAAAATACATTTACCAACAAAAATTCATGTGTGCACAAATGCTTTGACAATAACCAGATCATCCTGCCATTGAAAGCCTTCTAGAATTCCCTCTGTATCTCCTTTCTTTCTCCTTCTGAAAGATGACAAACTCCCATAAAAGTGGGATGTTTTCTAAATTCTGCACTGGAAGAAATTTAAGGAAAAGAAAATATAAAAAAGTTACAGCCACTGAGAGTTTTGACGTCTTGCCATTGTCTTATTGAGGTGCTGAATTTTTTAAGAAAAAAGATTTCCTCCCCTTCTTTTTTTTTTTTTTTTTAAATCTCAGACAAATAGAACTTTTTTAACTCTCACCTTGAGATGGAGGCTTGGGTCAGCGTCAAAATTTTGTACTGAGAACCCTGTTCTACTTTCCTCTGCCCAGTGCCTTTCAAAAGAGCATGGAGATCCAAACCTTACCTGTGTCAGTCATCCAGAAAAGCCAAAAAGTTATTTGTGTGCAATTTCATCCCTAAGATTTTCCCTCCAATACCATCACAAGTATCCCCTGCCTCAGACACACCAACACCTGGAGGTGCTTTGGAAAACCAGGTGTGTTGGGAACAGCACACCAGAAAGTTTGGGCTTCACAGAACGAGTTAGACAATGAAATCAGCAGAGAGAGATGGTGCAAGTGTGGAGACTATCCTAAAATGATCAAAACCATCTGACACACCAGTCTGATCATTCATTTTGCGCGTGGGAGGCGACATGTGGGATAATCTTATATTGAAATTAAGTGGCATGGAACAGGGTAATGTAATGTAAATTGAGCCTCCTGCTTGAGTTCCACATGCAGCAACCTTGGTTAAAAAATGCCTTGAGCACTGAGAACAGTAGGGAGAACACCACAACCAAAATCCTCCTGTTCAGTGAGGATGGGATGAATGGTTTCTAATCAATCAAAAAATCAGGGTGAGCTATCCAGAGGAGCTTACAAAGAAGTCCAGTCTCCTATTGAGACAGTTGAGGTGAATATTAAGTACACATAGACTTCCAAGATTTCAAATGAGCTCCTTGAAGCAGGTTACTTTTCCCCGGGCTCTCTCCACTCAGAAGTTCCTAAAATCATCTATTTCCCACAGAAGCAAAATGCAATTACATCTGAGATGGGTGGGAATTGCTGGTGACAAAAGAAACACTCCCCAAAACCTTGCAGCAGAAATTGAAAAGTGACAGTGACATGAAATACCCGACATTTAGTCAGACTGGGATGTGAATAACCTGATAGAGACTGCTAGAAACCAGAGCTGAGCAGGAATGTGGTCCTTGTCTCTTCCACAGCAGGATATTCTTTCCAAACAATGTGCAAAAAGAAATTATTGACATCTAATTGGACAACGCCTGAATTACTATCTGAAACAGCCTTTGGAGTCCCGATGCACTCACACTCTGCATGTAAAATGCTATTCACTGCAAGGATAGATCCAATATACAGCACTTAGTATTGCACCCTTGAAAACTTATTGGTGGTTTTGAAATACTTGAACACGGAATGGTGGTCTCAACCATGATCCTGCTGTGGGAATTGAGACAGATATTTGAGACAGGTATTCCCTTTCTATTCCACCAGAACAAAAAGACATTTGAATTATTCTTGGTACTACTGATTTGAATCCACTGAACTGAAGCCCTTACCATTGCTGCTGCAGGAAAAGGCTTGAATTACACCATGAAAACTCCTGAAAGGCAAAAGCAACACATTTCAACACACAGCTGCTCAATCCTGGTTTGTATTTACTACAGCACAGTATATACACACCTGGTTGTACACACAGTGTTGTATATAAATTGCTATGTGGTGTATAGAAGATTATATACATTTGGTATTTATATTGACTTCATCTTTATATATTAAAGGAGACATGCTTTTGAACTTATATTGGCAGTCAGTAGAGGACCTCCCAATGCTGTTAAAGAAAAGTTATAATAAACAGAAATTTTTCTGAACAGCTCACTGCTTAAGACAGTGACTTAAATATGCCTGAAGCATGCAGAGTTTGAAACAGCAAGGCAGTGTAAACCAAAACCCTTTTATGCTTCATTGAGCTCTCCCTTATTTTTCTCACTGATCTTGCTTTGCTTCATTTGATCTACTGCAGGAAAAGTCCAGGTTACTGCATCAGGTGCCAAAATCAGAAGTGAGCAAAGTGAGCAAACCAAAGGAGGAGGACCAGGCAGAGAGCTCCAGGCAGAGTGGTCACTGAGCTGTGGGTGTCACTGAGCCCTGCTCTGGGTGTCATTGAGCCCCTGCTGTGGGTGTTTCACTGAGCTCTCACATCCCCACATCATTGAATTGCCAGAGATCCCATCGGGGCTGAGTCAGAGTCAGGCACAGTGATGCAGACCAAGGGGCAATGAGTGTGTGTTTACTCCCCTGGCAGATCAGAAAAGGACTCTGCATTACAAGTTCACACTTTCCAATACACACAGACACCCCCAGATGACCTGCACTTCCAGAAACAAATTAAATTCCCATGGTTTTGTCTTTAAAACAAACCATTATTCACCAAGGGTGGACATAGAGCTGTTGAAGGAGACAGAACATCACCTGCCAGACTCCTGCAGCACTGCCATCCTGCAGGCTGGAACTCAGCCCATCATCCAGGGGGACTGAAATTCCAGTACATAAAGGGCCTCTGACAGGGTGAATGGGGAATGAACTCTCTAACAAAAATATATATTTTAAGAAAAAGTGAAATACTTAATTTCTGAAAGCATCTTTTGATCATTATAACCTTTGGGTTTAACCACTCTGGTGCCTCCTGCCAAGTGTGGTTTACTGATGACACATCATCATGGCACCAGGAATGGACTCGTTGATAAGTTAAATAATGGGACTACTTTCAGACCATTTTTATAGCTGAAAATTCTCATGGCATAACAGACTCATCATGCAGTTATTTAACTGTGGAAAACTGTTATTTCTCTTAGAATAACTTTGAACTCTGTAACTTTTTGGGAAGGGAGTTGTTTTTCAAATAAAACCCTGCTTCCTTTCTTCCCCAAAACCTCAGCTTGTATTAGCTGGAATGATACCAAATCCACAAAGATATGTATTCAGACAGATTGTAAATTTAGCTGGAGCATTTACATGTTACTAAATCCAAACAAAGATCTAAAGCAAGATGCAAAACATCACACACACAAAGAAAGAACTTACCAAAGATATGTACTGGGATTTTTAAAGCTGAGTAAGGGACTCAGCTCCACAAATTCGAAATTGATTAATGACGTGGTTGGTAATCTTAGTTTATATGCCAAGTTAAATCCTGGTATAACTTCATTGTCTTCAGTGGAGTTGCACTGCAGATGTATTTGACAGAAAGTTATGATTCTTCTCCAAGAATAACTTCGAAGGCAGAACTTTTAAACATGAGTGAGTGAAAGTCCTGTGCCAAACTCTACCCTAATTTATACCCTGCCCAAAACAGCTGACTTGGCAGCGAGGCTGTCAGGAAAGGCAGAGAGAGACATGAGTCTGTTCTTCCTTGGCTGGGACATTACCTCAGTTCCCTCTGGTGATGGTCAAGTCACTGGAAAACACAGCGGGAATCCACAGAAGACATTCCCTCCTTCCAAGCCTTCAAGGTCTTGTATTTCACAAGCTGTGAGTGTTCAGGGAAAAGCCTGGACTAGTCTCAGTGGAGGGCCATGAAATTCACTCCCATTAACTACTGCATCAACAGGAACCTTGGCTGCTTCAAAGTGAATTTGAGGACAAGAACTAGAAATTGCCATTTTAATATGAATATTGGAATTAGTCACTTAATCTAATAAGAAAATAATGTGTTTCAGACAGTCTAAGTCTCAATGTTATTTTGAATCAAACCCCAGCATTTGGATTGGTTTCCTTTCACCTATCAGGCTGGTTTTGGCTCATTATTAGCAGTAAACTTGTCTAAGTAAAGCTGATTGGTCAGAGAGTGCACACACCTTTGCTCAGGTGAGAGGGAAGTAATGCCCATCTCAGCTCATCTTTTATGCAACATTACTGAGGACACGGGGAGATTTTATTGCTTAGCCCAAAGCATCATTTAAGCCAGCAGCAGAAATCTGACTGCTCTGGCTCTAAGTCTGGTGAAATGTCGGAGTTATTTTACAGAAAAGTGATGTAATCTGGCAGTGAGTGAGCTCAACATAAACAGTAATACCCCTGCTCCAGGGGCAGGAGGCACAAGCCAACGAGTTGGTGTCTCCAGGCTGACAGCCCAAGCACTTGGATGCTCTTCCAAGCTCTTCCCTCATTTTCTATTTTCAGTCAAATCAGGCAGCAAAGTCACATTCATTGTTTTAATACTCCCCTGGATGTCAGAGGCCCATCTGCTAAGCACCTCTAATGAAGCAAAAGTGAAGATATTTCCCTTCCAATGTGCCTGCAATACTTATAAACAGAACTGACTCTGGATCAAGAGCCTCTCACGTCCCCCAACTGTGAAATGCAGCCAGCTGCTAATCTTCAGCCCCATAAAAACTTGTGGAAGTGAAAAGCTTCATAGGATGTGCTCTGACCACTGCCATGCAAGAGAGCAGGAGTGTTTTGGAGGAGCTGGCTGGGTCAGAAGTAGGGAGGCTGAGCAGAGTCAGCCTTGGAGGAGCAGCAGTCCTGCACAGCCCCAAGGCGTGTGACCCAAAAGAGATACAGAGCACATGGTTCTGGAGCTGATAGCTCCCCAGTCACTGGGGTTGTGCTAAGGGGGTATTTTCTTCCCTTCACAGGGCCCAAAGAAAAGGAAAGCACTTACAAAAACACTTTATTGGCAGCAGTGCCTAGCAAGTGGCTCACTGTGCTTTCCATGCTCACCACTGAGGTGTGCCCGCAGAGACATTAATTGCCATCTCACTGTGCATGGCAGCCACCTCCCACCCTTCTTTCTTTAGTTCAGCTCCCTCCTAAACATGTAATTATTTATGTATTTGTATGTGCTGGAGATAAACACAGCCTGGCTTCCCCCTTCTCCTCAGAGCTTGCACCTGTGATCTCTAACTCTTCACCTCTGCAGCGCTGCACACCTGCAACATTTCTTCCTGTGGGTTTCTCCTCCCAGGCTCATCTCAGCACCCCCAGTCCAGTTCTGCTTCTACTTCTTATGGCTTGTCACATTCCAATGTCTTTTATTTGGCCACCTCCAAAATCAGCTCTTCTCCCTCTTTTCCTTCAGAGCTGCTGCTCTCTGTGACCACTTAGACATTCCTGACAGACTTCCAGACCCCTCCATCATTTCTAGTCTCCTCTCCAGCAATTCCCATCTACAAGTACAAGGTTATCATAAAGAGGTGGATCATGTTTAAGTACAAAAACAGTTGGACAGGTTCCTCTTCCTTTTCTCTCTTCATTAACTCTTCCAGGTCCAGGCAGAGGCTCAGGCTCTGCCACACAGGTAGCTTATCACTGCTTCTCCTTCAGCGTATGGCTTTCAAAAAAAAAAAAAAAAAAAGTAAAATAAAATCTGCTTGATCTTTTAAATATATTTTAAGTCATTTTAAATCTGTTTGATTTTTTTTTTTAAATCTGTCCTTGATAAAGAAGATAGTAAGAGAGAACGTATTACTAGCAATTAGAGAAGAATCATGACTGAACTTTCAAAACAACAGGAGGCTTGAACTCTTCCAGCTATGATAAAAGGGGCAGGAAAAAAGTCTTGATGCAACATCACCATGGATGGGAAATTGGCTATGAAAAAGTCATCTTGGTTTGTTATGACATTCAGGTTAAGGACCAGGACTTGAAAAGCTGCTTTGACTAAGAGTTGCCACATCTACTCTGAGGAACAAGGACAGCATTTCAGCAAAAGCCTAAGCAAAAAAATCAAAGTAGAATTTCCTAGGGAAAATAGAAACTTAAAACAACACCAAATTCAAATTGCTTCTTGTGTGGTGATCTCATTTCCTTAGGGTCAGCTTCTTATTGCCCCTCCGAATAAGAATATGAAAAATTAAATATAATTTTATTATATTTAATAAAATAAAATATTAAAACTAATATTCAATTGTCTGATAAAGCAAATCTTAATTCATTAGATTTAATTCTGCAGACTCTTGCCTTACCCTGCTGTTGGGCATAGAAGTCTGGGATGGAGGGCATTTTCCTGGCTTCAGTTTTGAAGCTGGGTTTTACTCTCCACCTGCAAGCAAAAGAAGAATGGCACAATTACATGGGTCTGATGACAAGGACAAGTTTTCCTGTAATTGCTGCACTCCTAGCTAGTGTAGTGATATCTCTGGCTTCATTTGCAGAAAGGATTTTGGGTGGTTTGCAGTGGTAAATGACTCAATTACACCACTGGAAATTCAAAGCACTGCTTAGTTTTAAATTCAAGAATAATCCAAGTTTATATAAATGGTTCTTAAAGGGTTTGAAGGCACAGAAAAAATGAAATACAAGAACATAAGTAGCAAGATCATTGCCTATCAGCTGAAACTAAGAACTACTTGTCCCGTGCTCCAAAATCTAAACTCTTTTTTCTATTTCTGCAAATTGATTAATAACATTTGTCAACCATACATTTGAAATATTTAAATTTTTTTTCATCAAGTAGGCAAAACTTGGAAGTTAAACTGTTACAAGCAAGGCATGTCAAAACAGAGAAGGCATCTATTTAGCCAATTATTTCTGCCTTACAAAGTTTACAATCCAAAGGCAAGTTTTCAAGAACAAAATGATTTTGATCAAGCCCTCATTTTGAAGCATCAAAGCTGGTTCCAAAACTGCCAACTCTTTTCCCACTGGTTGTAGGATACCTAAAGCATCCAAAGTAGTGGCTTTAATGCTGCAAAAAATTTGGGGTTGTGTTCTTTTGTTTGTGTTTTTTTTGTTGCTCCCAACCAGAAGTGTGAAGTGGTTCCACGAGCAGTTCTCGAGTGCTCCAATAAGCAGCACTGACCCAGGGGAGCTGCTGCCTGTCCACTCACACAGAAACTTTGCTGGGAAAGTTTTAAAATTCTGTGGAGTTGCTGTCTGGTCCTTCTCACTCGACTCCTCTCTGTCCCTGCAGCTCTCGTGGTGCGCTTCCTGACCAAGAGGTTCATCTGGGAGTACGATCCAACGCTGGGTAAGTACTGCTGTCCTGGGAGCAGGGACTGTCTGTTTGGTGTCCTGGGAGCAGGGATTGTCCTGGGAACAGGGACTGTCCTGGGAGCAGGGATTGTCCTGGGAACAGGGATTGTCCTGGGAGCAGGGACTGTCCTGGGAGCAGGGATTGTCCTGGGAGCAGGGACTGTCTGTTTGGTGTCCCGGGAGCAAGGACTGTCCTGGGAGCAGGGACTGTCTGTTTGGTGTCCTGGGAGCAGGGACTGTCCTGGGAGCAGGGACTGTCTGTTTGGTGTCCTGGGAGCAGGGATTGTCCTGGAAACAGGGATTGTCCTGGGAGCAGGGACTGTCCTGGGAGCAGGGACTGTCTGTTTGGTGTCCTGGGAGCAGGGACTGTCCTGGGAACAGGAGTGTCCAGGGAGCGGGGACTGTCCTGGGAGCAGGGGGTGTCTGTTTTGGTGTCCCAGGAGCAGGGGGTGTCTGTTTTGGTGTCCTGGGGGTGCAAAGGCACAGCTGGGGCAAAGCATATCACAGGCTTACAACTCCCAGCCTCAGGCAGCCTCTAAATTTGCTGCAATCAAAAGCTTCTCTCTGGTCATCTTAAACTGGGACAAATTGTTACCTGAGGTGGCAGAAGAGAGCAGCAGTAACCCCCAGACAAAGGCTGAGCCACATTTGTCATACAAAGGTATGAGGCACACTGCTGCCCACTCAGAAATCCATGGGGATTCTGCCACTGAAATAAATTGCTCCAGTATTTCACTCTTCAAATCACTTAGTGTGAGATCAGTTGTCTGCTTTTGAATAACCCAGATGTCTTCTGCTTGAGAATAAGATGGTTGGGATACAGATCTGTATTCTGAGATAGAGATCTGGAAAATGCATGGCCAATAAAAGGCAGTTTTCAGTCAGCCCACCTAGACTTGGGTAATTCTTTTGTCCTCATTTTCAAGCATGCATTGTCTCTCATTTCTTTGGGTGACCAGATAGGGGCACCAGACATCTAAAGGGCATCCACATGCCCCTTCTGCTGCTCCTACTTAGCTCTGTTGGGTCTGGCATTTTCAAGAAGCTGGCTCAGATGTCTCAAAGAACCTGTCAAACTGTTGCCCTGAATTAGAGGCTTCACTTCAAATTTGTGCCAAGGTCGATTTTCTTAGTATTTCTTAAATTAGCATATATTTAAATGCACTGCAAATCCAGGCCAAGAAATCCAAGACAAGGCATTTACTTCTTAGGAGGTGCCTTCAGTACCTCAGGACTAAGTAATTCACACACCAAGAAAAGAGCTGGAAAATTCTCTTTTCTCCAACAATATGTTCTTTTCTCCTTCTTAATGCTTCTTTGCAGGCTCCAAGACAGATCATACAGTTAAATATCAATTTCTTTGTTAATGTTCTTTCCTTACGAGGTCTCATTAAGGAAATAGAAAATGCCATAAAATTGCACAGCAGAAATGAAGTTTAATATATTCTATTACAGAACCCAGCCCTTTGCAAAAAGCAAGTATCCAGGATCATATTAAGTATTTTTGTTAGGCAAAATGGAGAGCTAACATCTGAAAACTCCCATCTTGGGAAAATAAATCTCTGCACAACCTGAACTCTGCTACTGTCAATATATTCCCCAGTGAATTATGTGTCACCTGCCTTGTGCTGTACAGTGGAATGTTCAATAGAATGTTCCTTCAGTATTATTAGTGTTAGTAATTAATATTTCTACCACCAGTACATCATTCTAAGAACTTGAGAAGAGGTGTATAAAGTCTTCTCTATTAGTGTAGCCCAAATTCATCAATTTCTTACTGGGCCACTGCATGCAAAATCATCCTTTTTGCCTTGTTTAAGCACACAAATGAAGTTATTAGCAAGCTACAGGGTTTATTATTTTTTGCCCCATTATGAAGGCCCCGTGCCCTTTTTCCTGTACAAGGCTTGACATTTGTTTCTGTTTTACAAATGAATGCAGTTGCAAATTACTGTGCCCCTCAGGAATCTAATTGTCTTCTCTTTGCAGCACGGAAAGCTTTCATGCAGGCAACAGTCTTATCTCAATAAACTAAAAAAATTAATTCTCTTCTGACTTACTGAATTCTACATCCCCATTCAGTTTAGAGAATAATAGCTTAAATTATGTATTGCAGTTGGTAGTGCTCAGCGCTCTAGGCTGCTCCGAGGAAAAGGGTTGAGAAATTCAAAAACTAATAAACTATTGTCAGGGAGTTATTTCTTAATCACAGTAATCTCTGGTGGAAGCTGCTCACCAAGAAAGTGCTTGGTAAAGTATTATTTTGTCTAACTACAGATCACAATGGGATTCAAAAAAAGGTTCTGAAGTGTTAGAGATGAAAATTTATCTTGAAATCGTATCCACTATTTAGGCCTTCAGAGACCAATAAGAAAGAAACTGTATCTTGAAAAGCTTTGAAAACCAGTGCCTGAAAAAATACATTTCTGTCTTTTAGCACCATTATCCTGCAGTGGTTTGGTGTCCAGTTACCTGTAAACATCTGAATTCACTGGGATTTTTCAGCAGAATAGATTCATTCCTTCTCAGCAGTCACGGGCTGGCAGTTCTGTGGAAAGAGGGATATCTACATGCTCAATCAATATAAAAAAATTAAAGTTGTGTCAGTGAGAATCATTGCCTCTACAGGGAGAAATAAGCAGTTTTGTCAAGTTATTCCAAAAGGACAGGAGTAAAACAGATGCAAACCCTCCAGCTACTAAGCAAAGGGAAGTTTTGCCAAAAATCACTGGGGCTGTGACAAAAATGTCAAATTTATAGTTTATTTCTTATGTCAAGTTTTCAACCACCCATTAGCCCTCTGATGTAAGCTATTATCCCCAGATAATTCCTATTTTTGGGAAAGCTTTCACCAAGTTTTTCAAGGCCTGATGGAAATTCAACATTAACCAAAATTAAGCATCATATTAAAAAAAAAAAAAAACAAACAAACTATTCCTCCTTTTATTCAAGGGTGGCACATTTTAACTGGAAAGGAAAATAAAACCTTTAAAATATTACACCTTATAAATATTCCTTACTATTCTAACCTGCCAGAAGAAACTGAAGGGCCATATTTTTAGCAGCACCTGGATAGAATGCTGTACAACCAGGAGCCAAATTACCAACCACAAAATAACATTTTCTGGCAGGAGGGACATCACTGAACCCTGGGAGATTTGTAAAACAGAGTTGCTGCTGAAATCAGGGCTCTGCAGCTCTGTGCAGATGCTGGATCTGGGCAAGCACTGGTAGGAAAGCTGCATCTTCACCAAAGTACCTCTCACTCTGCTTTTTGTGGCACAGCCAGAGGGCAACAACCCCAGCAGAGGTCATTTTCTGGGAAGTGTTAGCCATCAGCCTCGACCGGTCCAATATTTCTGTTTAATTGGCACCCTCTCAGTGTGGGGTTTTGTTTGCTTTCCCAAAATGTGCTAAATTCCTCAAGGTAAATTCCAACCTGGCACAATCAAGGTTAATGGGTTTCCATATCCATCTTCATTTCCAGCAAATTGCAGCTATCTCAAGTTGTCAACAGAATTAGGTGAAAGATTTCTCTATGTAGAAATGGGCTGGAACTAACTGCACATTTTCAAAAATATGTGCAGTTGATTTCTAAAATATTAAATCCATGAAGAATTCAGCATCAAACTAGTCTTCTTTAGCTAGTTAAATAAGCACTGAGAAAGGAGATTGGGTTCCCACATGTATTTCACCAAAATTCATTGATGTTTACGTGTTCTTAAATAGAACACAACTTGAAAAACACATAAACAAGCTGGGTGTGATGTTGGAATACCTCAAAATGCTTGGCCTGGATAGAGCAGCAGTGAAGCCACACTCTTATCATGAATGTGGGACTCCCATGCTCCTCAGACCCCAGACCATCATTTTCAGGGAATTCAGCAGGGAAGAGCTGCTGTCCCAGTGCCAGAGAACTGCCAGAACATTCTGCATCTCATCTCTGCATCTCAATTCCTCCAGCAGCTACTGGCAGTATCCAGAATTTGGGGGGTCTCCACCTGAGCTCAAAGATGGAGAGAGATTGTGGTTCACTTGGACATTTAATTGATTTTAAAATTGGAGATGCTGAATCAGAGAAATCAAGGGAACTGCTAAATTTATTTTTTCCTGGGAGGCAAAAAAGGAGGAGAAAGCCATCAGAGCAGCATATAGAGAGCCTGCAGAGAACCTCATGGGTAGCAGCAGATTCCTGCCTCCATAAGCCATGACATGCAGGGAGAATCTCCTGGATCAAATGATGAAAGAAGAAAATTCATCATTGCTCTGGCTGAGCGCTTTTAAAAATAATTTTGCAGCATTTCTCTGAGAATGCATTTGTTGTTCCACCAAAACTTGAACAATTTGCTTTAATAGAAACAGAGCTGGGCTATCCAAGAATTTAATAAAAACACCAAAAAAAACCCCAAGAAAACTCCCTCCCCCTCAAAAAAAAGGGGGGTGGTGGGTATTATGAACTGTGTTTTGTCATTTGTTTTGGATTAGCATTTCTATGTATAGTTGGGAGAATCAGGGGGTTCTGAGGCTCAAGGATCTAAAACATCAATTTTTCGCTATATAGGAAAAATCTCCAAAGAAATCAAACCCCAGGTAAATGCAGGAGACAGGCTCCTCAGTCCTTTTCTTGTTTCTGTGACTGATTTGTTGTCTGCCGTCTCTCTGCCTGTCTCACCTATAAAATCCTTCATTTTACAGAAGGATTGTAAATCCTTAGAGTAACTGATACTCAGATTTAAGACAATCAAAGACACACAGAAACACCAAGCAAAGACTGGATTTGAAACAAAAATCTACTTACATGAGCAAACAAGGAGATGATATTTTTGTTGAGTTTTCTAAAAGTGTCTTGGCATTCTCACACTGCCCCTAGATGTCTTTCTCTAGCTCTTCACACATTTCATACCACTTTGCCAATCCTCTGAAAACTCTCTCTTAGCAGATAATCAGTAGAACAGGACGTGACAGAGTATGAGACAAAGACAGGCAGAAAGCAAAGGAGTTTATTTAATTTGGAGGGGATAGTGAGAAGACTCTTCACTGCTTTAAAGAAGTAGAGGAAACTGTAAGAAATAGGAGTGTTAAGAAAAATTATAATTTTCCCAGGACTACTAGACTAATAGTGACATTTTTGAAGATTGTTTCTTCCGACTATATCACATGTTTTTACAGGTTTTTTTGCTCACTCTGTTCT
The DNA here is from genome assembly GCA_018697195.1 of Certhia americana. Lineage (NCBI taxonomy): Eukaryota > Metazoa > Chordata > Aves > Passeriformes > Certhiidae > Certhia > Certhia americana. The sequence continues at coordinate 60,433,668 of CM031879.1, read as the reverse complement.
CTCCTGGCAGAATAAAAAACTTCAACAGTGTTTCTATAAAGTCCTAATGCAACATACAAGCAGCCCATAGGAGACCCTCAAACGTGGGGAAAATGTGTAGGTATCAGGAAAGCAAGAAAGATGGGAGACAAAGTCATAAAAATTGTTTGAAGGTATGAGACAGAAACCTCTCTTAGAGCCCTGAATTCTCCCCCAGCAGAAAACTAAATCTCCTGCAGATGAGCTCAAGACCTGCAAATTACACCACTGTGGCAAGAGCAGCAGAAAATGACTTTGTGAAGGTATTTACACTGCCAGGAAGGATTTTCCCACTGGAAAACTTCTTGCAAGGATGATTATTTTTACATTAGAAGGCTGATTTTGCCTACATCTATAGCTGGGGGGGTTCTGTTAGTAAAACAGTATTGTTCAGGAATCACAAGGGAAGTTTGGAGGTCCCAAACATGAGATAAATAATATGGCAAAACTAGCAAATAATAATGGCCTGAGTTTGTTTTCTGCACTGGATAAATACAGGGCTATATGAACAACATAAATAACAGAGCAAAGTAGGAATATATCAGGAATATATTCAAACTGGCTTTCATCAAAATGGTTGAGACCCAAAAAAAAACCAAAATAAACAGCTTAGCTGTGGGAATCAAGGCCTCACTAAGAAGTAGAATCATTTAGTATCATTTATTATATATCATAATTCACCCTAACAAGAGAGGATACAAGAACTGTTTTTTTGGGATAACTTTGTGCCACTGAAGCCATGATAAAGAGCTCAGGTCCAAACACAGGTCTCCAGGGCTGTCTTTGCTGTCTGGTTTTTTCAGCTAACACACTGTCTGGCCATCTGCAATACCATGTGAATACAAACTCCTGATCCCGGGGATTGCCATCCCCGCTGCAGATCCCAAGTTAAAGAAACATTGTCTCTGTGGGTTTTTAGTTTTCTGGACTTGTGGCTTACTCAGCAGGTTTGCCTTAGCACTGCTGAAGGTTTAACTGCCTGTGTCCAGCACGCAAATCCCACAGCCAGCAAACAGAGCCCTTCACAGGGCAGCCCTCAGTAAAACAGCTGTTTATCAATCATGGACTGATGGCCCCTCAGCCCCTGGGTGGAAAGGTTGCCGGCCCTGGAAGGAAGGCAGCCTCCCCTCCCAGCCCTGTCCTGCTGCACAACAGGACAGTTCAGGAGCCAGGAGCTCAGGATTCAAAATAACCATTTTCTGCAGGGAGCAACGTTGCAATATGTCTGAGTAATTTTTTTCCAGTGATGCCCCAACCAAATTATCTCTAGGTGTATTTATCAGATCCTCTGGAATTTGTCAAGATTGCTGAAACAATAGTGCTAAACTGAGAAATCTTCATGGCCCCTGAAACAACAGTCAGACCAAATCAAAAACAGAGATGCTGAGAAACTGGTGGCAAAGAATGAAAGCACTAAATAAAAGAGTACCTGGACTTTGACCAATGACTTTTCCAAAGACCCTCATGGGGTTTGAGTAAAAGAGACCAATCAACCAACTGAGCAATGTGTGAAAGTGTAAACAGTAGTCTTAGAAATGTATAATTAGAGTTGTAATGTAAATAATAAACAACTTCTGTGTAATCATATAAGTACAGTGTTCAGAAGTTCCTTTCTCCTACAGAGCAGAAGAGCAGAGAGCTCTGCCAGCACCTTGCAGAAGTTTGCCCTCTGCAGATTTTGTCTGAACACCCTTGTTGACCACTCCAGCCTGTCCAAGTCAGGGCTGAGTGACCCCAGTGGTGCTGAGGCAGACTGGGAGCAGTGGAGCCAGCAGTTTGGGGTTGGCAGGAATGGGTGCCAGCCTGTGCTCCAGGGACTGCCATGACAAACATGCAGGCACTCCATAAATCCCTGGGAACAGCTTTAGGCCAGGCTCCAGCTATTCATATCCTCAATTTTTACAGACAGAATTACTCATTCCTTCTGCCTCGGTGCTCAAGGGATCCAGCCCTCTAGGTTGTGCCTTCCTAGGCACCTTCCTGGGATCGTATTTTTCCTACATCAAAACAGCAAAAATATTATTTAACTTGATATGCATTTAATATGTTGCATCATTTTTACTGTGCTCTTCAGCAGGAGGAATTTATACTGGATGTGTTGTAGCAATGAGCCATGAAATGTTCTCAGTTTCTCTGAGGTATTGCTAAGGAAATGGACTCATGGGCCTAAAAGCACCTTAAAACACCAACTCTGGCTTCTAAAATTCTCAACAAAGACTTGAAATGATGAAATTGTAATTGAGAGCAGCAACAGAAGGTGCTTACAATAACATGGGAAGCAGTTATCTGACAATGTGGTTTGTTTTCTTTCATATGAGTCTCAAGATGAGGATATTCCTGATACCAGTAATAAAAATCCTGCTTTTTTATAGTAGTTCAACAGACAGCAAAGCTCAGGAATGCCAGTGGCTGTTCTTGCTATACCTACAGCTGCAAAATATTTCACCCCTACTTTTGTTGCTCATCATATCCTAAAATGTTTCCCAGATGAGCAGAATTTTCCAGTGCTTGCCTCTGCACCTTCAGGAGAGAAGGCTTTTGTTTTACTTGTTTTGGGTGTGAGGAAAGTCTCACTGGTTAGTTTTCATTTATGCTGTCAGAAGTAATGTGAAACTCAGCTTCACCAACAAAGACTTCTTGCTGCAATCAGACAAAAAAGAATAGCAAAATATGATTTATTTAGGCTTGAATTTATCAGGGACGCAATTCCTACCCAGAACCAACATCCCTTCCAAGAGTTGGGGAGAAAATTAAATGAAAACCAAAAAAAGAACAAACCAACACAACCAGCAACTGTTTAAATCTTTGGGGTTACTCCCTACTTGTTAGCACTGTTCTGGCTTTATTTATTTGGTTTTAGCATGCCTTGAGGAATTCAGTACCTGCCCACATTTTCTTTGTCTATCCCTGTAAAAGCTCAATGAGGACAGAACCTATAGGAAAGGAAAAGCAACACCACTTCACTTTTCAAAAGAAACCCATTCTTCACATGCAGCAGAAAAACCATTTGCATGCAGCAGAAAAATGATTTGCATGCAGCAGAGGGCAACAAACAGAGATATTTTCCATTGGTCTTAGAACCCTCTTCAAGAAAAGTATTCTAAAATTTCTGTTTGGAGGCCAAAATATTATTTATTGAACATATTGATGCATCAAGAAAAAATGTTTTTCTCTAGACTTGGTTTATATTACCCATGTGTTCTACCTAAAAAGAGGAAATTCTTGGGATGCAGCTGATCCTCTCATGCCAAGATGAGAACTTTATAGTCTACTGGGGCTATATAAACACTAGCCATCTATTACCTTCCACTTAATTAAACATAGGAAAACGTGATGAAAACCAAACTGCTCACTAAGCAGCAGCCTAATCAGGCCTCATTCCTCCTGGATTTGTTCTCCATATTTCACATTACAGCAGCTGTTTTTTTGCATGTGCTCTTGGAGCATCCTTTTTCTCCCATGAGTCCCCACAGCACCTGAAGTTTCTGCTGAGGTTACCTGGAATATTCTGTGCCCATCTCCATGGACGAGGGACAGCCCCAAACCCAGACTTGTGCAGAGGCTCTCATCTCATCCTTGTTTTTTATAACCTTTCTTGGGGAGGAAAAAAAAAAAAAAAAAAAAAAAAAATCAACTAAAATTCTGTATGGAAAGAGAGGTTGTGTCCCTCTGTACTCAAAATCAACCAAGAGGCCAGGCTGGCTTAAGTTTGCCTGTAAAATATTATTGCTCCATCTCAGCTAATTTACCTACTCCTAAAGCAAAAAACACCTCCATGCAAATACTGTTTTCTAGAGATGTGACATATCCCAATTGCTGGTTCAAAAAAAGCAAGTATTGAAAACAGCTTTTTACATCACCAAAACCTTTTACATCACTGCAAATATAACCCAAAAACTAGAAATTAATTTCCAGGTAATAGTCTTTTCCCCTACAAAATACAATATTCTGGAACAAATATACACAGAAAAACAGGATAGTCCTGGACAAAACAAAAGTTTGAGAGATGACCAGCCAAGTCTTATAGGCAAAAACTCTGTTAAAAATGTCACAGTAAGCATAGTGCAAGGGTGTGATGTGATCAAGCTGTGACTGAATATTTCATCCATGGACAGTCTGTGGATTATGGGCTTCAAAGTTTGCCCTACATAAGTAGGGCTTTCCTGTAGTTTTTTTAATCATACTGCTCAGAAGAATAGAGATATTTGTATTACGCTTATCAACACCATGAGCCACCAGGGAAGTTTTGAAGGGGTATTTTTTCCCCTGTAAAAATAACTTTTTTCCATAATGATTCAGCAGTCATGGTCAGTTAATGAATTAATTAATTAATTGATTATTATGACTCAACACCACACCAACTGTTGCCACTTTCCAACACGTTTCTCAGGCCTTTTGACAGCTCTAAATGGATTTGAAATAAACTTAATTTCTCCAACAATGGAACCATGAGAACAAACAGTGTTTTTCACAGCATGAGTGCTGGGGGATTTCACCTTTACAGCCAGGAGCCTCTCTGAAATCTGGCATCAGCCCTCCAAGCCACACTCATCAGCACCTTTGAGCCTCTTCCTGGGAGTATGGCTGGAGGCACAGCACACCCCCAGGCCAGCGAGAACAGGTCAGATTTACTTGATTCTATTGAAACAAAGCAAATAAATCAACCTATTTCCACAGCACTGCCAGGTTTAGCGGAGCCACGGCTGGGTGGGCACAGCAGCTGCCCAGCTCTGCTTTGACAGAGAGTTTGTGTGAGCAGGACACAGCAGAGGACACACAGCAGAGGACACACAGCAGAGGACACACA
>CM031879.1:60410281-60427781 GCA_018697195.1 Certhia americana | reverse complement strand
CAGAGTCCTATTTTGAGAAGTCAAGTAAAATTTAAGATTTGTGCTGCTTTTGCACAGTGGGCAGAAGTCTATTCCTTGAGATTTATTCTCCCATTTCATGGGGAAGATCCGTATGGTCTACCCCATCCTGCCTGCTGAGGACATTTCACAGATGTCCTGCAGTCATGGCTGGGTGAGCACTTTCTCAGGTTCTGGGGAAAAATTCTCAGCAGCCACTTGTCAAGCAGGGCCAGATGGTTGAAGGCACAAAAAAAAAAAAAAAAAAGCACTGAAAAGCCTTAGCAAGGAAGGAGCTAAAAATCACATTGCTTACTCAGAGAGTCATCTTTTCCCCACAGCATCCTCCCCCAGAGAAACAGAGCAGAAGATCCTAAATAACCTCGAGCATGCAGCACTACACAGGGAATCCCAGCCTAGCACTGAAATAACTCACTGAAGGTGCAGCTCTAACACCAAACCAGAGTTTCCTGCTTTTCCTGCATTCCCTGAGGGAATTGCTGCAGCCAGGAGGGTGTGTGGAAGGCACAGATAAGACAAGGGACTTTGATGTCCCTCACTCTGCTGTGTAGACATAGCCTCAGGATCACAAAAGGAGACTCCAGATCCTTCAGCAGCCTGGCAATACTGTCCAGAATATTTACAGCCTTTAATGACACTCAGTCTCCATGGCCTGAAACCTTACAGCAAGTTTGCTTGCCACCTGCCCAAGTAAATTGACCATTTGTCCCTGTTAGAGACAGCTGGGCTGTTACAGCAATTAAAGTGGCACAGAGAGGGAGGGACATTTTTGCCTTGGGAAGAGCCTGTTTGCAGCACAGAGAGCACTGGAACATTCCTGCTTGTGAAGAGGTGAAAGTTCTTAAGTGGATAATGAAAACAGACATTCACGAAGCACAAGCCCCTCCAGAAGTTCAAGTTAAAGAAATGCATTTCCTAAAAAGATATCTTTCATTCCCATTGAAGAGATTTGTACCAAATGAAAGAACTGTGTCTCTGACAGTGCAAAGCATTCACAGGAACTGGCCAGACTTTTACAGCATACATATTTGCCTTTTGATATAGGACATCTGTGAGCTAGCAACAGTAATAAATCTGAATGTTAGCACAGACAGTTTTCCATGGTTTAGGTCAAATGCTATCAAATTTAGCTTATCAGCTTATTAAGATAAAACAAGCTCCTTTGTTATTAGTTTCCTGATTAGTTGCTTGGGATTGATTAGAACCTGGGACAGTTAATAGGGTTGTTGTTGTTGGGTTTTGGGGTTTTTTTTCCATAGTGTAAATGCTCAATGCCCACTGGTTATCCTTATAAATCATAAACAGGGAAATCACTGTTTGATCCCTTGCCAGAAGAGGGGAATGTGATGATTTCAGCATGTTTAAAACACACATTTCTAAATTACCTAACTGCTCTGAATTTTTTCAGTGTAAGGCCTGAGCTTAGTGGTTAGGTTCCTTGAACTGCAGCCACACTGGTTTTGATCAACAAGCTATGCAGTGACAGTCTGTTGAGCTGGATACTTTGAGAGTTGTGGTATTGTCTGCCACAGGCAGCAGCCTTTCCTGGGAGTAAACATGACAAATGGGACACAGCTTTGCAGAGCTCTCTGCCACAGCAAACTGCCCTTTGTAGGGTGCAGGTTGCAGCATCCCCCAGACCCAACACACGGGAGAGAAAAGGTTGTGCCCCATGGAGAGAAGTAAAAGTGCTGCTGTTTTAGGAAAGAGAACTTGAGTGTGCTCCGGGATGGCTGGAAGAGCTCCAGCAAAGAAAATTTAGTCAAACTGTGCGTCACATCTCCGCTCTTGTGCTGGGAGATCTGTGAGGAGGATTTAAAAAAATACAAAACAAAATTTACGTTCTTTTCGTACGTCTCACAACATGTGTGGTTATTTTAGAGTCGACATACCGTCACCAAGCTACCATTGATGATGAAGTGGTTTCCATGGAGATCCTAGACACAGCTGGCCAGGTGCGTGGGTGCGTGTGCTGCTGCCCAGCTCCTTGGCTCGGGTGTGCAGCAGGGGAAAATTTTGGTGGTGGCAGCAGTACAGTGGGTGGGAGGTGTGCCCTACTCTGGGGGCACAGATTTGCTTCTGGGCAGAACCTCCTCTCTCTCCCCCCATGCTGGATCCACACCCTTCTGCAAGGGTGGAAGAACAAACAAGTCAAGGGGCTTAGTCTGGGGGTAAAATTATTTCGTTGTCATGCCTTTTTTATCCGGGGCCTGCCCAACAAGTAGGCACAAAGTCATGGTCTATTTCTACAGTCAAGTGATGAGGCTTCAGCCAATGACTCCCCCTAAAGTGAAGAGCAGGTTTGTCATGGTCTGGTCTCCCTTCTAAAACATGTCAGGTGCACATGGCACTGGGTGCAATAGATCTCCCCTGCCACAAGATAAAAAAGGTGATGTGTGCAAAGTGTAAAGTAAAGCAGACACACACAGCTTTGTAGGCTTTGGAGGACCAGCCCTTCTCTGAAGGTCTGCTGTCTTCTTCATAACTCAAATTCATGAGGCATTCTTCTGTCTTTTCCCACAGGAGGATGCCATTCAGAAGGAAGGACACGTGCGATGGGGCGAGGGCTTCGTGCTGGTTTACGACATCACGGACAGAGGCAGCTTCGAGGAAATGCTGCCACTTAAGAACTTGCTGGATGAAGTTAAAAAGCCCAAAAATGTCACCCTGATCCTGGTGGGGAACAAAGCAGACTTGGATCACTCCCGGCAAGTCAGCACAGAGGAAGGTGAAAAGCTGGCCACGGAACTTGCATGTGCTTTCTACGAATGCTCTGCTTGCACCGGCGAGGGCAACATCGTGGAAGCTTTCTACGAGCTGTGCCGCGAGGTGCGGCGCCGCAAGATGGTCCAGGGCAAGACTCGCAGGAGAAGCTCCACCACCCATGTCAAGCAGGCAATTAATAAGATGCTTACCAAAATCAGCAGCTAAGAAGAGCTGTACTGAGGCAGGGAAGCATTTTAGAGCGTGTCAGCTTGGAGTAGGGGTGGGGCAAGCAGAGCACGTGTAATGAGAAGGGGTCAAGTCTTTGCAATGAAAAAAAAAAGCCAAAAAGACAAACACCACCACTTTTTTGAGTAACACGGGGTCATACTGTTTTCCTGTTTTGAAATGTATTTAGCCACACTGCTTCTGACTAATGTGGGGAAAAAGCACACAAAGATGATAAAAAACAAAAACAAAAAAACGAACACCAAATGTACTCCCAAAGACCAGACAATTGTGGGGATTGGCAACCAAGAGAGAATCTTCTGCTTCTATGTGACTAGCTCCAATCCTCTGCAAGTCAGTAGTGCCTAAACATCATTTCCAGCCAGACAGATGCCTCAGTAGCCTAGGAGAGTAAGATTCTGCCCTCAGTGCATCAACAACAATCACAACTGATGTTCTGCAGGACTGAAAATGTGTACAGGCTGCTGTGTTGAATCAGAAAGTTCACCTGACACCTTCACCAGCTCTAAGTTGGCTCATTGTATGCTTTCACTCCTTCCTTGTTTTTTTTGCCAAATCCATGAGTGTTGGTGTTCTTAGCAAGGTATGCAAAAAACACAGGAAATGTCTATTTCCTGGAGTGTTTAGCCAGCTAGACACACGTTGCAAGAGAGCTGAAGTTCAGCTGCTCTCCCAGCTCCTCTGAAACTGCAGAATTCTCCAGAAATAATCATCTAGTCCAGCAGCATTTCAGCATTTCCCACCTCAAAGCACAGTACTGTGCTTGGGGAAATGGGAGAATGTGCGTTGGCAAACCAAACTGAAAAAAAAAATAGAACCATATTACTATTGATTTAGCTATGGGTAGTTTTTAGCTTTTTTTTTTTTTTTTTTTTTTGGGGGGGGGGGGGGTCCTTTTTTTCAATTCAAGTAGTTCCTCTTAGTCTGTTTTACACCAAAGAAGAACTGAATCCTTGAGAAGGCAAGTACTTAAAGTCTAAACCCAAATGCAAGTCAGATCTGCATGGCCTCTACCATATCAAAAGACCACAATTTTCAGATGTTTAAACTTCCAGATGCTGCTTGGAGCACTCTGGGGTTTAAAGCAGTGCAGGTTTTTTGTGACTTTTATCTGGCACATTGAAGTAGAAACTCATTTTCTCAGGTTTTGGTGCCTGGGATAAAAGGTGTGCAGTTTTTTCCTTCTCCCTCATCATCTCATTTAAGCCAGCTGCCAAGTTTTGCCTCCTGTCTAGTCAGTTTGCTAACTGCTAAAAGATGCAAGAACCAAGATTGGAAGTTTTTCATTCAGGTTGTGCTGGTCTGCCAGCAGTGGTGCAGCACGCTTTCAGGCAGCTCAGACTGCCAACATGCAGAACCACAGCCAAGGGCTGGGATGACAAAGCAGCAGTGCTCTCCTGTGAGGAGCAGCCTCCTCACAGCCACTGCTTACAGCTTTGTTCTCCACTGCTTTGTACTCTCTGGGGTTATTTGTGAGGATAAGGCTATCAAATGCAAATTGCCACAGATGTAGGAAAGTGAGTAAATATAACTGGCCAGCACTTTGTAGAGTTATAGGCAGCCATATAGGTGGTGGAACAGGCTGAAGAGGCAGATCTGTACATCCCTGTGAACTGGCAAAAGTGCCAAATTAGGACTTCTATTAAAAGTATTCACTTAAAGGTATTTTACCAAAGTAAACATTTTTTTTTAAACTTTCACTTTTACCCCACTAGCAAAGAACATCACATTCAGATGTATATTTTATTTGGGCTGTTGTTTGTTGTCTCTGCTTCTGCATTCTAGGTAGTAAAAACTCAATTCACTGTCCTGGAATCAATGTCAAAAACCATTATTTTGGTCCTCACATTGACATATGTTGCTGTAGATCAGCTGGACACGCTGCAATGGAAACTTCACCCTCTGCTTCTGGGCAGGGGGTTCTTGCAACAGGCCTCTGTGACACACTTGTTCTCAAACTACTCATCATATCATTCACTTTTTTAAAAAAAAGATATTTTAAAAAATACAAAAAAATAAAAAAAAGAAGAGAAAAATAGAGGTTTTGCCATTTTTAGTCTAACTAGTAATGTAGAATCAACCCAAGTGTAAAAGAGCGAGCTAGTGCCTGCTCACAAACCAGAATTCTTTAGCTGAGGGACTGAACTCACAAGCAATTTGCTTACATTAGGAGGGGTTGAACTCACAAGCAATTTAGTTACATTAGGAGCCAGGGGGAGCATTTGCAAGTTGAAGCACTAAGGTTCTGTTATCTTTCAAATCAAAGCTGGTGCACGTATCTGAAGTAAACCACATCCTTACCTGCAATGCCATGGCAACGCAGCCATGTCTTTGCTTTGGTGTGCTAAGCAATTGGTTCATTCCTCTTAGGAGACTCCAGTAGTTCTTTTATCTGAAAAACCTTCCTTGGGGTTCAGGTTGGAGCTCCATTTAAAGTACAAAAAGGTTATCCATGAATGACAAGAGAAAATAATTAATCATATTCATACTAGAAGAGTTGAAAGGAAGGAGAGGCTAAGTTATAGCCCTCACACTTTCCAAAAGATTTCCAGCAAATTGTGTCTTCTTTTATAGAGTCTATGTGGACAAATTAGAAAATCCTGATGAAAATAAAATGCTCCACTGTGCAAACATCCCTTGTTACATAAAGAACTTATAATAAAAATAGTAACATTCCTTTGCAACGACTGAATTTGGAAACTGCCAAACAAGATAAACACTCAGTCAGAAAGGAGGCTGCCATTTTGTGACCTTTCCTCCAAAACAAACAGAAACAATTGCACTTAATTCCTCATTAATTTTTTTTTTCTCTAAGTCAGTTCTACTATGGTATATTATAATCTGTTGCTATGTATTATATAGCATTAAATACAACTTGATTTAGTGCTGCTCACAATGTTGCACCATATTACTGGGTCTGTTACAAATCTGTCATATTTCCACAATGTGCAAATGGAGCCCAAAATTGCCCAAGTATTGAAAAGGCCAAGTGCAGCATGAACTCACATTCAGCAGCCTTTCTGCAGCAGCCATCAAGGGATTGGATTCTGTTTCTCCTGCTGCTCTTTAAGTGTATGTACATGACATCAACATTAAATTTCTCTCTGCTGCCATTTCTGCAGAGATAGGATGGGAAGGATGGTAACAACAGGGAGGAAAGGGGAAAGGGATACTTGTTACCTGCAACAAGTGGATTGTCACTTATGAAGTTTTTTTAAATATTTATCTTCAATTGATGAAGAGTTAGTCCTGCCCGTGCTGCAAGACCTGGATCAGGACCCAAAACTTCCCTAGAACTTTGAGAATCTTCATTATCTGGGGGTTTGGTGCAACTCCAGATGGAAGCGAGGATCAGCCTCTGGGTTTGCACCTGGATCCAGACAGGTTGTCCCCAACCTGGGGATAGTTGGATCTGGCAGTTTGCTACAAGGCTAGTTGATTTTTATATATATAATGATCTGTATGCATTTTTACATTAAAAATATGAAAGCTTGTGCTTGTAGATAATATATAAGAAAAAGAAATAAAAAAGAAAAAGAAAATACAGCGTTTTCTGTGCTCTCACATATTGATCTTCCATTAGATGTCTTCAGTGCTCCTTCCAGCTATTAAAGGGCCAGTTCCATAAAGCCCTGTTTTGGATTTTATTTAATCTTCATCTAAGGAAAACAGTGAATTTTACTGGAATAAGCACTGTAAAACTTGGATCATTTTATTTGAACTTATTTGGCTGTTAGTCCTGGCATAGAGAGGTCCAACAGTATCTACAGTGAGGCACAGCTCCAAATGTCCTTGCTCTTTCAAAGCCAATGAAAAAAGCTGCAGTTAACTAAGCTCAGTGAAACCCACCAGCTGCTGTCCTGCCAACTAAACACAGAGCTTGAGCCCAATTTTCTGGGGAGAAATCCTGGGCTAAGGAATCTGGGAGATTTTTGCTGGTGATTTGGACAGAGGCAACTTTTCACCTGCTGCCAGCTATGCCTGTGCTCCAAGGATAATACCCTGTTAATCTGAAGAGGAGGTACATAGTATGTACCTTATGAAAGGTGCATTATATGAATGGTAAATAATCAGAGTGTGGGCATTAGGCTGTAGAAGAGGAAGCTTCAGCACTGAAGAGAGAAGTTGTTACCCATTCTTTTCCCCCAAAACCTGGGCTAACCAAGTTACCCAAAGCATGGTGAACAGTAATGGGGGTATAAGGATGTCACATCTGGCAGAGCACTGCACGAAATCTGAGTGCAGAATCTGTGCTGGGAGGTGAAACCTCCCAACTCCAGTCACTGTCTGCCTCTGGAGCACTAAAAGCAGCCTTGAGTTCTGTCAAGCCACACTATAACTTGCTCCAGTCAGAATAACGTCTCCTGCAAAGTAAGTAGCTGCAGTCATAAAGGCTATGTATAAACAATGTTCGGGGTCCTTTTATCTCTCTCTTTAATGGCTCAATACATATGCAAATCTTAAGAAGAAAAAGAAGAAAGAGGCTTTAATTAAATGAGGCTTCTTGGCATTTTGAGGTATCTGCCTTTATGCTCTTTGCAAAATTAAAGCTATAATGATAACAGTGTCATCTTAGAAACTCCGGTGTTATGCATTTTATTTCGGCTGCAGATGCCAGGCACTAATTACCTCAGGCTGTGAAAATCCAAAGCAGGGGCTTGGCCGGTGCTGGGTGAGGTCTCTGGGAGCTGATGTTGATGAGGAGGATGATGATGAAGGCTGTGAGGCCAGCTCAGCCTGGTTTCTGCAAGCACCATTGGTGTGTAACACCCCTGCTGACCCTGGTGGGCTTTGCAGGGGGGTCAGGGCCCTGCTCCACAGCCCTGGCAGCCAGCAGGTGCAGAAAACACTCCAATGGCCAATTCCTCTCTCCCACTGGAGGGATTCTACTCCATTTTCAGTTTGAGCTAAACTGGCAGGAAACTGTGAGGTAAGTCCACACCACTGGCTGTTTAATAAACCTGGGAATTTAAAGGGACTTTGCCCATGTGTATCAGAGTCTATTGACAGCTACCTTTTATAAAAACCCAAAACAACCAACCAACCAACCAACCAAAACTCAAACCAACTTCATTTAATACGACAGAAGCAGCAAAAGACAAATGCTGCTTTGGGGAATCAAGCTGGAGATGAAAGAGACCAGTCCAAAAAGGCCAAGGAGGCTGTATTGCCTCTCAGAGATCACTCTCACAAGGAGGGAGCATTTCCAAATGCCTCTGGGTATAAATTATTAACACTGAACACAGCAGCTCTGAAGAGTTGGAAATAATTCTTTTTTTTCAATTCTTTTTTTCTCATCACTGTAGTACAGGCGGCTGTGTCAAGTACCAGTCCTAATCCAGATTGAAATATTCCACATCACGAGGAGCAGCCATGGCCTGTCATGAAATATTAACATGCAGAATAATAAAAAAAGATTGAAAACAATATACGGGCAGACTTCAAATTATACCTACACATTCTTTGCTTTTAAATTTTATGTGGTATCAGGAATTTACAGGACCTCAGTTCAAAATCCAGCAAGCTGTGGTGACTAAGAATGTATCAGTAGGGTAAAAAATAAGGGGTTTTATCAAACTCCTTTTTCACTACACATGATTCAGCTCTCCACTTTGCTTCTCTAGTCAAAGCTGTCATTACTGCAAGGAATATCAAGGAGACCCAGATGGGATTTCTGTCATGAAGAAAAATTCAAATTTTAAAAAAATAACAATAAATAACCCCAAAGGGACATAACCCAAATAAAAGTTGAATTCCCGTTTTTTGTGAAAAGTAATTGTAAGATTTTGTACACCAGTGCTGGTACACTGACCAGTGATCTGACCAAACTAAGTAATCAGAAACAGTGGAATCTTTTGAGGCTTTATTTTTGGTCCAGAGGAATATTTTTGAGGATTTTTTTTGGCAAATCTAACTGTAAAGAATTAAATTATTATTGTGCAACAGACATTAGGTCTGGAATTTGTAATTGATGCCGGATTTTTGATACCTAGTTTCAAAAAATTCAGAGGAGAGAAGAGGGGAAAGAAAAAGAAAACAAACAAACAAATGAAACAAACAAAAAAAAAAGGGGGAAAAAATGGAAGACAAAAAAAAAAAAAAAAAAAAAAAAAAGAGAGAGAGAGAAAAAGAAAAGGAGAAAACCCTAGTTTTAAAAAGTCCAAATAATTTTCTCTTTGTTCTTAGGGTTTCTCTGTGCAGAACTTTCTGTAGTCCTGCAGTTTCTCACCAAACCTAGAACACTGAACACTTACACTTAATATCCCAAAATCTTGTATCTCCTAAGGACAGATACAATCTAAACCACATTCAGGTAAATATTCAGCTCTATTCAAATCTGGGGTAGAAGTTTACATATACTTCACTCCAAATTATTTCACTTTTGCATTCAGGATGCATTTCCCCTCTTTGGAACAGAATTCAATTCTAAAGTAGTGAGTGTTACTGACAGTATAAAATACACAGTTTTAGTGTGTATATAACAGAAATCCATAAACAAAAGAATGCTTTGTCTGTGTGAACTGAAGAAAGCAAAAGAACACTACAAGTTCTGTAAATATTAAACCTCTTGTAACAGACCAATAAGTCGCCTGTAGATACTTTTCTCTGGTTTTTTGTATTTGAAATAACTATAATAAATGCAAAAAAAGCCTGTAACTTCTTTTAGGGAATTTCTGTGAAGGACAGTATTTCTTTGCAACAGAGTTCAAATATTCAAGTTTATAACTCAACAGAAAATATAGCAGGAATGACAAAGAGATATTTTAGGGGGGCAGGAAGCCAGGGAAGACTGATATCCTCAGACTTCCTAGACAAGGATCTAAGTAAAGTTCTGTGAAGGACTCTGCTGTTTTCATGTAGTGATGAGCTGTTAGCTGAAGTTTAAACTCACATCTTTAAAAAATAATTATTACTGCAGGAAGCAAAGAAGAGACAGATGAGATGGTATGTTTTGGTAGCAGACCATCAGATCTTTACCTTCATTCTGAAGCAGTTTCTATGCTGGTTTTGGATAATTTTCTCCAATAGATTCTCCAACAGATATCTCAATAATATCTCCAATAGAACCCAAATTTTCACACACAGATGTCAGCAGAAAAAAAAAAAAAAGTGGAGACTGAAAGATCACAGTGTTTAATTTACCTGTGCAGCCTGTGAACAGTTCCCGTGGTTTTAGAAATGGCTGCAGACAGAAATTCATAAGCTATGAAAACATCCAAAAAATGGTAGACACAATGTGTCTGCCGTACCTCTCTCATGTGTTGGCCTAAGTTTTCTCCACCAAATTCTGGTCTCCTTTAATGCTTCTGTCTTCTTCAAGGAAAAACTTAAAAATTGTTGGTGCAAAATGTAAGGATTTGAAGTCAGATTGATTTTGGTTTTACATTGAATCCTTTAGAAAACTTTCCCACAAAACAATCCCCACCACACTTTAATTTAGATTACTGTGATGATCTCAGTGAAAATATCTCAATAACTGCTTAAGACAGTTATTTCTCACAACTATTTCAAAAAGAGAGCTAATCCAACCTTTTCTGTGAGCTCATACACAATTCAGTGTTCTCTGTAGTTTTCTACTGTGACCTTCTGGTCAGTAGGGATCTTATTCTCAAACATTCTTGTGCACTCTGAAGACAGGTTCATTTATTAAGAGAGCTGCAGAGATCGTGCCATGATCTCACAGCTGATGAGAGGACAGAGTCTCATCAATCCCTGCCCTCAGTGATGAGCAAAGGGAGCAGTAATTACCACATGGCTGTCCTTGGCCCCAGCACTCCCAGCAGTGCGTGTGGCCCCAATACTCCAGCCGCACGTGCTGTCCCTCAGTCTCTCCTGGGTTTGATTTACAGCCACAGCATGCATCTCAGCTCCAACAGAAAGGCTTTGCACTGTTCCCACCTGGTTCTTCATGGGTTTGATCTAGGGGCTGCTGTAACCCAGGCTGGATCTGAACACAAAACCAGCAAACAAGATATGGTGTTTCTAGCGTGCAATTGTTGTGCTTAGCAAGATTCAGGAAAGGAATGAGCTGCTTTTAATTACATGAAGTGACGGTGTACCAGTGGCAAACTCCAGTAGAAGTCAGAGAAAGTTTTCAGAAACTACCAAAGGCTGGTGAATGTTTCAGTAAAACTGCTGAGAGGCACTTTTCTGAGTTGATTTTTTTTTTTTTTTTTTCCAGTGCAAAAATATATAACAGGACAGGGCTAGAATACAAAATAATTCACTACCTGAACACCTGCATCAAGACTAAATTCAGTTTTCAGGCTGCCTCAGACTTACCCCTTCTGATCCTGAATTAGAGCTGTTTTATAGTTTACTGAAGTTAATAAAAATAACTCCAGTATGTTTTCAGGAACTTTGGGATCTGAATCTTTATCCTTACACTTCTAAATTCTGTTCCCTTAACTGGATACAAGGGTCAATACTTTATTAACCCTCAGCCCCTTTAAAATGCCTCAGTGAAACCACACCAAAGTGGACATGAGCAAGTCTAATTGTGCAACTGTCCTGAAAGGATTACTGACTTTATTCTGCTAGTGGATAGGGAACAATTTGTAAAAGCTGTAACTACAGCTATTGTGAGACCATCCTCCTGTCAATTCCAGGGTAAAGTTCTCAACCAACTCCTCTCTTTTACATGAATATTGTATTCTTTAAATCAGCAGGGCTTGCTGCAGCACAAGAGAGAACTTGATGTTTGCTCACCCTCCTCTGAGAGGTTCACGGAGTGATTCTCCAATGGAAAAGAGGGATGACCCTCTGATAGCACATAATTTTAAGAGTCATTAAAAATCAAGAAAAAGCTCCTATCAAAACCCAGTGTTCCCTTCCCCTGGAATAAATTGAGAGAAACGAGGATAGTGTTCCTGCCAGAATGATTAAACTGCATCAAGATGTTTATTCAAACCAACTACTGCCTTTTCTCTGCTTTTGATGATTGAAAAAATGTCATGAACTTTAAAAAAACTACTCTTGGGGAGGGTTTTTTATCATAAAAACTGCTTTGTTGTAAATCTTCTACTTGTTCCCCCTTGTCCAAATACCTAAAGACAGTTCTACCCTTCAGGCATCTCCATTTTTCACTCTGTAAATCCTGTAGTGCAGTTCTCTTCCTGCCTACTTCCATACTCACTTAAACATGAACTCAAAAATTACACACTCAGTCATTCCTTCAGATCAATGACAGCACTGAAAACAATTAGAAATTTCTAATTTTTCCAGTAGAAATAACACAATACAAATGACCAATGTTGGCTTCAAAGGCTTTAGCAATACTGAGCTGCTTTTCCCCAAGGTCTCACCCACCTTGGGTCCATTAAACTGTCTTGCATTCTTGTAAATAAACGAATAACATCTTTTAAGGCCTATGTATTTTCTTTTTCTACCCTTATGTGTAGTTATATTCTCCCTCCAATTCAGTCAAAAAATCACTTGCTTGCCAAGAAAAAAACATATTTTCCAAGAGCTTCCCAGAAGAGCTCCTAAATCGAGTTCTTTGCAATGAGAGATTTATTTTTTTACCACCATATTCCACCCAGTGTTGAGAAAATAACTATCACCACAGCAGTAGCACTTGCTACACCTCAAATGTTGATCTCTGCTCAGGAAAAAAGTGTAAAAGAAAATGCCACTGTTGCTTATACTTCTTTTCTTTTATTTGAAGACTTTTCCTGTGATGGCGGTGTGAACACCGCCACACAACTGCATTCGATGTTCCCACTCACAGCAATGAGAAGTTCTATTAGAAAGGGATGTAGGAAAGGGTAACTGCATAATTAGCATTTCTTAGCACTTCATGTTGAAAGGTGAGGGAAAAAAGACAGAGGAAACAAATTATGTTCTTCTTTTTAATGCTTCCAGCTATTTCTGGTAAACAGGAAAGCCAAAAGCACATAAACCCTTTCATTTCCAACCTCTAGCTTTGCTTCTTCTCCCCTAAGTAGGGGAGAAGAACTCAGTTCACCATCCTGAAAAGATCACCTGGTCCAAGGCCTAGCACAATTTCACATTTAAAGAGGGCAAGGCACATGAATTTTCCAATACAGGATATTGAATATAAGCTTTGTAGCTTTTTCACTGAGACCACAGTTGCTCCAGTGTTCTTTTCCTGTCCTCAGTGGACATTTGCCCCAAGAAAAATCTTCTCCCAGATGATACAATGCTGCAAATAAAGAATACAAAATACAACCAAGAACTGCTGCCATTTCTCTGTTCTAGTTGGCTGGAAATCACACAAAATTAGAGGCACAGGTTCATCATAATAACAAGAATGAGTTCATCATAAAAACAAGAGTAGTGGTTGCTTCTCGTGCCCTAAGGAATGACTGATTTTTTTAAAAAAAATTACGTACACAAAATTATTTAGTACATCAAGTACTGAACTGATGGTTTACAGAGACAGTTCCTCAGCTGAAGGGGACTGTTCTCTTTTCAAGTCCCACTAAGCAACATGAAGAAATGTATCTAGGAAATGAAAGATCAACAGTCTGGTCTGGGCTCTGCTACAAAACTTCTGTCTTCCCTTGCACGGAGCTCTGAGTGCTCATTTGGGAAGACAGCAACCCTTACCCACCCCACTGGGATTCCTGAGCCTTATTAGTGCAGCTGACTTGCTTGGTCCAAGGACACCTCACCTCCACCCACCTGTGCTGGATATGTTGGATGGCACCAGCAGGGCTGGTGGGAGCTGCTCCTGGACCTCTTGTACTGCAGCACCAGTCCCAGGACACAGTGGGGACACAGGAAAGGTGACAGCAGCTCACGTCTCTCCAGCAGCAGATGGAGATTTCTTTGTTACACGTCATTTTAAAAACTCTTTAGCCAACAGGATAGAGCCAAAGCTCACAGACAGTTCCTTTAGCCAGTCACTAAAAGGACACGTACACCTGCCTCACACAATGCTTGCTTATTTTCACACAATGCTTTCTAGTTACAGTACACAATACTTCATTATTAAGCTTCTACTCTCTTGCTAGGCATATTTTTCTGCAGTTCTAAGGTCTATTTTAGCCAAGCCTTAGACTCAAGCTATTGTTTCATGTCCTTGCTTGCTATGCTTAATGTAACTCTTCTACTTTAAATCTTCCAACTGCACCTCAATTATAAGTTGTCTGTTCTATTCTGTTCCGGAGGCCTTCTTCTCCAGCTTTCCAGAAGCCCCCTTGCTTTGAAGAATTCCCACAAGCCACGGCCTCTGACATCTCCCACTCTATTGGAAAAGGACTTTCTGCACTGTGACAAGAGCCAGGGAGCTTCAACATGAATGCTGAGAATGAGAATGCTGGCTCTCAGGGGCTGGCCAGACCATGACAGGGGACTAGATGCTCTGCTGCCAGCTCTGGGGCACAGGGGTGAGGGCGGGTGGAAAATGTGTCTGTGCTGCAGCTACCCTGGCAGCTCCCCTCAGCACACCAGGCCTTGAACACTTCCCTGGGCAGCAAAAGGATGTCAAGCACTCCCCTCCTCCCCTCCTGGTCGTTTCATAGCCCTTGAATCCCACGTGGAACTGCTTTGTTTCCACCGTTCCATGTGTTCAATCTGCTGTGAAAACATAGGGAAAGGTTTAAATGGCTAGAAAAGGGTATATCTCACCTGTCAGGGAAAATCAGACCAAATACCTTGTGGTGTACAGCAGAGGAGCCCTGGCCTCATTTTTCTGTGTGATTTTACTAAAATCACTCCGGCCCTCTGAGCCTGTGTTTTATTTATAAATGGGCCAAAGGATATATGCCCTTATTTGAAATACATATGGGAAAAGTGCTTGATGACAGGTTAGAGGTATTGATCAGAGCCACTCAGCAAAGATAAGAACTTCAAAGAGAAGTTGTGGATTATAACTGGAAGAGTGACAAACATCTAGAATTTAAGACTCTTATCTCTGAGAAGCCTTGTTTTCTAGATACATTTCCAAACAATAACAATCTTAGTTATAGAATATCACTATAATAACAACAACAAAAAAAGAAAACTAGAGAATTTTGAACTTAAGATACTCACTCCCAAGGATCTTAATGAACTTGGAAGCCTTTTTTCCCCCCAAGCTTTTCTCATAGAGAAAACTATGCAACTACGGTTGCATCTTTTAGAAGAGTAGAGTATCAGGTCCAATTCTTTGATGTGTGATGACATAGAATTTACAGGAATTCCTGTCATCCTGAATATTTTCTAAAAGAAACAGCAGGAAGAATTATGACTTCAAGAAGATGCTGACATAATCAGCTTTCTCTCTCTTTTGAATTTCGAAACAACAATGAACAGACACTCTGGAGCCAGCATATATCTGTCCAGAAACATGTCACTGGTCAATGCATGTTCTGTGAGTTGGTGTGAGTTTCAGCTGGCTGTCCATGCAAGGTTTATAAACCAAGTATGCTCATGTCTATCTGTCACCAAGGTGGCCAAAGGCACTGCTGGGGGTGTTTCTTTTCCAAGGTCCTTTTGCTGGAATTCTGTTATTGTCAGAGAATGGTTCAGAGCTGTGGAAAGTGATTGCAGTATAAACAAAGTTTCAAACTTTGCTGCTGGAATGTGTGTCTGCCGTGAGCTGATCTGAAACCCTAGGTCTGAATAACCCTCAAATTTGGATCCTTTCCAGATCTAAAGTCTGTCCTGAGCTCCAGGCCCAGCAATACCGATATCTGGATTCACAATCTAGCAAACACGTAAACTAAACAGAGTTCCAAGTCCAGGTCAGAAAATTTCCACACTCTCCACTTAACCGAGCCCTTCTTTGTCTGAGCAGCCCTGAAGATTATTTTGCACCGTTGAAATAGCACAAAACAGCCCAGAGATAAAATAGACTTGATGCAGGGACTGGGGTCAGCAGGTCAGTTCCCAGTCTTAAGAAAAAGGATCTGGAAGGACAGCAGAAATGGCAACCCCTGAAGAAAAGTAACCAAGAAAAAAGCTGGGTTGTGGGAACAACCTGAAACAGCTTTTCCTTTGGGATCTCAGCTGCAGGGCCATTGCTGGCTGATCCAGAAGGCTCAATGTGTTTGGGTCAGGGAGCTGCCTCCTGGAAAACAGCTGGAAGCAGAGAGGAGGATGGACCACAGGGAGGAAGGAACCCTAAACATCCTGCCTGCAAACTGTGCAGAGGGAGCCAATGCAGGGCAGCTCAGCAGAACCCCCACATTCAACTGGTGTTTTCAGAGAACAGCACACCAGAGCAGATGAAGGAAACAAGTATCAGTCTATCAGCAAAAAGAGAGAATGGAGCACTGGCTGGAGACTGGACAATAGGGGGATGGAGAGGAGAACAGTCAAATGTTCTTGGCAGTGCTTTGAAAAGGGGAAAGGAAACTGACACTTCTTGATAAACAGGCTCAGGACTGAAGATGATCTTGGTTTGTTTGGGGTTTTTTTGTCCAGAAATGTTAAATGAATTTGAGGGGTCTTTTTCCCCCTGCAATGATAATTTTTTTAAAATGCAGAAAACCCCATTCACATGCCCTTATGCTGAGTGCTTTCAGAGCCAGTTCTCACCAAAGAATATATTGGAACGATCTATCTCTGGTATGCACCCAAAGAAGTTAATAAAGCAGCCCAAAAGAAGAGACTTTTTCCATTTGATGTAATCTGATATATGTAAAATAACCTATTGGAGAAAACGAAAAGAGAGGAAAGATGACCCTTCACTTTAGATAGTCCATTTAGATTCCTGGAACAAATATTTGAATATTTGCCGGGTAGCTTCTGGATATATTAACTCAGAACAAGTCATAAAATAAAATTGAGGGACAAAATAACACTTTGTATATTATTTTTTCTTTTTTTTTTTAAGATTATGTTGCTTGGGAAAGCAAACTCACAGATATATACACTGACATTTGTCTAGTCAATGCATTTTGAAGATTCAGAATATCACTTACAAATTTAATAGGGTTTTCAACATGTAAAGTAAAAAATATATTTACATCTTCCTGAGCTGAAGTATATTGCTGGTATATTAAAAAGAATACACTCAGTTCAAAAAAGGTGTGACAAAAAATTGTGGTGCCAAGTTCATGGCCCCCCAATCACAGCTGATTTTACCTGGACTCATTTCCACAGTTCAAAGAGAAAAGACAAGGTTCCAGTGCTTGACATCATCAGATCAGACTGCAGTGGAGAGATGCTGAGGAACTTTAAATCCCTCCTTCCATTCTGGGATGCTCCTGCCATCAGCTGGTGGGTCTGGCCAGCACTACCATCCAGTGGCACCACAGGCATCCAAACCCTACAGAGCACATAGCAGCCATGGCAAAACTCCAGGGCGCCCAGCAGAGACTGTCCCCTCTGTTATCAGCTGGTCCAGAGCCCAGGGACATCCATCCATCATCCATCCATCATCATCCATCCATCCATCCATCCATCCATCCATCCATCCATCCATCCATCCATCCATCCATCCTCCATGGATCCATCCATCCATCCATCATCCATCCATCTATCATCCATCCATCAATCCATCCATCCATCCATCAATCCATGGATCAATCCATCATCCATCCATCCATTATCTATCCATCCATCCATCCATCCATCC
>CM031879.1:60384183-60410181 GCA_018697195.1 Certhia americana | reverse complement strand
ATCCATCCATCCATCTATCCATCCATCCTCCATGGATCCATCCATCAATCCATCCATCCGTTATCCATCCATCCATCAGTCCATGGATCCATCCATCATTCATCCATCCATCCATCCATCCATCCATCCATCCATCCATCCATCCATCCACAAGCATCCATCCGTACCCATCCATCCATCAGTCCATGGACCATGCAGCCATCCATCATCCTCCTATGGATCCATCCATCATTCATTCATACATTCATCAAATCCATTCCATCCATTCATCCATACCATCTCAATTGGATCCATCCAATCCATCCTATCATCCATCTACATCCATCCATCAATCCAGTCCAGCCATCATAAATCCATGGATCCATCCATAATCATTACAATAATCAATCATCCATCCATCCATCATCCATCCAGCCATCCAAATCCATCCCTCCATCCATCCATACATTCATCCATTCATAATCGATCATAATTCATGACATACAATCCATTATACATACCGCCATCAGTCCATCCAGCCAGCCATCCATCCATCCATCCATCATGGATCCACATCATCCATTCATCCATTTCCATCCATCCATTCACCATCTCTATCCATCATCCACCCTCCATCCAGCATCATCCATACATCCATCCATCATCCATTCCATCCATTATCCATTCAGCCATCATTCAATCCATGGATCCATCATCATCCATTCATCCATCCATCCATTATCCATCCATCCAGTCATCCATCCTCTATCCATCATCCATCCATCCATACATCCATCAATCCATCCATCCATCCATCCATCATCATCCATCCATCATCCATCCATCATCCATCTCCATCCATCCATCCATCATCATCCATTCATCCATCCAGCCATCATCCATTATCCATCCATCCATTATCCATTCATACATCTCTATCCATCATCAATCCCTCCAGCCCTCCATCCCTCCACACTCCATCCCTCCATCCATCCAGCATCCCCTCACCCTCCCGATCCCTCACTCACTCCCTTCCCGCCCTCCCTCCATACTCCCTCCCCTCCCTACCTCACCTCACTCCAGCCGGACCATGGACCAAAGCCCAGAGTGCCACCCCTTCCAGCACATTCTAGGAATAGATAGGTGCTTATCTTCCCAGAAGGAAGGGAAGGGGATATTTCTATTAGAGTCCGGAATGGCAATGTACGGCATCCATACAGCAGGTGGTCCTCTGACAGGGCAGAGAACCTTTCAACATCCTGTGCAGGGAAACCACAGCCCCCCTACATCCCTCAATGTGGGAGGACACAGACTGTGGGAAAATAAAAGGGAGGAAATGGTATGAGGGAATTGCATCACCACACAATTAATAAATAAACAAATAAAATTGGCAAGATGCAAAAGAAACAATTGATTTAAAAGTAAACCAAGTCGGGTCCTGTAAGGGTGCATTAAACACCAAAATGTTACTCTGTAAAAGCTGGGAGGGTAGAAGCTTGAGAACAAAATCTGAGCCAGAAACAAGTCTTTTTGCAACTCAAAGTAAAAACCCCTCTAGCCAAGTGGGGAAATCCATGTGTGAGAGCCCAGAGAAAATGCTGAATACAGGTACATGTCTGAGATCCACAAGCATTCAAAGCTGCCTCCAAGTGTTCCTCAAGAGATATTGATTCCTGTTCTATCCTGCCAGGAGAAATGCAGGCTCAGAGCCCTCTGTTCCTCCCCAGGAAAATTGCACTCCTTTCTAAACAGGCACTCAGCCTCAGAAATTGGGATTTAGAGGGAGAATGCCCAGGCCAAATCCCACAGACAGATTCCCAGGGAAGGAGTCCAACCTGCAGATAAATGAGAGAGAAATGCCACCCTGCTGATCCACACCAGAATTATGGCTGGATGCACGAGCAAGGAAACACACCTCGAGCCCTGCTTCCACTGGGAGATCTTCCCAATGGTTGAGAAAGAAGTCAGATAATCTCCTGCCAGGACTGCTTACATGTGGAGCAGAAAAAATAATGAGTACTTAATTCCATTGGCCTTTTGCTGCCATTCCCACTACCTTCCCTAAGATCCAGCTTTAGCACTGCAGGCCCCTGCCTCTGGATAGGTTTGGTTTTGTTCATCACACAGCTTCCCAGTACCCCAACAGTGGAGAATTTCCAAAGATAGGGATGACACAGTCAGCCTGAGCTCATGGCAGGCCAGAGAAGTTGTTTTCAAAGGCACCATAGACACATTTAACACAATTAGTTGGCTGGATTTAATCAGCTCACAGAAGGCTGGCAATCTGCATCACAATTCACTTTAATAATTAGAGCAAGGCACCCATTTTCCTAGGAGTACAGCAAAATGTCACAGAGCCAGTCACTGTATGATGAGATAGATGAGAGCCTCTACACACATTTCAAAGAGCATTCAAAAGGATTTGAGGGTCACAAAGATAATTTGCTCCCCAGCTGGGAACAAGAGCTGGTTATCTCAAGTTGTAACAAACTCCACAAATCAGGTTAAGTAAGAGCAGCATTAAAAATAAGCTGAGATAATTCCAGCCGAGCAGTAGGCCACAGCCTAAGCTTGCCATGACCTCCTGCCTTTTAATAAAAAGACAAGTATGCAAACAGAAGATAAAGCAAAGGTACAAAGTACATCTCTAAACAACTGTGCTGCTTTAACTATGCTCTGAAAACTGAGCTGGACTTTATGTACCTATTGGGCATCAAAAGAAGAAACATTTTCTCTGGAGACAGAGTCAGAAAAGGACATAACTACTCAGGACAGACTGGCTGGATTTGGAAGAGGAATGGGAAGGATTTAAGGACAGAAAAAGGCTGCTGGTTGTTATCTCACCAGTTTCCTGGGGTCATGTTTGTGAATAACGGAAACCAGTATCCCTGATGCTCCACTGCTTGAAGCAATGCTCACCTCAGTGAGGGGAGTGGCAGAGGCTCTTTCCTGTCCAATCCCAAAAGCAGAGGGCTGGTATTTGATATTTAAGGTGCAGATGTCTGGCCAAACCACAGGCTGCCTTTTTCTCCTGGCAGCTTCAAAAAGGGCAGCTCCTTTAGCAGGGTCTTCTCCTCCATATGCACAATTCATGCCACATAGCTTCAATCTCACTCTTTCAAGGCATTTTACTCTGTGATTTCTTCAGTACGAGGTGCCCAGAAAACAGCTTCAATCTCACTCTTTCAAGGCATTTTACTCTGTGATTTCTTCAGTATGAGGTGCCCAGAAAACAGTTCTGCTGAGGAGGGGTTCTGATGAGGCAGTCTGCAAAGTTCTCTGGAGAGCTGGGAAACAGTGACAAACCCAGGGAAATGAGGGGTTGCCTTACATCTACAAAGGAAGTCAGGCTCATCAATCTTTTGCTATCAAAACACTCTTTCAGCCACACAAATCTCTTTGCATACTTTTGTGAAGCTGTTTCAGTGAAGTGTGATAAATGCTAGAGAGGATTGAAGGATAACAGCAGGGACTAGGTGGTGAATTCAGACAGTTCAAAACATTCTAATTCACAGAGTACCTGATAGGCGTTTGGCTGGAGTATGGCTGAGAGTAACTACCCTGAGAGATCAACAGCATTGGTGTAGTAGTAATTACAGAACTCCTGTAGCTTTTTTTGTCTCATTTTGCCTCCCTAATATAAAGGCACACCTCATGGTGTTGCAGAATTCTACTTCATAGTGGCATAAAATCTTAGACTGGCCTGGATTGGAAGACACCTTAAAGGCCATCCTTTCCAACCTCCTTGCCATGGACAGGAACCGCCATCACCAGACCATCCAGCCTGACCTTGAACACTCCCAGGGATGGAGCATCCACAGCTTCTCTGGACAATCTGTTCCAGGGCCTCACCACCCAGGAAAGCCTCTTGTCCGAATATCTGATCTAAAGTTGCTCTCTTTCACAGAATCCCAGAATCCTCAGGTTGGAAGAGCCCTTCAAGATCATCAACCCATCCCCAAACACCTCAACCAGACCATGGGACTGAGTGCCACATCCAATCCTTTTTTAAACACATCCAGGGATGAGGAGTCCACCACCTCCCTGGGCAGAACATTCCAGTACTTTATCACTCTTTCTGTGAAAAACTTTTTCCTAACATCCGACATGATTTTCCCTTGACACAGCTTGAGCCTGTGTCCTCTCTGTGTTCTGGCAGTGCTGCCTGGTGAAAGAAACCAACCCCACCTGAGCACAGCCACCTTTCAGGAAGCTGTAGAGAGTGATAAGGTCTCCCCTGAGACTCCTTTTCTCCAGACTCTCTCAACATTCAGTCTCCATTTTCCTTTTCCCCTGTTTCATCCCATCACCTTTCAGACCATATCTGTCTCCTCTTCATTGCTGTTCTCAGATATTTTTGTCTTAATCACCACCTCTGTCAGATGGTTGAGAACAGTACTGATCATACAGAGCTCCCACTCCCTTTACCAACCACTGGAGAAGGCAACTTTCCTTTTCTAACAAAAGTCCTCTATAATTTTAGCCTGAATATGAGCAGACTTAATTTTCTGCTCCTACAACTGAGGACTCCCTGGAAGGAGAAATGCAATCTTTTCTTTCTGAGTCAGCATGTAATTACATATGGTCCAGACATGGCCTGTAGCATCCTCACAGTTATTTTTGTCCCAGAACAGGATTAAGCTGGATGCAGAATCATATATTCTAAGAGATGGAAAGGGGCAGAGCCATAAAAGCTCTCAGACTACCCCAAGCCCTGACTCTCCCTGAAACTGAATGTTAATTCCTTAATGAGCCATAAGCCCAAGTGCTTCCACCAATGCACTGGAACCAGAGTCCTAAACAGTCAAAGCTTGTGTTTTCACGGGTGCTGCATTCATAAAAAGTAAAACAAACCATCCCTGCCCTCTCCCCTCACACTGAAATGATTAACCAGAGAGAAGAGTGCTTGTATGCAAAGCAAAGTACATTTTGTGTTGTTCTTTGATTTGAGCACAGATTTCAGGCAGATCAAACTGGGAATAGAGTCTCAAAAGTAAGTCCGAAAGATTAACTCTAAAGCTATAACAAGAGATTTCTAAAAACAAATTGATAAGTGAGGAAAAATACTTATGGATTGCTTGAATTATGAGAACTCCTATGTTTCCTATGTTCCCTTTTCTTTAGAAACTTTCCCATCTTCCACTTCTTCAGCTTTTGCAATATATTTTCAATTTATAATCAGTCCTGAAATGCTACATCCTCCCATGTGTTCTAAAATACTATTTTAGTTCTTACTATAATTCTATTCTGAAAACAGGAGCTGGCCACTGGTACCAAGAGCACAAATTTAACCTACCACCAGTTTACAACTGGCATGGCTAGAAAATCATTGTGTTTGTGTGTTTAAGTTACATCCTCACTTAAAATGACAGCAGTGCTGTCATTTCTTCTTCTACATTTCTTCTACAAATGGCTGGGGATCTTCTACAAATTACTGGGGACATTCAGCTGTAAGGAAGACATCTGAGGATTTGACAGCAGGAACACATAACTTAGCCCTGGAAAAGATGGTAAGAATAATACATGTCTATTATTGTCATAATTCATTGTTATCTGGTCAAGCAGCAGTTTCACAAAGAAATAATCATATGCTAAGCTGGTGGCCAATCACTGGGGGAGGAAATGCTTTATATCTCATTATTACTGCCCAGCTTTCATTGCTCAGAGACTGCCCAGGTGAGCATGGACCTCTCCTCTCAGGAGATCTGACTGTACACAGGGTCCTGTGCACCACTTTCAGCAGGATCATGCTTCATCCTGTATTTTTTCAAATTATCACAGAAGGTGTTATCACTACCAGGCCTGATAGCTTATTATTATCTTTAGCTCTGCCTCACAGCAACACTCCTTTGGGAAGAAGATTATGGGTGAGAGTTAAGGACACATTTCATATCAAGTTTGAGTTAAAATTCTAGATTCAAGTGTCTGAGAGGTTGTGTCCACAGCAGAGCAGTGGAGAGAAAGAAGAATCCTCTCTTATAAGAAGATCTGTGAAAACACAAGGAAGACTTGAGAAGCCATGCCAGAGTGTTGTGTTGGGTGGCTTCTGTTGCTGCATAATCAGTAGAGAATTCAGGGAGTGAAAACCCTCTCAAGCCCTCTTTGCTGCTGCCTCTCTGCCACTTTGCAAGGAGAGCTCTGAACTGAGAGTCAGAAAGGTCCAAAGCAGCCTTACAATAGAGTCACCAGTCTTCTCTAGAAAATAAGCAGCTATTCAGCCTAAGATGGGCTGGGAAATGCTGTTTGAATGCCATAACATGTGCTTGTATCAGCAGATAACCCACATAAACTGGACAAAACCCTGGCTGCCCTCTGTGGATACTGGGAATCCACTCAACCACAGCAGCTGCTATGGCAGCAGAAGTTCAGTACCTCACTGAGGGCTGATCACTTATCCAAACTTCTCCATAAAAGTGGAATACTAAACCAAAACCACTGTGCTATCCCATTTGTTGCCATTTCATTCTGATTTCCACATTTCTAGACCCACTCCAGACAGAACTGCCACATCACTTCAACTTTTTTATGCATTTTCTGCATAAAACATAACACAAGCCTTCTCACACTCAGAAGTATTTATTAGTGATGCCAGGCTAAAGAGCTAAAATATTTGATCTTGTGCAGAAAACCAAGCATGTTTATGGCTAGGGACTGCCAGGAGTTTGAAACTTGCTACAATTTTCGCTACTATCAGCATAACTATCAGGCAGTTTTTCTTTGCCTGACAGATTTTGCCACCATTTTCAAAACAAGGCTAAGATTTATCATTCCTCCATAGAATTTCAAACCAGATGTTTGGCTTAGCTCCTTTAATTCAATTAAATGTACGACATAACCAAGACTGCTGTTTCAGTCTGTCCAAAACAGCCTGTACCATCAGAAATATGAGAGTTATCATCTCCAGTGGACAGTCTGTGCAGCCCTCAAGGCAGCTCTCCCCCAGCTCCTCTGGATAAAAAAGGGGTGAGGATCAGAGTTTAGCACTAAGTGCACCTCCAGAATAAAACTCTCAAACCAAAAGTTCTATGATTTCAAAACTAGTTAAGAAATTTGCAGTTTGACCACTTATGTAGCCCTGGTTTAAGAGCTCTCTGACATACTGAGATAGCACCAGGGAATCTCTGATTATTTTCTGTCTTCTCTACCAAAGGTTTACCACAGAAGGAGCCACCCCTACCTAGGCAGACTAAGATGTGTGGAATTACCAAGTAGACTTAACAACCTGAATGGAAGAAATCTGAAATCAAAGCAGAGAGTCTCAGAAATATGGACATCATTCTGGTGATTCTCAAGGCAGAGTTATCTCATGCTCCAGGTTTCAGCTCTTTTCAATTTCTTGAGCAGCTACAGATCACATGCATTCAGAATGCTCTAGAAAGGTGAACTCTCAAAAACAAGTTCCCAATAAGGAGCAGGCCACTGCTGTCAATCTGTATTAACAGCAGTACATCCTGCAGTTCCAGTGGCTGGTCCTGACATTGATGGAACTGAAAAATGTCAAAATTTGCTTTAAACCACCTGTTAAAGGCCAGTAGCATACCTGTGGCTTCACATTAATCACCACAAATCATCATGTATCATCCTAATTCTAACATCTTCAAGGAGTATGTTGCAAAACCACAATACTGATTTAATCTTGAACTTTCTGAAGGGAGTTTTTGAGGAGATAAGTGCAACTTAAAAAGCTTGTTGATAAGAAGAAAAATTAATTCCTTCCAATTATTTGCAAAGAAATTATTATCCTCTGGGTACAGCAGGTGCTAAGCAGGGACAGGAATTTGTTTTTCCTGTATACACCCACACCATCTGCCCAGAGCACAGTGGAACATTTCCGTTAACTTCCCTGTAAGAACTTCACTACTACCACTGACATTGAAGTCACAGAAAGAATTTTTAATACATTTGATGCAGAAGTGGTAGAAATCAGGTGTATATTTTCATAGCTTGCCTAACTGAAGCAATGCAAAAGGTCAGAGAGAGCAACTGAAGAAATAATGTTGTGGATAGAGGAGGAAGGAGGAGGAGTTGTTTTGATAAGAGATGGAAAGATCACTGCCAGACTTTGTCATACTGACAAATTACATAATGAGGGGTAGAAAAACTGTCAAGCAGCCCTTCATGCAAAATCAACAATCTCTGGCCTGACAAATTAAATAGGCATTTAGAAAATGTCATCTTTGATGACTCACCTCAGTGACATGCACATCAGCATCAGCTGTCCCCAGACTAACCCCAAAATGAAGCTGTGTTTTAACCACAGCACCCTGTGAAAGCCTATAGTTAGTATTTCCATTATGGCCAAGAGATAATGGTGAATTTTGCTCTCCATGATATATGCCACTCACATTTAATTTCAGATCCAGCAACTAAATATGTCAGTGGCTCACAAGAGTAGTAACTAAAGTTTTATATATGGTTCACTCTGTGGGTTCCTCCTTTTCCTTCAGGAACATTGCTCCTTCCACTGCAGCTGCTGCCAGGACCCAGCCTAAACCCTACAACCAACAACATTACTTCTGTAACCAACAGAGTAAAAAAAAATCAAAACCAACCAAATAACCACCACCTCACTGAGAGCACAGAAGAAATTAATTAATTAATTTTCCAGCTCAGAGTCTAACTCATGCCATGCATTATTCCATGGCAGAAATGAAACACCTGAGCAGTCTGACAGTACATACTGCCAGGCAGGCACAGATGCCAGATGGAAGAGGCAGAGAAAAACAGTGTTAAATATAGGAGGCTTCTATAATCAAAAAGAAAACTGGAGAAATCCAAAGGGTGGAAACAAAAAAAACCCACACACTATTCGGCTTCTTTCTTTCATTTGCTAACATCTCTTTAAAATGTACTGATTCCAGCTAGAACACCTCCATCCTGCCCTGGAGGAAGGGCAGGAAGGTCTCTCCTGGCATTGCACAGTTTGCTGCAGTCCCCAGATGTCAAACTGGATGGCATTAAGGAAGAATCTGCTCTGCCCATCCTTCTCCACACTCACCTCACTAACCTTGCACCCACAATCACTTTGGCTGCAAGGCAGTAAGAATGGATACAAGACTAAGTGAAAAACTGCCACCGGCTAAAAAAATACCTTCAATTCTAAATGCTAACAAGCAGCAGAGAGCTGAGTAGATGGGGGGATGTCCAAAACTGAACTTCTGAACTCTCTGACAGAGGCCTGAGCCTGCAGCCTGGCTGCAACAAGCACAGGCTCTTGTAGATTACCAGGACTAAACAAAAGTGACACATCCCAAATCCTTTTAAAGAAAGGGACATGAGACAGAACCACCAATTAGGATGCTGACCACACATTGTGCATCTTCACACACGCTATTTTGGATTGGCACAGTCAGGCATTTATGGTTTCAGAAAGGAGTCCAAAAAAAAAAGAGTTCCCACAGAGGAAACATGGTCTTGGAGAGAAGAAGAGAGCCCCGTAAGAGGAAGGTGAAGATGCCATCTGGAGGAATATCCCAGAAGTGGTGGAAGATCCAGGAGATCAGTGATCTGTGCGGAGATGAGTGTTTGGGGGGGGCCCAGGGCACCAGCAGCACCAAAAACTGGCAGCTGGAAGCAGCAGCACAGCATGAAGCACCATGAGTTTATGTCAGGCTTCCCTGATCTACAACAACCTCACTGCTCCCTCCCCGAGAGATTTCCAGGACAGCATAGGAAGAGGGGAGAGGTGAACCCACAGAGGGAACAGTCAGTGGAATGAGAAACCAAAATCCTATGCATAGCCCCATCTCCTCTGGGATGAGGAGCAGGAGAAAGCAGATCTCCAGGTGGAATTGTGTACTTTGCTACCAGTGTGGCTGAGGAACTTTAAACAGAAAATGCATCCCCTCTTTGTCCTTCCCTCCTATCCCCAGCGAATCTGCAGCCGGTAATGGTCACTGTCAGTGTAATTCTAGGGAAAGGTGACATGTCAAATGGATGTGTCACAGCACAGCTGGGAGAGGACAGTAACAGAAAAGTGGACAGCTCTCAGTGTTGGAATGGCTGATCTCCAGCTCCAGTGCTAAGCCACACACTTGGAAAGAGTAGGCATGATCCAAAATCTCTCAGATGGGACCAACTCCCAGATTCCTACAATCAGCCCTCCGTCAGCTCAGCCAGAAAAAAATAATAGACAAACACCAAAATGAAAAAAACATCTGCAGTGAATCATCTGGTTGCTGGTGACTGTTGGATGACACAATTTACATGGTATCCAGAAACTGCTTTCTGTTCTGTCACATTCCAAGACACCAAACTTACAACAAGCAAACACTTGTGACTTCCATGGAAACCCTGCAAGGAGAAGGGCTACAGGGCTGTGCCTCACTTTACTGGTTAGGATGCACAAGCCAGGCTGCATGGGGGTTACCAGAGTGCACCAAGAGCTTGTGGAATCCCTCATTTCTCAGGGAAGGGGCTTCCTAAATCCCTGGCACCATGACAGAGAGCATTAGGCAGTGAATGAGAAGATCCTGTTTGCTGAACTGAAATATCACTGCCACCTCCCAGTCTCAAGATCCATTCACAGTGTCCATCTACTGCAGGTTGGCTGCAGCCTGCACTCCACAGTTTGGCACTCAGCACTCAGGGCTCATGAGACACAACTTGGCCAGCTTCTGAGCCCCCCTACGTTTGCTTTTCAACACAAATAAAACGTTTATCCCCCAAAATAAAAGGATATTATATTATCTGGTGCTGTAAAGGAACTGAACTACTGTACTGTATTCTCTTTGCATAACCTAACAGGGTGACAACAATAATGTTGAGTAATGAGAGAGGCTGCACCTTGCTGGGAAGCAGGTCAGTAAAAAACTCACTTCAAAGCATATTTCTTCATGAATGCAAGGTCACCTATTTAAAGAAAATGGCATTTGAATATTAAAAGATTATGAGTTAATGTGACCTTAGGATTACAGGCAATATACTAAGTTTGCAAAACACAGTTTTATGGATCCATTAGAGTTTTTTTCACTTAAAAAACTATTTTAAAAACATTCTGAAGAAATAAAGTTAGATTTTAAATTTAGCATTGCTCTACAACTCTCCTGCTTGTAAACTGAACTTGGGTATCACAACTAGTTATTTATGTTCTCAGTCAAAAAGCAAAAATGAAATATAGTAATGTGAATTTCTTAATTGAACACCACAGGATTCAAGGGGCTCATTTTTTATATAGATTCTA
Organism: Certhia americana; assembly: GCA_018697195.1. Taxonomy (NCBI): domain Eukaryota; kingdom Metazoa; phylum Chordata; class Aves; order Passeriformes; family Certhiidae; genus Certhia; species Certhia americana. Next base: position 60,399,020 of record CM031879.1, on the reverse strand, counting down.
CAGGATTAATAAATTCATAATTTCACAGGAGGTGCCAACATGTTTGCAGGCAGTCTTGCTTTAAATGGAGACAAAAATCTCTTTTTACTGTTTTGTACGGTTTTTTCTTTAGGGAAGCTGTAGCAGTCAGCAGGGAATTTAAATCCATCTGAATTCTTACCTAGAGCAAATTTCGGAGAACCAGAGTCAATTCTTGGGACATCAGCTATAAATAAACTGCTAAATAGAGTACAGTCGTGGATTGACTAGAGACAAAGAGGTACTTTCTGATTTCCTCCCACCCAACTCATTGCATCACAGTAAGAAGGAAAGGAAGTAAAAAAGGAGTGTTGGAAATCAAAGGTTTGCAGCAAGAACTCTCTCTCTCTCTCATTTAACAGTATAAACATCCCCATGTCCTGGGACTCTCATGCTGATGCTCAGGCAGAGAACTCTTTACAGAGATTTTTTGTCTCTATGTCACTGACAATTCCTGTGCTGGCAATGGTGTAAACAGCAACAACAATGTCCAGGTTACACTAACACAAATTTCTAGGAGACAGAAATTTGCTGCTCAGCAGAATGCTGAATCAATATAATAGATATCCTGGGGCATTTACATCATGTGAGCTGAAGTATTAACAGAATAATAAATTTTACAGAATGCCTGCAAGGGACAGGCTGCAATCTGACCACTGTTGCAAATAAAGGAATTGGCACCAGGACTTTAGGCCCTCTGCCATACCAAGGAGGGGGAGAGTGGCTAGAGCAGCCATCCTGCTGGATTAAGAGTCATTCATACTGTGAGTTAAATGTTATAAAACAGCATTTGAGTCATTTAGAAGAAAATTTTAAAACCTCTAATGGGAGACTTAAAACCAAAGCCCAACAAGAACAACAAGAAGGCAAACTCATTCCAAGTTTTTCTTTCCAATAACTGAATCAAGGCAAACTACTAACTCCTTGCATAATTCCATGTTATGGTCCATGCACTAATTTGTACTCTTATATGAGATGAGGAAGAAAGAAAGGAGGTTTTCTGGCAAGCAGTCACTCCAAAGCTGTTAGCTCAGAGAGATAATGGTATTGTTCTGACCACCTGCACATACAGGAGATGCTTCCCAGGTCTCCCTCCTGATTCCTTTTACTCAGCAGCCCAAAACTTTAGGGCTCACTCAAGCTTCAAACACAGTCAATGGCAAGAATGCCACTGCCTGAATGACTGAACCCTGAGAAAGATACTTATTTCAGGTGACAGAAATGTTAAGTTTCTGCTATGTGGAGCTCCTTGGAGTCCTTCATAAATTAAAATGCTTTTGGAAAAGTTCAGCTGTAATCAACCCAGACTCCATTAATGGAGGATTAATGGGATTCAGCTGCTGGAAAGGTGTAGAAAGCTGCTCCTGTGAGCTGTTTGCAAGCAGAGCCTCTGAAAGAGAGACAACAATTATGCTGAACTGTGGCCCTAATGCACTTTGGTGTCTCTGTTATCTAAATAATGAAAGCTCCAGTCTTCTCCTGAAGGTGAAAATACATGCTGTTGAGGCAATTATCTCTAACACTTATCGGACACCAAGTTCTTTCTAATTTTTTGCCTCAAACTGAACTGTTGTTCGTACATGCATTATTTTCATAATTTCCTTAAAAATTACAAAGATCTTGCCTTTTGATTTTTCTTAATTTTTTGCCAAGTAGGACTAATTTAGCATCCCTTGTTCTAGAACAGACAGGAGAACACGTCACCTACGTAAGCTTGATAATTAGCTAGAAAAACTTATTCTTCTCCTAAATCAAAAATAAATCCCGAGTTTTAACCTAGTCTCTGGTGATCACTGAATACTTGCAGCTAAGCCAACTGAGTCTGTAGTGTTTATTACAGCACCAGCTCCTGTTTCTCACACTATTTTGTGTGAGACAGCATTCAAGAGCAGTTGCATGACAATACCTGTGTCTTCAGCATTTCTTGCCCTCAAAATGTATAGGGTATATAGTAATTTTTGGGAGAGAGCAAAGGAAGGTGGGAGGTACATACTCTTTAAAACCTTAAGTATTAAGATAGACAGGCAGACAGGTAAGTAGGAATCTAGGCAGAGAAGAAGAATTTCTGCTATGGCTTAGAGGATATGTTCATTCCCCATCAGACATAGAGCATCACATAGGCACCCTCCCCCTGAAAGGCATCTCTGTAAAACAGACTCCCCCAGATCCAAGCTCTCAGAAATCTTGTTTGATTTATAAATGCAGTGCTTAGTTTATAATAAAGCAACATTTCCTTTCGACCTGTAAGTATATTTCAAATTTTGCAAGCTAAGTACCAAATAGTTTGATCTGTCCTCCCCTAACATATGCTGTCCCCTCAACTTTCAGATGGCAAGCCTTTTCTAGAAAAACACCACTCTTTCTGGATGTCTTTCTAAACTAACCCAACCAGAAGCTACAATTTGGATGCAGCTATTAGTGGCTAAATTCTTTGCTTTGAGTTATGCAGAATATCGAATTAAAGTATTATAATGGCCACTTTTGGCCTTACAACAAAAGATAATGCAAAACAATACAACATATAACATTTAACTCCCCTTTTCCCCTTCCAAAGACCTCAGAATTAAATTCTTTTCCACAGAACAAAACCTAACAGTGTATGCTGTGGTTACAGCAACCCGTTCCAGCGAAGTAATCTTATTTGTTCCATCCCTGCAGTGATTGCAAAGTATTTCTGGGAAGCAGAGTTCCTGGCTTACAAATCAGGACCCACAAATGTCATTCTCCCTGTTCCACGAAGCTGTGTGCAGCATGTGGTGCTCAGAGTGTGAAGGATTCAATGCTGCAGGCTCTTTTCCCTGATGTACCTCCACCTGGGTTCTGCAGGGGGACAGGAGCCAGCGTGGGCTGCTTTGTCTGCTCTGAAAGCCAGCTGCTTTCAAGGCTAAGCTCAGCCATGACACAGCCAGCTATTCTGGGAGGAAAGCAGAGAGTCTAAAACTTTGGAGGGGAATGCTTGGGAGAAAGTGCAGCTCTTTCCTGACAGCCCTCCTGAAATGATGTCTAAAAAAAGGCTGCTACCTTCATTTGCTCTCCTCACTGTATTTTCTTTGTTTAGGTTTCATTAAGTCTGCTCATAGAGTCAGAATCTCACTCTGCCTGGCATTATTTGTCACCAATAGTACCATTCTTGCAGAAGTTGCACTACCTAGGGATTAAAAAGGAATATTGTGCCTAAATGCACACCCCACGCATATTGCATCCCAGCCACAGCAGCAAGCCAAGTTTACAGAGCGAGGCAAAATTTAGCCCTTGTGCAATGCAAGTGGGTTTCTTGATTCAAATATCCAGATTTGGATTGAGTAGAAATCAATTAAAATTGGGCACTTTATGGCCCAAAGCTTCCAAAAGACAAAATCTCATTGACATGTTTGTCTCTCGATAAGATTGAAAAGTGCACCGAGCAATTGCTGGGCTGGAAAAAGACCAAAAAAAAAAAAAAAAACCCTCCTGTTCTCTCTGAGTCCAGCTCCTCACTTGCAGCCGACACTGCAAGTTACTAATCAGTGCCAGTCTGATTTCACACCAATATCCCAGTTAATCCTCATGATTTTGGCTGCTGCAGACTCTTGCTACAAATCTCTGGTGTGCACACAGTGGCTGCAGAGACACAAGATTAATAACAGTGCAAAATAAAGTCAGAGGTGGCCATTTATTCTAATTTGTCTTGCCACGTGGCTACTAAAACACTTCTTGCCAAAAGCAAATGTGCATAGAAGGATAGATCTTTTTTTTATAGATCTTGCAGCTAACTTTTCCTTTGCTGAATCTTATGATCAAAACCAACCCACAAGAGCACATTTATTACTAACATTTTTACCACAGGATGAATTTCCTTCCTTAAACTGGAGGCTGACTAAAGGAATTGCAGGGGAAGGTTAGGAGCTGAAATGTTACTTTTCGTAGCACCTTTGGATCCAACACAACCATTTGACTGACAAACACAGACAATTCTTAATCATTTTGGTCCTTTGCACTGAGAAAAAAAAAAAAACAAAAAGAAGCTGTCAAATTTATGTAGTCAGGAGAATAGATTTACATTACAACTGTCCATGAAGGAAAAGCTCTTCTTGCCATTCTTGCCTCGGTTTCCTCTGCCAGCCCTTTCATATTAACAGGATTTCCCAAGCCATATAAAATTTATTAGAGATTGATGGAGTACACACATGCCTTTTACATGCTAAGGTGCTGTTGGACTCTGGGCCTGATCAAACCAAAGATGAGCAACTCACAGCCTCAGGGAGGGAAATGAAGACATTTTTCTTTGAATCACAGTGAGAGAGATCAAGGAACTTTCCTTTCTCTTGGAGAAAAAGAGTGATGCCCAACAGAGCTTCCAAGACCAAAAGGAAAATTAGGTGGGCAGCTAGAGAGAAATTTGAATTAAAAAAGGGAACTGTTAACCATTCCTTGTGTTAGCTAGTCACACAAAAAGAAAGGAAAAGTTATAGCTTGGATAGAAAATCCTTCAAGGTGTCTACAGATTTGCAGTAGCAGGTCAATATTCCCTTTTGCATCAAGCAAAGTTTTTTGCTTAGCTCTGACACACAGGATTAGTTCTTAATGCTTAAATGGTTAAACTCTCTTTCATCTGAAGTTTCCTAGTTAATTTGAAGTACATACATTAGGTTAAGCCCCTGCTGGCAGATCATCTGGCTGCTTACAGATCTCTGGTGGTTGGATGGCCCCTATGGAATATGTTGATAATTTGTTTACTTGCCCCTTCCGAATAGTGTTGATATACTCAGACCAGCCTAACCCCAGGTTTCTGTATATAATCTCTGTTTACTGATGCAGTTGCCAACATAGCAACTGGAAAGAGAAGCCATCTGCAGCCAGGGAGTCTGAAAAGTTTAACTTTTTCCATGGTCACTGATGAGAAAAAAGCACAACTCTGGTGCTGAACCTGTTGATGTTAGCAAAGTCCTAGGAATGCCTGAAGCTAAGCAGATAGTTCAGGATTGATCGATCCTTCTCCTCATCTCTTTCACAAAATCCAAGACTTGGCAACAGGGACTTTGCTACTCTTCCCCACACCCTTTTCATTTTCACATGCCTCTCTGTTTCTTGGCTCTGGCTGGGACCAGGAGCAAGGGCAGGATGCTCTAATCTTTCCAGCCTGACTAGAAAAGGCAAATATTAAAAATCTAATGAAAAGCAAGCCCTCTGGAGATTTCCAGCCCAGTTTGGCAGATGCAGCTGCAGCTCAGATAATCAGCGAGAATTCTGGGTGCTTACTTGATGGGAAATATTTGGTTGCTCTGCAACACTGCTTAAAGCATGCATGGAACAGGGTGGCTGCTGTGGATTAATGGAATCTGTCAACCTAAAATTCATACTTTCAGCTCAGTTTTACGAGGTGTTAGTACTCAACATACCAATGTCTTCACCACTCACCAGCATCACTTGTTTTCTAAATGATCTGACCCCTGGAGAGGTGCACTCAAGTACATTTTTTTTTTGCTTAAACAGCCCCACCAATGAGAGAAATTGCTGTTTAATTTGCCATCACAAAAAGGCTGTTCCTCAGCAGGCCTTTTTAATCTATGCCATCCAGCTTGTGCTTTGCTCCAGCTTCCCACTTTCCTGTCCCTTTTCCTTCTGCCAGCTGGAGCAGTTTGGCTGGGGGGTGCATGAGAGGCTGTCTCCCCTCGGTGGTGGTGCCCAGGTCAGACAGCTCTGTGAAGATTGCACAGTCTGTGGCTGCAGAGGACTCCCAGCAAACCCAGCACCACTTGCACTGGACAGTTTTCCCCTTATTTAGTGAAAAGATCTTGGACAAGATCTGATGAAGTGATGAGCTCAAGTGGGTGTATAGCAAATAGCCACAGGCATTTGCCAGGCTTTAACACCCTTAGATAGGCCTTTTTTGTTAAAGCTGAGCCAGTCTAAAGCCTTCTGGGTTGGGATCCTGTGCAAAATCAGCTCTAAGGAGAGGAAATCCATACAAAGTATCTCTAAACAGATACTGATGGGTACCAGGTGATCCATGATTATTTAAATGGATTTTCTAACACATTCTTGCTTGACATAATTAACTGTTCTTGTTATTCTGTTATGCTACAGTAGCCAGCCATATGGTAGTTCACACATTTTTGGAATGTGATTTTTTAATTACTATTATTTTCAATCTTTTTTTTAATCTAGTACAGAACATACATTACATGATAAATTAATGATATATTGCCTTAATAAATTGACATTTAGATCTAGCCAACACAGAGTAATTTTCCTAATTAAATGTCAATATGTACCCAAGAGTACAGCTCTTCAGCATCGTAAATGTCACAAATTAGCAAACAGGCAGAACCATCTACACCTCTGTTTCTCCAGATATCAAGGAGAAATTCTGCTGTTCATCTCCCCAGACAAAACTGGGGGAGGGAGGGGAGAGGGAAGAGGCAGCAGTGGCTACGTGAGTCACCAGAGGAACAGCAGCTGCTGTGGGCCCTGTTCCTGCAGTGCTCCACTAAACACTCATTTCTCCTTCTTTATTCCCTGCTGGAAAGCTGTCTTGCCAACTACAGCACACAGTGAGGGCAGCTAAAACATGCATAGGAATATGTTGTTAAAGGATGCCACCTCTGAGCTCAGCAGAATCGGGCAGGGAGGTGGCCCAGCACTAAAGCGGGGCTGAACTATTGCCACCAATCCCAACCCTAGTGGGTCTGAACCGATCCTTTGGTAATGTTTCAAGTTGTTTTGGGTAAACAAAAAGGTCTGTAGCAAATTAAAACCCCTTCTCTCCAGTTTCTCTCTCCCCTGAGAAAGAGAAGGAGCTTTGCTGACAGGATTCAGTCACCTTCTACTTGGGAATCCATCCAACACTCTGCAAGTAAAACCTACTATTTCTGTTACACATTTTGTGGAAGCAATTCTAGTTCCTCATCTTAGGAAGATCTCTATCCCCTTGGGGCCATTCAGCTACAGCAGTTTCTCCAGCTTGTCTCTTTGTAACTCTGTAATCCTGTGGTGTGGAATCCCAACATTTTCATGCCAGTTCAAGATGATGTATCAGCCCCACAGAAATTAATCAATATAGATGCATTCTGTTGACAACCCCAATCAAGTAAATTGATTCAGTGACTTATTGCTTAACTTGTTGTGATACTGGAGAGATTTTTCACTGCCATTACTGCTGAGTCTCCACTGGTTTGGGGTCTTTTTCTGTCTTCATCATACCTGTAAAGCACTACCCATTGTAATTTTTCATTAAATAGACTTGCATGAGGATAATTACAAGAAAATGTAATTTCATGCTGTGACTACAGGCAGCGTGCAAGTTGTCCATGTCTCCAGACTGATTCAGAGGCAAACTGAGAATCTGAAGCCATGCATAGATCACAAACTCCTACAGGAGAAATCCGTCCTTGAAGGATTCCCAAGGGCTGTACCTGCAAACCCACTCTGCAGTGACACCTCGTGACAGACAAGGGCTGTCCGGGCAAGTCTGCCTCCTTGGGCCCAAATGCAGCACAGCTGCGGCTCTGGACAGCCACGCAGGGATATTTGCTCTGAGCTGATTTATTTGCTAATAGAACTATTTTTTGTCCATTTTGAAAAGGCAGGCGTTAAAGCGCTGCAAGGAAAGGTTCTGTTTCTCTTTGCAGGATCCTCTTAGGTCATCCAGAGTTACCCTGGCTCCTCTTTCCACATGGTTATTGGGTCATTAATTAGCAAAGAGGCACCTTGGGGACTGTGTCTGCCTCCCCAACAGGCAGCTACTCCAACAGACATCTCTTCAGAAGCTCCCCTCAGCAGCTGCCTGGTCCTGCAGAAACCAGCTCCTCTAGCCTCAGAGTTTCTTTGTCCTTCCAAAAGCACATCAGCTGAGAGCTTTCTGGCCATCAAGAGTCCAAGACACATCAGGATATAGAAAAACAGGTTTTCTTTTATTCCAGGACCCTGCTGGCCTTTGCAGAGCACACAAACAGTGAGCTTTGCTCCAGGTAGTTTTGAGAGAATCAGAAGATAATGTTATTCTTCTTTTCCCATGCAAATCCTGAGCTCTCCCTGTCTTCTCTTTAAACATTTTTCCTCTGCGCAACTTAGTTTATTTGCTGACATAAAGGAGAGAATGAGCATGACTTTTACCCAGTGTTTAGAGAACTCACTTGGTGCATAGGAGGGTTGTGATGTAGTTTCACTAAATAATTAACCGAAAATAGTGACAGCAGAAGTCTAAGAGAACCACCCACACAAGGCAGGATTTCAATCATTTTCCTCAGATCTAATTCAAGATATAAAAGAGAAATTCATTTCTCCAGCCCTCATGTAGAAGCAATTTGTCTTCATTCTTTAAATAAAGCTATTCAAATCCATCAGTGCCTGAAACTAAAGAAAAAACCAATTCACATGTGGGAGAGAAAAAATGCACCTAATCTTCCCAAATATCCATTAACACAACAACCCTTATCCAATTTCTTGTATTAAACAGCTAGTGTTCTGCTGTTAAAATTTATTCTTATTTTCGTAGGAAGTCAAAATGTCTTCTTCTGATGTCAGGTAAGCTGCATGCCTAATTCTGGACTCTAAGTTCTGCTAGACAGATCAGATGATTAAGCAGTGACCATCACAACGCTTCACCATTTTTGTGACATTTGTTCCCCAGCTACAGAGATGATCTAGTAATATTTTCTAACCACATAGGAGTATAATGAAACTCACATTTTTATTCAAGCAATAAAAAGGCTTTGAAGACTTCACTGAAAAATACTGTTTAAAAGCAAGTCGCTCTGCAATGTACACAACCAAAATTTGATTTTATTAGGAATAATCTTTGGTGGAGAAAAAAAGCATATGAGAGAAATGCTTTAGTGCTTATCTGGAATTCAATGGCAGCAAAATAATTAAGGTTTGGTCTTTGGAAGGCCTTTCTTGGTAGAATCATGCTACACAATGAGATTGAATATTAAGTATATTTTGGGATAAATACTCATTTCCTCATTATGATTTCAGTAGTTTCAGGAAACAAAACTATTATTGATCAAATAGACTGAAATAGTTTAATAGCTTCTCTTTTCAAGACCAAAATTCATCTAACTCTTCCTTTATCACAATTCTTTAAATAAATGTTAACAATCTGGAGAGAGGGAGATTTATGAGCGTGATTAAAACACTCTTAAAATGCAGTAAAATAAGAACTGCAAGCCTGACACTATTGCTTCTGGAAGCAGAACAATTCTACTGAAAACCTTATCATCAAGGCCACTTACCTAAGTTATCAATCCAAATTATTCCTGGCCCAGCCTGACAAACAAGTAGCTATCTACCTGGGTTTGGACAGGAAAAAAAAACAACCCAGACCACCCCTTTCTTTATTCCTACAAAACATCAAGGGGAATAAAAAAGTAAATTAATTGTTCAGCCAACATTCTGGATATAGAGAAACTATCATTCAGCAACTCATTTCAATAGAACAGTTTTTCTTGGCAGGAACATTTCCTCTTCAGCAGGTGAAAATGTAAAAGTTGTGAGGCCCACTGTGCAAGTTTTACACTTAGTTCCCTTGAACATAAAACATGACTCAGTCCCTAGATTTATACCCACCTGTGTAGGTCCTGGCATTTCTGGCATCTCAAGTTCAACTGCCCATGCAAGTGTGGGAGTTTTAGGCAAGCACAGCCTCCCAGCAGAGTTGGATAAAGCAGCCAGGATTTGTGGTGCTCACTGTAGGTGTGCAGAACAATACAGGGCAGCTAAAACCACCTGGCTGAGCAGCACAATATAAACAACCTTTACATCTTCCTTGCTTAAAATTCGTGGGCAAAGGTAAGGCTGTGCAAAACATATCTGCCATTTTACTGGTTTATAGCAAAAGAAATCTCAACTGACACTCTGGGAAATGCTGTCAATCTTGAAACTGCACCTATAAACAAACAGCGCCATCAACCAGCTCAGACAGCCCAGCAGCAGCACCTTCAGGACAATAAAACTGATTACAGCATCTCATAGCCCCCCACCACCCTGCTGCAACTCAGTTTGGTGCTCTGTGGAATTTCCCTCCACCTGTGCTGTTGGAAAAAAATTCCAGAGTCCTACAGCTGAGTCCTAAAGGGAACCATGTGCCTGCCCCATCCTTCATCAGAGCCTCCCCACCATGGACAGATGATGTCTGACAGAACTGGAGAGATCTCTAACAGAACTTCTGCACCCATTGCCAAAGAACTACTTTTGGTTTTATTAATATGTACTTCAGGGGTCCGTGTTGGCCCCTAGCAAGTTTCCCACCATCCTCTCCAGCCATAAAATACAAAATACTTGCATTGAAAATGACACAGATTTTTGGAAGGCTTTGCAAACAACCATTTGCAGACGTTTAAAAAGAAGTTTCTATCTCCTGATGGTCTAAAAATACAGGGGAAGTCAGGAAAGTTTAAGAATAGTTCCAGTTTTCCAAAGGTTTTCCCTTGTTCTTGACATCCTCATTGTCTCAACTTTTGGAAGCGTGGCTTTCAGCACAGGAGACTTTTAACTTTGGTTTTTTGCTCAGCTTCTGTCTTTGATGCTAATTTTATGATCAGATGTTTCCTTTCCCAGCAGTGAGTGTTGTATTTTCCACTCAGATTTATTTCCAGGTCCTGATGATACACCATTAGACCTAACTGACTGCCTCTTTCTGCTGGTCTTTATCATCATCAGAAGACTGCCTTCAAAACTTTAAAAACGTAAATGCAGAAGCAAGTCAGGCACCATTTCATGGTGCCATCATCTGGGGAAAAATGTGTTCTCCAATGATTCTGGAATTATTGTAGAAATTCAAGGCAGATCTTCCTATTTTTTATATTTTTCTGAGGAAACCTAAAGTACCATATAATAATGGTGATATTATTCCTCATAATAATGAGGAAAAAATAACCTCCCAACATAAGCCTGAATATTAAGCATTAGTTTATGATGCACTAGTATTTTTATTAAAAAAAAAAAAAAATCAAATCCTGCTGTCATTTTTCAGGCCTTTGGGATATTGTTGAATTCCATCTCTTTAAAAAAATTGCAACTATGAGATTCACATCAGTATGCCTGGGAGAAAATTCTGGCACAGGTGGGTTTGTGTCAAACCTTGAGCTCAGGAGAAATTGGGATGTGAGACTGATCTCTTTGAAGCTAAAGCTCATTTTACTCACTGGGTAAAACCTTCCAAGCTCATATCTCTCATACTCAAAGAAAGCCAAAGCCTCTTCCTTTTCTTAGGAAGAAAAATAATCTGATTATTGGTTTTGACCAAGTTAAAGGACTTCTTCCACGTTTCCATTTCAGAAAAATAATGACTGCAGTGTGCAGCAAACTTCCCTGTTCCTTTAAGGAGAAACTCCTTCCTGGCACAAAGACCCTCAGCTAAAGACGTAGCACCATGCTGACCTGATGCTAAATAAGAGTTCTTGGTAAAGAAGTTAAATAGAATAATTGTGCCTCTCGTGCACTGCAGCAAGAAGTTATGGATCAAATAACAAGCTCCACAAAACATGAGGAAGGAACAGAGAATTTAAATGTGTCTGCGCAAGGTTTGGGTGGGTTTTTTTATAGAACCAGTGTGAATAGGATTAAAATACAAAAGGTCAAAGATAAGAAAAGATAAAAATTCTGTTAGCTTATCATCTTGATATTAGTGAAAACTTTAATAAAGTTATAGGAAAGTTAATCCTATATAAATGAAATGGCAGTCTACACCAGTCCTATTAATAATTTCATTTAATACTTTTATTTTAGACTACTTCTGAGATGATTTCACTTGAAAAATGAAAGGCAGTTGGGAAAAAATATTACCTTTTTTTCAGAAGCAAAAAATAGTGTTGCTTATCCATATTGACAATCCAGACTTCCAGAAAGCCATATAATACTGTGGAAAACTGTCATCTTGTCATCATTTCAGCAAACAAAAGAGATTTGAATCCTCTTTGCTGTCTTTTCTTGTCTTTGTTTTTTGACAAAGAAATTATTGAAAAAAGAGCAATGTTTTCATTAGACATCACCAGGTTTAAATTTCAATAATTGATGTAGCCACACCTAAATCCAAGGATTTACATTTAGGAATCTCTAACAGGAAGCACCTAAGGGATTTCCAGCCTAAGATTAAAATTGGCAAACTCAATAAAGTTGAGGAACACCAAGGGTACATCAAGACCTCTGAAAAAAATTTAGTAGGGAGCAATAGAAGTACAGAAAGATAAATTTATTAACATCTTCAAGTAGGCCCATTGTGCTAGATACCCTCAAGGAAAATGGCAAAGAAACGTTTTCCCCCACACTCTCCAGAGAGAGGCCCTGATGCCCAGATTTCAGAAAAGATTTTTCTAAAAACACATTCTCAATCTGCAATATCTGGTTTCAGCTCATTTCAAAACCAGAAGCAAAGTGAATGTAGCAGGCCTTACTCCTGTAGCTTTTGCTTTGATACATAGAATTTTTAACGTTTTATTAAACATTAGGCTTTTGCATATAATGTTTCCCACTTCATCTGCAAGGTCAGAAAGCACATTTGCACAAATTATTTACTAGTGCCACAAGAAATCTGAAAGTCACCAACAATAAGAGGAAAAACACTGAGAAAAGAAGGAAGGAAGGAAAGAACATTATAGCCATTAGGGAAGCCTAAAGAACAGGAATAGCAGCAAGCCTGTATTACCTGAAGATTGAAAATGGGGAACCACCTGCAAGGCATTCAGGGACATTCAGATTCTGGCTGCTTGAATGACACCAGCCTCAGGAAAGGTACAATTCCTCTGCACAAAAACTGACATTAAAACTGATCTTGTATTTTCCCATCTCCCACTCTTGCAAATCCCTGACTTCTTTCCTTTCTTTAAAATAACAATGGTGACAAAAAGACTTCCCAAGCACAGCTGTGTGCAAAGTATCATAATTTCCATCTAAAACAACACTGGCCGAGCAGCAAACCTGAAAGGTTCACCCCTGGATGGGAAAAAGCAGAGGTTTTCCTGTGCAATGCCATTTTTTTTCAGTCAGAATTCCGTAGGGTGGAGATTGCCAGCAGCACTCCCCTGTGTGGGCTGTAAGAGATCAGCTGTCCCTAGAAGGAGATGCTCCTTTGCCAGTGACCAAGGCCACAATGACAGCACAGGGGAAGCACACAATGTTACAGTTTTCCCTGTTCCCAAAGTGTGAAATTTGCTGGGCTCTGCCTCAAGCCCTGCCACGCTCGTTCCTGCTGGCACAGGATTTGATAATGGGGTTTTTTTCTCCTCTTTCCCCAGAGTGAACCCCCAGTATTTCCTCTGTTTACTTCTCCTTCTGCCTGGGCTGGAAGCAGCTCTAGTACTCCCCTTGCTTTTCCCAGAGGGAATAGCCCTGTAACAATTAATCCCTAGGGATTTCAGTTTAGCCTCTCACTGAGGAACATCCTTATATTGCTCTAACACCTTTTCAAAAGTTTTGCACTCCAAGAGGAGTTTCTGCTCGGACCCAAAATGCAGATGTTTCACTGGGTGGGTCTGTTTGGAGCATTTCTGACATTTCTGAGAGCAAATCCTCACTCCCTGCAAAGCAGGGTCAGAGGGACCACCCTGCAAACTGCAAAACAAAGCAGGGTCAGAGGGGTACACACAGATGCAAACTGGTTGGTGGTGGAAGTGAGAACAGTTTCATCAGCCACTTTTCTCCAAGGCAAACATGACATTTCAGAGAACACAGCACTGGGTACTGGGATCAGCACACACTTGGGAAGCCATGGAAATGGAGGAGGGAAAAGTCAAAGTGGGAGAAAGAGCAATTCTTTGGAGGTGATTGCTGGTTTGTTTCATCGATTTCCAGAAAGGCAGGGATTTTATTTACTCAATTTTTTTTTTTAGTTGTCCAAATAACCACTTAAAGTAACGTATGAAATGCCCTATACAAACAGTATTTTTTTTTCTGTTTTAGTTTTGGCCCAGCCCCCTTGATGGCATCCTGTTTAAGCAGAGAAAGCATTTTGTTTTGAGACTTCTGAGCTCAGTGACATTTTTGAGGTCTGTGCTCCTTCTCAAGTTGGACTCCAAAGAATGTCTAAGTTTTGGTGACGAGAGTGTGAAATTTGAAAATATTAATAATCAGCTGAGGAGGAAAAGAGGAGAGAGAATTAGCTGTAGTAATGACTGCAAACTGAGAGTCTGCTGTGATCCAGGGAACTGAGAATTGCCACGTAAAAACAAGTTACAGGAGAGCTAAAAAACAACTTGGGAAAAATTTTGTTTATTGAAATGAAAATTGTTAAGAGGTAACAACTCCTCAGCAGAGAAATTAAAAATATACAGGCTTGCTCTGAGTTAGGAAAAGTAAAATGCAGGAGTTGAGAGTTCCAGAGAACATGGCAATTCTGTATTACTGTAGCTTCAAGATGAGTCTCTTTTTTCCAGGCTACCAAGTCTTTGTGCTCTCAAAGCCTCAATGCCCCCTGCATCTCTGCCCTCAGTTATTTTTCACTGGTGCTCCAAATCTCTGAATTACCTGGTGAAATCAAGGAGGACAGTCTAGTTCAGCAGAGTACTGAGGTAATTCCCTGATTCACTCCCTTTAGAAACAAAAATGCCATCATCATCATCATCCACTAAGGCATTTCAGATCTCCAAGCCTCTGTGCAGTGCAATCAGAGGCCCATTGAAAGAGAACTGAATGAGTCACTAGGTAGGAAACCACCACCTCCTCACAGTGGAATAAGCCAGCAGTCAGCCCAAGACAAAGAATAATCCCATTTTCCCCTCTCCTTCCCTATCTATCAGATATTGAAAGTCAGTGTCATGTCTTGCAATATGTTTTTGGCCAAAGAAACAAAAAAAAAAAAAAAAAAAAAAAAAAAAAAAAAAAAAAAAAAAAAAAACCGGGGG
>CM031879.1:60096602-60383940 GCA_018697195.1 Certhia americana | reverse complement strand
TATTCTCCCCTTGGAGACTCCTATTCTCCCCTTGGAGACTCCTATTCCCTATTTCCTGCATCAGGGCTTTAAGAGCTTTTAGGAAGTGATGCAGAGGTGCATCAACCTAACAGAAACAAAATGCTCAAAGTCCTGAAGCTGCTGACTTCTGAGAGAACAGCAACAGAGCTGACAGGGGGTTATCTACCTTTTCAGGAAAACTGCACAAAACGCTCACACTGCTTTGGTGCTGGTGGGGCTTCAGAGGCACCCAGCAGCTAAGCATATAATGTTTTTTCTGTGAAGAGCCAGGAACTTTCCTTTCTATTCCAAAACTCACTTCTCCAAATTATAGAAAACACTGCCAAGCCAGGAATCACTTTGGCTCCAAATGCTAAGCTTATTAACTGTGCTATTAAACAGCATATGAAATGTGTGTGATGAGATTTACCACACAACTCTGCAAATCACAAGAGCTTCTGGGAAGAGAAGAAACCCTCTCTCAAAATTATTTCCTTTTACAGCTCAGCTCAGAAAAGCTAGCATTATCCTCAATCTTTGAATACCAAAAGAAAAGGATTCAAAAAAAAGTTTCTAAATACAAACTTATGGGGTTTATCACTGGATATAAAAAAATACATGTTTTTTGTAAGGCTGTCCCAGAAAACAAAGACCTTCTTACTGAAGGAAAGACATTAGTAGGATGGTCTAGAGAGTAGCTGTCTGTTCCCTCTGTTGCAGACATCATTCCAAATTTAATCGTAACAGTTCTCTCCTGAGAAATCCTTGATAAATAATTATGAGTGTAACGAAGGAAATGCCACCTTACTTCTCCATATACATCTCCAACAGGAAAAATACAATGTTTAAAAAAATGGGATGTGGCAAATTTTACAGGAATTTGAATAAAAAGGAAATAAAGCATTAAATAAATAAAAGTGTTCATTGGCTTACATTTGGATCTTCTTCCAAGCCAAGGAAGAGGGTACAACCCCTAAATCCAAAGATAATCATGGTGAAACCCCCGTGACCTGAAATTTCGAAAATGTACCCAAAGATTGATCCTCTTCCTGTTCAAGGAATAAGACAAGACAGAGGTGATAAAGACAGTAGCATCTTTTGACTTTGTTTGGCTTCCTTCACTTCTTCGGGATTCTGGAAACTTACTCTACTAAGGTTTGGTACTTATTTACTGTTGGAAATGCAATTTCCTTTGATGGGGAGAAGCTCTCCATACCCCCAGACTTCAAACAGTCACATCCACTTAGAAAAGTTGAAATACAATCTCTGAATTTAAAAAAAAAAAAAAAAAAAAAAAAAAAAAAAAAAAAAAAAAAAAAAAACACCCAAAACAAAAACCACCACAAAACCAACCAACCAAAAAAACTAACAAAAACACCTCAACCAATCCAAACCAATAAAGACCAAATAAATTACATGGGGACACGGCACCACAAGAGTCTCCCATGTGACATCACTGATCCCTCCAGCTCCACAGCAAAGTGTGCACTTTCCCCAGCAGAGCAAATACCTGCAGGTGAGGACAAGGAGATTTACACACAGGGCACAATTTACAATCCTCAGCAGCAGCCTGTCCAAAACCCTCCAGGCACTCTGGTGTTTTCCCTCCTCTTGTCCCCAAATTTATTTTCAGCTCAAGAGTGCAGCTTTTCTACTGATAGATTTGCTGTAGGCTTAACATTAATGTCCCATCAGGGCCAAGAAGGAGAAAAGCCACCCCTCAGTGCTCTGGATTTCAGAGTGACAGGAAGCTTGGTCCTTCCACTCCTGCATCAGCTGGGGCAGGCCAAGGGAACTGGAAAGGAACTGAGAGCGTCAGGAAGTTTTACAGGAGTTGGAGAAGAGAAAGGAAAAGAAGTCGTAGGAAACAGAGAGAAAGAATCCAATGCACAGCCACAGGGTGATCAAAAAATGAAATAAATCCAACCCACCAAACCACTACATCCTTTTAAAAAAAGTAAACTTTTCCAAGTACAGAAGAGCTGATGTAAATCAAGTAAAAAGCTTGTGATCTGGAGTATGAAATTTACTTCAGCCACTACAGCACTGAGTAAAAAGAAATCAGTATTGGCAGTAGCAAAATCCAATATGCACTTTGAACACAAAATTATGATAATTCTATTGGGCAGCCAAGAGAAGCCCTTGCCTGCTGTGAGTAATTTTGTGAATAGATTTAATTTCCTTGCTAGTGAAAAAAAGAAAAAAAGTTGGAAGGAAGTTCATGATATCTACAGCTAGTCTTAATGCACGATTGATTTTTTTAATCTGAAAATATTCTAGTGCATGTGTGTATACCCAGGGCAGCAAGGCCCTCGTGGGGTTAAATGTAGCAAGGACAGAAGGGATGTCTCTTGAGACACCAGACACATTTTTCATCTTAGCACCTAAAGAATATGCTGGTTTAGAATCTACCCCATTATCAACCCACACTGTCCTAAACTCTCCCTATATCAAGTCATCACTGGAGAAACACACTGAAGCCAATAGAAATATTCTTTGTTATATTTGTTAAATTATGGCTTTGACTTTGGTAGACAACCTCTTTTCCTGCTTTCCTTTTAACTGGGTCATTACCTGCAGTTATTGATTTGCAATTATTATGCTGCTTGGGGTTTTTCCATTGGAAATGTTTCCAGTAGCAAGTTGGGAAATACCCACTTTAAAAGTCCAGTTATGGTCAGAAGATTGACATTGTGGAAATTTGGGGTCTGAGGGAGGCTTCAATTCTGAGTTGCACAGGGTGAATCAAGTGTTTCTTTCTGCTGGGCCCTGGTCAGAACAGGAGAGGTGTCTGACACTGGGAATCATAACTGAGGCTGCCAGCAAAAGTCAGGCTAAATAATTCTTATTGCAGAGTGACACAGGAGGCACAAGGAACACCCCTGGATGTTTGAGGCTGTGAGAGATTGTCCTACATAATCCTGCTTGCAAGTTGAGGCTGATTCACACAGGTAAGGCTGAAGGAGGACAAAGAGAGCCTTCCACAGCCATTCCCACACAGATATTTTATTACTATAATTCCATTTGGCAGCCTAAGACTGGCAGAAGTTTTAACTGACACTTGCTCAAGGAGATTTCTCAGCCTATAGCTGCTTGTGGCACTAATGAGGTTGGTCTTTGGAGAAGAAATCCAAATTGCTAATTGTTCAGCATGAATTTGCAAAGGTAAATGGGAAGGCTCCCCCTTTTTTTAAAAGGCAAACAGAAATTAAAATGATAGCTGCAAGTAGCAACATTTTTGATAAAGCTTAAAATATAAATCTGCTTTGTTTTTTTCCAGACACAAAGTGTTTGTAACTGACTGATAACTTGTGTTGCAATAATTTTGTTCCACTTGAAGCAAGATCAATTTCAAGTATTGGTATTCCTTTACCAATAATGAGACTGAATAATTAGGGAAGGGGACTGAAAGTCAGGGAATCTCTCTCTAAATGTTGCCAGATTCACTAATGTACATATCTTGATTTATCAATAAGTACAATGAGAGATTTATGCAAGATATGCTGCCTTTCTGGAATGATTCAAAGGGATAGATGTGGCAGGGGCTGGGAATGCAAACAAATATTTAGATAGATGTTTACTAGACATACAAACAGCCCTGTATATTTCCACAGTCTAGTTTTCATTATTCCAGTGTGATGTTAAGAAATCCTGCTCTGTAGATTAGTGACAGCCGTGTTTCAACCGGTAAAAGAAAAAAAAAAAGGAAAGAACATATATAAAGAACAACAAAACAGAACCAGGTCAGAATAATTCCCGTCCAGCACAAGCCAGAATCAAGCCAAGGACAGATTTTGTTTCAAACATGTACTTGAATCAAAAACTCTAATTTGAGCTGCATGAGAATTTCAATGCACAAGTCTTACTATTGCAAATTCTGCTTCAAGCCAAGTGTGTTTCCAAAGCATATCTGCACTGAAGAACTGCTCAGCCATGTCCATGTACAAACCACTTCTGTTAGCATCATGCAGATGCCATCACAAGACCCAGGTACCTGGATACTTGGTACCCTGCCTGGAATTGCAGACAATTTACCTGGTATTTGGGGTTTGAATTCTGTCACCAGCTGAGAATGTCACAGCCTGGCCATCACAGCTGTGCACATGGCACCTTCACTGATGTCTGTGCTCCTTCCCAGATTCCAGAGCTGGTCACTGGTGTACTTGAAATATGCTGATTACTCCACTGATTTTCTCTCAGACTCCTGTATAATTAAAAAAATTTATGGAATAAGTTAAAAAAGAAAGAACAATTCAGCAGAAGTCAGATAAAAGTCACGTGTGTAGGGAGTCTAGATAGAAAAGGTCAAAATATTTTAAAGATGTCAGTACAACAATAACTTCTTTACAATGCTTTCAATCTACATTGAATATTTTTTTTTTGCCATTGTTACAATTTAATGAGCTTATCCAAAGGTCAGTGAAGTCAGAGGGAGCCTTTCCATTTTTACATCCACAGGCTTTGGATTCAGCCTTGACAAGAACTCTGGGACAATTTGGGGTGAAAGCATCTGTACAAACGAAAGCTTAAGCGTCTCTAATGAAGCAATATGGATTTCAAATTGCATAGAGCCCTTAGACAAAGGATGAGGAAACCTGATTAACATCCCTGCTGCCACTTCTGTATTTTCCATAAACGTTGTCAGGAAATATAATAATTATATTGCTGAAGCAGTTTTATCATAAGTAGAAAACTGCATTCACAGGTCTGGAAAGAAAGACAGAGGAGCCAAGTGACAGGTACCAGCACTGATGGGCTTTGCTCAGCTCACATTCTTAGAAGGAGATACACTTCTGTAAATACAATATCCAGTAGCTTCCAGTATGGTTGTGCTCTGTTGTCAAAGGACAAAAGCAGTGCATAAATCTAAGAATATTCTCAGGACACCTTTTAAAAACTATTTGGTGAGACTTGGTGAAGTTTTAAGACCCACAGAATTCAGGGACATCTACATTTTGCATTGTCATTTACAGTGATAAAATGAACTTCCAAATTTAAAAAAAAAAAAAAAAAAAAAAAGAAAAAAAAAAGATAACTAGATAAAGAAATCATACTTCCTATAAAATATTTTTCTCTGGGTTTTCTCTGGCATTCATCCTTTCCCACAGCTTGGCAGATCAGATCGCTGGAGGTTCTCACGTAGGAAGGTGCCATGGAGAGATTTACTTCCAATGTTCTCTGTCAACAGGACCAGTGCTAAATCCAACACACTGCTGTGCATTTGCCCCAGGACAAAGGACAGAAATCACTCAGGGTTTCAGGTTGAGAAACCTGAGTTCAGAGCAGAGCTGAATTGCCCAGTGACCCCAGGTGACACCTGGGTTAATACACTGGGAGTGGATCAGGAGAACAAGGCTGCCAAAACCTCTCTGTGTGCATCTCAGGAACTTCCCCTGCAGCTTCAGAGTGGGCCTCAGAGCTCAGAGCCACACTGTACATGGAGTTCATGGGATAATTATGCTCCAAAGACTTGATTTCTTGGACACGAGGCCCTGAGGCTTAGCCTGGGCAGCTCCATTCCACCTTTGTCTGCCTCAGAGAGCGCAGCAAACTGCTCAGCCCCAATAGCCTCAGCTGGTGAAGGCCTCACAAACACATGCAGACACCATTTCTGCTCCTCATTTTGCTCCTGTTCTATTTTTTTTCCATCCCTACAAAAAAAACCCAAACAAACAACCCCCCCCCACAAAAAAAATTGTAAAAAACTCCAACAAATAATAACAACAGTAATGAAGAGCGCTCAAAAGCAGAACGCTTAGAATGTGCACTGAGAATCCTGCTATACCAGTATGACTAAAAGCATATCTGAAAATCTAGTAGGGTTTTTATTCTAATAAAACACTCCATTAAATTTTTTTGAAATGCCTTTTAGGGTATACAGAATAGATTCTGTGGGTTATCTTTGTATACTTGTAAATGTTTCTTAAACCACCAAGAATTGAATAAGGTATCAGCACTGGGCAAAATTCTCAGGTCTGGAGAAACTCAGGTCACAGATCTGAGGGATCACATAAAACTCACTTTATATCTGATGACAAAAAGAATTAGTTATCCCACAAAAATACCCTCAATATCTGATGACAAAAATAATTAAGTTGGGTAGTGACTTAATAATCCCAGTTACCACCACTTCCTCTCTATACAGAAAATTCCATAATTAAGACACTTCTAGGCAAATATGGAAAAAGACTGACTTTTTCACAGTTCTTTGGCTTAGCCTTCTTTTCTTCCAGAAAGCAGAGGTAATTTGTTTTGGCCTGCTTTTTGGGGAGAAGAACTTCCTAACACTTCTCACATCCTTTACTCCTGAGGATTCCTACTCCCACTCTGTTCAGCTGGAGCAGCAAATCAATCCCTGGTCCTTGTTCATTACAATTTCAATTATATTTAAATTGTTTCAAAGAAATGCTGAATGTACAGTGAAATGTGTTACTCACATTTGGTGGAGACATTATCTAGATTAAGAATTTTTGCTTCCCATATACCTCAGCAATTTTATCCACGGCTTACCAGCTAAAATTTGCAGTGAAAAATTTTGTGGAAGGAACTGATCTTTCCATCTGATGAACAGGGGTAATTTGTCAAAACACCCACTTGCTGGACAGATGATGGAGAGGGATATTCAGGTAGCACTTCCTGGCTAAAAGAATCTGGAATTTTCTTTTTCTTGTCACCTCAGGCAGCACTGTCCCCACTGCCCCACCCGTGCTGTGCTCAGCTGAGACACGAGTGAACTCAAAAACAGATCTCAGTAAACCCAGCAAAGCACTAGAAGACACTCCAGGGAATTTACAGACAATGTATGGCAACAGATCTTGTTTTCTTGCTGAGAGCAGAGCTTAACTATTCCTTCCCAGCATTTTGTCCCCTAAAGCACAACCATGCATGGCTGCAGACACTGATTCAAGTTAATCCAAAGCAGTTTGGAAAAATAAGGGAATGAATAAAAGGATAAGAGCAGTTATTTTTGACTGCTTCCTTTCAACATCTGTTTCACAGATTCTTTCTCTTATCAGTGCTTTTAAACTTTGTTACCTATGAAGAGGGTTTTATATAGGTGAACTCAAATTCAAGAGGAGAGCAGAAGGGAACACTGCACTGAGGAACTGGGTATCACCAGATAGATTTCAATAAATCAGGTCATCAGCATATTATAAAAGGTGCTCTTACCCTCAATATTTGGAATTTAGATCTGTTTGCTTAGATTATTGGAAATTGGCCTCTGACCAAACACATTCTAGAAGCAATTTCTTCTTTTTTTCTCAACATAAACAGCAAGATCAGGAGGTATAACAAAGTTCAGCCACAGGCAACACAAAGGACAGCAGGAACATGGCTCTGGTGCCCACTTGGCCTCAATAAAAACTGTATTTTAGCTGGACAACACAGAGAATTGTCTGAAAAGTAGTAGAATTTTGTCTCATGTGGCACTACATCCTAATAAAACCATTATAAATTCAGGCAGTCTCTCTGCAGTCACTGACCATCTGATGTGTTTTTTGGTACTCAAATCCATGTTATTATTCACATTCTCCTTCCATAGCAAGAAACTACTGCAGGTACATCAGAGCACAGGAATCCAGCCACAAAAGTGTTTCAGGAACATGGTTTCAAGCAACAAATCTACCCTACAGAAATATAATGCTGAATGTTGATAGCTCTGCACTGAAGAGGTTTCTATTCATTCCTTTTGTATTAAGCAAGACTCTTTCTGTTTCCAATGAAAACCAATTGTTACCATAGTTGTAAAACACAACAAGAGAATGCAGTTAGCCTTGCCTTTCTCCATTTGCAAATTTTTTGTTATGTTCAGCCTTATTCCTAGCCAAGGACGATCACACACCTAAGGGAACAAATCAGGGAGTGTTGCAGGTGAAAGGAACTTTTGAATACTGAACTAATGTGATTATGTAGAAGTTGTTTATTGTTTATATTACAAGTTTAATTATACATTTTTAAGACTACTGTTTACACTTTACACATTGTTTAATTGGTTGATTGATTTTGTTTTAAGCTTCACAAGGATATTTGGAAAAGTGATTGCTTAAAGTTTAGGTGTTATTTTATTTAGTGCTTTTATTTTTTGCGATTAGTTTCTCAGCATTTTTGTTCTTGATTTACCTTGACTGTTGTTTCAGGGGCCTTGAAGATTTCTCAGTTTAGCACTATTGTTGTTTTAGCAACCTTGATGGATTCTGGAGGATTTGATAAACACACTTAAAGATAATTTGGCTGGAGCATCCCTGGGAACAGACTAGTCAGGTACACTGCAACAGAGTGTAATAACATTTACACCTACTTCACAAGGAAAGTCAAGGCAGAGACACACAGCAGCTCTCCGGCTATCATCAGATTTTCCAAGGAAGGCAGCATGCTCCATCCCTGTCCTTTGTCTCCAATTTTGCCCAGAATCCCACTCTCTACCCTGGTTTCCATGCCAGAGGTTCAAGCAGAAGTGAGGGTGAGGGAGCTGCACTCTGAGAGAATACAGCTTAAGCCAGGGAAAAGCAGAGAGAGGAAGGGGAGAGTTCTGTGGGCTGCTCCAGGTGACTGATGTGTTGTAAACAAAGTTTACAGCAATCCTAACTCTGTGTAGACACATAGGTGTTATAAGAGCAGGCAAACAGGGAGATCTCTTTCATGGCTCACTTTCTGTCTGCACTGCTGGCAAAGCTCTACTGTGCTTTCAAAGATGCAAAGTGTCCTCATGGATATGAGGGAGTGCACTCAGGGAAACATCCACACATAAAAGATGACTTATTTTTAAAGTCCTAAAGTTATCAGAATGGCGAGTTTTAACTTATTTTTGTATACTGGGAAATCTAGTAAAAAGGCAATTGATTGAAGACAGGGTCCATATCCCTGGTAAAAGAAGTAAAACCTATTTTTATCAGCTGGTAAATGAAGTGAATCCTATTTTTATTTATTCCTTCCTTTTATTCTAATACAAGGGTCACACTGACAATTCTGTGCTTGAAAAATCTTTCATTCTCAACTCCTCATCTTATAATCAAATTCTAAAGCAAGACCAGGCAAGGATTTAAAAAAAAAAAAAAAACAAACCATCTAATCTTTCTTTTAAGGATCAAAATCCCTAATTGTTTTTCTTTTACAATGGAGATAAAACTGTCAAAAGGAGCAAAGGAAAGAATGAGAGAAGAGGAAGAGGCAAAATGACTTGTCATGGAATTGCATGGAAGACAAGCAATTCCACATAAGCACATTCCCCCAACCATTTGGAAAACTGACTCTGTCCTGAGAAGTTAGGACACTGCACATGAATGCCAGAAGATTGTTGGGATTAGGTTTTATCATGACACTTCCAGAAACAGCCCCTGTGCATCTGCTTACAGACTGCAAAGCAGTGGTGGCTCAAGATGTCACAGGAAATCACAGTATTCATCTGGACTGAGATGTTCAAGCAAGAAGCCAAGCAAATTGCAGCTTCCATTGCTCCACACCATGTTTTTGGGACTTAACCCAACAATTTTTGCTCAAATTTGAATCCCTGTGTCACATTTGCTTAGAACTCAACAACTGTCCATCATTCTCGTTAACAAGTAGCTGCCTCTCAGTGCGTGCTCTGAATTTCGGTGACTAATTTATTTTGAATGTTTTCTCCAATCCAAGTATTTCATGGAAAAGTGCGTTTCTGCAAATTTCCTGTAAGAGGTCCTCAAAGTCAAAAGCTCTCGTGTCACAGCACCGCCATAGAAGCTCCTCCACTGAATGTTTCAATGCCATTCTGTCTGGTCTTAACAGACAATAAACATCTTGAAATCATTCAAATTCCCACAAAACATGCAGCTCCCAAGAAGTCTTCCCTGAAGTGTTCATACAGAGTGCAGTAACACCACTGCTGGCTGACACCCAGAGGGTCAGTTCATTATCTCCCTCATCAAAGCCCACATTTCATCTGAAGGTAACAACATCCTTCAGCTTTACATTCTGCCTAAAGATAGATTCTGGGCAGATACTGCTGGAAAACAAGATTAAGAAGCAGAAGGTCAAAGAGCAGAGTAAACAACAGCATCCTACACCCTGAGAACTAAAGAGCAGCCCAGGAATACTAAAGCATAATTCTGTGTTTATTGTCACAAGAACTGCAAAAAGCCAATCCTGGCTCAGTCTAAACCAGGCTGCCAGGGAGGTTTAACACAGACATCCAGCAGAACTGAAGTACAAGTGATAAAGGTGATAGTTCAGGTAAGAAAATGAACAAATCAATCCCTCTTCAGAATTTCTCTATTTACAGCATGGAAGATAAACTGTGAGGATAACAGAGCCAAGTGACCCAGTGAGTACCTTGCCCAGCAGTGTGAATCTTTTTCTCCCATTCACTCCCTGTCCCCAGAGCATAACAGCAACTTCTCTGTAAGTTTAGTTTTCTTTGCAGCTGCAGAGATGAGGAGGAAAAAGATTTCACACCCTTTTCAGAAAAGAGAACAATTTTCTTTGTATTTTTCTTTTAGGAAAAATCCAAGCATCCACACAATTGTAAATTGCATGTGAACTAAATAAAGAAACTATTCAAATGGTTCTTGTTATGAAAGCCAAATATAACAACCCCTTTCATTATAAATTTTAAATGCTGAAAGCCTCTGTAGCTAGAGGAGCTAAAATGCATTGTAAGCCACTGAGACAACAACAAAGAAGTCACAATATTTTGTATAAAATGCCACTTAGAAACAACTCTCCCCATCTTATATAAGTAATCTACCAGGAAGGTAAAAAATGCAAGAAAATGGGAACAGAAAAAAAAAAAAAAAAAAAGAAAATAAGGAAGAAAACAAAACCATGGAAGTACTAATAAACAGCATGTTATCAAGATGAGTGAATGGATTAGCAGCAGTAGTCCTAAAGACTGGGAAAAGAAATTTTTTTTTTTCCTCACAAACTCCTCTCCTGAGATTTCACTTGTCCATCAGATAAACTGATTTGCAGCATTCCCTCATTCATCTGGAGTCTGCTGAATGACCTATGGACAGAGTAATGCTCCCAAAGAGCATTACAAAGATACCAAAGGAGTAGTGCTGAGCAATTTCCAAGATTAATGGCTTTTCACGGCTTCCAGGTAAGAGTGTCACAACTCAGGCACCTTTGAGTAATGACCTCGAGCAATCTGAAGTTGTTGCAGCAAGGCAGGACCACAGAGATTGAATACCAGGGAAAACTTTCACAGAAAAGGTTACTAAACACAGGAACAGGCTGCCCAGGAAAGTGGCTGATTCACCATCCCTGGAGGCAAGTAAAAGATGTGTAGATGGGGCATCTGGGAATAAGGTTAGTGGTGGGCTTGACAGTAAAAGCTGGACTCAATGACCAAAAATGGTCTTTTCAGCCTAAATGGCTTTGTGAGTCTGTGAAAATAGAAAGAGCAGACTGCAAAGCAAAAGACAGGATGAGAAACACATTGCTCAGAGTTTCCCTAGAAGAATGACTGCAGTATCATTTTTTGAGAGCAAAGGTAGCTAGCATCCCCACAGAATAAAGTGAGGTGATGAGTGTGAGGAAGAAAGAAAATTGAAATGGCAGTTCCACCCTCAGGAGAACAAGGGCTGGTTGTAAAGATAAGTAAATGTGTCTTCCGTGAATAACATGGGGGTTTATGTGCTATAAACCACTCAATATATTCATATTTCTGGAATTCAGTAGCAAGAAGAACTGCAGCATCATGTAGCTTTTAAGCTCATCTTTGGTATTTCTGCAGCAGGGCCCCAACAGAGGTCTGACTAGGACCAGGGTGATGGCTTTGTACAGAGCATTTCCTCACTGTCATTGCAGTTTTGCTCTTCACAGATTCCAAGCGAGAACTCATTCTGCTGCAGAGTGGTTGCTTAGCACCACACCTGCAAAAACACTTCAGGCATGTTCCTGAAAAGGCAGATGCAGAATCTGGGAATGCCAAAAGTACTTCTCTGTCGGGTGTTTGCTGTTGTAGAGTTGCAGAGGTGGACAGACAAGTTGTGTGTGGATTTTCTGAGGCATTTTTGAGGTTTGTTATGAAGGCAGCTCTGCTTGCACTCGTTAATGCAGACAGGGATTTGCAGGAGGTCCAGCACAAATGGTTCTGGGCAGGTTTCTTTCAACACACATATTTCTCTAGTATAGTTGTGAATCCTTAATGGATTTCCATATAACAACCAGAGAAAAATTATGTTTAATGGGTGTAAGACTACATAGACTTTATGAGGAACTGCTTCAGTATGAATGAAGTTCAAGCAGTTTTCCCAAAAGCATGCTTCTTCCTCTGGAAAAGCATTCCTTATGGGGAAAAATCACCTTCAGAATAGAGTCTGATTACTCTCTGCAGGTGCAGGTATATCTGAACCTCAACTATGACTTGGTACCTCTCATTATGGTTGATGAATTTAATGGCAGCAGTTGCGCCAGATGCAATTCTTATTTATAGGTAGTTATTTATACTTACTCTTGAAAGAAATCACCATTCTTCAGCACAGAGATAAGATTAGAGATGCTCCTGTCTTCTTCAGTCTGAGGAAGAAGTTCCAAGGCACTGCAGCAAATTAATCCTGCAGTTGTTCCTCCAGTTTTAGAAGGGATTTAAAATCAAAGTGCCAGTGAGAGGCACACCTATATGAAGGGATTTAAACAGGGCCTGCTAGATTTCAAAGCACTGATTAGTTCAGTAACAGGCAAGTCTAAACCTTGCATGCACTCCTGCAGAGTTCCAGGGGGAAAAAGCCAAAGTATTTTCAAGAAACTATAGTTTAAGAGTTTAATGCTATTCTCATCTCAAAGGCTCACTGGCACTGGCTCATGCTGAGCTTCGAGCCTTGGTGCCTAAGTAGAAACAGCTACCAAAAGACAGATTTGAATCCTTTGTTTGAGTACAGAATCATTTTCAATAGCAGCATTCAATCTCAAAATATGTTATTAACAGCTGAGCTAGGAGTAGATTTTGCTCCATAATTAAATTGAAAGAAGTTGGGTTATACCCAACTGCCCCTGATGGAAACCACGACAAAGCTAGACCTGACTGCTGGCGTCACTGCTCCAGCAATCACTATGGAGTGTTTCAGATTTATATGTCACTCTGCTTCTAGCTCTAGATCAGTTCATTTCCAAGTTGCTCTCCTATAATTGCATGCCATCTCCCAGGCAGCAATAGTTACACAGAAAGTGGATCCCAGCTGGCAAGGCCAAGATGCCTCTTCAGGCTGAGGCTGAACAGCGTTCAGTGAAGATGTGGATCCTATTAGCAAAAGTATCTGTGTTTGCAAATTTAATTTGCAAATTTTTAGTGGAAATTTGGTCCAAAGCAAAGGAAGTGTTCTTATGAAGCTATTAAGAGTCCAAGCTATCATTTGTACATAGAAGAACTTACCTGACACTCATCAAACTATGCAGCAGCAGGGTCCACAATCACATTGCTGATATCTTCCAGTTATTAGTTACAATTCCTGTTTCCCCCATGCTCCTAATCTTTGCTACCTTCTGCTTATCAATAATGTAATAAATCAGATGATAATATTCATTAAGGCATCCCTCTGTAATACCAAAAACTTCATAGAATCAGCCCACCTTGTGGTTGTATATAGGCTGGTGGAAACATGAAAAAGGAATTTGAATTTCAGGGGTGTCAGCATTATCTATGATGGTAAGCAGGTAAGCCAAAAGCCACCATGTTACATACTTGTCTAAATCTTCACCCTTTTTTAAAGCTAGAAAGCAGCTATAAACTGATTTATGTTTGGTTTGGTGGGGTTGGTTTGTTTTTTGTTTATCTAGCATTTGTCCCTCTCTACCCATGGCGAGTTGTCCTGCTCCTGACTTTACAGTCCCACTCACACTGTCAGTGATCAATTTGGTGGTCTTCCCACTAAGATTTTTATTTTATATCTGACCTGGTCTTCCCCAAAATCTATTGTGGCATGGAAAAGGCCATGAGAGCAGTGAGGTCCCAGCAGAGGGATTTTCAATAGTATGGAATTTCAATAGTATCCCATCTTACCACACAAAGGGAATTTTTTCTCCTTCAAGGGTCCTTGGGTATCAGACCACCAACACTAAGACCAAAGCCAGCCAGTACACAAGCCCACCATCTCACAGTCACTACCAGAAAACACAGCTTGAGACAACTTTTCCATTTACAGTGTCTGACTCGCATTCACTACCATCAACGTGAGATGAAGGAAATTACCTTATCAGGCCGTTGTTGAAGAACTGGCAGGTTCTCCTGCCTGCTTCACAAAAGCTAAACTGTGCTTGATCTCCTTAGTAACCATAGCAAACAAATATGCTCAGAAAGGGGGGGACAATCTGCCAACACAGAGTCAGGTTCAGTTTATATCTACACTGTTGACACATTTTAATGCTAACCAAGTCACAGCTGGGCAATAGCAGCAATAAATCCACATCCTGGTGCTGTACAGTGCCATTCTCCTGACTTCCCATCTTTCTTCTTGGAGCTTAATACCTGCCCAGAAGAACTTCCACAGAGTGTTGGAACCTATCTCTACATCTCAGCTGGACATTTTCCAAGCAAGCTGCCTAATCCAAGCCACAACCAGGCCTCACCCCTTCTCCTCCAGCTCCAACACTTGCTATGGAAAGCATCAGCCACACCTGCCAAAACAGCACTCTTACCTGAGACAGACTGCTGCTGACCCCACCCTGGACACTGCAGATCTGACAAGGGGTCCTTGTCCTTCAGATCCACACTGTGAACATTGTTTACTAAATGCTGGATATTCTGTACTTCAGCCAGCATAAAAAACCCAAGGACAGCCAGGAATTATCAAATTAAAACAGAGATTTGGGTTTTAAGCATGGTTTTTATGGACAGAGATTTCTTAGGATCATTTACATGCTCCATAGCCTGTGAGACTAGAAACTGAACAGGTCCTCATAGAATTATTGTGAGACAGGTTTGAGATGTTCACCTGATTACCTAAAATACAGCAGTGCTTTCCTGTGTAGAGAAAACAAACACACACTGAGCAGTACCCATGGCAAGAGGATGCAAGCAACAGCACTTCCCTGATGAACCTGTCCCCCATTTTCAGATGAAAGTCTGTGCATTTCTATTCCAGTATAGTTCCTCTGAAAAAAGCAATTGCAAACTGCAGCCCTTCCTGAAGGGAACTGGAATCATCCAGTCAGGGCACAAGCCATGCAACTTTTTTTCAGTATGTGCACACTTTGAGAAGTTATTTTTAAGGAAACAGAATCAGTTTTATAACTTCTATCTTGTGGTACTTTCCTCCAAGTGCTGGGCTCATACCTCCCCTTTTATTATTTTCACTTCTGCCATTGAAACATCTCTTCACAAGTTCAAGAGAAATAAAGAAGCCAAGTCACATACAGAAGATGACATTTTTAAAAACGCACCCACACTCACATTCAGCTAAAAGCCAAGATCTATCCCCAGCTAAAGGGAAATTAATTGAGAAAAGACCATTTCCAAAAATTACCAATTCTGTTGAAGATTTTTAGCATCACAACTATATCAGATAGTCCCAGCCCAATCCTACACAGGGCAATGAACAAAACTTTATAAAAACACAGCTAAGGAACACAGGCTATTCCTACAGCTTCAATAAACTAACTAAACTAACTCCAAAATAAACTAACTAAACTAACTCCAAACTCTTGAGGCATCAGCCTGATGATTTTGGTTTGTTTCTAACTCAGTTTATACACCCTTCCCAATGACTGACATTAGACTGACAGTTCAGTGGGGCAATAAAGATGAAGTCACCACTTGTTCTAAGCAAAAAGAGAAAGCAATTGGGATGTCTTTGTAGATTTCATGGCTTAGAGAGAAACATTTCACTGAGTCTGATTCTAATTAAGATCTCTGATTCTTCAATTAGGAGCAACATATCAATCTGGTGACTTCACCTGGAAATCAACATTTTGATGGTTAACAATTGTGAAAGAAGGACTTGAAATCCAGGTGGTTACTCTTGATCCTTCATTAGGGTAATAGAAAGAGGGGTGGGGAAGACAGGGGAAAATAAAATAAATTTTAAAAATTAAATTTTAAAAAAATTAAAACAAATAAAAGGAACCAGTTTTAAGTCTAACTTGATATTCTTCCAGGAAGAAAACCCAACCTATGCTGGTGATAAACTTCTTGTGTTATGACCCTTGTGATAAGTCTGTCCTGCTTACTTGCAAATGAGCCATATCACAGCTCTATGTACCCTGGGGAAATCCTGCTGCCTCATTTTCCTCACTAAAGAAATGGATACAATAGTACTGATTTGACTTGTGAGCTTAGAGTGAAGACAAAAACATTTCTAAATTTAGACAAGCTCTTCAACTTTGATCACAGACTTTAAGGTAAAATGTTAAAGCTTTTGGTTGGACCAAGAGCACTAGAACCAAAACACAAGACAAAACTAATGTCATCTCAAATGGCCAAACTTTAAATATCTAGGAAGCTTCTCCTCACACTCTGAAAGTGTTTCTTAAACTATTTTTATTTAGAAATGAAGAAACTAAGATGAGGAGGAGCAGACAGGGGAGAGATGGCAGCTCTAGCACTCAGAGCATTCTTAGAACTTTTTGTAAGTGACATATATCCCATCCCCTGTTGATTCGAGTCATTATGCATGATGATATGACACAGAAGGAAGCAGGGATTAAGAAGGGACTGAGCACCACAGCTCAACACTGCACCAAGCCACACAGCTGGAGTACACTTATGAATCAATCAGCCCAGTTCAGATTCCTGAGGAGCACAGTGACCTTCACCCTGCTGTGCACAGACACTGCCACATGCCCTGGGCTGCCCAAGAGGAACATCCATAGCTAAAGCAGCACACAAGTGACTCTGCTGTTTCAGAGTCCAGAGCCTGCCATCCTGCAAGGAACACGAGGAGCTGGTGCAGTCCAGCACAGACAGCAAGAGCTGTGCAAATGCACATAGCTAAATATTCCCCTCT
This sequence comes from Certhia americana, assembly GCA_018697195.1. Taxonomy (NCBI): domain Eukaryota; kingdom Metazoa; phylum Chordata; class Aves; order Passeriformes; family Certhiidae; genus Certhia; species Certhia americana. Next base: position 60,367,024 of record CM031879.1, on the reverse strand, counting down.
CTGGCCTGTCATGCAGGCTTTGGTGCAGCAAATCACTGTGAATGCAATGGGGACGCTGAAGCAGCTCAGGTTCCCTGGTGTTCCCTCTGTATCCAAGCTCCTTAGCCAGGGTTTGCATGTTGAATCTCACTCATGTTCCTGGCCTCTGAAACATCTTTATTTGCCATGTTTTACCCACGTGTGTCTAATGAAAATCACCACAGAGCCATGAAAATTTTAAAGCGACTCTCCACCTGTCTCCACTGTGACAGCCTTCAAAGCACAGCACTGACACCTCCCAGGCCAGACCCAGTGCTGAAGTCACATTGTCAGCCCATGTGCATCCCTGTTTGTGAAAAGATAACCACAATTTATGGCAACCTTCCAGTCTGGGCTGGATCAATACCTGACTCACCCCAAACACACAAATCCTCCTCCGCTCCCACATCCAGAGATTCTGGACAATAGACCTTAATTCAGCAGACAAAAAAGGGGAAGGTGCTGCCTATATTCCCCACAGCCACTCAGCTGCCAGGATGGGGTCTGGGGGCATTCCCTGCTCCCAGGCTTCTCCTGAAGGGTGAAACACAGGACACAGCTCCTGCAGAGGCTCCTGCCCTCCCCATTCCCACCTCTGGTGGCCCCAAAACTCCACCATGGGTCACCACTGATAGCAGAGTGCAGCAGGAGAGAGGTCACTGTACAACAAAATACATTCAGGGATATTCTGGCAAAAAACAGAGCACCTTTTACATGGGTCTTTCAAAATCTGGCATCAAATATAGCAAAAAGCAATTACCAGTGTTACAGGCAACATTAGGTATAAGTTCAAGAGAGATGTAATGTTAGAGAGATTTTTAGGGGATGCTTTAATGCTTCTCAATAATTTTTTACTCTTGGTTAGAAAAGTTATCATTGTCTTTCAAAACAAATAAAAATATACCTCTGATCCTTGTTTGAACTGATAAAATAGCTTGAAACCAGAGAGGTTCTGGGCAAAAGAGTCAACACCTCTGTGAAAAACAGCCTAGGTCTGAAGTCCTGTTTCCTATCTCCTGCCTGATTCCCTAGGAAATTACTTCAAAGACTGGGAGCTTAATTTCTGCTCACTCAACATCATGCCTTTATTCCCGTTGTCCATTTGAAAAGTCATAATGTACTGCATTGCATAAAAATGATCTATACTTGCAGCTTAAGAAAACAGGTTTTGAAATAGATCTAAATTAGGTTTAACCATCTCTCACACATCCCAGCCTGAAGGAGCACCCTAGCAACAACCTTTAGCATTTTGCAAACATTTGCTACTAATTATGGGTTCTTAGAACAATAATACAGGGCTCCATGCTCTACGGAAAGAGGCCAAAAGCAGCCTCAAAAGTAAGCCTCAGCCTTTAATTTAAACCAGTGCCATACAAATTCTCAAATACATATCCATTGCAAAAGCTTCCCAAAACACTGCTCTGATTAATGGCTCCAAAAACTTGTAAAAGCTCAGCTGTCAAGCATTAAAATGTAGGCTGAGAAAAAGCTCATGTAGAGCAGCTAAATAAAACCCCTTTGGAACAGCTTTTCCCTGCACCTTAAGCAATGGCAACACAACAGAGCAGTCCACAAGACAGCTCCCAAGAGCTGTACGGCTTGCTCAGTGCTGGCTCAAGGGCTCCCATACCTGCTTCCAGCCAGTTAATCAGACCCTGTGACAGGCCAGGCTGCCCCAGCAGCCCCATCCATGATCCCAGCCAGCCCTCCATGGCTCAGCCTTCACACACCAGGCACTCCCTAAAAGCTGCCCTATTTATTACTGCCTGAGCTTCTTTCAGCCTTCAAGTGCTCTTGACCCTAAGCAGGAGCCAGGAAGAAGAAGCCTTACCCTTTGCAGGTCCCTCTCGGGTTTATTCTCAGATGACCCTGCCTCTACAAGTGGCCAAGCAGGGCTCCAGCCCATCCAGGTAACACCACTTGGGCAGGACCACAATCAGAGGGTTCTCCCGACCTTAACCCTTCTGTGATTCACATCAGCTGTGCTTAAGAGAGAAATTTACCATGGAAAGCTCAGCTATAACCCCTGTGAAGCTGTATAGACATAAACCCCTTTAGCAAGAGATTCTGGAAAATGCAACATCTGCTCAGGATGAACCTGGGTCTTAAGGCACAATACCATCTGACAGGATTGCTTGCTCCTTGATGAGAAAATAAGGGATCAATTTTTATGGTTATTTTTTATTTGTTCTCTTCTCACTCCATTCAACATTTAACTGTTTAACAATTCCTGGGTAATTTTTAGTGGAACAAATTTATGGCCACAGCCTCTGTGATGCATTTTCAATTTTCTTTATCAAGGAGTAAGGAACATGTTACAAAACTGTTCTATTTGTCTTGAAAGCAAGAACTGCATTGGCTTAGAAACTTCAAAGGCAGAATGGCAGAAGAGAGTAAAGACAATAGATTACTGGCATTGACTACTACATTTTCCAATGATTTAAATGATGGCAGAATTATTTCTACTCATGGAAAGTGAGAATATAAGAAACATCAAGGAATTAAAAAGAGCTTTATTGTTTGCTGAAGCTGGAGTTTCCTTCCACGAGTTCCAGCATCACAGGCTTTCTAGTTCCCTGTGTGTGGAGAAGAAGAAAGGAGAAAGAAAACAGCAAGATGGTTTTAGCATGTAACACATTGGGAAAGGAATGGCCCTTCAGTGACCCAGCTGTGATATCCTGTGAGACTGATGCCTGCTCATGCTCTGCAAAACCATTCCTACAACAGACAAAACACCCCCAAGGTTCCCTGGGTCTGACAGCTGATTTAGTGCCAAATATCCACCACCTCTCACTGAATGCCCATCTGTCCATGCTGCCTGACAAATCACAGTCCTTCTGACATCCTATGGAGAGCAGGGATCAAGGCCTTTCTGTCCCACACCAAAGTACCATGTGGAAGAGCACTCCCCTGGCTGCTTCACAAACTTACTGGAAATCGACTGTCTGTGTGAGGGAGGAGAGGAAACCAGGAGCTGGAGCCTCCTAGACACACAGGCCTTGGCGTCCCTATAAAGAAAAGCCATGGGGCTTTTTCAATGTTTCATCAAAACACTGAACCTGCAGCTGCTTGATCATTGTCCTGCGGTGCCTTAGGATTTTATTTGGAGGATTTGGGTAGCTATAGATGTGAAGCAAAAAAAAAAAAAAAAACCATAACAAAAATTCACTGCTGTATCTGATCTTCCCCCAGGCATAAAAATACCCAAACAACAACAATCCTTGGATCTAAGTCTTCTGGAAGTTTGGGAAAATCTAATCTCCAAGTTCTGAAGTTTTGGACACTCCTTACCTAAAACTTGCATTATATTGGATTCTCAGAGGTCTGGGTTATCATGAGATCACACAGATATTGAATTAAAAACTGCTGGGTTGGAAAAACTTGATAGCAATGGCAAAGTAATGATTTTTTTTTTTTTTTTCATTGTGCTTCAGGGAAAAAGAATGCATTCTGACGAAAGCAGGCTTCTACCCAAAGGTATCTCAAGATTCCACTAAATTATGGGCTTTGGTTTATGAAACAGAGGAGTGTGTTTTCAAATGGCAAAAATTTTTACTTCCACAATATGTCACAAAACCAGAATATATATATTATACAACAAAAGTCTCTTGCTGAATTTGTTTGGAAATGACTGGTATGTCTAACTCTCTGAAAAATGCTGGTGATAAACTTCTTGCGTTATGACCCTTGTGACAGACACAAAACTGGCCTTTTTAATGAAAATTTTGATAAATTTCAACAGTGAGTGTACTATGATTTTATCATTAGACAAAGGCTGAGATAACACAGCTGCTGCAATGTTGAACAATCCAACTAGAAATATGAAAGGGGACAAAGTTTGCCATCAGATCTGAAATTAATGATAAACACACCTTTTGCCAGTGCATTATTAAAACATACCTGGTGGTGCTAATTTTTGAAGACACACCAGTAATTGTTTAAAATTTTGACTTTTGAGGGGCTAAAACAAGAGCAGAACTTCTGTTACCCAGTCTGCTCTGCTGCTCACACACATGGCAAACCTGTGATTTACAAAGAACTCTCTGTACATCTCTGACATCCTTCATCCTCTGTGTTTGAGAAGGTAGTGCTTCCAAACAGTCCTGGTCAATAATCAAGCTGGGAGGCTTCCTGTTATTTGTGGCTCTTTGCATGGCTCCTCCAGCACTTCCAGGGACTTTTCTCAATTACCCCAGCCCAGCCTCAGTCCCAGCAGTCAGCACTAGTATGCGTTTTCCTGGTAGGAGTCAAGCCTGGCTGGTTTGCAGATGATATTAAGACTGGAACTACAGACCACAGTACTGAAGGCAGCTGCAAAGCAGGCAGGTGCCATTAAAGTAGTGAGATCATGAGTCAATAGAGAGGGATGGGACCTCCTGGGTGCAACCTCCCCTAGGAGGGAATAAAAATAAACAGCTCCGATAAAAGCAAGTGAAGGCACTGAATTATTTAAAGGGAATAGTTTCCTATCTGCTTTCCTTCTTACTCTCCTAGGTTTTGAAGCTGTTCATTCACAGAGGGAATGGACTCCTGTTACAGTAATGCAGAAGGTCAAGAGGAGAGGTTCTTCTGTTTGAAACAATAAATTGCTCTTTTCTCTTGCAAGCCAGCAAGACAGGGCTTGGGGTGCAAATGAGGGCTCACTGTGTTTTCTGGGTCAAGTGCTAGCCTTCAGTCATAGAAAAGGGTACCCTTCACCCCCTTGCACTAATGGAATGGTATTGTGTTGAGGAGGTGCACTGTCAGAAGCCTGAGAAGAGCATTAAACAGCAGCACCTGTTACCTATTGCTGGCTCTAATCACCACCCATCACCTGCTCTTTTTGCCTTCTTTCACCAAGAGGTTACACCTGAAGAAGGAAGGGGCAGTGAGGTCAGCAGATGGCTCATGTGGATGCTCTGCAATGGGCCCATGGCATGTCCCAAACCTTCTAAGCATTCCAAGTTCTTCCATTTCAATTATAAAGCTGTTTCAATATCTATTTTACAACTCTGTGAGAACTCAGCCCTAAAGAAAGGCTCTCTCTCCTAGTTTTGATGTCCACACAGCAGCCACATTCCTAAGAACTGCACAGCATTTGTGTGTGCATCAGAGTTGATCCTCCAGAGGTTCAATACCAGCAGTCAACAACTGAAGCAAGCCAGAAAAACTGAGCAGAACCCTTGGACCTTGGTAAAAGTGCGCAGAGGAGCACATTTTCTCTTCTTCCTTTGGAGTGTACATGCCATTCCATAATTCCCACTGGTTTATATTAAAATATTCCATATTTTCCACATTGCTGGAAATACCTACCTGTCTTGGCCAGTGGTTGAAGTCTGCAGGTAGATAAAGATCCTTGATACTGTCATCCCAATTCACCAAAGCTTTAATTTTTTATTTACTGGGAGAAAATTATCTGTAAATAAACATCTTTTGGTCAGAATTTTTCCCTCAGCAACTTATACTTGTTCAGAGTGAGATCTTTAACAAAATATATGTTTCCAGGCTATTTTTTTCCCCTGGTCTATAAAGAGGAATATTTATTCAGCAGTCTTAAAATGGAAGCAAATGGCCTGGCTATGAAGTTTTCTGCAGCAAAGGTTTTCGTCTTACTGGTTACCTCACCTGGAGTATTTTGGAACTTCTTTTACATAACAATTACAGGATAAAAGGAATATTATTATCTCAATATTATTAATTTACATGAAGTTATTTTATTGTGTGAAGTGATCTCAATGTTTTGCTTAAGTTTAAAATTTAAAAAAGGAAAGTTGGGTTGGTTGGGGTTTTTTTTCTGCCTTTTGGAATATTTAAGTTATCTGTACTTTGAGCAATTTATATGAAGTGATTTTGTCAAGGCATGGAGACCATGGAGGTCTGTATCCGTGGGGGATTTCCAGATTCCAGAAGCAGCCTGGGACGTACCAACTCACAAACACTAGAATTTCTCAACTACTTAGAGCCCTTAGTCAAAAATAGAGTAAACAAGGCTAATAAATACTTACTTATTTCAATTTTTGGCTCCCTCACCTGCTTCCATCTTTTTGTGATACTACTCACTATGTGTTTCCCCCATGAAGCTTCTTGGCTCATTTAAAACATGCTTTTCTTTGGACATCACAAATATTTAAACGATTTGCCATATCAGATTCCTTAATAAGCAATCCATCACCAGCACTTGGTGTTACTTTGATAGGTGAATCTCAAATAAATGGCAATATGAAAACTTACAGGTAAAATGAATCTTGTGTAGATTTCCTCCCAGTTCCAGCTGCAGCTGCAAAGCTGGATTTGTTGTGCTGTGAGGAGCCACAGCAAACCATAAATCTGCAACACTCCCAGTGGGTGACAGGGGAACAGAAGCAGTTTGCTGACACAAGCACGAAGCTTCCATTAGCTCCAGTCCCAGGACTCAGAGTTGCCATCCTCAAGGATCTCTGACAACTTTCTCTGAGCTGTAGCAAAACACAAAGGAAAACCGAATATAGAAGTAAAAGGCTTCCAAATATAAGTGAGGTGAACACACTCGAGTGCTTTTTCAAAACAGTGGGACAGGCAAACACAAAAAATGACCATTACAGTGCATCCCCTATGGATGCCAGATTTTTCTTCTCCCCATTCTCCTTCCATGCTATAGTTAGACTTGAAGAATAAGGCAAGATGGATTACACAAGAACTTTTTGGTGCTAAGTCCTCGTGCCTCTTTGTCTCCAGCATGCAACAAACCCAGAGGTAACAGGACACCAGGGGGAGATTAAATAGCCATCAGTCTGAGACAATGCACCTAAACCACAAAGGGATGATGAAACACGGAATGCCAGCGCAGATTCAGAGTTTGATGCTCAGGCAACAGAGTGGGGTCATGCCTCACTCCTTGCTCACTGCCCCCCAAGGAGCCCCAGGCCAATGGGCTGCTCTGTGGGGAATCCTGCAGGATCAGGAGGGCTGCAGGCACAGGCAAAGGCCTGACCCCACAGACCTCATTGTAAGAGGGAGCTCTTGGAGACACAGTTTTGTCACAGCCCCACTCTGTGCAAAAGCGTGGAATTCCAGGAGCCCCAGCTCCCAGGCAGAAATGACCCAGCTGAAGGGATCCCAGAGGAAATAACAGTGACCAGATGCTTATATATAAAGTAAGTAGTGGCAAAAATAAAAGTAAAATCTAAGAACGGATTGCCAGGGGAGTACATTGCCACCTCTTTACAGGGGCAAGAGAGCTAAGCGAAGTCATGCAAAATAAATCTCTCTCCTGACAGAACAGCAAAGGACTTCAAAGCAGAACTGACAACACGCAGAGTGGGTACAAAAGGAGCTGAAAAATAAAAGAAAGGTTGAAAGTGGTACAAAAGTTTGAAATTTAAAAAAGGGAGAATGTGCTGAACAACCCTGGAAAAAACCCATCATCGAATTTAGGTCTCTGAATGATGTGGATGATGAATTATCTTACAAAGCCCTGTACCACAAGCTAAATGAAAAATAAGGTTCTATCTTTGTGTTTTCTCAGGATCCCTCTGGGTTTGGGAAATAAAGTTGATCTGTGACAGTTGTGAAAAAGAAAGCACAGAAAATCTTCCTTATAGTCACAGCAAAAAGTCACTAGACAGGAGGACCTGCCACTCATCATGACTTCTATTTAGTGTGAGGAATTGTTAGTAGTTTGGGGGGCTTTATTGTGTTGAGTGTGGTTTTTGTTGTTTTGGTTTTGTAGAAAGTGACTTTTTACCAAAAAGTCCATATTTTAATGCCAAAGGGAAGTAAGTAAACAAATATAAATAAGGTTAAATAGAGGAATTGGGCTTGATAGATTGCACAAAAATCAACCTCATGTGATCTTCCTGTGAAAAGAAACTCTTTTATGGCTTTATAGACTTGAGCAAATTAGAAATTTGCTGAGTTATGCCTCTCTTGAACCAGCACTTCCCTCCTCTCACCCTGTGCTCACTAATGGCAAAGCGCTTAAAACCGAGGTAAACTGAGACACTTTTCAGTGGAGTGTTGTCATTGCTGCAAAATGCAACGATAAATTCGAACTCTCTTTAAACAAGTCATAACAGAGCCACTGACACAGAGCACAAATCCTAAAATGAGTGAGGATAAAAACATCTGCAGGTGTCTTTGTGTGCTGCAGTGCCTTTCCAAGGGTTCAGGCCAGATTGAAGAGTGATAACATCCACTTAGAGCCATGTCCCACTGCTGAACACTGCCCCAGCCTGCCAGGGAACCAAGGGCAGGCAGCTTCCAGCTGGGGTGCTGGGCCATTGTTATGTTTCATTCTGGCTCACATAAACATCAAGCACTCGAGTAACTACTTTACCACACACTTAATCCCCAGGTAAAATAACGAAGATAACTCAGCAATAGCTACAAACAGCAGCTTTAACCAGCCACAGGCAGCTGAGGGCTTGAATGTGCGAGAAATCCAAGCAGAACTGATTGGTGTTAACAAAACTCCTTACAGTTGGAAAGGTCTCTGATATTAATCTCAGGATTTCAGAAACAGCATGCCTAAAAGCCGTGGGGTTTGAACCAGAAGCTGTTGCAGTGCATCCTGGAAAGGACATCTAACAATATTTACATGATCAACAGGTGCAGATATAGAACAATCTGGCTAAAAATCATAAAGGCTCTTAAACACCACATAAAGATTTCTGTACGAGTATCAAAACCTGACTGTAAGTCCTGACTGTAAGGTGAGACAACTTATGTGAAGCCTTAGGTGTTACTCCTGTGCATGATTCTCCTTTTCTGCTTTTCATTCCCTGCCCTTTTGGATTCTAGGGGTTTGTTCTGGCCAAGGAAAAGTTGTCTTTTCCCACAGCCTGCACTACTTGGGTGGGGACTGCAGTGTCCTTGCCAAGCAGCCTGAACTCTGGGGGTTTGCTCCAAGTGCACCAAAGCTTTCCAAGAGAACATCGACTTACCATGAAGCTGTTTCCAGAATCCTGTAACAGCAGAAGATAAAGGATTCTCACATTGATGCCTTCTAGAACACAACTTCTTCAGCTTCTAAATACGATTTTAAATGAGCTGATTTCATTCCAGAAGCCAAACCATCTCAATTTAGACTATTTTCAGCAATTATACGTTCAGTCACTTGTTTTAAACTTAAGCTCATTAGAAAACAAGGCAACTTAAAATATCAGTAACTGTATTTGCAGTTGGTGGATGAACAAATACTTCAGGAAAACAGGAAATGGTCCTAACACTTGCTTAAAGAACATTTGTCTGCACCATGGCTGGAAATACAACACAGAGCTGTAATTTTTTAATGATTAAAAAAGGTCAAAGTCTTGCAAGATGCTCTTCCATATTTTTGATTTTGTGAAACCCCTGTTCTAAGACTCACCTGCTCCCTGTTTTAATGCACAGCACAAAGCACTGCTGGACAGGGACTGATCCTTCATCTTCACTGCTTCCCCACACGTGCTGTAGTCCAAAACCAAACCCTGGCTCCTGGCAGCCCTCAGAGGTATAATCTCCTGAGCATTTTGAAAATCAGAACACCTACAAAAGATAACTGAGGGACACTTGAATCATGAGACAAAGTGGTGAAAGAAATCTTCAGCTAATTCACCTCACTGGCATGTCTGATACCAACCATAATATATCTTAACTAATGCTCAAGAAAAACGTCAGAGATGCTTGAAACCAAGTTTTCCCTGCAACTTTTAGATAAATATTCAACCTTAATGTTGACTTTCTTCATGTCCTTGGTCTCCATTACTATGAGGACTTGGCTTTCTTTCACCTAATTACTTGCAAATAGACACTACAAGCTGAAGAAAAACACCAGATAATAGAAGAGAGAACAAAAAGGACAATTTTCTATTTTATTCTCTCTTCCTCTTGCTGCTGTGATAATGTTTTACTAGTAACCTTTCACCAGTGGAGAAATTTAAAAGAGCTTGTGGCAGGATCTCGGCTGTGGAAAAAAGGGAGAGAAATGTCACTCAAAGCAGCAGCTTCTGCATATTTTGTGCTCAGAGACACCCAAAGGGAGTGGAGGAGCTTCCTCTGACACCAAGGAACACAATCCATGCTGGAGGAATTATAACTGGTCCTATTGCTCCTGCAAACATGAGGGGAGCTGATGAATGAAGCTGGAGCTGAGCAGCAGCCAGGATTTATTTTCCAGCATTGTAATATGTCAGATGAAAAGGACAGGCAGACTCTGGTACCTATCACAGTGCCAAATGTCACAGACAAGCTGAGTAAACAGGGTCAGACTAAGCATTTCTGGAGATAAAGACTCCTCTCCCTCAACTTGTACAGAATGCAAGAGTGGAGATGATCCAGAGCTGCTCTGGCTGCCTTAGCACTGCAAAACCTCCCAGAACTGCTATTCCAACACCCTTAATGAGTCCAACAGGCTGCTCCACAAAACTCCCATCACAAAATCAGACTTCTCAGTAAAACACAAGCAAAACTCACCAAGGACTCACAGAATCTGTGACATCTCTCCATTTTTCCTGCCTCCAGTATTATTATAGACAACTTATTTTTTCTATACTCTTTACTTTTCTCTGAGTGAAACAGAGAGGCCCAGATAAACACTGAATGAACTGGGAGGTGGAGGGAGAATTTAATTTTTAAGAAAGTATTAAAAATATTACAGATATTTTATTTGCTCCTTGAGGTCCCACAGGATATTTGTACAACAAGATAAAGATACAGGAAAGCAAGCCAAATTTGCTTAGATGTTTATTCTTATTAGTAAACATAGTGGGATAAATAGCACATGTAACAAATATCTGAAATTTGTTATCATAAAATGGCAAATCTAAAGTATACAGGAAAAATACCTTAACTGTTGACTCTTGAATTTTACCTCATTTGCTGGGTCTATTTCCAACAAGAACAGCTCTGAGTTACTTATACAAGGCAGTCATAAAAAGTATCCCTTGTTATGCTTTTTACTGTTTTGTCAAACTTAAAGCATGAAAATCTTTATGCTCCAGCTGAGATCTGCATTTTTACTGTTCACAGCTGAGCATAATGTCATGGGCACGTATTTCTCCAGAACCAAAAGAAGGATCTAGTAACACCTGCAGCTCTTCATGGAGCAAATCAAAACATGAAGAGTACAGATGGAGAAGCTTCTCTGTATATCCATGGCACTAAACAAATTTGAGTCTGCTTGGGTTGACTCAGTGCTCTTGAAATAAAAAGCAGCTCTAAATTCAGATCTCAATTTACAGACGAGCATTCAAAGATGCTCAGACTGTGATGAAGTTTAAGCTTCTGCAGGGAAGGTAAGATGGAGTTTCTAGAAAGAAAAGAAGTCATGAATGCTGAATTAAAGATATGAGTTGGGGAGAGCAAGAAAGGAACTTTGAACACCAGCCTCACAATGGAACACCAGGATTACAGCATCTGGAATGCTGCACAGTACCAGGGACATGGGGAAAAAAGCAAACCAAAGGGCTGGGGGATGAGCCCTGTGCAATCTGGGCATGGGGAAACTGGAAAACAGGCTCCCAGGAAGGTGTGGGATCATTTTGAGCACTACAAACTAGTTACTGGAGTTAACTTTCTGATAAGAATGACTCTCCCACTTTTTGGAAGGATTTATCCCTTTGCCAAGTGAGATGCAGACACACGCAGGAAAGGAATTCAGCTGATCTAAGTACAGCTGTGTAGACCTGAAAGCAGCCAGCTTGCACAGGGTTTCATCCGCAGGACAGGGCTCAGGCACCTGCCCAAGGTGAGGTGAATCACCACGGGGAGGGAGTTCTCAGGGCTCTGAGAAGAGCCTGCCCGAGCAGGCTGTGTGAGTGGGTGAGATGCAAGGTGGAGGTGTCTCTAAGCCCTTGCACCATCATGTGCCATTAACCCCAGCAGGAACTGAGTGGCACCAGCAGCATTAGAAGCTAGGGTGTGCAGGACCTTTTGTTTTCCCTTCCAGGGATAGGAGCCAGCTCCCAGCCCAGTCAGTGTAGCTGTCAGCTGCAGAATCCCAGAATTATGGCTGGCTCAAAATAACCCCCCTCCTCTCAGGAGCTGGTGCAGCATCATTCCCCACTCAAAAGCTGTTCCGCAGCTTTGGGAAAAGAGCAAAGCCTATTTGCATCAACTTTCAGAATGCAGTTTATATAATGCTTCACCAGCCTTTTTGAGAGAAAGGACAGCAGCTGTGGAAGTTCTGGAAGTGTTTTGCAGCATGTATCAGGATGGCAACAAGCACAAGGGAAAGCTCTTCTTTCAAGAACACTCTCCTTCCTTTGTGCCAGGGTAACCACGTCAGCTGAAACCAAATTAGAAATGCAGGATACAGCTCCCACAGGTGGGGATGTTCAGATCTGAGGTGATGATTGGCAGCTGCAGAGCTGAACTACACCTACAAAATCAGAAAAAAGGTTCATGCAGCAGCATCCATCTGTTTAGCTACCTCTGATCAAGGCTGCTGTCTGGGGATATCTTTAATTTATAATCTTCATTATAGATTGCAAGGAAAAAGAAACAAATAAAGAAGAAACAAAGAGATGAAAAGAGACAAGGCAATCTTTCCCTAAAGGAGCACAGGAAAAACTCAACGCATTGCTTCAATCCTTTTTTCACAACTTACTGCAAGTCTGAACTTTGGGGTTTAAATTGGGAAAAAATACAAGAAAGAAAGGAAGAAAAAAAATCAATATGTTCCAATATAGCTGCCTTTTGCTCCTATCTCCATCCTGTTCTCCACTGAAAGGCATGGAAGATGTGCCAAAATAACACAAAATTACTGTTCTTCCTCCCATGCTCCCAGCAAGACAGGAAACACTATGGCCTCATGAGAATATTTTGTAAAAAACAACTGTGGCTGATCCTGCACTGAGCTCCATGGAAACAACAATGGAACTCATTGCTGGACTCTAGCCTAAATCTGGGGTTTAGCTCCATTTTTTTGAGTTTGTTCTCATTTTGTCCAAAACAGCCTACACATCTCTGGTATAGCTCTGCTGATCTGTCAGGAGCTAAGCTGAGCTCTCCAGCTTCTTTTTTAAACAAGATACCAAGCAGCCATGAAATGGTAATGACTTCCAGTATTTAGCCCAGTAACCCACAGGAGGTATGCAGGTAAAACTTTGTTGACTAATGCTGCATTATGTAAAGCCAGGATCAGATAAGTGCTGATATTTTTTTTATGCTTGCCATGATGAATAAAAGCACACAAAGCTTTATTTCAAAATATAAATGAGGTTGGGCTGAACAATTCCTGTAGGTCTTTTAAAAATTACACAGTTGAAAAAGAATTGTCAATCAATTTTATAGAGAACAATGAATGCTAAACCTCATTCAAGACTGTTTCTGTACTGGTCTTATTTTCCTAGCACAGAGTGCATTATTTTGATCCACATATCAGATGGTATCTTTATGCCCTGTTCTTTGAATGATTTCATCTTTAGTGCACAAAGCCACAAGAGAATCCTGAAAGACCTTTTCAATTTGTTGATTTGAAAGGGTGTTTGAATACTGGAGAAGCCCAGCCATTTTATATCCTTGACTTCATTATTTTTACAAAGTACAGCTACATGTGTTCCACTTTAGCCAATAAGGATGCCATTGAAAAGTATAAATATGCCACTCAGTATGCAAGGCTTTTTTCCCTGGCTGCAACAAGATGTTCTGCCAACTAATTCACATTTGCATGACATTGTAATATTTCCATTAGCATGGCTGATAAAAGTTTGGAAAGTCTGGACATGTTGGCAACCTTCAATGTTTCTTAAAAAACTTCTGCCCTACCTCTTCTTGAAGAAAGGAAAAAACAAAAGAGCCAAACTGAAGAACTAAACCAAATCATTGTGACTTAGAAAAATGATGGGTTTAATTTAATTTTTATATCTGTTATAGGTAGGAAAACAATTCCATATTTTAACATTCTGCTGTTTCAATTGTTTTGAAGAAATTGGCATCACAAGCAGAACAGACATTGAGAAGAGTTGGGCATCAAGCCAGAAGTGGTCACACTTGTGAGTCAATGCAGTCCAGAATTCTACCATGCAGAAAGACATGAGTCAAATCCCGAAAGCAGCCAAAGGCCAGAAGGATGAGATAAAGGCTAGCAGGGAGATAACTTCGAGCAGCTCCTACTTTATAAATGCTAGGAGTAGTCGGCAGATCTTGTCTGGAGAAACCTTGGATGAGCAGACAAAAAGAAGTAGACTCCCTCTACGAGCAAGGGGCCAAAACACCAGAAATTCATGCAACACAGGAAACAATAAATAAGGAAATAGATGTTTCTGATGGGAAGTAAGCAGCTAATCAGGATGCTAAAGCCTCTGCTGCTCTAAGAAATAGGGAAATATAGAGAAATCACATGGGGTTACAGGTATCAGAGAAACACCGTTCTGTTTGCATCCTCAGACTCAGGTAAAATGCAAAGCCTCCTCATCTCACCTGAGACAGGCTCACAAATCCTGCAAGAGGGAAGTTATTTTTCCTTCTTTCCATAAATAAAGCCAACTAAAACACAAAGCTTGAATAAATATGGGAAAAATAACAAATTTAGACCAAGTATATTAGACAAGAAGCCAGGCAAAGAACACCAAAAACCTCCTTTCCAGAGTGTTTCACAGGGGTATTATCTGTGACTTCTAGAAACATCATCATACATATGAGGAATTCAGCCTATCCTCTCTCAACAGTATTTCTTTTAACATGGTAAGAAATACACATTCATGAAGTCTTTACTCAAAGCCTGAGCTGCAGGGCCTTTATTACCTGTAAATTCCTGTGCCCAGGTAACCCAGCAGAGTCTCACACCAGAGCAACTCACCCCACCACACAGCTGGGCCCTATGCAAAGCAGTATCTTAGAGCCTGAAGTAATTTTTCAGTTTAAGAATTTTCATGTTCTGCAAAGGTCCCTGGCCAGTGCAAGAAAGCTGCTTTTGCTACTTTTGCACTTGATCTACAAGGCAGACCTTGCAGCCATCGGAATTCCCCAGTTTCCACTGGGATCAGCCTGGGGATTATGCTGCTGTTGCTGCATTATGTCCTTCCCTGAGGAGAGAATATAGCAATAAAGGTCTTGACCTTTTACCTTGCAGTAAAAACAGCACTCACGGAATGAGCAGATTCCAGCAGATCTCTAATTTGTGGCCATGCAAGAGCTCTGGTAGGAAGCAGTTTAGAGGACCACATTCACCTCCCGACTGCAGGGCAGCACGATGCTCCTGCTTATTTGAGTCAATTTTACCTTGGGGTTTACACTTCCTCATGATTTTGCCACTGATTTGTTCACACTGCTCTTATGAATTGAAAACAAGCCTTTGAGGGACCTTCTCCAATGTCTTCACATGTCCATACCATTAACTCAGACCAAGAATAGTTCCAGCCTTTCTAAATACAGCCTTTAACATCTCCAGCAGCAGTGAGTGAGAAAGAGAGGCCTAATGGGCCTCAGCCCACCAGAACATATGTTTGTCAGGACTGCAGATTGATGCCAGGATTTATTATGTAAATTATTACACAACCATTTCTTGATTCTCCAGTACCAATGACTTGCTGTGAAAATAGATCATAAGCAGAAAATCAAGAAAGAAACCACATTGTTCATATCTGAGTGTTTTTACTTCTGCCATCCAATCCCCAGCCAGAACATTTCTTGAGATAAATCCTTTAATCCACTAGTGATTGCCAATGAGTTTCCGTGTTTGTGTCTGCAAAGGGGCTAAGAATAGTACAGACAGTGTGGTACACACTGAGAACCAGAAAGGGAAATTAAATAACCTCTGACTCAAAAGATCATCTCACTTTGTACCCTCTGGATTCCATAAGGAAGTATGCTTACACAGCTCAATAAAGACCTAATTATTTTTACAGATGATGGTGACATCCATTCAGCAACCCCGTGGGACTCTGTGACATGGTCTAGTGTTTCAATGACTGCTGGTCAGAAACCTCCATTTTAAAGGTATAAATTCTGCATAATTTTGAAATTATTTGCCAGAAATAAAGGGTTCAAAATGTATGCTCACAGCAGCACTCCTTCCACAGGTGTATAACACCAGGGAAGCAACAGCAGGCACCATGAACCATGGAAAAATGCTTTGCAGTGCCTCAGCATCTTGGTATGGAGCCCATCCTTTCCAAAGCACCAGTCAAAATATCACATAAGTGAGCATTTACAAGCAAAACCACCCTTTTCTCTTGTTTTGATTTTTATACCTGCTCTGAGTCCTGCCTGCTCTTTCCTTAGCTAAGAAAAAAAAAAAAAAAAGATTCATTCTGACCTCTGTCAGAAAGAAACATATTTCAAATTAACAAGCTACCTTTCAAAAGTATCTACACTGCAGACTTAAAAGTGATTGACAGACGAGTAGTTCCCAGTCCTCTGCTAACTAATTTTAGGCACTTAACTGCTGTCACGCAAAGTACCCTAGGAAACAGCAAGGCACCTCCTGACAGCAGCTGAGATCACGGTGGTACAAGCTGCACATTTCTCTCTCTGACTACAGGGGAGGCAGCACAATTATTTTCCTAACTGAGGTGCATTAATTATGTACCTGAAGTTATCCAGGCTTGTGCAGACATAACGTTTACAGAGCATCACTGCACCTGAAGTACTTCTGTGGAGAGGTCACTCTTTTTTAAAGGTTTTAAAGACCCTGTTACATTTTTAGACCTCCTTCCCTCGGAATTAACTGGGAACTGGTGAATGACTCCTTAATGAAGATCTTTCCCCAAAGCACATGTGAAAACAGTAGCTCTGTTTTTCACCTGTTTTGGGAGTCTGGGCACAGCACCAGAGCAAACCTAAGGAGAGCGGGAAGCAGGTTATAGGAAGAAGAAGAACAGCTGGGCAAGAGAGAAAATTAAATGACCACCTCATTGGCATTTCCAGAGGCTCCTGGAGAATCCTGCTGGCTTTGTGATTGATGCAGTTCATGAAGGTCAGGAAGCCAGGAGCAGCAGCCCAAGGTAGATGCCACACACAGCTGACAGTGTTGCTCTTCAGGGGGGATACAGAGGCAGTGACAGCTTGCAGAGCCTCCCTCCGTGCGATGCACCACTTTAACCCTCCATAAAAGCAGGCTAAGCAAGGGCTTGTGTGTTTATCTGCAAGATTAAAACATCCTTTTGGCAAAAAGAAACTTACAGTTTCAGTCCAAACTTACAGTTTGTAACTTACAGTTACAGTCCAAACAGCACCTTTTGTTGAAGGTAAACAGGCTCTGAGGAGAAAAGCAGCACATGCACACATGAAATTGGCCAGGCTTATTTAAGTCTGAAGAGAGCTGAGGATTTCCCAGAGCAGATCTGATAACCTCCCATATGTAATTAGAAAAAGGAAAACAAATACATCCCAGTGTATCTAGCAGATCTCCATAGCTGTGTGTTATGGAAAAAGGTGCAATCCCCTTCTCTCTGCTGAGATGGGCCATTTGAACCAATTAAAATAGAGCAGTTGGGTTTTAATATGTATTTTCACATTAAAAAGAAGCATTATACAAAATAGTGAGAGGTGTAGGCAAACAAAATTAGGAACGAACATCCAGCTCCACACTTCCTACAGCTTCCAGCATGCAAAGAATAAAATGTACATACCAACTTAAAAATGCAGTACCAACCCATGCTTTCTTATTAATGACTTAGGAAAAAAGTGTTACCCCATTGGTGTGGATTTTAAACACCTCTTCCCGTGAGCTGATCCTTAGCTCTAAAACACCTAGTTTTCCAAATGCCAGACTCTTCACTTCAGACACAGCTGACAGAATTGAACGTTTTGCTCTAATACCAGGATACACTACAAAGCAATGTGCAACGTAATGTGAAAGGCTGACTTGAAAGCCTTGGGCCACTGCTGCCAATATTTACTTGTGAAAGTGATAGATAGAGGTTTTCCATGGAGAAAAGCCAAATTTTTAAAAAATAATTTGTCAAAAAGTGTAACATAATCCATTTAATTTTTCTAAGACACAGCCAAATACGTTACATTGGGCATGCTCCTAAATGGGGTGAAAGGTGGAACGGCTATACCCTTCCAGTTTAAATTTTATTTAATTATGTTCTTTATTCTGGCTGAGCCAAATGTCTGCATTCAGCCATGAAAAATGCTACATCAGGCTTCCTGGTCCTGCAGCTGCAGGTGAATTTGGTTTGTAGAAGCTGAAGTAATATTGGAAACTGGTGTCAGCACTTAGCTGTAGAAAAAACAGCACTTCAGTGCAAGGCTGTTCATTGTATTAAATAAAGGCTGCATTTTAAGAAAGTTGTGCTCCATTTTCTTCATTATAACATGTGTGATAGCTGGGCCTAGCAAATAAAAAAGCTTTAAAGAATTTCTGGCACAGAGCAGGTTATGCTTCTACAGCAAGAATTAAAAACAGTATCTAATTATCTCTGCAAGTCTCTTAAATTCTCTGGACCTTGTATTTCCCCTCCATGAAATAGATATGATGTGTATTACCCTCACAAAAACCACCATGATGTTGAAAAATATTTCTTCTATCTAACCCTTCTTTCAAGAAAAAAAAAAAAAAAAAAAGTAGTCTCTTAAAGAAGATTAAAAACCTGATGGGTACATGGGCTTGATGTAAGCTCAGTCACATTTTCCTTCGTTACAGAAGACAGAAAACATATGCTCATATGGGACACAGCAGAGCCTTCTGGCTGCTCTTGGTGAGTTCTCTCTGCTGGAAATCAGAGGTTTTAGCTTTCTGTCAAGGTTTGCAGGGGCCTCTAGTGGAGCCTGTGGGAATGGGACCCTTCCCACTCCCGGCTGCCGAGGTATCCAAAGGAGATCCAATATCCCAAAACATCCGTGCTCTGAGTTCTCCCATCTTCTCAAACGGGAAAGGTGTGAAAGAGCTCATCAGTACAGCTCTTCCATACTTTACACTTTGGGATGGCAAATAGAGGCTCTTCAAATGTGAAGAAATAACTTGATTTGCTCTCTATTTCTTTGCAACAAGCTCATTAAATCCTAACTTTATATTTCTAAATCTTTTATCCTGGTGCCTCAAATTAGTCCTCTTCCCTAGAGTTTCCCCCAAAGTCTCCAGGGCCTGTGGTCTTTAACATGTACCTGACTTCACCCTCAGTCCTGTGACAAAGAAATCTGAGGGTGGTCCCTCCTGACAGAGACACACAGGTGAACTTCCAAAAAAAACTACTGGGACACAGTCTGACCGTGCTGCAGTAATGAACAATGATAAGGATAATTTCAGGGTCTGATTTGCTCACAGGAGAAATGTTTTTGAACTTCATTCCATAAGCTGTCTTTTAAATACTTCTCAGGCTCACTTCAGAAGCAAAACACTACCCTCTGCTGAGAGAAGTACACACAATTTTCCCCACACCATGTGAGGACACATTTCTGCATACACTCTCAGGCCTTAATGACTTCTTTGCCAGATGTCATTTATCATTTCTCTCTTATCTGTCTTGAAATCACTCTCATGAAAAGACTTAATCATCCAAACCCAAGTCTCTGCTGTTCCACTGCAAAAATCTTTTAATAGTTGCGCTATTTCTTCTTCCTCACTTCAGCCCCCAAGGCCAGATCACAGCAGTGTGAGAGGCCCTAAAGCCAGCAGGAATGTGCAGCAGCAATGGCAGTGTTCACTTCAGCCACCACATTATTTAATGGCTCTGAGATAGCTGGCTCCCAAGGCCCTTGCTAGCAGCCATCAGGATCACGAAATGTTGTCAGAGATGTTTGAGCTAGAGGGGCTGAGGGAGAGCCTCATGAAAGTTGAGTCTGTCTAAAACACACAGAGCTTTTTCTCTTCTAAACCTCTCATTTCTTCAAGGGCTTGTACAGAACTCATTCTGTTTAGCTTTTCATTTCAGCTGAATTACAAAACATTGAGCAGTCAATTTAATGATGATATCCTCTTTTTCAGCAGCTCAGCTGGGCTCCCAAAAGAGGCCAGAAGCCTCCGTGGAGGAGGCCAGGGAACAGCTTTGAAGGTAATACTTTGAAGGGAAGTGGGCAGGGAAACTGAGTCACAGATAGAGGAGCACACAGATAGGACGTGACAAGGCCAGAAATAAACTCCAATTTTCCCAGTTCTAGGATGCCATCCTAATCCCTGAACACATTCCTTTTCTTGGGAGGGTTATTTCACAATGAACCGTTAAATCCCACCACCGTTCTCATCTTTCTCTGGCCAAATGATATCACATGTTGCTTTCATTATTGAAAGGTTTGTGCTATCCTTTGGCTCTCCTGCTCCACTTCAGCTCACTTGGCTTGGCCCACAAGCTTTTCAAAAGTACAGTGCAAGTATTTTTCTGTTTTATGCAAAAAGCTTGCCTAAATTTGTGGCAAGGAAAAGGCTGCAGAAGAACTGTATCGTGTGACTCCCAAATGAAACCAGCTGCCTATTATTTCCATGTCGGTAACTTTAGACCAAATTAGGCGAGCTGGAGAGCCAGTCTTTGGCCACCCTTTGACAAAAGAGAGCGCTTATAATTACTTTTATTTACATTTTGCCCAGCTAGCAGGGAAATTTGATCACAAATGTGACCTTGCTGTAGTCTCCTCTCACTCACCCAATTTTGTTGCTAAGCTAATTACAACAGTGTGGAAAATTTGCTTTTGTGGGTCGTTACTTGTAGCTGTCAAGCCTACTAACAAGAGCCCAAAAATCAGTGGCCCCCCCTCCCACAGGTCATTGGCAGCAATTGCACAGCTCTCCTGCAGTCTTTGCCTTGCTTCCTGACAGGCTGTGCACACTTCCACCACAGACCATCCCTTCTGGTAACCAGAATGACTGATTTAAAATCAATCTGGAGTTATTAGGTACAATATTAGACCAGGGAAGGATATTGGCACCATGGGCTCTCTGAGATTAGCTAGGAGTCACTATTGTTGCGAGCTTATCTACAAATACTGCGTGTCTTCCAAAAAGCAGTTCTCACTCTCAAACAGACAGTTAAAGCAGGAACTGTTCCACCAAACATTATGGCCAGAAGGCTGTAAGGTGTAAATTAATTACCTAATAATCTCTTTGGTTATTAAAGCATATTGTTTTGTCTTGAGCCTGTATTTTAATTAGCTCTCTTTCAGCTGCTAGAGAGGACTGCCTTATTTCACCCTCCAGCATTTCAAAACTTCCTTCTCCAAGCTTCTTTATTCTTGTGGGGAGGCAGAGATGAAAAGAACTGGATATTTTCCTCCTTTTTTCCCACCTTACTTCCTACAGGCTGTTCTTACTCATTCTTCTGCCAGAGGTCTTGCAAGGACTACACCTGAAAGTAAAATGACACTGTTGAGTCTATTTCCCAAAGTCAGGCTCTGGCAGTGTGAGTACATGAGAACAGCTACAACAGAACCCTGCCTAGTGGCTTTAACCAAAATTAAAATTTCAGTACACAAAACTGAAACCAAGCTGTGATTCACATCTCTTACCACCTGTACCCTCACATGTAAATGGTCTGTGTCTGTGGCTCATTTGATCTGCGCAGGACTTCTATTCTCTGCACTTTTTCACTCCTCACCTTTTCAAAAGTCAGAGTTCAAAGACCCACACAGTCAATGCTCAAAATGGTTTCTGCAACCCATTGAGAGCTAGGTAACAATTTTCCTGAATGAGGCAGCAGATTTGTAGCAGACAGAAATAACAGATGACATGAAGTACCTTCTTCCTTCTTTGGAGTACTGTGCAGTAAAGTATCTACCACTGATATTATGGGAAATGTGAACATCCAAAAATAGAAAATGGTGGAAGCAGGATGCCGCCTCAGTGCCAGGTCTGAATCGCTATGGTCTATTCACAGCCAGCATCCTGAGGCTCAGAATAAATCCTGCAATATATTTTCTTCTAAAAGGAATTTATGGACAGGAAGAAAGCTGGCTAGTGGTATGAACTCATTGTAAAACAAACACATGCACAAATCCTGGTACTCTTCGAAGGGTAATAGATTCAAATCTACTTCCATCCAATTATTTCTTTATTTTCAGAGGGCACAGTGGAATGAAAGTATTCAGAGGAATGAAAGTATTGAAGCTTTATCTTAACCCTGCCAGATCTGCATAACAAAATGTGGTTTATAGCTTAAGGCAAAAATAAAGTTATTTGTAGAACCTTTGGCTTCCTGGCTGCATATCCCACGGGCTGTGAGCATCCCACATCCTCATCCGGCTCTAAGTCTCCACTTCAGCAGACCTTCAGCAGAACATGTCAGTGAAAGTGAAGAACTCTCAGTTACCCAGCAAGCTAGACATGCAACAAGCTCACTATCTCCTTTGACAACATGGAAGTGCAGAAGATGTCCTTGGCATTCCCAGAATAATTGTTATTTTTTAATTTCCAGAAAAATAAATCCAGAAATAAAAATATCTAAGTTGAGAACAACAGCATCAAAACCCAGATGTGAAAATCCTAGATCTTATGCCCACAGTTTTTGCCCTTCAAAATAGCTCAGAAGAAAGTTCCCAACTCTTCATGGTCCTACAGATTTCATTTTCCTGTGTAGCATTGCCAAGATTTTAGGGTTTGATGCAAGTGACTCTCTGGGATATGCCACGTTATGAAAGTTACCCTTGTAGTACTAAATTAATATATTTCTTTATATCTATACAGAGAGAGATACATAGATATATAGATATTTATTTACCTAAGTACCAAGCTGATAAATATGCTGATAAATAAGCTGATAAACCTGTAAAACAAGTCCTGAAGAGTGTAAATCATAGCATGCTCCTGGCAGAGGCAGTCATCATTGGGTTGCCTGTTGATTTTCAGCTCCTTGCTATTTCTTATATACTCACTGCTTCTAGAAGCTTGCCTGTGTTATCATGACTACTGAGGGCTGGTACAGGAGCACTTGCAGGCTAAAGCCTTTTCCTTTTAGGACTTGTGTGCAATGGCAGAAATGCTCTGTGACTGGTTTCAGAAGTGTCTCTGGCTCAGCCAAACCCCAGACAACCCTTCCCACTGACTGTGTGGCCCATGCAAGGGGCAGAAGCCAAATCCTGGCAGGATTTTGGCAGTTTACAGTACCTAGAATATACATGCTACTGCAGAGTTCACAGACTATTGTTAAGGCAACTTCCCACGTGCTTTACTGTGATTTCTTCTGACTACAACATTTTCAATCATTTAAGCTTGCTTACACTTAAAATTAATTTTCTTCTTTTTGTTTTTTAGTCTTGAAAAAAGAAAAAAATCTTAGCAAGTCCTTTAGTAAAAGTGGCAGAAGCAAAGGTATTTTTATGGAAACTTTGCAATAAATAAACAGTTTGAAATCACCCCCCCACCACCCCCTTTCCTGCCAACTTTTCACCTCGGATTGTTTTCTACTGTGGAGTCACCTTCATCTTATCCTCCTGGATATGTGAGACCCAAAACAGACAGGGAGGCTTTTGCAAAGATGAAATAAAGTGAACAGAGGCAGCCACAGAACAGGTAACTGCTGTGCAATCCAAAGGGCAGTGCTTCAGCAATAAAATGTAGCCTGAAAATATTTCTGGTCCTTCTGCTTTCCCATTAAACTTTCAGAGCATAGCTAAACCCTCCGAGGCAATGCTGGACTTGCACCCACTGTGGGATGTCCAGCCTGGAGCTCCAGCTCCCATAGACAGGGTTTACAGCCAAGAATTAGCACCTCAGCAGATGCAACCCGACACAGCCATTACAATGTTCCCAGCATTGTTACAGTATCTCATAGGGAAGAAAAAGTTCCAGACAGTACTGAAGATTTTACTCCTGAGTCTAATCCTAGACACCACTCTGGAATCCTCTTGAAAACATCTTGCTCCTCTGAGCCTGAAATTATGTGTTTTCAGTCTTGCATTTTTATTATTCCCATTTTATCCTTTCAATAAAGTTAATAAATAGTAAAGTTTAACAGTACAATAAAATGTTCCTTCACAGCTTCAGTTAGTGTCTCTTTAGCCAATCTCAATATACAAACTTACTATAACCAATGCAACATGAATGGAAGCTTTTATTCTTTCAGCAGAAATTTTAAACCCAGTAAGACTCTATAAAAGTTGGGGAATTTTTCTGTTTTGGAACAAATGCAGAAATTTGCTCCATTGTTTTCAGAGTCACTGTCAGTAGGTTCACCATTTCTGGTCTGTCAGGCTGAAGGAACTGATCCAGTTACTAAGTTTACTCTGTTAATAGACCTAATTTCTAAGCCTTAGCTCACATTTGACACAGCAAATTAAGAGCTAGCAAGTGCCAAGCCATTTGGTGTTGTGCTTTGCTGCTCCTCACAGCAGAAGCACTTATTTTAACTTGTACCCATGATTATAGGAGGAAGCTCCCTATTATATGGAATTACAGGCTGATGATCCAGACCAACTCTCTCCACCTCTCTCTGCAGGAAAAGAAATGGAGCTCAACTTGTACTGAGTTGCATTGCAAGCACTTCAAGGCAGCATTTGACCACAAATTTGACACTTGGTCTGCAGCCTCTGACCTTGGCCCTGATATCCCAGCCACAGGAACAGTTCAGAAGAGACAAAATTTCAGTTTGCTAGTTTCATCTATTAGTGAGAGTGAAGCAATCTGCTGCAAATCATTTTAGCATTCTCAAGCTTCAGTGAGGCTGAGAGCGTCCAAGGTTTTGAACATTTTATTGCCCTGCATCCAAATCCATGTGCACCATGATTAAAAAGACTCATTTAACTTGAAAATTAAGATATTTATGAATTATATACTACCTCATTAAAATGATAAATAAGATGGACAAAGTAAGCCTCTTTTACAGCTCTTGTCTCTAAGTGAAATAAGCTGGCAAAAGGATGAGGTTTTGGTTGAAACTTCAAGACACCTGAAGGTCTCCACTGACTTAACAGGGCCAAATATTTTCTCATTTCCAGTTTCTTCTATTATTTTTTCTATTTCCCTTTGAGCACACAAAACTAATAAGTATGTTTTTATCACAAAGAAATAAAGTAGCACTGCTGAAATCTGCAAGAGCAAGTAGGCATGGAAATGCCTTTTTTTTTTTTTTTTTTTTTTTTAATAAAAGCTTTAGTAAAGATGTATGTATAAGCCTTGCAGCTCTTCAATAAGAGCCTGAGCCTGCATGATGCTACAGACCTCAACTTCCCCTGAAGCTGGCAAACTATTTCACAGGGAACAATCTGGTCCCAAGGCAATGAACAATATTATCTAATATATCTTTTCTATCTTGAACCTCTGTGATTAGGTTCTTAATTACATCAGTTGGGGAATATTATGAACAGAGGAAAGTGGATAGGCAGATCCCAGGTAGTTTTTCTCCTGGTGCAAGGTGGGGGGATACTCCCAGTCTTTCACAAGGAGTGCTGGGAGGAAAGAAAGCTCCCAGGGTCCCCATCCACCCTGCCATGCCCAGCCAGAGCCCCTGTGCTGGAGTAAAAATGCTTCAGTTGCAGGCTGTGGTACAGGAAAGTGACAGCCAAGGCCTTGGTGGCCAGCAGGTCTTGCTGCTGCCAATGGTGTTAACCCAGAAGTCATGGATTCATTAAACGTTTCAGGTTGGAAAAGCTCTCCAAGGTCCCTGAGTCTGATCTACCCCAGCACTGCCAAGCCCACCACTAAACCATGCCCCAAGTGCCACCTGTACACTCCTTTTAAATCCCCCCAGGGCTGGGCACTCCTCCACTTCCCCAGGCAGCCTTTTCCACACTTGACAATGGTTTCTGTGAAGAATTTTTTCTTAGTATTCAACTTAAACCTCCACTGCTGCTACTCCAGGCCATTTCCTCTTGTCTTGGTTTCTTTTGACTTGGGAAAAGAAACCAACTCTCAGTTGCAGTAAGCTGTGAATATGTTCTGGGAGAAGTATAAAAAAATAATTTTGGAGCCAGTCATTCATATTTTTTTCTAAGTAAATGAATCAATACTGGCAGCAAGAGATTTCTGTTTCAAAAGGGAAGATTGGATAAACTGGAAGCACCAGTTAATAAAATGAACTAGGCTAGTCAACCAGACAGAGAAACCTGGGGATCTGAATGCCTGCTCGTAATTTCTGCAAGTTCATTAAAGGCACATAAACTCATAAACTCACAGCACGTTCATAAAAGGCTTTATAACACACGGTGCCTGTGAGAGCAAGAAAGTGAGCTGCTGTGCAATCCCAGCAGACTTTCCCTCCTCCTCTTCCCAAGCCATGGTCCACCTCTCAAAGGGGTCTCTCACACCTCACTGGTGCCCAGCCACCAGCCCAAGCAGGTCAGGCACAGGTATCCTCAGCATGGAGTAGTTCTGGTTCCAGGCCAGAGGAAAAGCTGGGATAAAATTTTGTTTCTCTTGTTTATGGCTTCAAAATGGAATGCCAGAAAATCCAACTTACATTAGGGTTTTTTAGAAACATCTTATTTCTGTTTGTATTCAAAACTGTGCTCAGAGTTGATTTACACTGTAATTAAGAAGTAATATTCTTCTGGCAAGTATTACAGCTCCTTAGATATTCCAGTGAGAGCACTGCTTTGATGAAAGCAGGAACAGTGAGAAAAACAAACAAACAATTTTCTCTGCCTGTTGAACTGTGACAACTGTTTTACCTCCTATCAACCTTCATTAATAGGGGAAACAGTTTTATGTTACAAGTATTTTCAATTAAAACTAGGCAGTTCCAAGTTTGTGGAGATCAGCATTTTTTATTTAATTGCAGAGGCTTGTAGATGCCTTTTAGTAAAAAAAAATTTAAAAATTGAAAGTTGTGTGCCTTGTGACACATCCAATTAAGGAATAACCAGATCAGTTACTTACCAGAAGAACTGATTCTGTTTTAAGGCTAAGTCACAAACAGGCACACTTGGGTTCAGGTATAACCAGAAACCTGCAATTCAGTACCTGAACAGGAGTTAAAGATAAGGTATGGCTGTTACAGACTGACTAAAATGCTGGAAAAGTTACAGAACATTTCATTTCTGAGACTCAAGCACATAACACGTAACACATCTTCCCTGCTTTCTCCCTTGTGTCCCAGTCTTACCTTTGCTATCAGATAAGCAAAATAGCCAAAGCTGCAGAGATCTTCAAAGTTGGATTTAATCCTTTCTTTTGACATCTAACACAGAAACTGAGCAAAATGTGTGCACTTCAGAATACTGTGCAACTGGATAGGAGGCACAAAACCCAAGAAGAATCACTTGATTCTCCAACTACTTAGTATCACTTTAAAGTCCAATGGGTAAAAGGTATTAGCAAGGAAATGACAATCACTAAAATAAAAAAGTTGGGAACATAAGCTCTCATACATTATATAAATGGCGTAATAAGCAGCCACAGTAATTATGGGCTCTGAAACGTATAGAAAAAAATCATTTGCAGGTATGACACTATAACGTACTCATCTCCTTAAAACCCAGATTGGATGCAAAGAAATCAGTATTTACAGCTACTGGTGATTACTCTAAGTCTCAAATGTTGTTCTCAGTGCTAGTCTGTGTTTGTAATCTTATTGCTACAGATTGTGCATAACAAAATTCAAGTATACTTAATTATTGGCCTTAGGAACACGGGGAAAGAAATCTTTAAACAGAAAAGAACCTGCCTATGTCTTTCATCTGCCTTGAACTATGAAACAATTAAAAGCCTTGTCTAGTGTCAAATTTTATGAGCACAAAAAGCTTGCCTACCTTCTGATTTTGAGATTTCCACAGCAAAACCTCACCACCTTGGACAGCTACAATACCCAGTGCCTGTATGGGAGGATGTTTTTGTTGGACTTTTTGGGTTGTTTGGGTTGTTTTTTTAAACACAGTGGGTCAACACAGAGTGTAGGAAAGTTCCAGCTATTTTAGAGGGAAAAAAATTAAGAAGAAAAAATACCCAAACAAACTACTAACTGAGTTATCAGTATCCTGATGGTATCAGCTGCACTCACTGTGCCTGATGAAGCCAAGTCCCCATGGGCCTCGTGCTTCAATGGGAAGTGTAAGAAAGGCCAGGTGAGGCTGACTGGAGCCATTGAGGCTAATCTGCATCCACAAGATCCTGGCCCAAATATCTCCAATGTCCCTTTCTCCACGAATTTGGCTTATCTCAAGATAATTGCAAAGGAACAAGTGGTGTACTGTCTTGTCCTTCTGAAACGCAGAATCTGCCCAGTACTCAGCAGTGAAATCCAGGAATTGTCCTGAGCCAGGAGTTTCCTTTAGTGTCACAGTTAGAAAGGAATTTCTAACACATTTACACATTTTCACTTGTGCTGCATGAAAAATCACCCATGCCACAGCCACTTTTCAGCCCTGGTGACCCACAGCAGAGGGACTGCAGACAATGCATAACCTGAGGTAATCTGCCTGTCCAGAGCCACAGCAACCAAATGAAAGGAAAAGATGTCCATTGGAGCCCCAGGCAAGTGGGGCTTGTTTATTCATTCATGTTTATGAACATTCAGCGTTTCAAGTAAACTGAGCTAACAAGCAGCTAATTTTTCAGGTGTTGGCAGGAGTGCAGACAGAAAGAGAACTTGAATGTGCCAGTAGACAGGAGAGGTCACTGGCTGCTTTGAGCAGAAGGACAAGGCTTTGACTCCTCCAGACCCAAGTTCTCCAAGCAAGGAGCTCTCACAGTCAGGCTCATAGCACAATCATCTCCCACTGTGATGTTTTTTAAATTTACCTATGGTAGAGTACCTGCCCTTAGGAGTTTGAAATGGGGAAGTAGATAATAGCAACAGGAAAAAAGAGGGGAACAAAACCCATCAAACAAACAAAAAACCCCTAAGTACTGCATGCAGTTCTGGCACTGCTGCTTTGAATTAAATCGGGGAAAAGTGTTACACAAATTTTCTCTGTGGGCAGAAACAGAAGGCTGACTCCATGATCAAAGCATTGGTCTGATGCCACGCAATATAAACTTTATTTTGACTGTGTTTGTCTATAAAGCTAAAAGAAGCAGTGAGTCCAAGGCAGCAAAGGTGAAGCAAATGGGACTTCAGAGGAGAGGAATGCAAGAAGCAGGAGAAGGAAAGGGAGGAACCCACAGTAAGCCAGGGGCAGTGTAGCAAAGGGCTGCCGTGGTAAGAAAGCCATGCAGCTCATGGGAACCGACTGCAAGTGCAGGCAAGAGACATTCTAATTCTACAGGGGTCTCATCCAGATGAAAAACTCTTCATATCTGCTTCGGATGCCCCATTGTGAAATTCTCTACACGTAAATTTCCTTTGGCTGGAAAGCACTTTCCAGTTGTAGCTACAGCAGCTTTCAAAAAAGCTTCTTCCAGCACTGAAGCTGAACATCTCGTGGGATATAAAACAAGAAAGTGCCACACACAGCTGTGGGACCAGGCACTGTCTGCAGGCAGTGCCATACACGAGGGTCATCAGATTGCAGTGTGGTATTTAGACGAAATTATCGAGACCACAAGACAGAGAAATATTCTGTAACCTAGCCATTAGCAAACTAGACTAATACTTCATTCAGCTCTGGGTACAGTTTCCTCAGAGCAGTTACAGGCTGCACCTCCCACAGAATGCTGTTACTTAACAGAAACAGATAACAAATCATCCTGTTTACTTTGCTTGCAATCTTCACAACAGTATGTAATTAAGAGCATTAAGTATAAGAAAAAATCAACAGGAAAACATGATACAGAGTGAAAGTAGCCTGTTTTAAGTGTCAAGCAAAAGGTTTGTGCTCCTAGCAGAACATCCCTGATCCCAAGGATCATATAAAGTCAACCCTGCCCTGAACTTCAGTTTGAATTTTTGAGGGGTTTCCTGTGTGAAAGAATAATGTTTTGTGTGGGAACTATAGATAGAGCTGTATTATCATGGATCTAGAAGTCAAGAAAGACTTACTGATTTCAGCTAGTCAAGAACCATTTTCTTCCTCATCTTCCTTATCCACCAATAGTCATCACCTCTGCAGAGCTGATAGTTGTGTGGGGTAGTACAACAAAGCTTGCCATCATCAGAAATTAAAATGCACAGCTTTTTCTCTGCTCTCTGTGGAACTGATTGCAGCCTGTAAAGATTTGGATGACAGAAAAGAAGAAATAATCACATGGTGGCACATATTATGAGTTCTTACAGGAGTGCTGGAGAAATCTGACATGATTTTCAATAGAGAGATGTTAGCCTTAGAGAAATTATTCTGAAGCTGACAATTATAAGGAATACTAAATAAATATTACAGGACTACTTTATACCACTGGCTCAAAGAAATGTGAATTAGCCAAGAGAGAAGATTTGTGATTTGTAGTGATATGGCAAGGATTTAAAAATCCACCAGAAAGATAGGAAAGGAAAAGAAAAAAAATAGCAATTTCAAAAGTTTCCATAAATTAAAAATCAAAAATCTTCCTTTGTGTGTATATGTTCGTGTGACTATGAGTAGGAGTCAATTAACAAGGCTATAAAAGTCAGTGAAATGGCAAATGTAACAATGTATTGTGCAGCTGAGGTACAACAGCAGAATAACAAGCACAGCTGTGATGGTGTGGTCAGTACTTCAGAACCACATCAAAAGGGACTCCATGCCCAAAATGACACACCAGGACCTAACATACCTGATTATGGATGCCTTCCAGCATTTATAACAAAACACTTGGAAGCAGTCCAGTATTTTATCTCAGCACAGTTTCCTGTCATCTTCTATGAGTCAAATTAGCAATTGGCTTTGCAAATCAGCAACATAGAAAAAATGAATTGCACACATAAACCAAACAAGTGTAAAATAAGAGAGACAGTAAAACACAGCTTCAATGAAACTGCATCCAGTATTTGGGGACACTAATTATTTATGGGAAAGATAGAGGAGCTTCTTCTCAAGAAGTCAGCACAATAACATTTGTAAAGCTCTGATAAAACACAAAGAACCGTGTAATCTTCTTTCAGCCTGCTGGAGTGTAAAAGAACAACATTTCTAGAAGTCATTAGAATTTCAGAAGTGGATAGTAGGGAGACTTGTAAGCAATTTTTTTTTTTCCAATTGGTGTAATATGTTAATAGCAAAATAGAAGTTCTGTGAAGTTTCTGTCTCCACTACCAAGACAGAATCATAGAAGGAAAAGCATCAGAGAGCTTTGTGATGCCAACCTGCAGCAGCAGCTCAGTAGGGCCAAACTCTTCTTGGCCCTTCCAGAACACACAGCTGAGGTCTCCCATTCAGGGTCATCTTCTGAGCATCAAGGAGATCAGCAAGACACCGAGCAAATCTAAATATTCAGATCATTTGCAGTAGATATATTCTGCTTATTCCCTACCTTTTGGTATTTTGGCTTTTGGTATTTTTCCCTGCTGCACAAAAAGTGACCGAGCAAATGGTTTCTCTTTCACACAGCATTTAACTTTGGAACTCCTAGAGTGAAAGGGAGAAAGACAATTGCTCTTTTAATAACAGAAATCTACTTTTAAGATGTAGTGAATGTTCAAGTCATGAACTTCTGTTATTCAGAGAGGACATGAAGAACCTGCACAGGTAATGGGGACTGCCTTCAATAGCTCAAGTTTTCTTACTGTTTTTTTAAGAAAACACCTCAGTGGGTACCAGTACTACCTCTGCAGGAGGAAAAAATCAATCAATCTGTGTGACACTTAGAAATAAACATGCCAAATGACCTTAGTTAAAGGCACTATGAAGAGTTTATCTTCATGAAGTTATAAAATATGTTTCATTCTAGAAAGCTCATTCAGTGTAAAAATTCAGCAGAAATTAAAGCCTGGGTTGTTTTCATGTGAGCTATTTAGCTAGGATAACATCTATAATGGATGTGAGAATTTATCCTGACTCTGACTGAAGTGAAAATTACCATCTGCTCTGCATTAGGATCTTGCCACCCAGTCTTTCTGAAGTTCCTTTTTTTTCATTAACAAATCCAGTGCCAAAGGATTTTTCTCTCTCCCTGCTCTAATCCAGTTTACTTCCTCTCTGTCAAATCTGTCAAGCAGTGAATGGTTGGTGCATTTCTGTGCATGTTTGACTTCAGCTGGTCATGGCAACTGAACTGACACCTACCCACTTTTGGACTACTCCCTTTTTGAAAGAGCTGATGGGAAAAAAAAAAATTTACTTTGTTCAAAAGCTGTCCTCACATCAACTTTAAATAAGTAGCTCTTCCTCCATCCCTGGCACCAGTTGCTCAATTGCTTTTGTTTCTCTTTGGATTTTTTCAAAAACAAAATCTCCTTTGGTAATACAAGCCATGCTCACCCATGTCTCCTCTGGTTTAATTCCACTTGGACTCCAACTTTCTGAACACAGTTGACTGTGTATGTAATGTTTCAGATAAGGATTTGCTGCATTTTGTAAAGGCAGTATAACCACTCAAACGTCAAGGAAAATACCATACCAAATACCTCACAGTTTTTATTTAAAGCCAAAATGTATCAGTGAGCACAGACCATAGAGCAAAACTCTAACGAGAGGCTTCCAAATTAGCAGAAACTTGAAATAGTGCAGCCTAAAATTCTTCTTTGAAGAATTTCACATTTTTACACTTAGGGAAAAGAAATTGAAACCTAATCTAATTTTATTTTTTTTAAACAGTATTTATTCCCTCCAAAGCTTTCCTAGGGAAAAGTCAAACTGCACCAGGGGGTTGACAGACTGTGGACATCAACTGCGATATAACTGAGGAACAACATGTTTTTGTGCACTGAGAAGTGTAAGGCAGAGAGAAAATCCTAAAGGACCAGAATGTCTCAGGATGGGACTGGTTTGAACCATCCTGGATGCCACAGTCAACGAGCGAGTGAAATTTCTGTGTTCCAATGCAGACTCAAAGAACTGGAAATCTCTGCCCTGATTTCCACGGGGTTTCAGTCAGGCCCAGGGAAAGCTAAAACTCAGCCTCAGGTAAGCCTCACAACAAATGCAATGCAGGTGTTGAGGGGCTGCTGTGGCTCAGCTTCAGATAGCTGTGAATCTGTTTTTCAATAGGTATTTCACAGAACATCTGGATCCCAAAGTTAAACAAAAATGAAAGTTTTGAAAAATATTATTGTAGCTCTGATGAGAAACCCCCTTAAGTCCTTTTTTTATTTTGTGAAGATTTGAATATCCTGATATTGTTGTAGTTCATGGGCTTGTGTGTGAAAAACACAAGGATTTCAACTTCTCTTTATAAGGAGTTATTAGTTCACTTTAAAAATACCCAGAGAAGTGTTCTGTATTTAGAAAAGACAAAATCTTTCTTTCTCTCTCTCCCTCTCTGTCTCCAAAAATAAATCAGGAATTTGGTTCTCCTCTATACTCAGTTATTTTCTGCAGAAAGAATCATAATATTTCAATTTAAGATGATGCCTTCTTGGGTGAGAATTTGACAAAAGCTCTCATCTGTATTTGCCAAGAAGTGCAAAAAGATAATGCCTGAATGATTTTCACCAAAAGAGCAAAAAAAGGTTACCAAAAAATGTTTAATTTTATCCCATGTGTGTTGAATTCCCAAAGCATACTGGGGAGGGAACACACTCACCTCTGCTTAGTCAGGTCATTGTGGTAATCCTGTCCCAGATTTAACTGGAGCCTCCCACTGGGGATGACTCGATGTACCTAATCAGAAGATGATGAAAGGATTTCAGGTTCTTAGGGCTTTCAAGAGAATTTTTTTCACAAACAAAGAAAGCTGTTTACAAAAAAAAACCCAAAAAAACAAAAAAACCAAACAAGAAACCAAAAAAACCCCCAAAAAACCCAAAAGAGTAAAAGAAAAAAGAAAGGAGAGGAAGAAGAGGAAGAAAAAAAAAATAAAAAGAGTTTAATGATCCGTACTGCTACAAGCCTGTGGCTACAGCTCTACAGCTGCCATTAAGAACTCCAGTGGCAGCAGCACCTGCCTCTCCATAAAGCTGTCTCTCCCCATCTATAAAAAAATCCCTTTCCTTCACAAACACAGGTACCCACAAAACATGCCCTGTGTTTTCAAATGTTAAATTCATTGCAGGCACCCCACTTAAAGTACCAGAAACCTTCCAGGTTTTATAAATATTTTTTTGGAATAGGAGATTTGTTGCTTAATTAAGTCCCTTGGAGGCAGCATGCTTGGAATGGATGGTAAGTTAAAACCTTTATTTTCCTCTGCCTTTTTTCAGCAATCCCTCACAGATCTAGTTTTTAGTTTAGAATTCTTATTTATCCCTGTAACTAATTCCACTTCTGACAGATGTGAAATTGCCAAACTCATATGAACCTCTACCAGTTTCTTTAGTAAAGTAAGTTTTCAATAGAAAAATGAAAGAATCAGACATCAGCAAAAAGGACTAAAACTAATGGGTTTTTTGCTCTCTTAGCAAAGCTCTCTGTCAATTCTCATGCCCTAGGATACATGGAAATAAAATTAACACTGCAGCCAGATTTCTAAAAGTGTCATCTGATAACAAAGAATGTAATGACAATATTTGGAAACCATAAATTGTCCTACGTACAGAGAATATTACCCAAGGGTGCAGATAATCCCTTTGGTTTCTGTCTTACCACTCCTAGGGTAATAAAATATTAGTTACTGCACTGTCCAAATAATTGCACATTGAACTTTTCCACTCAGGCCAGGCTGGCCTTAGAATTCCAGCCTGGAGCTGTGTCCAGCCAAGGTCTCAGCATCCCACCACCTGGCAGAGCAGCTGGCAGGGCCATGCCAGCTTTTTGTGTGCCACCACCCCGTGCCACCCACACCTGGGGCACACAGGGAAGCAGCCCCTGGCTGGTTGGGGAGGTGATTCTCCCACAGCCATGCACGTAAATAAATCTAAATCTTTCATCGTTCACCAGGTGTGGCTGTGTCTGGGCTGTACAGAGGCTCTCTCATGCCCTTTTGATTAATTAACAAGGAAGCCTGCAGAATAATTCCCTGCTGCTGAGACCTCCCTCTCATAATGTGCCATGGATTGCAATAAGCTCCACCACTGTTTCCTCTGCCCTGTGCCTTGCCCTGCCTGCCCCTGTGAGGAACTGAACATTTTTACAGCTGGGAGCCCCCACCTCTCCCTCCCGAGAAGAGGCCATCCTGCTGCACAAGGAGCAGACATCTACTCACACATCTCTCTCTAAATCATTAAAATATAAATATCACTGTTCTATTACACAGCTGCAGATGAGTACCTAATAGGCCCCAAGCCCTTAATCCTTCATTTGTGAAGAGTGCTACTTCTCTTCCCTACCAAACTATTTAATGATGCTGAGTTCTTCCTTGCAGGTCTAAACCTTCCAATTCTTGGAATCAAAGAAGACAACAAGTTTATCATTATGATGTTAATACAGCTACTGCAATACTATCCCAATAATATCTTCAAATCAAACAACTTACTTACAATTAATCATTTTCATCTTAGAAAACTGCATGTTCAGACTTAATCAGAGTTACAAAGAATCTCCAAACACAAATTACACCGTCCAAGCAACTGATTTTGAAACTGCTGACCAAAACACTTGCACTGGGTAGGAATCAGAGGCAAGACAAAATTTCCCTACTGTTTTTCAGCAGGACCAGGACAAGCCCCATGGAGGTTTTTCTGGTCTTTCCAGTATCACCATCATCTGCAGCCACAGAGAGCATGAGGGTCTGTGCTGGGCCTGCCCCACCACAAGCACAATTTTGCCTCTTGACATCCTTGGTTGATTTTTGTTTGTTAATTGTTTTTTTGTTTTGTTTTGTTTTTTTCCCATCAACCCAAAGACGAGATATAAACTGGTCAATGCAAAAGAAGATTTTGTTACAGCCAGAAATCTAATGAGACTTGCTTAAAAAGAACAACCCCACAATGAACTTTGACGAGAGACCCAAATTTAAGTGCCCATTCATTCCTACACAAAGGCTAATCATGTAAATCCTACCAATCTGAAAGGCTGCTGTACCTCCAAGAATATTGTAACCCAGCCCTTTCACAGCTGGTATGAAGGCTATGAATTAAAAACAGAACAAAACAAAACACAAATGAATAAAAATAAACAAACTGGAAAAAAATCCTTGTTATGAAACATGGGAAGTTAGAAAGACAAGCTTTACCACCACACACTAAAAACTTTCTTGCCCCTCCCTTGACAGGTATTTTAATTTGAGGGATTATTTCCTTAATAATACTGCTCTAATAGAGTGGTAGTGAAGCATTTGTTTTGATCTGCAGAACAGAATGGCTCTCTTTGAAAACAAAAAAGCTTTATCCCAGAAACCCCTACACTTTAATAGCAGTTTTTTCACCCAAACACTGCTGTCACACTTCCTCCCGATGAAGACCTCTGCTAAATCAGTGGAAATAAATGAAGTGAAATCATAATAACGTCTCAGACATTTTATTCTGCTATTCTAGACACTGCTGAAATCATGTGAAAATAAAATGTGTAACCAAAGCCATGTAGCTTGTCATTTACCTCCACTGTTTTCATGACACGAAAGAAACCACTTACAGCTGGAAGCAAGAATTCCTTCAGAAAACATTAGCCAGAAGAAACACCCAGAGTAAAATCAAAGAGAAAGCAGAAAAACAGAGATAATGAAGTGGAAAGCATACTATCAGGGAAAGAGAGAAGATGACAAGGGACCAAATTGCACAGGGCTAGAGAGAATTGCTGAGTATTACGTTCAGACATTGAAGAATAAAACACTTGCGCAAATTAAATGGCAACGGCCTTAATTGGAGTAATAAATGCTTTTATCTCCATTTTCGTAACAATGACATTTCTAGTAAGGATCTTTGTGCTGCTAAAGTGTTGCTCCAAGTTACCAGAGAAGCAACATATACCAGAAGAATGAGATAATTCAGCTGCTTCTAAGCAATGTGGAGATTTTGCACCCTCTGCAGGTCCAGGAAGATATAAAGAACCTAGAAATATACCCATCCTGTAATAAAATGCATTTTATAATTTATTTATTGGTGCTTCATTGCTACGGCAAGGTCTGTTTTCCCCCTTCAAGACATTCCTGAGTGTTTGCCTTCCCAAACCAAGTCACACATAAGATTTCCTTTTCCCTCTCTGTTTTGTCCCCAGCACAGAGGATGACCCTGCCAACTGGGTTCAGGGCACTTGCAGTGACCACAAACCTTCTTCAGACAATGTGCTTTCCTTCCCTGCTTGGAAACTTTAGAAGGAAGGGCTTTTAAATGACCAAAGCCTATGGTACACATAGCCTCACCTGAACACGATGCCCTTGTACTCCACTGTCTATTGTCTTTTTTCTTCATGTACTAGTTTACATTCTTTGTGCTTCTCTGCATGAGACACTTCTGATCATACACAGACTGAAAAAACAGCAGCCATCACACAATTCCTAGCAGAAACAAGATTAGTTCAGGTATAGCAGATCTTTTCCCAGTGTCACTTAAGGAAAAAAAAAAAAAAAAAAAAAAAAAAAAAGAGGGCCCAATTTATCAAGTTTATTTATATCAATTTAATCATGTAATGAAAGTTCACTGTAAAAATCATCTAACCTAATACTCTGCCACAAAATATCAATATAAAGAGAGATAAGAAATTAAATCAATTGACTTTGAACTTTATTTCCTCAAAAGAAAGTAATCCCCCAAAATATTAAAAGAGAAAAATCTTGACAGTGCCTGAGAAAAAAAAAAAAAAAGAAAAATAAATAAGACTGTATTTAAGATGAAAGTGAGTTTGATGGATTTGGTAAAGCCAGTTATATATTACTGTGCACCCTTATCTGATACAGCTGCTCCAGTACATGTCCCACTGCAGCAAATATAAACACAGGCAGCAATTGATGATGAAAATTTGTGATGAAAAGACACATTGGACTAGTCTCAAGTATATTCCAGGGAAAGACTCTAGACCACTTTTCCTGATGACTTCAACGTGTATTTGAAACAGACAGCTGCTTTCAATTGCTTTTGAAACCTCCACTGACGTCAATAAGAAAACAATGTCAGCAAAAGATCTACGATAAAATAAGATGAGCTTTAAGAGCAACTGTGCTTTTCGTTATTTATTTTTAAAGTACTTTGTTGCTTCCAGTGGGACTCAGATGAAAAACACATTTACATTTAAGAGTATGACTTCCCCAGTTTTCCTGCCTCTCTCCTTTCTGCATCCCTCATTTCACATGGCTAATTTCACACCCTGGACCTCCTACACAGAAGCCACTCCTAAGTCTTCCTCCAGTTTCTCCACCAGTTACAATTCTACTTTCCTTACAATTTACTAAAGATCAGCAATAGATTTGTTCTCCTAAAGCACTGTTAGCAGGTTTTACAGATTATCAGCCTAAGGAAGAACTAAGATAATTTGGAAAAGAATATGCACTGCAATTTAATTTTCAATCAAAGACCTACAAGTATAATACTTTCTTATTAAAAGACTACAGCTGACATCCAGGTAATGCTAATATTTATGGGGGTCACATAAATACATTAGGAAGGTTGGAACATATCTCCAGCTAAAGAAACAGCTTTAAGATCAAGAAAAATTTATGCCAAAATTGAAGGATGAATGGCAGCATGCCTTGCCCACAATCTAGGGAAAGGTGAGGCCTGACATCTTCATTCTTTTGTAACAGCAGACAGTTTTTCATGCTTTCTTATACTTCTAACAGTGAAAAGAAGGAAAAAGAAAACCCATTTTTTTTCTCTTCTCACTTAAAACATGGTTTTGTTGGCTGTTTTTCCTAAAGGTAGATAAAAGGTACACTTTTTGTAGCAGGATTGTTAGCATAGTCCAGCTTTGTTAATAATTTGATTTTCTGAATAGAAGAAAATAA
This sequence comes from Certhia americana, assembly GCA_018697195.1. Classification (NCBI taxonomy): domain Eukaryota; kingdom Metazoa; phylum Chordata; class Aves; order Passeriformes; family Certhiidae; genus Certhia; species Certhia americana. The sequence continues at coordinate 60,328,497 of CM031879.1, read as the reverse complement.
AATTGTCACTTTTCCTGCCCTGAACTGGTTTCAGCACATGGTTGTCTTCTTTTGCCATAGATTGTAAAATCCCATTTGGAAACTGATCTGCAGACAGTAACAGAGCCCCTTGTTCTTTTACCCATAGGCACCAACCATGCTGAAAACTCTGCTGTAAGATACAAGTCCGTAGATAAATGAGGGGGGGAAAAAATTAACTTGGAGTGTAAGAGTGTAATAAAAACAAACAACTCTGTTTACATAAATGTGGTTACTTGCCATTTCTACATGTGTGAGTCAGCCTAGGCAGCTGGGACAGCCACAAACTCAGACCCAAAACACAAAGAGAACATTAATTTCTGTCACTTCACCCAAAGCAGCACCTGGACAGAGGCATTCCCAGCTGCAGGAGGTCACCTGAGCATTTTTACAATCACCAGTCTTCTGCTTTAAACTCACCCCTCCCAACGTTAATACACCTCCTTCTTGACACAAGAGCACCTATTTTAGTAAGGCCATTAAACAAAAAGCTGACAATTCCCGTGCAGCAGCAATGACAACAGTGAGCCATCATTCACCCCATTTAAAAATCAACTATTCCCAGTTACTAAATGTAAGTATCTTCTCAGGTAGTTTTTGGACGCCACCCTGGCGTAGCTGTTTGCTCCTATTCAGAAACAAGGGCCTCTATCAACACTTCAGAGTGCAAAGAGCTGGACTGCTGCCACACCAGAACATTTCCTCATCCATCCCAACCTTCCTACACTCTTCTCTGTGAGCAGCCGCCCCCGCTTCCTTTGTATGGCTGAATCCCAGGTGATCTAAGCTGTCAAGGTTCTTATATGGATCAAAGGTGTTGTCTCAGCCCTTTTCAAAAAACTGCAGTGGAAGAGCTCCCAAATTCAGAGGAGGAAAGGAAGAGGGGGAGGGCTCTAAAAGCAAGGAACAAGCAGCAATCAGACTGCACAACTGGTGAACTGGAGAAAGCCCTTCCAGGATTTAACTCAAGGCTCTTCTGAACACAGTTAAAATGTGTGCTTATGAATGTGGCAAAGGAGAGTGTTAGGCTGCTTAAAGACCTTACTGTCAAAGGTATTAGTGAAAGCAGGTTTTAACATAAATCTGTAAAGACGTAATTTAACAGAGTTCAGTGGCAAGATTGACTCCATTACTTACTACACAGGTGAAGCATACAAAGGAAAATCTCATTAGAGTCAGCTCACAATAATTCACATGGAGACCAGAGATCCAAAAAAGTGAAGGTGCAAAGGGTAATGGTGCAAAAGAGTAAGGTGCAAAAGGGCATAGCAGCACTTAATCATTGACTAATTTAATATTTATAAAGTGATGCAACAGGATTTATTAGAGTTACCAGAGTGACATGATTACAGATCCAAGATAGTCCCATTGCTACTGTACTTGAGAGGGTATTTGAATCAATTCACATGCACACACACAGAGACACAGAGGGATCTGTATCTATCTGTACAAAGGTACCTGTACAGTGCAGTGCAGTGGAATACTCCCACTGGATGTCTTTGCATCTCTCGGTGGAGGAATGGAGTTACCAGCCCAGGCCCTGTCGCCAGCTTTAAGCAACAGTCCTCCAAGAATCACAAACTTGATCACTCATGAGCTCTGAGAGGAATCCCACTCGCAGAGAGGTGCTGGCACAGCCCACTGTGGTCCAGGAGAGCTCAAAAGGCCTCACTTAGCGCCTAACAGGAATCCCTAAGGTTGTAGAGCAGCCCCAAAGAGAGGGGAGCAAATGCACCACCATACTGGAGAAATAGGACATAGCTTGGGATTCAGTGGACATAGCTCTGGTGATTCTTTACAATGAATTTCTAACCCTGCTCTCAGAGTTTTGGTGAAAAGTGTCACTTCAGCATTACTAAAATTGGTGTCTTGTAACCACTCCAAAGGCAGCTGCTGCAGGGAAGTGATCTCAGTAAGTACTGAAAATCCACAGCTTGCTGGTAAATTTGTGTACTGTCCATTGCCCTCATGGAGGGGGATCAACCACAGCATTCTACAAATGTCCTTCTCACATAAAAACTGTCTTTACTGCTGAGGTATCACTTCCTACTGACACTGTCAGTATTTGCACAATATCACGTACAATACCATGAACATGATATTGTGCAAATAGGACTGATAGAAGTAGTTCCATCTCAGCAAGAGTAGACCTTTCCTGCTCTAAGTCATTAGGGCTGGTTTACTTTTGTTTTTAGAGACAGGATGAGATCATGCAACAATTCAGAAACACACTGTGGACTGACAGGGAATAGCATAAAAGGGAAAAATTTGGGAGGGCTGACTGCCACAAGTATCCTACAAGAAGGCTCCCTGCAAAACGGTCACCTCCTGCACAGTGCCAGCTACACTTTGCACAGCACTGCCACGTTTACCCTGCCCACACCCACAGATTTGGGGATGCAGAGGGCTGGGTGCCCCAGGAGGGCTGCCAGGCAGCCCCAGGGCATGGCAGGGAAGTGACTCAGCCAAAGCACAGTGATTAAGTTAATTAATCAATTGAGGGCTTAAATCCTCCCTCCTGTTAGGAGAGAGAGCTGAGGATCCTTAGCCTAGAGAAGAGAAGGTTCAAGGGAGGGTCTTGTCAATGCCTGTAAATTGCTGAAGGGAAGGTGCAAAGAGGACAGAGTCAGTGGTGCCCAGTGCCAGGACAAGAGTCAGTGGGCACCAAGTGAGACAGAGGAAGGTCCCTCTACCATTACAAAACACTTTTCCACTGCAGAGGTGACTGAGCACTGGCACGGTTTGCCCAGAGATGTTGTCTCCCACCTGGACACAACTCTGAGCAACCTGCTCTTGGTGGCCCTGCTTGAGCAGGGAAGAGGTTCAAGATGAATTCTAGAGGTCCCTTCCCAACCCATCATTCTGTGATTCTCTGCTATGTCCCAATCTTCACCCATTGCATATCCTGAAAAGGTACCCAGTATGCCTTTAGACTCACAGGGAAAACCCCAAGTTTTACTAAATTACAAATAGCGATAATTTCTTAACAGTTCAAAAAATCATATTTGTTTCAGTATTGTTGCAATCAATACATTGCAATGTTCTGTCAGCTGTGCAGGAGAAGACACTTGTGACAGGCTCCTTAGCACTAGTTCAAAAGGAAAATAATGCACTTTGTTTCCCCAAGGAACACTAACAGACACATTGACTCATGTTGGTGCTTTCCACCTAAAAACTTTCATCTTGGAAGGTTGGACCTGATGGTCTTGGAGATCTTTTCCAACCTTAGTGGTTCCATGATTCCGTCTAGACAAAACACTCCCTATAGCATTGCACCATCCATGTAAGAGATTTGCACTTTTGCATTTCAGCAAAATCAGACCAAGGAGCACCATTACCCTTTAGAAAAGTCACTCCAAAGGAGGAACAACTCCAAACCAGACACGAGTGAATTTCCATTCAGGTGATAGCGACCCATGGGCATGATTAACAAGGTTATGGACAAGTCCCCACCTGTACCTGCAAGGTTTACTGCTGATTAATGAATCAGCATGGCAGGGTGCCCGAGGGAGTTTCCAGGCTCTTCAGGGAGTAAAATCACCATGACTCAGGTAAAAAGTTGAGGTGAATGGGCCCCAGTCACCACCCTTACTGCATTCAGCAAATAAAAGCAGTTAAAAAATAATTAAAGCCTTTTAAACCCTCATAAAGTCAGGTTTTATATGGTTTTGAATGATGAGTTACCTTCCTCCACGCAGATAAAGAAATCAGAACAAAAGTGTTTCAACAGAAAAGCCTGTACACATAACAGAGTCCTACCAGCAGTTCTCTGCCAGCCCATGCTGTGGCTGAGTTGCAAAACTTCTCCTTGCTCCTCCCTGGCCTGCAGGAAGTTCACTCCAAAATCATTAATGTCTTCAAATGAAGATTTACTGGGAAAAAAATTGTTGATGGCTCTGTAAAACATACAGGTGAAAAAAAAAAAAAAAAAAAAAAAAAGGCAATTATGTGGAGTTTATACCTTCCAGACCAAGATTTATTGCAATTAAGCAAGAGTTTAATAGCTCAATCTCAGCATTTCCAAGTCTATTCTCTACATAATTTTAGTCAGCTCCGTTTGCTGCAGCACCCAAGTGCCTTTAATTATAAATTAAGTAACATGGATATGAAATAGGCTTGGTATAAAATCTTTTCGATGTAATTGGAGATCAGTGTAAGAAGAATAGTGTGGCCCTTTCTGGCCTTAAAAACAATGTACCATTACTTTTTTGGGTGGTTTGTTTTGTTTTGTTTTGTTTTTTGTTTTTTTGTTTTGGTAGGTCTGTCTTTTCTGTCAAATTCATCACATCTCTCACAGTAGCTTTTTCTTTTTTGGGGTGGGGTTTTTTGATTTAGGTGTTTTTTCATATTTGTTTTCAATAGAAGACATCTCCTCTGGCTGCTCTAGTTTGACCATACTGGAGTTATCAGCCACTTTGAAAAATTTGATTCCCTGCTTCTCTGTCTTCTACTTTGGGGTTTTTTTCCCATTCTGGAATGTGTGACAACATCCAAGGCAATAGAAAGATAACAATAAAGCTTGGTTAAGTCAATGGCTTAGAAACCAGGCCAAGGAGAGAAGGAAGAGATTTTGTTTATATTTAAACCCAGAATATGCATTTGCTAGCCAGCTGAAAATACTGTCCCATAAAAGCAGTTTAAATAATGCAAATGCACATCAATTTTAACAAAACACATCAAACATCATGGTTAGTGGCTCAATAATTCATGGTTGCTTTAAAAAGTCTAAGCATAAAATATTTAATTCTCGCTTACATTGTGCGAGTCACAAGATGACATCAGTAGGACTTCCACAGCATTTAAATTGGTGGTCAGGGATCAGTAATGAGCCAGGAGGAGTTTATAGCAATATAAGGAAAAGAAAAAAAGTAGACTCAAGCAGCAAAGCATCCCTTCGGAGGTAACTAAACACGCAGTCTCTGTGAGATGTGAGATGCCGAAGGTAGGGTGCTCAACTTACATCAGCTTCACGCTGAAGCATCTTCTCCTCTCGACAGCAGCCCAGGCCCTCCAGGCTCTGGTTCCAGATTTCCCAGGCACTGCACTCATACAGTCTCCTGCCACCTTCAAATACCGCTTTTCGGCCGATGCAAAAAGCAGGGGGGTTATTTGGGCTAAAGCGCTCGGGGTGGACAAGCTGAAATCACAAATCCCTTGTGCAGCATCTGACACCCTGTCGGCGCTGGCTGAAACTTAAATTGGGGGTCAGGGAGGAGATTCCTGCCTGATGGCACAGCAGGGAGCACACCCCTCAGCACAGACAGGGAACACAGCAATCAGCTACAAGGTAAGGCCACATTCCCTTTTAATGAGTTCCTCTGTGAACAACAGGTGAGCCTAACAGTTCTGAGGAAAAATATGAAAAATTCAGTCCATTTCCCACCACTGGAGTGTTATAAATTGTGGCAAATAATTTAATCTAGCCTTTGCCAATTAATAAATTTTATTAATTACAGCAAGCAGTAGTGAGCAAAACACAGCGCTGGGTGTGACCTGGGAGCTCTTCTTCGCAAGGTCCACACACCTCCCCTCTATCCCAGTCCTTTTATCAGCTTTCCTTCTCCTGTATTCGTCACTCTTCCACTGTACTCTGTGTCTGTGCGGTGTGTGGCTAAGGGGGTCTTCTTCCTTCGGGTGGTCTCCTGAGGAAGGCTCTGTATCTTCTTCCTCCATTTCTGTGCTGGTACTGTAACAATCTTTTCTACGTATGGTTACAGAAGTTAGCTCTTAACAATGCAGCTATGCATAAATGTTTGGCAACTGTCTTATGATTCTGTGGTTTGTTACTTTTTACACAAAGTTCTGGTTAGATTGCACAAACCTACTGCTGACTTTGTATTACACGAATCTATTGCTAACTTTGTATCTCTTACTCTACAATGCTCTGTTAGTCCCACAAATATTCCTTTCTTTATTTGATGAACAAAGACCTTTTAATAAGCAGAACTTATTTCATTACAGGAGGATGAGAAAATCCTCCAGTGGACACCCATCGCCTCAGGCAGAAATTCCCCTGGCCCCCAACAGGCTCTCTGTATGGCAGCTGTGGTGCCATACAATGAAGATTGATACATCATACAATGATTAGGGCTGGACTCGACGACTTTGGAGTGCTTTCCAACCGGTCCCCAGCAGGACCACGTCTGCCACCAAACCATGTGCCCAGGTGCCACATGCACACACCTTCACAGGGCTGGCGCTTCCACCGCTGCACGGCACAAGCCAGGCGCCAGCCCCGAGACATCGCTCCTCCCTCACAGCGACACCCGCATGGTGACCCTGCTCCCTCACAGCGACACCCGCATGGTGACCCTGCTTCCTCACAGCGACACCCGCATGGTGACCCTCCTCCCTCAGAGCGACACCCGCATGGTGACCCTGCTTCCTCACAGCGACACCCGCATGGTGTCCCTCCTCCCTCACAGCGACACCCGCACGGTGACCCTCCTCCCTCACGGCGACACCCGCACGGCGGCCCTCCTCCCTCACGGCCCCCGCGGCCACCCAGGGAGGGGCGAGGCGGGGCCGGGGCAGCTCCGCTGTTTATTAGCGGCCTCGGGCAGCCCAGGGCAGGCTCCGAGTGACGGACGGACAGACTGAGGGACTGCGGCACCATGGCCATCCCCTGCGTGGAGCTCAGCAACAAGATGAAGATCCCCGCACTGGGGCTGGGCACCTGGCAGGTACCGGCGCTGGAGGGAGGTAGGGAGGGTGGGTGGGGATCCGGGGGGAGATGCCGAGATGCGAAATAATGTTAAAATCAGCGAAATAGAGAAGGAGCCGCCCCTCTAAAAGTGGGATCCGTGCCCTGCGTGGGGTCGGTGCCGCCGGCCGCTCGGAGCGCACGATGGCGGCCGCTTGTGTAACCGGGCGGGCTGCCAGGAGCGGGGGGGCCGCGGGGGCCAAGGGGGAAAAGGCAAACAAAATATAAATCAGGGGCTGGAGAAGGTGGAAAAAAGGAAAACAGAGGGGAAGCGAAAGAAACCGACGAAAGAGAGCGACCGGCAGCGGCTCGCAGCCCCGGGCTGGGGTCGCGGTCTGAGGGGGATCCCTCACGTCCCCGCCCTGGCGGGGAAGGTCTGGGCAAGGCGGAGTGGCGAAACTCCTCGGGCAGCACAGGGAGCCAAGAGGGGAAATGGCAGTGGCAGAGCTGAATGTCTGGCAGAAACAAGCTCCCTTGTTCCCTGCAGAAGTGCTGTTCTGCCTGGAAACTCCGTCGGATTTCAGTTAAATGCAGGTGGTGAGGAAACTCCGGGAGCTGCTGGAAAGGGGGACTGTGGAGCTGTCACAACACTGAGCCCTGGCAGGGGGACATGGCTGAGCTCATGGTTGCCTTCGGTTTGCTTTCAGGCTCCCCCGGGAAAGGTGGAAGAGGTGGTGAAATTTGCTATTGATGCCGGCTACCGCCATTTCGACTGTGCCTATTTCTACCAGAATGAAAATGAAATAGGGAACGCAGTCCAGCAGAAGATCAAGGAGGGAGTGGTGAAACGGGAAGACCTCTTCATTGTCACCAAGGTACAAGGATGTTAAATGGGGGATTTAGCTTTTCTTGCAGAGAAACGCCTTGTTGTGCCTGTAAAGTAACATAGGGACACCTATTCCCTTCTCTGACTTTTACTTCATGGTTTCCTTTGCTGTGTCTTAAAAGTTCCATCCTGTATTTGCAATTTGGCTTTATCAGGAACCGCTGACAACTTAGGAAAAATACCACGGCTATCACTGATCTAATAATTTTCTCACATCAATTAGGTCAATTATACTGGGTATTCAATCAGACACCTTATCCCAAGATAAGGGGAAAAGAAAAAGACAAGACAGTTTTCTGGATTCACCAGTGCTATGCAAGACATTTGAAAACTGTGTCATATACAAATGGCAATCCTGAAAGGGAACAGAAATCAAAGTATTTTATGTGTGTTTTCTTCATTCCTTTATCTCATCCAATTGTCCCAGAAATGCTCCTTGCAAAAAAGGAGTTCGAACTAATACATTTAGTTCAACTAATAAAAGTTCAACTAATAAATTTATCACTTGGGGTTTTCACCAGCAAAGCCAGAAAACTTTGAGTATAACTAAGCTTTTCCACATTAAGCTTTGTTTTTATTAAAGAACATGGTTTCCTTTAATAATACTTGTTCTTCTATTTAAACAACTTGGATTTTGATTTCAAAAGTGAAGTGAAATTGACAACTGTTCTCCATGTGGACAGTTAAAAGGGACAGAAGGAAGGTATCTGTGAGCTGCTCAATAGTCAAAACTTAGGCTGGAAAAAGTAATTGTAATGCTAAGAGCTTTGCTGTGTCAGATGCACTTGCCAGAGTGTTGGATTTATATCTGAGAATATCTTCTCATAAGTGGGGATCCTGACTCCACCTTCACGACAGCTTTGTGGTATGGTTGTCCTGCCTTGACAGTGAAATGTTACATCCTCATCTTCAGCATGTCCTGACTGAAGTGGGGAGGGAGTTTTCCTCCCACACCTAAGTGAGAGGCTTCTGTCCCCTGCTGTGGGAGCTGTAAAGTGACAGTGGGGCTTGGTCTCTTCCTACAGCTGTGGAACACGTTCCATGAGAAGTCCATGGTTAAGGTGGGACTCAAGAAGAGCCTTGCTGCACTCCAGCTGGACTACCTCGACCTCTACCTGATGCACTTCCCGATGGGATTCAAGGTAGTCCTGCTCTCCACACCTGCCCAGGAGCAGTCTCTCATCTTTGCTGTGACCAGCTTCATTATACAGCTGGGATATGGGGTTCATTTGGCTCCTCCCTGATCCCATGGTAGCAAGACTTTGGTCACTAAAGCAGCAGTGTGTTTTAGCACAGGGGTCTGGCTCTTCATGCCTTTTGGAGTGAGGAGGTGTGAGCCCCCTGGGTGTTCTGGTAACCAGCACAGGATGGTGCTTACAGCACAGACATCTCGGGTTTTGGGGATGCTGGCTTGGTCTGAAGTGACCAGCAGTGAAAAAAGCATAGCACAGAAGGAATCTGTTTCTTCCCCCTGTCTACATCTGTGTAAAATAAATAAACTAGAATAAAAAGGCTGGGGGTGTCTGTGTCCTTCTCCCCAGATCTGCCAAAGTTACATAATCATTATTAATGCCCACACTCTGTGTGCAGGGACTGATTTGGGGAAATATGGCCCTCATCCAGAAGGGAATAATAGTGGACATGCATCAGTTCTAGTTACAAAATATGTTTAAACAAGCTGCTAACTTGCTGTCTGTAAATGCAGTCCAACGTGCTAGTACAGTGTAGGAAATTCACTTTAAAAGTCTGTATTATCTGCCCTGATTTAACAGGCTGGTGAAGAGCTGCATCCTCTGGATGACAAGGGTCACAGTATTCCCAGTGACACAGATTTTCTGGACACATGGGAGGTAAGTCAGTATTTGCTCTTCAGAGCAGGTATCAGCACTAAAGATGGAGCAGACACCTGTGTGCAAAATGAAATTGAGGGAAATGTTTGGGAATGAAGGACAGCACACAAAATTGTATTTCAGCCAGACAGCTGCTTATATCTCTTGCTTTGGGGAGTAAGAAGGGGATGTTTTTAGTGAGGCTAAAGAGAAGGAAGCTATCAGCACTGTAGGTGCCATTCCTAAAATACTTGGATACACACAGTGGTAGAACCAACCCTTCAGATTAATCTAGGTGTGGCTGTTAATTTACTGGGCGTTCATAGAGTTAGGATTCTGTTTTATTAACTGAGATACTTTTATGTAATCTAATATAGTTGTTTGCTCATTTGCCACAAGCTTGAGAGAAATAAAATGATGTAGTTTGACAGCAATGCCACCAACTGATCCCTTGACCCTGGTTGTCCTTACTCATTAGGCCATGGAAGAGCTGGTGGATGCTGGTCTAGTAAAAGCCATTGGTGTCTCCAACTTTAACCATGAGCAGATTGAAAGAATCTTGAACAAGCCAGGACTGAAATACAAGCCTGTAATGAACCAGGTGAGAATTTTGTTTCTGTTCCTCAGATAACCTTGCAGTCTGGAATCAAGAGAATGGGTTAGATTGGAAGGTGCTTTCAGGATTACTAGATCCAGTCCCTTTCCATGAGGCTGGAGCCTTCCATTTAGAAGCATTCCTAAATACATTTGGAATGTGTGTGTGCGTATACACATAATTAGAGTATACCTAAATTCATATAATATATAAATATCCATGTTGTATAGAAATAATTTGTATACTATATATTTAGAGTAATCTTAAAAATATTCAGCAAAATCCCCACTGGGAGTTTCTGCACCAGCATGGGACTATACAGGGATGCACTGGACTTACTTATTTTTCAACATAAACTAAACCCCCCAACTTCATTACAGAAAGGAGGTTGAAGAGTACACTTACATAAGAAATTCTCACCACATTCCTCACAAACATAATCACAGGATGGCAGCAGCTGATTTTTTTCCATATGCAACTTCTTTGCACTCAGCTGAGGGTGCTGACTGCCCATCTCTTCCAGATGGGGAAGTTCCAGGGCAGTCCCCACAGTAGCTCAGGACTAAGTTACCTGCTGTAGATGTTTGTCATGTCACTATGCCTGGTAGTGAAGCTCAGTGCCCAGAAACAGCTGGGGTGTGGACACAGCCCTGTGGTTGTGCTGTGGCAGGTAGCAGCTGAGCAGTGTCCCTGTGGAACACCTGGCTTCCAGGACATCTTACCAAAATATCTATCTGCAGTAGTCCAGGAAGGCTCATTTCCCAGATTCCACACAGATAACACTTCCATTCTTACCTATTTTTTTGCTTTCTGTGGGTAACATGTAGCATGAGAGCTCTGTTCTCTGCTAGGCCTCTAGATACTGCTGTGGCATTAATAACTTCTTCCTAAGATGGATTTGAATCACGGTACTGGAAATCAAAACTTGACATTTTCTGCGACCCAAGAGGGTTTAAAATGTAATGCTCTGCAGCTCGGCAAAGTCCGCCTCCTTATCAGCCATCTTTGTGTGCTTGCAGGTGGAGTGTCATCCATACCTGACCCAGGAGAAGTTGGTCAAGTACTGTAAATCCAAAGGGCTTGCTGTGACTGCTTACAGCCCTCTGGGCTCTCCTAACCGCCCATGGTAAGAGAGCACTGCAGCCTTTCTCTACACAAAACACTGCAGCTGAACTAGGAAAATTGATTATTATTATTATTATTAGAAAAATAGGTAAATGATGCAGGTAAAATGAGAAGTTCTGTTGTCTTGCTGCAGATTATGTCACATGCTCTAAGGCTCCTACAGGGAAGCTATCACCTTTTCACTAGCACCATCTCTATTTTGTAACAGGGCTAAGCCAGGGGATCCCACACTTATGGATGATCCCAAGATTAAAGACATTGCAGCTAGACATCATAAAAGCCCTGCCCAGGTAAGTTGTCAGAGCAAACTATTCCTCCTCCTCACATGTCTTACAGGCCAGTCCCAGCAGATGCTACTTTCTCTAGAGATGCATTATAATGGGGCTGACTCTTCATTCTGCCCAAGTTCTTAACAACATCCATAAAAATTATCAGCTCTTTTCAAGAAGGGCGTGAGTGCCAAGTTTTGGGTTGGAGTGATCAGTAATGGTACATGCTTACCTCAGGTGTTCACCTTCCTACATTTTTATTCCTTTCTCCAGCTAAGTTATTCTTCAGAGGAGTCCTCTAATTTGGAGACATACTTGATTGCCTCCAGTCTGCTCATGTTCATAAAGAATTATTGAAAGCTGCTTGATTATTTAAGATTTTTCTTTCCTCTCTTAGTCTGCTAGTCACACAAATGAGTTGTTGCCTGAGTTGTGCAGAAACTGTGCTTCAGACAAAGCCACATGTTCATGTGCAATCAAAGACAATCATATTTTAAGACAGGTGGAGCAGGACTAAAACATTGTATGCAGCAGTTACTTTTTGGGGGGATGACTTTCAAATTCCAAAAATATGTTTTTCCTTGTATGGACTTCCAAAAAGCTGAACCTTCGTGAGGTACTTACCTGTGAGCCCAAAATAATCTGTAGTATCATTATGCCCATTGGATCTGAGCACTCATATAATACAAGCCAGAGCATCATAATTTTCCTCCCCCTGTTACTACCCTAAACGAAACCAAAATAAATCCAGGTAAAGCCACAATGTAGAAACAACATAAGCTAGAAACAATTAGTTTGCTGGCAAACATGCGAGCAAATCCTGGCATATCAAACTCCTGTGTGCAAGCTGGTGATCTTCCAAAGAGTGAATATGGTTGTAGAAGAATAAATTGTAGATTAAAAAAAAATTTAAAATCCACAAAATGTGTTTGAATAGTTTGCTTGGGACCTCAGTGTTCGTGCTCCTCCTTGTTCTTTCCTAGGTCCTGATCCGTTTTCTGATCCAGAGAGACATCATTGTCATTCCCAAGTCTGACAAACCACACCGTGTTGAGGAAAACATGAAGGTGAGGTTCCCTTTGGAAATGCTGCTGCCTGCTTTTGTGCAGGAGGCACCCACAGCCACAGCCCCTCTGTGTTTCCAAGCAGCACCTGAGTGACTGGAAGGGGAGTACAGAGATTTGAAGACTGGGGCTCATACCAAACCATCTGGGGAGAAGCATTTTGCTCCTGCTAGGAGAGAAATGGGTTACACCAGGGTTGTCCGAGCTCTGCTGCTGCAGAAAGGAAGCCCCAGGTTTGGACCTGTCCTTGGGGAAAAGCTTAGCAAGTCCTTAGGGTGTAAAGGAACCAGCTGGGAACAAGCACAGGACCTGTTTGAGTTTGTCGCACTTTGAAGCCCTGGCTGCCTTTGGCAGTGAAGTTTATCTGGATGTTTGCTTATAAGGTGTGGCATCTTATACAACACCTCTGTTGCTTTCAATCCATGGTGAGAGGGTTTGGAGCTGTTTCTCCCATGAAGCCCCTAGCAAGAACTCTTGGATGATTCACTGTGAGGCAGCTCTTAGCAGTTCATACCCAATAGCCCTCTCCTGTAGAAGAAAATTTCCCTCCAGTTCCAGTACTTGTGACACATCCTGAGCACCCAAACTCTTCTCTGTGTGCATTACAGCACAAAGTCCAGTGGTGTTGGCATTCAGCCACCCAGAAATGCAAAATCTTGCTGTGAACAGCACCTCAGAAAGAAAGGAACAGTCTTCGTAACCTCACGGGCTGTTTTTTGCCTGAGACATATGGGGATTGTTTAACTGTGCTTGATGCATTCCTACCTCAAGTCCCGAGTGCATGAAGCACACTTAGGAGCTAACTACTCACAAAGCTAACTAAAAAGCTTTTTTTTTTTTTCTCTTTTTTCTGCTAGGTGTTTGACTTTGAACTGTCTAAAAAGGAGATGGATGTCATCCTCAGCTTTAACAGGAACTGGAGGGCAGTTCCAGTGGTCCAGTACGTTCCTTATTATCTTTACTATCCTTTTATCCTATTTCTGTCTGCATTGTCATTCTCCCCGACTTGAAAACACACATGACCAAAACCAGGGAGAGCTCAGACTGTAAACTTTAATGAGGCATGTCCTGGAACTTCGGGAGGGAGATGGATTTGGAGTGTTCCCTCCAGCATGTTGGTGTTGCAGGGGCTTTCTCAGAAGCCTGTGTTCAGTTTAGTGACAGCTGCAGAACTTGAGCCCATTGGCAGTGGGGGAGGGAGACTGCAGCAGGGAAATGCTGCTCAGGGTACTTCCTGCACCACCTGAGTAACAAGGTCTTTCTCTTTTCAGAGCTATCAACCACAAGGATTACCCATTCAAAGCAGAGTATTAAATGCAGGTGCTTCCTGCAAGACCTCCATTGAACTCCTTCGAGATTAGATGTACTCTGCAGCTTGATCTTCATTTCTTCTTCTGTATGTGATAATCCTCATGAGCAGTTACTTCTCCCTCCTTTTTTTTAAGGAGGAGACCACTAACTGATGTAAGAATGCAGCAGTAAGGGTGGGGATTTTGTAAGGATGCTTAGGAGAAATATGGTTTTTATCAGTGGTAAAAAGACAATGTCTTTTGGTTTCCTTTTTATGTGGTCTTCCTTAATTAGAGACATGTTTAACAAAAAACTAGTGACTTACTTCCAGTGTGGTCAGTCATACTGACTTGTGAGTCACTGTCAAAGAATGCTCTAATTACACTGCTCTTTATATATCTGTGATTTTTATAGAGTATTTCTAATGCTTTAAAATTTTATATGAATAAAGTTCTATTAACAACAAAAGTTGATCAGTGTAGTCCTTAAATTGTTTTATATAGTTTGGCATGTTCTTCTAAAGTCTGTGATTTTACAAATTTTAATACAGATAGAAATAAGTTTCTATGATTTCTGCACAAGGACAGGACACACAGATCACTTTGTGGCTTATCCTCCAAAACAGGACTGTGCTCTAGCTGGGACCCAAAGACCAAAGCTGAAACCGTTGCCTCCCACAGCTCTTCCTCTGCATAGCTAGAGACTGAGCTCCTGTGTGCTTGGTGGGGGGAAAGCTGAAGACAGCACCACGGGCAGAGATAACTGACAGTAAAATCCAGCCAAAGACAGGGGCTACCTCCAACACCAGCCTGGGACTCACAAATACAAACTGAGATTTTGGCAACTCTGCTGCCAGCATCCAGAATATTTCACTCGGACACAGGCTGGCTTTTTCTAAGGAAGGCATGGAAAAAACTCTTCTTCAAACTCCCCCAAGCAAGCCCTGAGACAGCCTCACGGCTAATTGCTCTACAATAGTTTCAGACAGATTTTGCTAGGCCAAAGCCAAGCTGGTTTGTGGCATTCAGGAGAGCCATCTTGAAGGGTTTTTCACCTTACCTCACAGGGACTCAGCACAATTCCTATCCCACTCGCAGCAACCAGTCCATTCCTACTCATTAACAAACAGGGGGCTGCTGATGGAAATATCCCATTTATTGCAGATGCAGTTTCAGAATACATTGTTTGAACAAATTGTTTTTATTGCAGCTATCAGATGTATTTGAAAAACTCAGGAGTGTTTACAAAACCCCCAAACAAAAATCATGACAACTCACAGACAATGTCAGGCACAGTTTCACCCCCCACAGCTTCCTTCGTGCATCTCTACATGTAAACAAGATGTTTCAGCCAAGCAAGCTTTGGGTTGAAATAGAACATTACACTTCTTCAGGAAGAAGGCAGAGGCTGTAGGACATGGGAATGGTGAGAAGGGAGCTCCTGGGGTTTCTAATGCTCAACAAAGCTGTTAACAACATGCTCAGGGGCTGCTTGAGTTTATGCTCAGTTTATGCCACCCATACACTGTAGGATGTAAATGCTAAACTGTATGGCATGTAAATCCAAACCAAGCTGACGTCTTCTAGCCATGTATTAACTATGTACAAATGAAAACATCTGTAAATAAGATATTCAGGAGAGAGAGGTAAAAAGAAGCATCATAAAGATAAGAGAGGTTTACTTCATTTTTGGTGGACCTGGTGTACGGCACTGATGGATGGCAAGATTTAGTGTACAGTCATTTGAAACAAGCTCCAACTCTCTTTACATTTTTTTCTTTTTAATTATGGTAGTCTTATATAAATTAAACTACAACGTTTTATATAAGTGACCTATTTTTGACCCTCTATACCCTTACCTTTTCCTCTTTTAAAAACTATACTTTCTTTTTAATTACCCATTACTGGGCAACTGACATTTAAATTTTTTTAATACTTATCTCACCTTACCTCTAATGACAATTAAGAAATCTTACTATAGAAAAGTGTGTGATTTTGTCTTTATTTTTTTAAGCTGTGATATTGGCTAATTATGTATGTTTATTGCTAAATATAATACTCTAGCACATATTAAAGCATTCTACCATTAGTAGTGCCTTTAGGCTAAACTTTGTAAAGCTATGTGTGTATATATATTCTAGACTGCATTCAATTACTAGTCACTAACAACAAAAAGAAATACCAGTACCGCTGTCAGCTAACATAATTATCCAAATTCAGGTATTAACTTAAACTAGAATGGAAAAACTGATACTTAAAAAAAGTATAAAACAAAAAAAAAAAATTAAAACATGTTATTGATGCAGTATTTCTCATGACATGGGCAACTTACAGAAAATATTACATTGTCAACTAAAGATATTTCTTCCATGCCTTAGTCTAAAGTGCAGAAAGAAAAAGACTTCTGTATTACAAAAGTAACCGTTGTTTTTATAGGTTCACTGCACACCTTTCCCAAGCAACTTTACATGCCTTTTGGGTTGACCTCTAATGCCAGCTGAAATCACTGTTCAGATACATATTTCTGATTATCAGTAGGAGAATCTCTGTATTTCACAGCATGGGTTTCTTTAGGAATAAAGGCTCTTGTGCAAAGGCAGTACTATTCTGATGAATGTCTAGACTGATTATTAAATACAGTGCTAATATACATGGTTTTAACTGGGATAATGCAAAAAGACATTTTGGTAAATAAACATAAATATAAAAAGAACAATTTAGCACTTTTTCCTTTTTTTTTTTCCCCCAAACTGATTGGTCCAGCATCTTTAGTGGCCTTCTACGGTTCTTTCTCAAATTGTCTCAAACCTGCTGAGAGAGAGACAGATTAAATATGGCTTGAAATAACCCAAACACATCTCTAGAACAGAGCAGGCACAGCTCTCTGAGGTTAATGTGCAACAAGGCAGGACACGAGCTGGGTGCTGCCCTGCTCATGTACCGGGGTTGCTCTGAGCTGGTCCCCAGGAGGACAAAAATCAGGATTTCAGCCTCTGAGGGTTAGGGTTAGGGTGTCCAAGCCCCTGTGCTGGGACTGCTCCTGTGGCTGGAGAACATCTTTCATGGCAGCACGGCTGCACTGACACTGGGCCAGCCCCAAAACCGCTCTCCTGACACTTTGAGGAGCAAAACAATTCTGCTGTGCACGACTCCAAACCAAAAAGAAAAGTTCACAGGCATGCTATACCTCTGGCTTTCCATAATACCACTAAAAATGTGTGTGCACACATTAAAGTGTAGAAAACCAAGAGTTTTTCCATATTTCATCATTTCACTCTTAGTAAAGAATCAAGGAATGTTGCAAAGCATCCTTAAAGCTATTACACTGATCAGTGAACTTCCATTCTTCCCTACTGCTTCTTAGCCATACAATTAATTTGCTTTATTTGGAGGGCTTTAGGTTAATCTAAAATAAAAAGCTAAAAGGGCTATTTTGCTGATTTCTTTCTGTAGAACTAGGTTGTGTTTCACCAACCAGTGGTTTCAAAATGACAACAGTGTAACTATTTTTGCCTTGAAAAGACACCAACAACCAGCTCCAGCAAAAGCAGTTTCCCAACCATCCACGTTCCAGTGATATTGCAATGAAGTTTTTGAAAGGCAAAGGCAAAAAGAGGTTTTTGGCATCAACGTGAACAGCTGCAGAATTTGAAAACACAGGTACACCTGTGCAAAAATGTGGCAGTGTTTCTATATTATAATAGCTATTACAATATCTGCATTGCATTATATGTATATCATCAAATATTGTATGTATTATTTTATTACATACACATGAAATAGTGTATGTTAACATTATATGCATGATTATATTATATAGATGTGATAATATGTATTAAACTATAAAAACAATGTGTGTGTTATGGCATTACTTACCATTAGTCTCTGATTTTTTTCCCATAGCTGATACCTGTTTGAAAAAGCAAAAAGCCATTATTAAAATCCCAAATAGGAGAACATTGCTATTGATAACAAGGAAAAAAATCAACTCTGTGCAAAGGACAGATGGCCCCACATAACACAGCTCTGCCAAACAGGAATATAAAAATGATGCATTGCTTTCTCAACCTCACTGTACATTATTTGATAGATAAAAAAGTGGGTTAGTAACAGAATATTACCCTGTAAATACTGTTCAGAAGTGTTATTACCTTAGAAGAAGCAGCTGGCTTCTCCACTGACTGCTTCTCCCAGAGATTACGTTTGCCAGATACATCTCCTGGTCTCAAATCCTGTATTTTTAATGTCAGAGAACAGAAAGCAACATTAGTTCAGGTTTATTTCCACTTGTTAAAGAAAAAGTTAGGATGCAACTTCCTCACAAGAGAAGCTGAGGAACATCCACCAGAGGTAAACATTACTTTGTCTATCAGTTATCAAGAATTATATTTCACAAAGTAACTCCACACATATCCATGTTTTAAGACAAAAAACAATCCTGTTGCATCTATTTTATATGGTACAGCCTGGTCTTAACTCAGTATGTTCAACTTAGGGAGTGCAGTGAAGAGTTGCTGCACCGTCAGATTTTTCTAAAAAAACAAATCTAATTTTTGCAGGAAAACCCCACGTTTTTTCAGGGACAGTATTTCTGCTAGGGAGGAATTCAAAAGTAGCTTGTCTTGGTTATTTTAGATCAAAATCAAAATATTTTATTAAAAATTGGTGTAAAAAATAGAGCTGGACTTTTTAATACAACAGAAAAGCAGATTCTACTCTGCATCTTTAAATACAGATTTCAGCACTTATCACTGTAGTCCTTCATATCCATTTTAATTTCCATTGCATCCTTTGCAGCCTTAGGATGTGCCAATCACTAGCCTGACAGAAAAAAAAAAAAAAAAACCCAACCAAAAAACAGGTGAGGTAAAGTCATTAAAGAATAGTAGTATGCTCTGAAAATGAGTGTATTATGGAGACTTTCATCAGAACTCCATAAAAAAGTCAATTAGCTTCCTGGGGAAAAGGAGGACTACAAATGAAAATGCCATCTGCTGGGCAGATGGATTGATATCTTCCTCTGTTCATGGCAAACAAGAGACTCCAACAGTTTTGGACATAAGTACTCTCCTTTTCAGGAAGCATTCAAGCACTGCATGGCTTCCAGGATTTTGTACTGGCCATCCCGAGGGAGGTCAGTTCCCTGCACAGGAGAATTTCTACCTGTAAAATGCTCAGTGATGAATGGAAATGAGATTCCTGCAGGGGGTATTAGCACCCAGCAGAGATCCTCCAGAACTGATCATGATCTGCAGCCACACAGGGGTGCTGATGATTAAACCTTGAAGCCAATTCTGCACTTTAAAAAGGGAGTGGTAACAGAGGGAGGAAGAAAGCAACCAACTTTGGTCTTTTCACAGACCCACTTGCAGTGGTCATCATCACAAATCCATTTCCATAGTCCTGAAATAATTTGGAATCTTATATATCTTATATATTATCTTAAATAATTATAGTCAGTTCACTATAAAACTGAAATCTTTGCTCTGCCTTGAATTCAATATTATTCCAAAACCCACAAGAATCTTGATGGTCGCAAAAATTTTGAACATTTCTTTATTTCAGCAGAATGTGATGGGGGTGAGAAGTTATTTGCTAAATAAGAAATTCTAGGCTTCCCTTCAATTTATCCTGACCCAAAAAAAGGTAAAAATCACACATTATAGATGTACATAAGCCTTCATAGTCAATTATAAACAGGTTTACCTGACCAACTTAGCAAACAGACCCCCAAAGAAGAAGAATAGGAGGAGGGCTCGTTCCTTCAAGCAGAGACATTGAAAGAAGAAAGAATAATCTATTGAGAAAGAGGGAAATTGAGACACAGATAGAAACAGTTGGCTGAGGGAAAAACAAGAGATTAGTTTTACATTATCTAAAAGATGCAACTTAATAAAAAAGAGAGAAAAATCTGGAGGCAGATTCTATAGTGGACAATGCTGCAAATTTCAAACTCCTCTTTAGGACAAATAGTGTGAATTGAGAAAGTGTTTTTCAGGCTGCACTTTTTATAAAGAGCAGGTGAACTGACAGAAAAACACTGCAGAAGAAACCAGTTCTTTAACAAAATGCTGAAGCTGGATCATTAATATCCCAAACAATTCTCCAATATGGATATTTACATTCCTGTTCCTCATCCTTCCCCTTCCCCACCCCACAGTTACCTCTCCCTGCTGCTTCCCACAGTCCCAGTTCATCACCTCGACAGCATTTTCTGCTCTGATTCTTGCTGAACTAATGGGCAGGCTAAAGAGCCTTCATCAGGAGTTACATTTAGGCTCATAAAGAACTCAATTATTTCAGCTGTGTTTTAAAACATACTTGGAAGATTTTTACAGGGCAAGGGCCAACCTCCAAGTGTGTCTAAGTGTGCAATCTGGGGTCTGTGGCTGGTAATTTCCAAATTAATGGTGAGCCTTTCACAGGTGGTCCTCTACCAGAGAAATGTTCCTCTGAGCTTTAAGGTGAGAAATGCCCTGTTTCCTCTCTCCATTTTCTGACTGCTAAGGAGTCAGCAGCCAGAGGGCCTCTGTGAGTTTCCAAGAGGACATAAAGCAGAGTTCCTCCAAAGGCCATCAGCTGGTGGAGGAAGCACCCTCTGCCCCAGGAGAGGACCCACCCACTGAAGAGATGGCTGTTCCAAGTTTACTTACAGAAGGTTTTGGAGCAGGGGATTTGTTGCTCTCTGGGGTCTTGGTCAACCACTCGTTGATGCGACTGGAGACACCAACCTTCAGTCCAGCAGTTTCCTGAAAAATAATAAAAACCCACCAGGAGACTTTCAGAATGGCTTTTGTTCTGTTTGCCATGGTTTAGATTTAAAAGCAAAACCAAGCCTGAGTTTAACAGAGTGGGCCTATGGCTTGCTCAGAGACATCCTGTGTGCTCTGAAGGTATTGTCCCTTTGACTTACACAGTGCTGCTGCCCTCTACTTTTCAAAAATTATACACATGGACTGCCAAAAACATCTCCACTTTACTGCTACCCCTGTCTTTACTGCTACCTGTCTAATGTCAGACATAAACATGCTGTTTCTACCAGAAGCCCAAACTCCAAAAATCTTTAGCTTAATAGAAGAGGCATCAGCTCAAATCTACTTTTTTTTCTCTTGTTAAACTAATTTTATTCAAAAAAAGCACACAAGAGAGAAGTGGCCTAGAATTTAAAGCATTAAATCTTTAAAAGGCTAGAACAAATTACTAAAATTTAATTACTATTTGTAATAACCCACTTCAATTCATGGCTCATCATTTTGCCTATTATAAATGCTCAGTGACTTGCATCAATTTATAGAAAGAAAATGTTGCCTTAAGGATTTACATAGAAAAGATAAAAGTCTCACAAATACTTCTATGAATTATCTAGAAAAGATCATCACTATCCTGCCTATTCAAATCTCTTCTGCTCTCCAAAAGAATTTTGCCCGACTCAAAAAATTTCTTTGTACTCTGCTTGAATGACTCGGATGTATTTTTCTAAGATATCTGATGTAGCTCTGGAATGTCTCATAACTGAGCTCAGTAGGTCACTAAATTCTTCCATTTTCCTCAATATTGCTGCCACACCATCTTGTGGATTTCTGAGGTCTTCAGGATCCTTTGGGATATTCCTCACTAGTGATGTTAACAGGAGCAGACAGGCTTACTCACAGGAACATGAATGCAAGGTTTGGTCCAGAGCATAATTCTTTCTAATCACTAGGTTAAATTAAACACATACCTTATTTGGTGTTCCTGTCCCAGAAGGTGATGAAAAAACATTCCCTTTCTCCCACATGCTCTTGATGTTACGGACACCCTCAGCTGGAACGTGAAGGTCAGAAGCTTTAGCTGGTCTTGAAGCCTTTGTGCCCTAGGGAAAAACTGGCATTAAGAGCTGGATTTTCAGGGTGGTTTGACTCTGGGGAATGCAGCATTTCTATGTAGTTCTAGCACTGATCATGCAAGGATGAGGAGGAGTGCCCAGCTCAAGAAGTGCCACTGAGACTCTGTCCCCCTCTTGATTTGCAGTTGCACCCTTGAAACGACCAGCTGGAAAAATGGCTCTCAGTTCTTTTTGCATTTATTTCCTTTCTAAAACCCATGGCAAACCTTAGCTCTGCACACAACCGCATCAAGACCTTAAAATCTTATTTAGTACCTGGGTCCTGGAAGCCTGCCTCTTTCAGGGCCTGAGCTAGGGAAATCCTTTCGCAGACGCAGGGGGAAAGGTGGTTCTGTCATTCAGCACCAGCCTGCTCCATCTGTCCCAGACAACTGAACCTCAGCATTCCAGGGGTAAATCTCAGCAATTACAAAATGTTTGAAACTAGGTGTTCTTTTGAAAACTGGAGAATTGGGTGGGAATTTTGGGGTGTTTTTTTTTGGGGGGGGAATGTGTTGTTGGAACCCTGGACACAAGAGAATTCCTCTTGCACGGTTACTAAAAACACCAGGCCAAATTCATCCTCTTTCTTCACTTCAAAATTCTTGCACACATCATAGATTTGATGAGAATAGAAACCTGCATGAGTGATGCTTTGCCTCTCTAATTGCAAAGCAAGTCAGATTTGGGAATTTGTGGACAAATCAGCAAAGGAAATACTTCAAGTCCAGATGGATACAGTGGTATCAGTCTCCTATGTCACCCTGGACTATGAACCAAGGAAAGGCCCTCAGTTCTGGCTCTTAGCACAGTTGTCAAAATCACCTGGGGTCAAATTCTTCATTTTAATGTGATTTTGATTTCCCTTTTTGTCACCGCTAAATGAGTTCTCTGCAGAGTATGTCTTTTCCAAGAAATTTCACTGTGAGGTGGCAGCCAGCAGCACAGAGCCAGTTCCTTGTTCTGAATAATCTGCTTGGTCAGCTTTGCTCAGGATGGCCAGCAGCTCTGTGCTGACAGGTCTCTCATCAGCAAGCAGAGGATGTGACTGTCACTCAAGATGCTGATGGAACCTCCAAAGTTACAAGCTTACAAAACAGAGTAAATTGCAACATGAAAGGAAAGACATAAATCCCAGGTTTTGTTTAGCTACATCTCTAGAAGTTGGTTACAGATGTGCCTCAAGCACTCTGTTCTTGTTCTTGAAGTCACATTAAAGAAGAGTTTGTGATCAAAAAAACCCACAATTCTTGAAGAGCAAAACAAGGCTGATTAAAGGCCCCAAAGCCATTAGTAACTAGATCCATTTACTGGAATTAACTTACCTCAATTGCACTAGTGTACTGCTCAAGTCTACTATCAATCTTTGAGACAACTGCTGTTGTCTGGCTGGGCTTCATACCACTATAGGAAGTAGGGAAAAAAAAAATAAATCAAGAATTATTATTCCCTCCACTTAAATACTGCTGTTTGAACTGAACTTTCAGTTTCTTTGCTTTACCTCTTTTGAGCAGATTTGTTCAAAAATTCTGTTCGCTCCTCTATCTAGAAAAGAGAGGAACAAAAGCTTTAAGTTAATAAAGAGTCAGCCTGTGCAAGGCCAGCCTGAAATGTCATTTTAAATGTCAAAAAAGTCAATCTGAAAGAGATACATTCCAACAGAAATTTAAGACACACACAAAAGTTTTAGAGATAGGAGCCTATTATGCTACAGATTCATAATAGTGGATATATTTTCTGCATGAATGTTTGCATCCTACACATTTCTTCAGTGCCTCATATGTAACAAGAGAATAAGTGAACACAGAAGGAAGAAAAGGGAAGAAGTCTATCCCATGGAAGGGATTGATGTGCACAAAAACCTATGTCATCCTCACATCTCCCACACAAGAGCAAGCATGTATCTCTTGAGACAGCAAATTTAATAAAGTTTTTCTGAGCTGAAATATCAGACTAGGTCAGGTTTGGAGCTCAGCCACAAAGCCTCCCTTACTCATGCTTCTGGAGGACACTAACAATTAAATTTGGGCTCCAAAAAAGGCATCAGTGCAAACCCTGCTTATGTTCAGGCAGGGTCACTGCTGAATCGGTATTTACCAGCTGTTATTATACAAACCGGTATCTGACATTTCATCATTATTTTCTACTCTGTAAACAGGAAGACATTGTGACATTTCCAGGGAGGAAGTTTCATGAAGGTCTCATATGACTTCTGTAAAGTATCTCAATATTTTGAAAACTAAAAACTCCACCCCTGAATAAAGTTTTAAAACATTTCACATTGGGAGTGGAGGGATGGGAAGTATGTGCATCTATTTGTATTCTGGGTCAAGAAGTATTTTCACCAAACTTCCTCAAGTCTTAGCCACATTGCATCATTCCACGGCTCACCCCAGGCTCTACAGTATCACTTAAAAGTAAATACATGCAAGCAGCTCCAGGGGATTGAAATGATTAATAATCAGCCTGGCTGTGTTCCTGGGGATTCCCCAGTCTCAGCAGAGGCTCTCCATTCTCAGTTCACTTTAACCAGGACTGCTCTGGCATTCGTGCCTTTAAAGCAAGGCAGTGACAGCCGTTCCTGTAAATGGTCCTCCTCAGTGCCTCCAGCAGCCAAGGCTAGCCCAGAATACTGAGTCCCACAGCAATCCCATCAAAGGGCATGCAGGGTTTGTTTCTCAAGCCTTTGCAAGCAAAAGCTCCGGCAGTTCACTTTAGTGCAGAGTTTGCCAAAGGAGCTCACGGGAGGAGATACAGCCACTACCCATCCAGCTCCAAGGCACCTCCGAAGCTCTAAAACACACCCCGGATTTACAGAGAGGTTCCCTCGCCAGGTTTAGCTGGCAGAACACAAGCTAAAAGCAAGGCGGAGAGCAAAGCTGGGCTTCGCCAGGACAGCCCGTTTGGGAGGGGAGATATCACAAGGTGGCAGCACAGGACCGGCCAGAGCAGAGCCCTGCGGGCCCGAGTGACAGCTCTGTCACCTGGGCACGGGCAGCGCCACGGAGCATGCCGGGCACGGCCCAGGGAGACTGAACAGACCGGGGATGGCTCAGGGAGACTGAACACACCGGGGATGACTGCTGGGAACACACCGGGCATGGCTCAGGGAGACTGAACACACCAGGCATGGCTCAGGGAGACTGAACACACCGGGCATGGCTCAGGGAGACTGAACAGACCGGGCATGGCTCAGGGAGACTGAACAGACCGGGCATGGCTCAGGGAGACTGAACACACCGGGCATGGCTCAGGGAGACTGAACAGACCGGGCATGGCCCAGGGAGACTGAACACACCAGGGATGGCCAAACAGGCTGGGGATGGCCGCTCAGAACACGCTGTGCGCAGCTCAGGGTGACCAAACACACTGGGGATGACCACTGGGAACACACTGTGCATGGCTCAGGGTGACCAAGCACTGGGGATGGCTGCCCAGAACACGCTGTGCACGGCTCAGGGTGACTGCCTCAGGGTGACCAAACACACTGGGGATGGCCGAACACACCGGGGATGGCCTCTGGGAACACCGCCTCCTGTGTGCCGTGGTGTGGCAGGAGCTTCCCCAGGGCTGAGTGCTGTCCTAACCAACAGCGCATCAGAGCAATGAGTTACTCCAGCAGGAGCTTCCAGTGTACCCCAGTCTGTCCACAGCTGCACCAGTGAAACCCTGCTGGGCAATACGGGCTATGTCAAAGGACTCAAGGTAACCACCTCATAACTCATCTACAGCATCTTCACTCACTCCTTTATGTGCACAGCAGGAAAACCAGGCCTGAGTAGGCACTGGTGGCACAGGATATGGGTGGGAGGGAAGATGGACATTGTTCTTGTGGTTGTAGTAAAAAGACTAAAGTGGGGTCATTCTTTACCCATTGGAAACAGTGGGTAAAGCTGAGCACCTGCTGTGGGATCAGGAAGAGATCAGAGGCTGTTCAGAAGAGAAGAGTGGAAAAGCAAAACCAAAAAATAAACAGGAAAGAGTGAGGAAGAATCCCCCAGAGCTGAGCAAGGCCCTCTGGCTGGGGAAGCAGGTGCCTTGCATGGAGGGATAAAATCTCTTCTGCACATTCATGTGAGGATTTATTCTAGAATATCCTCAAAACAGTAGGAACAGACATCAAACACACATAAAGCAAACAAACCTGTACACACGTGTATTCAACATAAAAGTCAAATACATTTAGACTGCACAGCAACATCTAAAGGTTGTTTACCCACTGCACAACACACAAACTCCATGCAAAGAATTTAAAATGTCTGGCACATACAGTAAACAGTATGACAAAATAGATCTGTAAAGGAAACAGGCAAAGCAAGTTGGTTAACATAAAATGCAAGATGTTTTCTCAGTTTCAGACCAAGAAATAAGAATAATCTTTTTACTGCATTCATCTTAATAGGATCTTGTTAAATAGCTTGGACTATGCTTTGTCACCATGGAGTACTGTCAAAACACAAACATACTCAAAAAAGTCAATCTGTCAGCCTCTAACTAAACTATGGCCAGAAAGAATGAGTTAACACACCACATGAGACCATGACTTGGGAAACAAAAACCATTGGATATTCCCAGTAAAACTTGTTTCATGGAAAGGTATTACATGCTTCTTAGGAGTTTTAAATTGTACATTGGATATTATGCAACAGATACCTGTAAACGGATCTATAGAAAACTCTTCTCAAAAAATGTGTCAAGGAGGAAGGAGAATAAATAACGAACACAGAAAACCCTGTATTTTAATTTTGCCTCATATCCAACATGTGGAAGGACCTAGTGGATGTCCATTGGAGCAGCAGCTCCTGGGAGAGGCTTCTCTTTTTGGTCCCTGAGTGGCTAACACAGTCTCTTGCTTCATTAAGCACAGTTATGCTTTTTCCTGCTGTCAGCAGAGTGTGACAGTTTAGCTCAGTTTACCTACCAGGCTCGAGTGCTGCCATCAGCATCAAAGATGGGGAAAAACAAAACTCACCTATCCTGTTCCTACTGTTCTGTTTTCCCTCTACCACAAGAATAGCTCACCTAGGAAGAACTGATTGTGTGGAGTCTAATTCTTTCCAGTCACTGCCCCAGCTGTCAGGTGTTGAGAGCAATAATGATAGGACAAGACAGGTCTTTAAAGAAAAAAAGGTCTCTGAAAGTCCTGTCTTGTAGCTTAGCTGTCAGCAGTGCCTTGCAGAGTGCAGGCTGCCACACCAGCCCCTGTTTCCCAGGAGACATTTGCTCCAAAGACAAGGATATCCCAGCCTCCTGCCATTGCTCCCTCCCCTCAACACCTAACTGCTTTTGCATTTCTCTAGTGGGGGAGTTCATCCCTAAAAGGAGACTTACTAGTGAAATAGCCTGTTCTCTCCTGATTAACCCAGAGAACAGAATACAAGGACTCAGTAACCTTCCTTTGCAAAGAAAACTCAAGGGATGAACTGGTCTAAAAGCAAAACGATGAAGGATTTTCAGGAGATTTCATTCTTTGAATACATCATGTTTTGCATGAACTAAATGAAGGAAAGGACAAGCTAGAGGCAGATGGGAGAGCAGCAGAGGTTGTTCCAGACTTTGTCCTTATTTTAAAGAACGCCAAGACACAGGACAGAGGTTGAACAGAGGTTTGGTACCTCTGCAGTCCACAAGGTGTCCACCCAGCCCTGAGAAATCCAAGCTGCTTCTGTCCCTGAGCTAGATGACCTTGGCCTGTATTTACTTGGCATGTTTTCTTTTCACTGTCCCGTCAGAAGTCAGAAAGAACCAGCCCTCGTGCTGCCACTGCCATGACTCCACACTGTGGTAGCAGTGCCTCAGCTTTGAGGGAAACACTGTATTTACCAGCTAAAACAGCAGGAGTTGTCAACACTGGGATTTTTAGAGGCCAGACGAGACAACCTCAGCAGGTTTTACTAAATATAAGCACATATGTATACTTTGTGTTTGTACACATACATTTACATTTGGGCATCCATGAGCTGTGTCATACATGGAGAGGAGTTGCACATCTTTGTCTCTCAGTTCTGAGTCTGCATGCCATGCTAGCCCATGGCCTGCCTGATGGACAGATGCAGCATCCATAGGATGGCAATATGCCACACTGCTGCTCAGTTAAGATCCCTTCTTTCCTCTCTTCTTGTAGCTCCCTTGGCAATCACGCCCTACTTTCCTCATACTAGCCACCCCTATGAACTTCGTTTTGTTCCCAGAAGCTTATCACATCAGGAAGGACAGGGAAGGAGTAAAAAAGGTGCTTTGCCAGACTGTGACCCAGGAGAAGTCAGAATGTGCACATGTATCATACGTTAATTTTGTACTGAGCCTCCCTTTTTTCAGTATTAATTCCAACCACCCACCCACAGCTGTGCATTTGGGATTCTCACATGACTCATGGCAGATCTAACGAGATGATACCTCCACCAAGGGAGAAAACCTGTGCCAGATGCTTTGCAAATCAAAAGGTAACTTGGGCAGTGCAGAGCAGACAGTGAGAAAGCTGCGTACCAATCAGCTGAGACCAGCCTGAGGAGTCAGTCCAAATTAAAGGTAACAAAACAGACTGTCTTCTAATAACTGGATTTTGACATCAAGTTTCACATCAGGTTAATAAAGTGAGATTACTCTCCCCTCAGCTCTTGACCACAGAATGCCAAGAAACAGTTTAGGGTGTGAACTTCTACAGCATTACATATCTACACTGGCCACCCACAGACACTGGTCTGGAATCTGTAGCGTATCACCAGTTTCTCAGAGAGAGAAACAGAGAAAGAGGGAAAAATGTGCAGAGTTGCATGTATCAGATTTTGTAGCAAACAACTTCAACCTAACAAGACACAACACCCAGCATAAAAAGAAAACCAATTGTACCTTGGATGCCTAACAACATTTGAAAAATTCCAGCTTTCCTCTGAAAATACACTTAGAGTAGTGTAGCAGCAGTACAAATGGTATCTGAAAGAGTTTAGCCTCCTGCCAAGTCCAGTGTTTTTTCACACTTTCCCCAAAATTAGGAACTTTATCCTTTTTACTTTGTGTTTTCAAGCACAATTTCCTCCATTCGGAGCCTTCTGTGAATTAAAGCTCCAAATGTATGTCATAAAAGGCATCTCAATAAACAGAAGAAAAGGAAGCCCTCCCAGGAGGGTTGGGAAGAAGCTGTACATTTACAGTGTCTGTTACAGATGTCATCTTCAGCAACCAAAATGGCCAGACCAGGTTTAACTAATTGGAGCAAGTCGTGAGGCTTTGCAATCTTTGTTTACAACTGTGTGCATTCTGTTCCAGTATTTCAGGTTCAAATGCATCTTAGAAGCAAAACGTGAGTCCATTCAAAAACATTTGCACTCTGTATTTGCTAGAACTGGACCCAAAACAGACCTGAATCCCCAGACTGGATCCAAGTGTAGCTCTCTGTGAGTGGAAGGCTGTTTTTGTCCAAATGCCGTTTTTCACTCTACAGTTACAGTTTTAATCTCATGAAGATCCAATTCACGTTTCAATGAGCTGCTACCTGGTTCTTTTCTCTCCTAGTTCCCACTAAGTGGCCTTTTTGACAAACACTTTGGTTTCTAAAATGACTAATGACACAAAATGAAAAAAGGAAAAGATCTCTGAAAACATTAATAGATCTGCAGTTTGAGCTTGAGCTAAGAAAGCAACTGGACTGAATTCCAAAACAATACTCCCAATAATTTCAGTGGGGCCAGGATTCCTTTCCCATGCTGAAAGACCATTTAATTGATTTATCACACTTCTAATATAATATAGGCCACAAAAGACCATTTAGAAATCCTGCAACAGAAGGGTGAGGTTTGTATTTCTTGTTATGTAAGAAAATGAAATCCAGCCCAGTACTTCTAGATGTTATTTTTAGGGGGATTAGACATAAGCTAGAATTCCCATACAGGTCAGTTACAATTAATGATGATTAGGCTGAATATGCTTAAAGACAAAGTAATCTGGCAAGCAAGAAAATGACTGTGGATGTGGAAGGAGTGAGAGAACATTTGTGACTTAATGGTCTTAAGAGATCTTTTCCAACCTAAATGATTCTATGATTCTACTCCAGTTCACAAACACTCCTACAATAAATTAAAGCACAGTAATACAGCTCTAGGTTTCAAAAATACTTTTGTCTTGAAGGTGAAGATCCTTTTTGGAGATTCTTCATCCAGAAGAGACAGCTGCCAGCCTAGTCTCTATTTTTAGGAAGGAACTCTAATTCTTAATCATCCCAATGAATTAAGTCTTTCAACTAGAGGGTTCAGGCTAAGTCTATCAAAGCATTTTCCTGGTTCAAAATACTTGATTACAAGTATTTCAACATTGCTTTTTATGTTAGACTGTTGGTTTGGACTACAAACCCCACTACTTTTTATGTCCTACATAGATGTTAGTGGGGAGGTTACCTTGAGAGATGAACCTTTAGGACTGAAACATTTAAAGGGCTTCTTGTCTTCAGATACCCCATCTTCTGGCATCTTCTGGCGTTTCTCAGCAGCTTCAGCCCTTCTTCTTTCGATTTCTTCCTTCATCCTCCTCTTTTCCTCCTTAAAAAATATGAATGTTTACTTGTATTTCAGGAACTACATCACCATCACAGGGCTGTGCAGCCCTGCAGACATTCACCAGATTTTCTGAAAATGGCTTTTTATGCCAG
Organism: Certhia americana; assembly: GCA_018697195.1. NCBI lineage: Eukaryota > Metazoa > Chordata > Aves > Passeriformes > Certhiidae > Certhia > Certhia americana. The sequence goes on along the minus strand of CM031879.1, from coordinate 60,298,274 downwards.
TTGGAGAAGTTCAGTGATCTGCCTGACAGGTGTTAATGTCAATCCACCACAGTGGGTGCCAGGAAGAATTAGGGTGTGCTGCTCTGGTGTCTCGTCACAGCAAAGTGACCAATTTATTATCACAGAGTTCCACTTAAACAGAGAAAAAGACTCAAGCTCAGTTTCTCTGTATTCTCATGTATCACATTGGTATTATTAATCTGTCCCTCTACTCTGACACTTACTGTGCCGAGGTTAATATTTAACATGGAAAAATCAATAGGTGGCCAAGAAATCCAAGATTAAATGCTTGCAGATCTCCCTCCAGAGAGGAGTTTTGCTTCACGAGCTACAAGTCAAACCAGGAGCCCTCAACACAACACCATTGTGAGCACTGGTCATTGGGGTCTGACCAGCAAGCTATTGTGCAATCTTGGCATCTATTGAGTTCTGTTGTAAAGAGCTTAGTACATTAAAGGAATTGGCATTCCGCTGCCAGATACTATCAGTATTATTCATTTACCATTTGTTTTCCAAACAACTAGGATTCCTAAATGATGCACCAGAGACTTGGAAATCCTATTTGTAGAGTCCCTTGGCAGAGGAAGTACAACAAAACAGATGTGTTGGATACTCAATATTTAAATAGACAAGAATATCTCCCTAATGAGATCTAGCCATTGTAACTATATATAACATTAGCATTCCAGCCCATCTGCAGCAGATAAATTTTGAAATGCACTTTGTAATTCAATCTGTATAATGTCAAAAAAATTCTGTGGCTATAGCACTGCCCCAAGATTTTGAATCCCCAAGAAGATAAGAAATGTGCAGATATCACAGATGAAATCCTGACTCATGAAAACAGATATGAGAGCCCTGCCTTTCCTGAGGCTAGAATTAGAACATTTTTACAACCCTGGATGCTGCACATTTTACCTCAGGCCTTCACTAGGCAATGCTGCAAAGAGTTGTCAACTAAAGCGAGGAGAGTGGAAGCAAAACAGCAATAATGGGATAAACCCAAGTCCAACACTCCATACTTCACACTTGCCTCCTCCTTGATTTTTCTCTCAGCCTCCTCCTGCTTCTTCTTCTGCTCCTCTTCCTCCAGGACCTTCCGGCGCTCCTCCCGCCTTTTCTTCAGCTCGCCCAGCTCCGCTGCCGCCTCCTGCTGCTTCTCCTTCAGCTTCTCCAGCTCCTCGCTCTCGCTGCCACCCCGGCGGCGCCGCTGGTCCTCCAGCCTCCTCAGGGCCTCCGGCCGCGCCTCCTCAGCCTCTGCAGGCCCCTTGGCACCGGAGCGCCTGGGGAGGCAAGAACAGGAGCTGTGCCCAGGGCCCTGCCTTCCTGCCCATGGCCACTGCTGCCCTGTTCCTCCCCATGGCTACTGCTGCCCTGCCCATGGCCACTGCTGCCCTGTTCCTCCCCAGAGCCACTGCTGCCCTGCCCATGGCCACTGCTGCCCTGCCCATGGCCACTGCTGCCCTGTTCCTGCCCAGACCCACTCCTGCCCCCTGCTCAGCAGCAGCACAGCAGCCAGCCCCCCGAAGTGCTGCCCTCCCAGAGCTCTTGCTGCCCCAGCGGGCATCCTCAGGCTGGAGTGTTACCAGGAGCACCTCTGCCATCCCTGCCAATGTGGAAGGAGCCTCTCCCACATGCACCACTGAGCCTCAGAATGGCACACAGATCGATAAATTATAAAAGAACAGCCTCATATAATCAAGCCTTGGTCTGCTAAATTAATAGCTGGCTTGTCATTTCTATGTGCAGCTAAAGGAACTTGCAAGTTCTCGCGAGAAAAGTCTTGGGGATAAGAGTTGGTTAACACTATTGCTCTGTGAAGAACAACTGCACCTGCAATAAACAAGAAATCTGTCTCACAGGAATCAGGGAGTAAAATCTGTAAGGAACCAAGAACAGAGAGATTTGATGGACAAGCAAAATCCCTTTTACTGACCAATGAGGGAAGTGCATACCTTTGGTGAAAGGAATGGATAAAAGGGAAAACACAGCTGAAATAAAAGGATTTTTCTACCTTGAAACTTTTGGTAATCATTGTGTTGCGACACAATGACTACAGAATAACCAAATAACCACCAAATCACTACAGCAACACCTGAGAACTTGTGCCACCCTTACCTTATGTTCTGTGTCATAGAGGGTGCCCTAATCCTTTGCTTTCAAAGGCAAATCTTTTTATAAACCTTCTAGAAAAATATGAGCATCTTTGGGGACAGGACAATTCACTTGACTCAGGGAAAAAAGGAGGAAATAAGAGAGGAGAGGGAACCTGGCAGTTTCAACAGTGTTTGAAAAAAAAAAAAAACAAAACTAAAAAAATTCCTTTCCCTGCTAACCCATCGCTAACTCCACCAGCATGTATGAACAGAAAGGTTGATCAGGTTTTTGCTTATATTTTCTAGGGAAAACACAAGTTTTTAGTAAGAAATTATTAATAGTAACTTTCCACAGGAGGAGGAAGGAAGGCAGGAAGTAAGCCCAAACCTCAAGAATTTGCACAGGTAAAGCATAGGCTTCAACAGATCAGATAGCATCACCTTGATAAATAATTAGCACATCAGTGTTTAGATAAATGTCTGCTCCTTAAGTGTGTTTAATGTTACTGCTGACAAGGAGAGAGGTACCTAAGATTTCTAAGTGTGCTACTAACAAAAAGACAAAGATATTAATGTATTCATGGAATTTTTTAAGAAAGCTTTCTGTATTGTTGGCATGCTAAAGAAACTGGATACGAATGACTTCATTAATCCAAGCAGAGTTGCAGAGTATAATACCACAAGACAGTATAAATCAAAGATTCCAACAGTAATTGTTGGGAGTGACAATACAAAAAACAGATTCCATATAAATTTTCAATCCAGTCAAACCCACTCAAACATGCAAAGATGCTCTTCTTTCAGACAGGTGCCTCATGCAGATGGAGTCAGCCATATAAAAGAGGCCGTAGGACCAGAGCTAAATTATTTGTAGCGTCAATATCATAATAAAATCTACTAACACAGAGTTCTCTGCCCCCACATGATCTTACCAAATTGAATGAAATTTGGTTCTAGCATGGCATGCGCGATATAGGAATTGTATCACTAAAAAAAGTATGACAAGTTAATTTAAATGGCTACAAATAAGAGTTTGTTTCAGGTAGTGATGCCAAATTACAGAAAGGAACTCCTGATTTTTTAAAATGAAAAATACATATGTACAATTGACTAAGTATTGTGAGAATACATTGGAAATTTAATTTGAAATTTCATTTAGCACTTTCAAAAATCACCTGAGGTATGATTTTGAGTGGGTGTCCAGCCTGGAATACCTCTGGTTCAGTTTGCAGAAGTACTGAGAACCCAAAATATTCTACGAGCCTCTACAAAGCACTATGCAATTTCCAAAGATCCAATGCACCTAATGCTGCACAGGACAAAAGAAATCCCTGGCTGTTTTAAGGCTTTCCTGCTTCATTGCAAGGTTGTAGCCTTTCCAGTAAACAAACCTGGGAACCTTAATATTTTTTTGCTTTGCCTCTTGGTCTCTGTGTTGCCAACTCACCAAGACCTGCAAGATTTGGGCCCAAACAAGATGGAAGAGGTCACTTCAGACAGACAAAATGATTCCCCTGGCAAGGGCAAACATTTGGCCTTGAGAATTAAGAGAATGAAGAATGTTTGCCAAGGTTTTCTTAAGAAAGAGCCACTGTGTTCTCTATCAGCACAGAAGAAAGGTTAGCCCTCAGTACCCTCCTGCAGTCAGCCTCAGGGAAATTAGCAGCTACTCAGCTTTCAGCTGATTAAGCCAGTGGCAGAATCTAGGCTCAACATTCTTGTTTGCAGACCTCGGCTGATTGTTTTGGCCTCCTGACAAAGAATGATATTTAAAGTTCTGAATTTACTTTATTCTCATGCTGCTTACAGGTCTTCCCTGACTGGTTCTGCTTAATCCAGAGTAGCAAACAATACACTGGCAGTAATTATCCTTATTTTCCTCCACATCCAACTCCTCTGTTTTCAACAGATTCTGGGAAATCTCTGTTCTCTGCTGTCGACATTGGGAAATTAGTATTGAGGTGCTGGGTGGAGGAAGAGTTTTGTAAGCACCTTTTTGGTATTAAGAAATGAAGCTGGTTGCCAGCTTTCAGACAGGGAGGAAAAGGAAAGAAGTGGCTTGCGGGAGCCAAAAATGTCAGAACAATGTGAAAAAACATGTTACATCATATTTAGGACTTTTGCAGTCCTGTATGAGAATAGGGAGGAAGGCAGGTGGGAGGGGAGATGGGAAGGGGAAGCCATAAAATGGGATTTTATTCTGTATTTCTCTTACTGACTGACGTAGACAAAAAGAGAGATAACATTTTTCTTTAGCCTCCCCTACCCTATTGTGTTCTCCATTCTCACCACTGAAAGCTAGTCAAGTTATATTCTTTCTAAATAGTATCTGATGTGTGCATTAAAAAATAAAAAAAAAAAAAAAAAAAATAAAAAAAAAAAAAAAAAAAAAAAAGGAACAAAGGACAGTTCCAGACAAAGCCCAACTCTGTGGGGGCAGTTCATTAGGAAATAGGCCAAGAGCCCTAATTCGTACCTAAAACCCAACAAACACTGGCACCTCTGCTGATGTTGCCAACCCAAATCTACTCAGCTGAACAGGCTTCTTCACACTTCCATGAAACAGTAGAAGAAGAACAGAAATAGAAAAAACAAAAATAGTGGAAACTTGGAAACTCAAATCTACCTTTTGTCATTGATGCCTGTCTCCCACAGGAAGCAAAGCAAATGAAAACACAACAAAAATATTTTTAGAAAATCATTCTCATGTTATTGATGATGTGACCCAAGTTTTGAGCAAGGCCAATTTCCTGCTGTTCCATCTCCATCGCTGTCTTTTGGCCTTAGGTCAGGGTGTCTCCAGGGTCTTTTGAACTGCATTTTATTTTGAGAAAGTTTGTTTTTCCCTGAAGAATCATGAGGGGAATGCTGAGATACAATAGCAAATCCCATCTGCCATGCTCAGATTTCTCAAAGTGCCTGGAGACCTTAACCTTTCCTTTGCCTGTGTCAATGTAAAAGAGGAAGAGAGATGCAGAAGGAGGAAAATTTAGATTTCAAATATATTCATTCCTAGTTTCCTGCTAAAAGGAAGAACTTAATTTCTGTTTTATGTGTCCCATGCTTTTAGCAGGCAGGATCCTTTTAAATAAAATTTTCACTAGAAAATTGTTACCTTCTTTGAATTTCCCCATATAACCACAAGCCAAATATTTCCTTAAAAAGAAAAATAAAAATCAAACTGTGACACCGCATATAAAAAGGAAGGGGGGAAAAAAAAAAGCAGAAAAAAAAGTATTATTATGGCTAGGAGAGGTTTTTACCTAACTGAAAAATACTTTTCTACACAAGCCATTAATTTCAATGTTTGCCTTGAAATAAAGAAGAGAAGTTCTTTCTAACGTTAGCAACTGGATTGTGCTTTATTCTGCTAATTAAATATAGGTGGGTAATTGGAAATAGGTTACTACAGCTAAAGTTGAGATCTGACTTAAAAATCGAGAGACTGCAAAATCCAGGGTTTTGTCATTATTGGCTTCTGTGTAGATATTAGAAATAAGGAAGGAAGCAAAGCCCCAGCAAAGCTGGGGTCTAGTCTCTACTGAGGGAGCAAGGGCATTTCCATGTGCTTTCTGGGCTTCATGCTGTGACTGCAGCACAGTGGGGACAGCTTAGAAACAACAGCACCACAACCCAAGGAACACATGAGCCACTGCTGATGCTGCCAGCCCAGTTCCCCCACTCAGCAGAGACCCAGAGATGGCCCCTGATGTGCTGTGTCACAGGCAAGCCCAATTCTTACATGGAACTCACCCAAAGGCATTCTCAGTAGGTTTGAGTTTGGAGGCAGGGAGTTCACGTTCTCCGTTCTGTGCCTTTTGCTCAGGAACGCCCTTCTTACGATCCCAGACACTTTTCATTTCCTCTTTGGGTGCTTTACCTTTGTCATCTTTTACCTGCTCAGAAGATGGCACAAATCACAGAACAAAACACAAGACACACACAAAAAAAAGTCAGCATGAGTCAATCTAAATAACAGCTGAGAAACACAAATTTCTTGGCAAGATTGGGAAATGTCTTCAAACTGTTTATGTGCTATAGGGCAGAAGTGGTCTGCAAAGCTCTAACTGGGACCAACTACCACTTTGCTGTCCTGACCTGAATTCCAGGTCAAAGCATCTTGAAGATAATAATATCAGTCTTCTGTGAAAGTTTGCTGTGGCCATGGGACGATGCCACCACACTGCTTCACTCTGCAGCTGCAGCCCCACTCTTGCCTCCCATTGCAGCATCATCCACCTTTGCCTCCTTAAGATTGTAGGTTGCAAATTCTCTGGGACTTGCCAATACCTTTTTGGTACCAGGCTTAGGGCATTGGTGCAATAAAAATAACACAATGTCCAACAAATGTCAAGCTTGTTTGACAAAGGTTATGCTCTTTTCAGTGTCGCAGCAGAGGGACACTTCATTATTGCAAGAATAATGGCCAAAACACAAAATGATCTTTATATCAGAGTGAAGCTTACTCTGACAAACAGCACAGTCCTGCCTGAGGCTGGTCATGGATAGCATTATCAGACATGAATATTTAAACCTATAAAGAAGGAAGTGCTCTGGAAAACACAAGTAAAAATACCCTTCATCCTTAAAAAGTTTTTCTTATGATTCTTAATAGTAATCAAGAATATTGTGTGCATAAATTTCATTCTCCACTACTTCTTCAGAGTTGTGACCTTGAAGTATTTATCAATACCACAAATGGCCTGACCCCAGCATGCTGAGTCATGGCTAGATGCTGGTAAAAGAAGAAAGTGAACTGCTTTATGTATCCTCAGGTAGAAATATCTTCTGTTAGTTAAGACTACCAGCCAAAACAAACTTTCAAAAGCAGCAGATGAAACATTTACCTCCAAAGTATTTATTTGCTTTTCCTAGCTCTGTGCTGGAGGAAGGTTCTAGCTGGCAAGCAAGAAATACCTTCTGTGTAGAATTCAAACGGAGGCCTTTAGAAAATAAATACTCTGGAAGCCTGTTGCAATCCCATCTGCTAACTAGGAAGGTAAAGAATTTCTGTAAGAGTCCTGTCTGCAACACAGCGGCTCTTAGAGGTGTCTTAAGATTCACCTTGAAATAAAAAAGTAGTACACAGCTTCACACCCCAAATCAAAAGAAATTTCTGTTCTTCCTCATCAAAGAACAACTCCTGGAGAAGCAAAACCTTTACCTACAAAGGATGAGTTCAGAGCCTTCAAAGGCAGGATCCCCCTAAGATTCAGGCTGAACTAGGATCAATTATTGGTAGTTATTATCATCCCCCTAAGGTACTGAACTAGGCTGGTGCAGAGCAGCCCCAGTCAGTGCTGACTTGCCCTGAGGCCAGCATGCTGCTCAGAGAAACTGATGCCATGGACACCACGATGGCAGCTCACCCCACGAGTGACTCCAGGAGGGTAAAGCATCTGAGCAAATCTGTTGCTGCTGGGGGATACTGGACATGACCACGAGAGGCACCTGCTGTGCTCGAAGGGCAGGCAGCAGCAGTGCAGACCCTTGCTACCTTCTCCTGCCACCCTCTCCTGGCAGCAGCTCCCTGAGGTACGAGAGGGCAGTTCAGCTGCCCCACAGTGTGTTCCTTGGCCATGATGCTGCCACTGCTCTGAGCCAGGCCATTGCTGCCAGGCCTCAAGGGATGGTGCAGTTTTCTAGGGCAGGGCTATTTGTTCATCCTGAGGGATGCCATCGGACAGCATCACCTTCTGGGCTCCCAAATCAGGGTGAGCCAGGAGCACACTCACAGCAGCAATCTCTGCTGCCTGTTAGCAACCTCCAGCCCCTCAGCCCCAGCCAGGGTGATGCTGAAACCAGCTGTGTTCATTGGTGCAAGATTTCTTGTGCCAGGATGTCTGTCCTGGGATTTTGAGAGCGTAAGATTTCCTTTGCTGAGATTTTCATCAAGACCTTCCTAAGTCTTACTTAAAAAGCCAACACTTCCAGCTGCCTTATGTATTCAGGTCCACACGGGAGGGTTGTTATCTCTTACATCTTAATTGAAATCACTGAGAAAACTAATATTAAAACAATATAGTTAAAATATTAATAGGTTAGGAAATAGCATTTCAGAAGCCAGTGGGATTTATGACAATGTGTCTGCATTTGAGAAAACCATTAACACAGCTTGGCCTCTTCATTCAAAAAGATGGTAAAACAAGATATTACAGAAACATTTCACATCTTTTGGTCTCAATCCTTCTAATTTTAACACCAAAGCAGAGACTGATTAGCAAACTAGCAGAAACCTTAGTGTCTCATTCCAAAGGCAGGTGACAGAGTGAGTTCTTTCCCTTGTCTCACTGCCTCCCTAAATCACAGACTAATTCAGCTTTTGCTGAATTCAAAAAGGACTCCACTTGGAGCACATGGGTGATATTACCTGAAATGAAATAGTTCACATGTTCTCACAAATCTTGATATCAAGCAAGAATATGACCAAAGGCATGGTTAACAAATTTCCAGCTTTATGTATTGATATTTTTATCTCTTTCTATACTATCTCTTCTCTGTTAGATTTTTATGCTATTATTTGAGAGCTGAGATTTCTAAATCTTGAGTTTGAACACCTTCAGACTGAAGCAAATCAGTCACTGAGGTTGGGGCCCTTTGGGCACATTTGATTCCTTACTTGGGCTCAGTGATTTGGTGAGTTAAAAGCTGTGGGCTTCTGGGTCTAGGGCTCCCCTGTAGAGACAACTGCCATCCCCAAATACCATGAGAAAAGCAACTGCTGCAGCACGTCTAGCCAAACTGGAAGCAGGAAATACCAGGAGTCTCACATCATGAGAAAGCTTGTTCTTAGGAACTTCTCAGGTCACTTCTAAGAACCAAAAACTATGCAGAAGTTCAGAAAAAGAGACAAATTTTTTCTTGCCAAATTAATCAAAACCTGAACTTTGAGGTCCAAAACAAAAGCAAAACCTGATTATGTAGTTACACTCTATTCCCTCAGGGTCTTGTTCATGAAACACTGGCATCCTCTTAGCTGCAAGCACATTCAGAAAAAGACCTCACTGAATTTGTATGTCCTGGAAAGAGAGGGGAGAAGTGGAGATGGGAGCCTGATCTTCCATTTTTGTTCACAAGTAAAGAAGCAACAGCTGAGATTTTCAACATTTTGAATGCTCAGGGTGGGTATTCAGCATTGCACAAGAAGTGGGATTCTATTAAGTTGTCTCAGCTTCAGCATCCAAAGATGGAAACACTAAAATCACAAGTAACTTTTATAAGTCTTGCCAATTTCCTGGAATAATCTAGCCCAGTGGGTAGGTTTTAAAAGCATGATGAGAGCTCCAGGGAGACTTGGCCGAGCTCTACATAAGAACAGGCAGGACAACTGTGTCTCAAGTTCCCCACAAATCAAAGTTTGTGGTCAGTTACAGACTCCTCTTTACATTTACTTGTAATATTCAAAGATTGCATGCAAAAGTGAATAGTGGAAACTGGTTCTGTCTTCTTAATATAATCCATCCCTTATTTCATTTGCAGCTATTTCCTCACTGCTCTCTGAGGGTGAGCTAAGCACCTACAGCATGCTCCAGACTCATCTGCTTACTAAGGGCCCTGGAGTGGACCCTTCACAGCCCTCAGTGGTCCCAGTCCACCCGACAGGCAGCAGTCTGTGCTGTGGCTGCCTTTAAGCTGAACCCAAATGGGTCCAGACTTCCAAGGCTCTGTCCAGTCTCTGTCCAGTGTCCCCCTAGTCAGAATCAGGGGCTGTTTTGAGACTTGCTGCATTGAACCCAAACTACTGCACAGCACTGAGCATGGCTCCCTGTGTCCAGCTGAAATACCCTGAAGAGCAAATGGTCCTCATGTCTTGTTTACTTACCACACAGTAAAACACCATGGCACCAGCTCCTGTGTTTACAGTGGAAATGCAATGCAATCTACATTTGGGAGATTTTCTCTTTAAAACAAAAGAAGAATCTTGGGTATGCACAGTTTATATCATGGGGCATTGCAGCTTGAGGGGGAATTATTAGTTAAGGCAGTCAGGTGGCCAAGGAGCCTAGATTATTATTATTATCACTATGATGATGATTATTGTTAGAGGAGGTTTTGTTCATAGGGAAAGAGTTCACAGTAAAGTGAGAGGAAACCAGGGAAGGATGATTAGTTGATACTGTCCTGAAAAATTCATCCCTAGAGGGAGAACCATACTTGTGTTGTTGACTGAACTGAGTTTCCTGAAATATTTGTTGCATAAAAAAGAACAAACTACTTCAGAATTTACTTAATTTTAAGCACTTAAGGACCTTCATCCCTATTTATTTCAGCAGGATTACCCTTGTTCTTGAAGTGGAACAAAAGCTTAAATACTCTGCTGAAGAAGCATCTTTCACTTACAGGTGCCTTATTTGTTTTCATGTCTCAAGTTTCCCTATCACATCTAAATCAGTGGTTTATGAGTTACCTGATCTTTTATGGAGGTAGCTTGCAGCTTCTCTTCTGGCAGCTTTTCCTTTTTAGCTTCCACTTTTTCTTCCTCCTTTGTTTTTGGGTTTTCAATAATTGATTTATTTTTTTAACACAGAAACCCCGCACCTGTTTGCACTTTGTGCCTCTCCACACTGTGTTCACCAATCCAGTGTGCAGTCACAAGTCCATCATGTGCTGCTGTGCCCACATCTCTGTGTGCAGCTGTGCCCCCCACCTGGGCCTTTCCCCCTTGCGTGTCATCGTGCTCACATGTCCCAGTACAGAGCCCTTCCTTGTGATTGTGTTTAGCACACAGCATTCCTCACGCACTTTAACAGGTGCTCATAATATTTTCTGCCAAGATGTGTCTGCCTCCACCTCGTGTGTTACTGCCTCAGGCCAGTTTATAGCAGCTGAGGGGAAAAAAGGCAGCAAAAGCACATGCAGAGGTCTGAACATGCAAGGTTTTCTTTGAACTTTGGAGTGAGGTCAGGCCTGTTGTGCACTGAATTATTGGTAAGCAGGAGGGGATATATTTTTAAAAAGAAAGAGCAACAGCACATGTATTAGTAACTTCAGTACAGGACTAGATCTGTGAGGAAATTCCAATTCAATCTTTTGCATTACATTTCACACAAACCACAGGTGTCTTATTTTGGTGCAAAATGTTTACTGTACCTGTTTTTTTAAGAAAGCTGCTTGAGGTTTTTCATCTTCCACTTTCTTCTCTTTTACCTGTTTTTCTTCTATTTTCTGTTCTTCCATCTTTTGTTTTTCTTTCAATTTCTCAGCTTCTAGTTTAGCCTTTTCCTCAGCTGCCCTCTTTTCCTCTTCTGCCTTTGCCCTCTCCTCAGCTGCCCTCTTTTCCTCCTCTGCTTTCTGCTTTTCCTCAGCTGCCTTCCTCTCCTCTTCTGCTTTAGCCCTCTCTCTTTCCTCAGCTGCCCTCTTCTCCTCTTCTGCCTTAGCCCTCTCCTCAGCTGCCCTCTTTTCTTCCTCTGCTTTTTGTTTTTCCTCAGCTGCCCTCTTTTCTTCCTCTGCTTTTTGTTTTTCCTCAGCTGCCCTCTTTTCCTCCTCTGCCTTTAACCTCTCCCTTTCTTCTGCTTCCTTCCTCTCTTCCTCAGCCTTTTCCTCATCCCTAAGCTTCTCTTTATCTACAGCATCACTTTGCGTCCCTTCTGGCACAGCATTTGTATCATTCTCTGCTTTGTGTTCCTCTGCATTTACAGTTACTGCCTCTTCTTTATTTGTGGACTTTTCTGCTGTCACATCTACCTGATTTTCCTCTGTGGGGAGCTCCTTCGGTTTCTCCTCCTCTTTGCCTTTTTCTTCTTTTTTTTCCTCTTCTTCCCCATCTTGCCTCCAGTTGTTCCTTTGGTAGGATTTGGTAACTGTTTCTGTCTCCTCAATCTCATAGCGTCCTTGGCGGGTTTCAGCCTTTTTTTCCTCCTTCCCTGTGCTCTCATTTTCCTCCACATTGTTTACTTCTCTCCTGCTGGGCAGTGACAAGCTCCCATCTGTGATCGTGGGGTCAAATTCCTTTTGGCGTTCCAGGGCTTCCTGCAGACGTTTTTGGCGTCTCTCCTCCCGTCTTGCCAGCCTCTCCAACAATGCGGCTTCATCGTCTGTAGAACGCTTGCTTTCCTCTCCTGCCACACTGTAAAAGGGACAGGTTTGCATTAAAAAAAAAAAAAAATCCTTACTAACAACCTATTCACTTCACTGTTTCCAGGAAAAAAGCTTGCTGTAACATCATTCCATGGTTGGAAAACACAATGGGTTACACACTTCAAAATTTCGCTGTGGTTTTGCCATCTATATCCATTCTCCTTGCCTTAAATAAATTGCTTCTTGTGCTCAGTGTCTATTAGCATTTGCCATCACAATTCTGGTTTCTTCTACCAGTTGTGTTATGGCCACTGGAAATCTGGGTATATTATTTGTGACTTTGTGAAACTAAACAAAAGATGGACAGACAGGAAGGCCAGCTCTGGACAGACAGGAAGGCTACTCAGCTTGTGACAAGTGATATCAGTGATATGGTGCAATGGTTTAAGGGTTACAGGGCACTGCTGGGTTGATGCTTGCACTTGATAATCTAAAAGGTCTCTTCCAACTTTGATGATTCTATGATGTTAAGGGTCAGCTCCTTTCATAAGCTTTCCTGCTCTTTATACCTGTCTGACACTCTCAATGCCAGGTGAGTGCTGTGCTCTAGAGCTCACACCCAGCACCTGCAGGTGTATTGTAGCTACAGCTTGAGGACTGGGTGCCACCCAGTGCTTTGGCCCCACGATGCCCTGCCCCTGTGAGCAGAACAAAAGATGTGGTGTTTTGTGGGGCCAGATGTACCCATGCCTGAGAGAATCTGAGAGCCTCCATGAGTCCCACGTTCAGCATTACCCCCACAGACAGCCTTGAGGACACCTGGGTGTGTGCCATGAGCATGGCCTCAGGCCACAGTTAGCAATGCTCTCACCCTGCCATGTAGACACAGCCAGGGGGATCCTCACAGTGCAAGGCCTTGCCTCAGTGTAAGGACGGCCAAACTTCAAATTCAAGCGCCAAAGCAAACCTCTTCCAGACACTTCTCTACTCTGAACAAAGATTACCATTGGCTTGTCAGCAAACGACACCAGACCTGTACCTGTTCTGGGCATTAAGCTCGGATTTCTCCGTTCCTTCTCCTGAGAGATCTCCTTCCTCCTTTTGCCGCAGCCTCTCCTGCCGAGCCCGCCGGCGACGCTCCCGGGCGGCTTCTTCGTCATCGTCATCATTCCTCTGGTAGGACAGCCTGCAACAGGGACAGGGAGACATTGGTGCTACAGCATATTGGACACTGGAAAAAATCACAAAAACCAGTTTTCTAGAGTACAGTAAGCATGGCTACAGTGGCAGCTCCACATGCTTGTGTGAAAATATGCATAATTTCAATTTGTAAAATTGAGATGCAGCATTTCAAACCCTGGCTTACTTTTGTATCTCAGAAGTGAACTTGGGAAAATAGTCCTTGTGAAGGCAGTAGCCACCCCACACCATCAGCTAGCTCCTCCAAAACACCAAATCCATAAAAGCCCAGCTCTGTAGCTGAGCAAACATCCTCCTAGCCTGCACCACGATCTTGTCGGAGCACTCACAGCAGCTTTTGAGCAGACTGTTGCTCAGGCCCACGTAACTGAAATTGGACCCAGCAAAACAGCTTTTCATTAGCCTCCTCTAAATATCACATGCTGAAAATGGTGACAGTACTCTACATTTTAAAGACTAGAAAGCAGGGAGACACAAGTATGACAACAGCTCTCAGTGGTTGGTTCTGAGTGCCAAACATCTGACACCCACAAAATTTTTGTGAGCCCAGAGCCCTGCCAGGCCAAATCACACAAGACCGCTGCTGTGATGAAAGCCTACAGCTGAGAACCCATTGTATTCATCTAACCCAACAGATGATTACATTTAGTTTCATCCTACTTGAAAAGGAAAGCAAGACCTTAAAATCCTAATAATCCTGTGTCCCATTCAAATCTTTGCTGAGGTTATTACTGTGTGAGATAAAGGGAGAAGCTGGCATTCCTCTTATCTTTTTGAGCAGGGAAAGTGACTTAGGAAGCTAACATGTGCCAGAACCAGTCAGGACATTCATTTACTTTGCTTGTGGCAGTAGTCTGATCCATCATGGTTAAAAAGTCTCCCTTCTTTACATAGTCACACATTTAAGTTAGCAGTACAGCAGTGAATGTGAGAATAAAAACGTAATTCTGCACTGACTAAAACCAAGTATGGATAATGTTTGTATTGCAAATATTTTAACATTAAAAACAACTAAACCATTTTGATTTACCCATCAACCAGACTCTTTGGGGCCAAACCTCTCCCGTGTTCTGATGCTACTTTTCTCCATTGCTGAAAAAAGGTTGGAAGTACAGGTTCACCAATTTTGCTTTAAGAATTTAAAGTGCAGAACATGGCTGAGCCTCTTGCCACACCTAGAACAGCATTTTCATCCTCAGTGCACTGGAGCATTTAATTTGCTACTTTCATGCTCTGCTTCAAGAGTTTGCAACCTTTTTCTCTGTAGAAACAACTCTTCTCAAAGAGAGGGCAAACCATGAGCAGCATGGCCATGAGGGATCACAGTGGGGATGAGGAAGAAAGGAAGGAGCTGAATTAAAAGCATTAAAGGTGTGATGCAAGGAAGGTAAGGAAAAACACTTCCTGCCATTTGTACACAACTTCAAGGGCTACCAACATTTCATTTAGGTCTAGAACAGAAAGGATATGAATACAATAACAAACCAATGGGGTCTTTAATTTCCACAAGAAAGATACTCTAGAATAAAACTGCATTAGCAAACTGACCACAGACACCCCGTCATTAGTTCTGGCTGCAAAAAGCCTAGGATCTTTTCAATTCTGAAGTCCAGCTGTACGGGCACAGGAGAGTACACCCTGCTCCCAGCCTGTGGCAGTGGACAATGGCCACAACTGAGTCAATACCCAGTGTCCATGGCTCAGGATTTGTCTTTGCAGTGAGAACACACAAAGATGAAGTTTATTCCAGTCTCTGTACCCACACAGAACACCCCTGCACAGCAAGGAGAACAACTGCTTTTAACAGCCTCTCTAAAATGCCTTTTATAAACCATCACTTGCTCAGCACAGCAAAAAAGGAAATAAAAAGAATAACCTAAGCAAAAAAATTCCCACAAAATCTTATCCATTAAACAGATACATACTTCCTGTCCTTGGACACTTATCACATTGATCATCTGTTAAGAAAGCTGAAAATGTCTCTTAATGTGGTGCTAAACACATCCATTGCCTTACTATGTATTACAGCAGTTTCCCACATCGAGAAATTACACCATCCACAAGATGGGCTCCATCCACAAGAATCACCTTAAGTATTCATTTCTGTTCACCAGCATTCATGCAATCTGCCCAGGAATCTGGAAACAGTCATGGGAACAACTAGTTGCAGGTTTTTTTAAGAGCAGTGTTTCTTGTTTTCCTTACAATTATGTTAACACTGCTTTCAGTGTAAAGAGTGACCCTCATTCTCCCACTGCTACAGATGTCTGCGCAACCCATCACGGACAAAATCAACGTGGGAGCTCTTCAGAGCTATCTTCCACTTTCCTGCATATTTTGACTCTTTTACTAGGAGCAAATAAATAATAAAAAGTATGTCTCCAAGATGTCAACTCCGTTTATCAGACAGATATCTGATGATATAATATAATCTGATGATCCACACCAGCCTGTGTTGTTTCTCCACCCTTGAAGAGCAGCCCTGATGCCAAGCACACACCCAGCAACTAAATTCAGCTAAAGTTATATCCATCTGCCACCTTCCACATGGCTTTGCAGGCAAGTATCTCTCCATAATCAACTCTTCCAGCTGTCTCAGACAATGAGACCACGAGACAGAATGATCTCAAAGAGGTATGCCAAGCCTGCTGACACAACTCTCTTGTGCAATATTCCGATCACAGAATATTCTGAGTTGGAGGGGACCCACAAGAATCCTCAAGTGCAATTCCCAAGGACTGAAATGCCAGACCTGAGGAACTCAACAACAAATCTCATTAATATCCGAGTAAGTTGAAAATGTTGCCCCCAGACTGAACGGGGGGAGACTTTGAATGAAAAATAGATTTGCTGGATTGGGACTACAGGAGATGTGGCCATCTTCTTCAGACCTTTTTTTGAGAACAGAACTCCGTATTTTACACCAAACACTGAATTCATATAACATTATAACCCAGCAAGAAACTTGGTAATAGCTGGGATGATTATGGGGCTGAAACCATTTCATACAATCCAGCTTTAACTGGTTTCCACTTGAAACCATGAATCAGCTTGAGCATTATCTAAGGCACTTTGGGTTTGGAGTTCCTTGCCCAGTACTACTACATTATTATTACTGTCTGAATTATGACAGCATTGAAATTTCCTGATCAAACTCATGGGCTTGCTGCAGTAGGCAATTTATGAAGATAGGGCAAGATATGGTCCCCATTCTAAACAGTGTATATTCTGATTAAAGAGAAACTTTATAATTTGTAGCACAATCTGCCCTCAGTGAGTCATAAATAAAAGTGATGAATATAAATTCTTCTTTCATTTTTTACAGGAGTAGAAAAAATCTACTTAATTTGAGCTGGATCACACTACTCCATTCTAGAGGAGTCAGGGAGAGGGAATTGCTTTGGATCTAAACTCAGACTCCATTTCAAGAATCAGAAATACATGAAAAAATTCGAAACAGAACAAAAGCCTTTAAGGTTTTAAAGCAGGCAGCTCATCTCTGCCTCCTCTTTCCTCCATGGTTCACTCAAATGTCAGTCCGGTTTTTCATGCCTGCAGAAACACCTTGCATTCTTAGCAGTGCCCTCACAACATGGACTCAATTAGACACAATTGCACCTATTCAGCAAGCTCTTTCACACACTGCTTTGTTAGCCTGAAGCTTTCACATGTATTACAGATTGATTTTGTCTCTGGTGCTCCCCAAGAAATGAGATCATTCATCCTGTACCAATCTGCTGCACCTCCAACTTGCAGCCTAGCTTACTTGGAAGACCTCTGCCCTTTATTACGTAAGGCCGCAGCAGCTGAAGTGATATCTGTGGATTTGTGTCTCCAAATTTATGTCAGATGGAGGATGTCAGTAAAATGTCCTCAATGACAAACTTCACTGCCAGACTCAGTCTATAAAAGTTGAATTTGTTGGCCTTCTGTGCTCTTAGAAAGTCTTTCTATTTACCCAGGCTCTTCCTGAAAGGATGGGTGGGGTGAGGATAGAGTTTGTTCAAATACACAGTGGGGAGTGCTCTTTGTGTCACTATTGATATTCAGTCACATTTTATTTATGAGTACATATATTTTTAATCTTTTTATTGTTCTCTGAGTTTGTGTTATGATAGGCACACTTCAAAACCTGACCATTAACAACTGATCAATCTTCACCCCAAAAACCCCATAACAAGTGTCCATGCCCCCACAGAGGGCTGTGCCTCTTGCAAGCTTTGCCTATCAATCTCAGCTGTATTTCGTTCAAGTCATATCTAAAAATGTGCTGAATGGTGAGGGGCAGTTGTGGTGAAAACTGTTTTTTCTAATCATTTCTCCATCATTCAATGAGAGCTGCCTGCATTCTGCTCAGACCTGCTCATTTTTATGAGGGAATGAGCAGAATTTCAGTCCAAAATTCTCATGCTTCAGAAAGATGTAGTGAGTGAAAACAGGGAATTATGCTGGAGACATGCAGACATGCCACCACAGTTCTCAGTCCAATGTTGTGCATGAATGCTGTTACTAACACTCATATTTTTCACATATTTCTCAATTTGACATGCACCATTTTTTTTTTTCACTTTGAATGTAGTAGAGACAAGTGGATAAAATTAACCAATGGCTGGAAATGAAACCCAGACAAATTAAAACTGGAAATTAAGCACATGTTTTGAGCAGTGAGGATAATTACATACACAAGAATTGATGGAACATCCATCTCTTGCATCTCTGTGTTAAGATGGATCCCTTTTTGGAAGTTATACTACAAAATAATACTGATTTTTGGGTTCATTGTAGATAGCTTTGTGAAATTCCAGTAACACTTCTGTATGGGTAGTTAGGCTAGATCATATAGTGGCAACTACTGGATTAAACACTACAGCCTTCCATTTACAAACAGTACGTGTTTCTCATTTTGCTCACAATTTGTCTCACAGATATTTTTACTCTGTTTACCCATCCATTCTCCACAAGTACACAGTCTGTACTGAGCAGGCAAATTACCCAGATATGCACACAGATCTCAGGCCAAAACAGAGATTGATGCACCTCTCAGTGGATTATGTTCTCATTCACTTCATTTTCATACACTTTCTTCTTTTTCATAGCTCCAAAAATTTCAAGGATTACAGTTTTTGTCTGAAGGGTAACCACTTACCAAATATGTTTTCAGAAGAACATTCATTCTGTCAGACCCAGCATTATTAATTTCCTACCACACCTTTAGAAGCATTTCTTCTGCCTTAAACCTTGACCTAAAATACCTAAAGGCTAAAACTTTTGGCCATTTTAACAACACTTCTTTTTGTTTCAGCTGAGCAAAACCTTTAGATTATTTACTTTGGTTAAGGATTTGGCTGGGAGATGGTTATTCTGTTTACATGACAAAACAGTGAAGCATGGGAAAGAAAAGGTCTTCTGAGAGGCTCAGTTTGTGTACCTTTTTTTTTATGGCTTCTCTTTTTTTGATGTTTTTGACATTTAGTTTTTTTAACAGCTAAGGAAAGCGTAGGTACATTCATCCCTCTAACAGTATGATTCTGAAATCTAAGGTGCAAGCCATCCATACTGAAAAATGAAGGGTAAAAAGCGATATGCAAAGTAAAAACCACAAGGAAAAAGGACTCCATAATTGATACCTTAAGTTTTAGCTGTTATATTTTTCAGATTCTGGGCTGTTTTAGTGGGCAGTTCTGGGTTTCATATTCAGTGCTACTGAGCTCTCTTCACTGGGTAGGGAGACAAAGCAATTCCTTCTCCAGCTTGGCAACAAGGACAGCTTTCAGGCACAGGAACGAAACGTGAAGTGAGAAGGAAAACCAAGGAGGATGGAGCTCCATAACCTGGAGCTGGAATTGCACAATGAACTCCAATGTGCTGATGGAGCAGAACTTATCAAAGTGTGAGCCCTAATGGCCAGTTGTCCATTCTGTGCCCATTTTGGGGTCACCTTGGGTGTGGCCCAGCCTGGCTCTGGCACTGCCCAGGTGTGTCCAGTGAGGTCTTTTAATAAATCCCTGCTTTATCCTTTTGCTCTGGCTGAGCTCTGCTCCAGCTCAACCTGCAGAAGGCATCACAGAGACAACAAAAATCCTTGGTGACTACCAAGTAATTAATGCCAAAACCACCCAGAGATTTTATTTCTTTGCTGGGGATGGCACTGAAGCCTCTAGGAAAGATCCTGGCTTCCCAAGTTACTGGTTTCTGTCGAAAATGTAAATTTCAGATTTGTAGATGTCCAAGATTTCCAATCTTGGAAATTTCTTTTTTCCTGCTGATACCAGTTCCTTTGGGTTTAGATTCAAGCCCTAAACCTGGGCCTCGCAGTTAGATCCTGTCCGTACCATCCCAGCATCGCTCTGCACAAAGGCAGAATGACTCATGCACGCGCCTATTTTTCTTTTTTTTTCTTTTCTTTTCCCTTTCCTCATGGCTTAAAACTGATGATCTGTTTCATAATATGAAATGCAAGCAGATTCTCCAACCACAGCCACATAGCTCTGGTAAATCGCCTGTGAGCACCTCAGCATAAATCGAACGCAGGGCCGCAAACAGAAGGGTAAAACCCTTCCGCTACCGAAACAATGTCAGATTTGCCTCCGATGTATATTATATTTAGATAAAAGTGCTAGCTGGAAATGTACCAGGGGGAAGCACTTAATTCTCTCAATATGTGAAGCCTAATGCTCTGCAGTTTTACTGCGTAACAACAGACGTGGCATTGACCTGTCAGTGAGCAGAGCAGCGTATCGAATCTGTTCTAATTTAGAAGTTTCACATGAAAAAAAAAAGAATAACTGAGCAGAAAACAGTAACTGGCCAAGTGCCTTCTACCTGATAATTTTTTTACTGTTTTCCTTGAAGCTTGGTGGAGTTCACCCAGATTTCTGTTTTCCTGGTAGATGGCAAACATGCAAAAAAGTGTATAAAACAAGCTTGCTTTTCCAAACGTGGAAAAGTGGGAGCAAAACCCAATCACTGTACATACCACTGTGGTTAATGTGGTACTTGTTGACTGTGTTGCAAATTGCTTGCTGCCACCACCTCCAGCTTCCAGTGCTTTATTGCATATAAAATCCAAAATAATTTATGCCACAGCCTTACCCAGTCAGTAATATTTCAGGCATATGACTTGAGAACAATGGGAATCTTGCCTAGCTGAGGCATAAGTCAGGCTTTACAGGATTTGCCCTAGAATGTCCAATCCACAATTTCTACAAAGACAAGTAAGAAGTTTTCTTTCTTGTGGTTTTGAGCTGCTATATTTAATATGGCTTTCAAGGCACTTTTATACCTCAAATTGCTAGCTTACTGACTGTATCCAAAATTAAGATCTAGCTCAATGTGCAGTTCAGCCCAGTAGCTGCAGCAGGGAGTATTTTTTTTTTTAAATACAGTTCAACTTTTTTTTAAAAAAAAATTATTATTACTCGTGGTTTGTTTTTTTTATTCCAAAGCAGTATGCTGCATCCTCAGAAATTAGCAAACAAGAACAAATTGATGATTTTGGGAATGCATAAATTGAATTATAAAGAATCATGTATGTATTCCTGACCTGGAAACTCAGCTTCAATTTCATCTGCTTATCTTTCACCCTGGTTACCAGCTTTGAAGGCTTCTTTAATGCAGCTTTCTAGGAAATTGCCTCCTAACGAACCAACTTCATTTCCTCCACACAGATTAACAGGATTGCTGCATTTTAAGAGCACTGTATTTTAAAAGGAAGTGCAGGACCATGAGAATAAGGTCTCACACATGAAGCTTCTTTCATTTCAACCTACTCTTGCTCCACTGAATATCATGAAAGGACAAAGACGAAGCAAGTTAACTCAGAGAATCACTTATTTGAGGAATGAAACATTAATACCCAAACCAATCTCAGTCACACCCCCTAATCCTCCATCACCATGCCCAATCACAGCCAAGTTCCAGCATATATTTAGTCGTCATCCACCCTGACGAAGTAAGAAATTTTTGAAACTGGACATAGAACAAGGCTTTGGTTTTCAAAAATGACAAATTTCTGAGCAGAACTGCCTTTTGCACTTCTGCATTTACTTCTCTTGCCTTCCAGGCTTTGCAGGATCCAATGAAGAACCACAGGCCAGGACAGTAGAGCGGGCGATTGCTGAGGGGAAGAGAATTCACAGCATCACATGGATGGGTGTCAAGGACAACCAACAGTGCTGGACCCAGCCTGGAAGGAGACTTCTCATCTGTCACTGAAATGCTGGCACGCCTGGGGCCTGTGTAAGCCTTGGATGGCTTCATACCCAAACCAGCTGTCTCTGATTTAGGACTGACCCTGAAATTCCTTATGGATTTGAACAGAGTGGGGCAGAGATACCAAGTGGGGCAGAAAGGAGGAATGTGGAAGCAGGAATAGCAGACTAGGTCTGCAAACCAGGAACAAGACATCTCCCTGGACCGTGGACAGGGAAAGAGGAGACAGACAGCAGCAAAATGATGAGGAGCCTCCATTCCTGCAGGCATGAGATGGGGAAAGGAGGCATATTCATAGAGAAATACTGGGAGAAAAGGGAAAAGGGCAATAGATCCTTCTGGGAATAGCAGTGATTTCAGTGAAAGCAGCAGGACCGGGAAGTGGCTGTCACCAACATCCAGCCAGGTTCACAGGACTGTCCAGGGCCCGGAATACCAAGAGCCTCCAGAACTGACAGAAGGGAAACTGTAACACAGCAGGTTGTGACTACCCAGATTACACATCAACAATAACTTCAGCCTCGACTGAAGTGTTCTGTGCCCTGAAACACCTACACACAATCAGAACCCAGGGCTTTTTTTGCTTGCTCCATGCAAGGTATGGGTGTTAGCATTTGTCTGGGCTCTGTGAAGCATCAAAACTGCTCTGTCTTTCCCAGGGGATTAGAGATTGTAAGTAAATGAGTATTGCTCAGAGCCAGACAGGTCCCTGAGGATATCTGCTGAAGCTTTCAGAAATACAGCAAACACTGTGCTGATGAACGAAGTACACAGCATGTATTCGCACATAAGGAGTCTGGAAAATAATTTTACCAGATAATTGTTCAGATAATAATAGAATAATCTTTTTTTAGCCACTCTTCCCAGCACAAAATATGCACAAGGAGGACACAGCCTTAACATACCACAGCAGATTAAATATTGAAATAAATGCCACAAACAGGACAGCAGATGAAATGCAAGACCAGAACCTGCACCAAAACAGCAGTCTGTGAACCCTTATGCTAACTGAAATAAACCACTTGAGGGGAAATATGGCATTACAAATACATCCAGTGCTACAACATGTGGCGAATGGAAAAAAAAAAATAATGAAAATCAGATGTCTCAACATTTTTTGGTACTGATTCCCCATGCACACAAATCACGGATGCTGTGCAGGTGTGGATTTTGTTTCAAGGGAAATTCATGGCTGTTTGCTTTTAACATGGACAAGCATTTCTCTCTTTCTGAGGTGTTTAAGAAGCCTACTGTCAACAGCCTAGGTGATTAGGAGACATTTTTGGTGAGACAGCAGAGGAATTATTAGTGCAGATCCCTTCATTTGCTAACAGGATTAGGGGCAGATACATTCCATGCATCCCTGTGAAAGCTAATCCTGATGTGTCTTTCACCTTCATGAAAAGTAAAGAACCCTTCCATAAAACAGGTCCATACAGATCTGCAGGGTCACGTACAACACTTTGAGCAGCACACTAATGTTACAACAATTTGCAGACATCGTATAACAGCACTGTGCAAATTAAACAGCTGGAAGTTTGAAATGCAGCCATTGTAACTACACCCACATAAACACAATAAAATATCCTGGCTTTATCCTTTCAATTAGTTTTCCCCGAGATGTGCTTGTTCTTCTCATATTGGTCCACTGTAATCCTTATTCCAGAGAGGTATTTATAAGAAATTACCAAACTCAGTATTGGAGATACTGTCTGGAGAGCTGACAGAGCTCATGAGAGCTGATTAATCACACTGCAAATACAAATCTAAAAGCCACTGTTCTTTTTTTTAAAAAAATGGGGGAGGAACAACCCTTTCACAGAACTCTGACATCCAACAGAAACCTCTTCCATTTCAAAGACCCGCTAACAAATTAGCCATGACTTATAAACTGTTCACAGAAAGTATCCAGATTAAAACCAGGAATCGGTAGAAAATAATACTGTGCTTGCCCTAAAAGCACCCACAGCTTGGAGACTTCCAAAGGGACCTAGGCAGCTGTAAAGAGGCACCTAACACAGAGAAACTGCCCTGTGGAGACATAGGGACAGGGTGAGGGGCTTTTCTGCAATATTCAGTGTTATTTCAAACCACAGCAGTTAATATGGCACACTTTTTGTTGTTGTTGCTGCTGATAATTTCAGTTTCATTCTGGAACAGCAGTTCCACACAGGAAGCCAGTCAGTAACAGCTGTGCAAAATGCTTTACACAGGTGGGCACCAAGACAGGAAGGACAGCAAAGAGCTGCTGTGATAAGAAAGCAATACTGCCAATGGAAACAGGCTGCAGGGGCAGCCAAAAGAGGAGTTGATCTCAAAGGTGAAAGGAGACAAGCCCTGATCAGTTTCCATCACCAAGAAGCAAAGCCATCTAACAGATTCAACTGACATTTTTACAAAAAGGGTAATCAAAAAATTCATCATTAAACGTACACACCCACAGATGCTTAAGCCAAGGCTTCTAGTATAATCCATTACATTCCAGAAGTGAATGTAGACCAATGGCTATTTTCCCCTTGTTATTACACTAGTTCTTGGCTTGTTGCATTCTTTCCATCAAAAGATCTCAACATGTTTTACAAATGTTAAGCAATCCTTGCAACCATTCTGACTTCTGTGAGGTGGGTATTATGACTAATATAATGCCAGTTTATGGAATGGAAAAACAGATATATATAGATGAATGTACTACTTTTACTCTAAACCACAGAGCAGATATGGTTCTCTTTTGGCTGCAGTACTTCACACCTGCTCCAAAAACCTGTTGAAGCTACAAGGAACTCTTCCAGCAGCTTCTAAAGGGAGTTGTTGTAAGCATGTGGACTCCTTCTTCCAGTTCCATCTCCAACAGCTGAACTGTGCTGACTTCCATTGCTGCTCTTGAAAGCACGTGAAAGCCACTGACAGAATTATCCTGAGATGTCTTTTTCTGGCACACCAAACAAAGAGACACTCTCCCCTGAGCTCTCTCTGATCAAGTGATGGCCTGTCTCTCCTCGACGTTTTAAATAATGCCTTCTGTTGCTAGGTATTTCCAAGCCAGTAGGCTACATTTTAAAAAGGAGGTGTGCCTGCTGGAAAATAGGAAAGGAAGGGCCAAAAGCAAGTTAACCCAGAGGATCTTGTGGCCACATCACTGCAGAAGCACCTCGGATTTTTCACGGGGGTCAGCTAGGCTCAACGCAGTCTGGAACCTTTTGAAGCATTAGGCTGTGAACTGAGATACTCTTAAATGCCTGCAAGTATGAGAAATGGGGTTTAGGGTCATCACCCTACCACTGTGAAACAAGGAGTTTGCTTGCTGCCACACCCTTCTGCTTCTCAAGCTTCAACAGGTACAGAATGCTCAGCGGGACTTGGTAAGGTAGGACTCCCAAAAGCTGATGGAGTGAGAAAACCCCAGCTCTACAGCAGAGAGGTTTTAGTCCCAGAGAAGCTGTGGGAAGTCACACAGGAATGCTTCTGTGCACCACAACTCCACTGCTCCCTCCTCCATCCCTGCAGCATCCATGGGACTGACCTGGACTTCAGCCAACCATTCTAACACCAGCTCTTGCACGACTTGCTCTTGATTCAAAGTCACAACTTCTCCCCTCTCACCTGGACTGCAAGACAGAGTGTTTTGGGGTGTCCCTGAGACTTCTGTAACATTTGCACAGCAGATGGATCCTTAGAAATAACACCAGAGAACAGACCTTACACTTGATCCAACCATGCACTGCTCATCCAAGTATCCCCTTCCCAGCAGTCCATAGTAACCATTCACAGACACTCACCAAGTCCATTGCAAAGGGAGATGCAAATTCCATTAGCCTTTTATGAAAGTTCTCACTGAATTTAAGTTGTGCAGCCTGAAAGGCACTGGGAGGGACCAAAAACCAAGCACTGGATAGCAAATTTACATTTAATATACTTTTGTGAAAGTACAACATTTGTAAAGCAAGGATCTGACAATGTAAAATGACAAATACTTAGCGCAACAAAGAATTAGGACAAGCGTAAGAGAATTTGAATTCAACCTGTTACCACAATTCAACTGAGATTACTGACTAAAGAGAAAATGGCAATTATCTATCTGAAAAAGATACCCTTTAGCAGCTACAAGGTAACAAAAAGGATCAGCAATACTCCAAATTGGAAAAATAAGACTACTCTTAATTCAGACTAACATGCTGAGACTTATGTTGCTAAATACAGGGTTTCAAAGACTTCGTTTGGCTCCTCTTCTTCTTCAGGCTCCGTGTGAGATGTTTGAACTCCCTTGTGCTCCAGTTCCCATGTGACAAACGCCCGGGAATGTTCAGTGACAGAAGTCATACATTTCAGGATCCAGAGGCCAGCACAACAGGCACTACCTACATCGAACACAGGTGAAAACTCTCAACCCAACACTTGCAGTCCCCTCCCTGCCAAGGAGTTGCTCTTGGATGCACTTAGGGGTGCCAGCTCAAGGTGAGCAGGAGACAGACTGCCAATGTTGGTGCATGGCTATAATCATATAAAAACAGGCTTTTTTAGCACGTCTGACCAAAGTTTGCTCAAAATACCACCACTCAAAATTGTTCAGGGGCAACAAACATAGAGCTGGGTGGGAGACACTGCCTCCTACCTCCGCACTTCACAGGGTGCTGGGTGAGTCTGAAAGACAGAGAATCCAGGAATTCAGGTAAGTGATTAGCCCCATGGCTTTCCCAAAATGCCAAAGGACCAAATGCAGCTCTCAGATATGCACAAGAAAGGAATATTTGTTCTCAGCTAAATGGGCTGCAAACTCTCACTAATGCACATGCAGTCAGTGGGAAGATTTCACAGCCACATAGATAAGGACTGTGGGAACACAAGACAGCTCTGCTACAGCATGAAGGGAGTTTTTTAAGTTTGGTAAGCCTTAAGTACAAGGTGGTAAAAGCTACGTTTTCAGAAGACAACAAAACTGCTTTGCTACAGCCTTTATGGCAAATCTAAGGATTTACAGAGGAACAAGGAGAACATTAGTCCTCAAACTTCATCTGCCTAACTAAAGCAAAAATTTAGCTGGTTTTGGAAACAGACGTGGCCTCTGCTAATTAGGCTTTTGGGCTTTTTGCAATCCTGAGAAAGAAAACTGCTGACATGATGTGTCTGACCACTCCTGTTCCAGGAGGAGGGAGATGACTAAAGCCAAGATGCACAACACCATCTTACACACCCAGAGCACATGCCAGTGATTTTCCTCTTGCAGGACAAACAGAATCCTAAAAAAAACCTCAGGCTTCACAGAAGAAAGATGAGTTACACAAAATACACACCCTAATTTAAAAATGGGATTCTTTTTTTATAGACATCAGGGTGCAAGAGAATACAGTAAGAATGGAACACGCTTCTCTTGGGCTTTGCAAAATAATCAAATAAAGCACTATCAAGAGATGACTGAAAGGGAAAAACAAGTTTTTTTAAAAGGGGTAAAGGAAACACATAGCAATGGAGAATGTCACTGTAGCTCATGGGAGCTGGAAAGCCAGGAACAACCTGAAAACGACCAAAGAGACTGCAAAAGTTCCTCCATGGCCGTGCCAGTGTGTGATGATGGTGGCACACATCATTTGTGGATGCTGAAACCCCCAGTGCATTGAGCTGGTGAGGTTCACCCATCCCACCATCCTCTTGCTGAGTCACAAATGCCACTAAATCGGGTGTAACAAAAGTACCAGCAAACAAACAAAAAACAAACCCAAAACAAAACAACCCAAGAAACATCCCCAAATAACAAAAACCTGTAGTAAGGAATGAGCCAGGACTAGAAGGTACTTCTGTAATTACACTGCAGCAATTCCAGTACTGAACAAACTGCAGTTGGAATCTGGCAAGCCAAAAACCTCCTGTTCAGAAACATGTAATATATTTTATGGCTAAAAAGGCCTGTGGGCAATTTGGCTTTGGCAAACCAAATAGAAGCCAGAATTTTACATCCTGTACTGTCAAGTGCATTGGTCTCAAGGACACACCTCTAGGACAGGCCTCCACATTTCTAGAAGAATCGTGGGAAGGAAAACAAATGTACAGGGATGGCTTCTCCAGGGGCTCAATTTCTCAATTTTTAAAAATATTTGTTATAAAATAACTAATAAATAAATACGAGTTAGGAGATCTTTCTGAATAACACGCAGTCTGGAACCAAAATCATCTTTTACTTTTTGTTCTGTAATACAGCAACATTTGCCTTGAGAGCTCGCAGCAGGACCAGATCCTGCTGAAGAGAAGTAAAAGCAGCTTGAAAGTGATCTGAAAAAGATACAGAGTTCACACTGAAACTTCTTGCAGAGAGTTAATCCTCTCCAGTTGCTATGCGAGGTTCTGCTGGAGTCAGTCTTGCTCCCAAGAAACTGAGTATTTCTCACTGTTGCTTAGTCAAGTTATATGGCAAAGTGGTGGATGGAAGTTAAAAAAGAATACAAAGTTAGCCAAGTCCCTGATCTTCAAGAGAAATGCTGACTGAGGAAGAGTCTGAATACAAACAGGCATCTTGCAAAAACACCCCAAACCCTACCAATCCCCCCATTATGTTTTTGGGAGTAGTCCACACCTAATAGTGCATCTGTATGTTTTGCTTAATGAGAATTGGTACATCCAACCCTTGCTACTAAAGCTGTTTATTTTCCTTTTCTGCTTTATTATCATTCATTTGTCTTTCACATCCTTTCCCTACAGTAAGCGAACCTCAATAATGACAGGATATGTACTCTAGAATTACTATGGTGGGGAGCAGAGGAAAAAAAATGCTTCACAAGTGATGCCAGCAAATGTACAGTATTCAGAAGAAAATAAGCAAGAGAGTGACAGAGAAAACTGGGTATTAGTGACACTATTAATCATTATTGCTCCTACAATCAAAGAAACACACCAGAGACCAGGCAGAAAGGGGGCAGCCACTTTATATCAGCTACAGTCTCCTGATGCAGCACAATGTGAATTTAAGCAGAGCCAATACTTGGCTTAGTGTTCTTTTACCAAGAGATAAACAGTGACTGAGGAACAAAAAACCCAAAATACCACCCTCTGCCCTCATTTGAAACGTTGTTCACCATAATTCAGCTTAAAAGTCAAGGAACTACATTGAATTCAGATGCGAAACCTGTACTTAAGCCTGGGATGTGCTGTTCATCTCTGGAATTCAATATGTGCATCCAAAGCAATTGGAAGGAAAAAACAGATGAGCAATCAACTAAGCTTTGTAGCTAGTACTTTGCTTCAACAGTGGGTTTTGGAGAAGAAAGAAATTGTACTGAAATACCTTGGACAACAGTGTGATTTTTCTGACAGCTTCACAAACTGCTTAAATGCTTTAGAGGTAAAAAAAACCCACATGGAAAACTGTTTTCCAATGTGCTCGCTGTTCCCCAAAAAGATGATTACAGTATTGCACTTAGACTTGCAAAAACGTCTCATTACCACATCCAGTTTGAGTGTCAGAGTGAGATATCACAGCAACAGCTGAACACTTGTGAAAAAGGAGGAGGAAAAGGGGAGGGGAAGGCCAAAGGGGGAGTGGGGGAAACCCTCCCTGACCGTCTGCTCTGCAAAGGATTTGAACTGCAGAAAAGAGGAACCGTGTCAGCAAATGCCAAACCAATGCGATACCTGCCAAACCGCACCTTATCCTTCTCAATCAGCAAAAAAAATTATCCACTGCCTGATTTCTCTTACCTCACCAATAAAGGGCTGTTTTTTTCCCTTATTAGGACAGTCCCACACTGTAAATCCTGGCTCTAATAAGTGCCTTTAACAATATGTGCTGCACATCAGCACAAAAAGAAAGCGACTAATAAAAGTAAAGCACAGAAGGAGAATAAAAGGGCTGAGTCCTAAATTAAAAGGGACGACATCGGCTTAGCTTGGACTCCAAAATTTGATCACAGATTTTATGAAAGAGAGAATTAAAATTGGAATGGATAAATGTATGAAGGCTAACATTATACAGATATATAATTATAATCTTGGCTCTGTGACCACTTATATATGCAAGCTGCCTTACTGAACTCAAGGAGACTTTTTCACTACATTTAACACCTTACATATCTCAAAATACAAGTCAAATAGTCAGGACACGAAAATAGTGCAAGAAAGGGTTTTTTGAATGCTTTGGGCTGGGCTTTTTTTTTTTTTAAGTAAAATGTGGATAGAGTGAAAAATTACCATAAGTTGAGCCTCTGTGTTTCAATTATTCCAATGACTGATGGAAGTGTTTTTCTTGGTTGAATTTTTAAGCATTGGATTTAATTTACTGGACATAATTAACTTCATCTGCTTTATATGGACATCTATACATATGAACTGAAAAGCAAAGAGGGCCTAGAGTAATCACCAGTGAATTTCCCTGAGGTTGTCTTGTTTTACTCTGAATTGGGAACAGGGCGGATGGGGATGCAGGTTTGGCAGGAAGGAGAAAGGCAGGGGTAGGAAGAAGCAGGATAAATAAAGCTCTACTAGCCCCATCCACCAGTGGCTGAACACCTATGCCAACAGTGTGGCTGTGGAGGAGCTATCTGCATTTAAGATCTGCACTAACAATGAATTTTCTAGTTTTGCTGAAGCAGAAGAAAAAACTCTTGTCAGAGTGAAGTGATATGGAAAATGTTCAGGGCTGTTCTGTTTCGGGTTTTTTTAATTCAGCCTGGAACAAGAAAGCAAATTCTTTCTTCAAATAAGAAAAAACTTCATGTAAGTTTTTTCTCTTTTTATTTTTCTCTTTGAAAGGTAGGTCAATTGGAATCAAAAGATCGAAAAATACCAGAATTTTTTATTTACAAAAACTGCAAAGGTGAAACTCAGTAATATCTTAGCCAGAAAGTCTAAAAAAATTAATTAAAAAAAAAAGTATTTCCTATTCTTTTAATTTAGACAAAGCCAATTTCAGAAACCTGACATGAACTCATAACCAGCTCTGCACCCTTCTGAGAGTTCTGGCTAAAACTCTCCCATATTTTCTAGGTTTTCCTAAATTTATCTTTCATCAGAAGCAGTTCTCACAGCTCATTTCAGGCATTTGGATTCACAGCAAGTTCCTGGCTTGAACCAAGGCTTGCACAGGGCGGAGAATTTATCTCAGGATTTTCACAGAACTCTCCCAAGTCACTTGTTCTCTGACAGAACTTTAGATGTTTGATGGTCACAGCCTCGACTTAAGGCTGAGGTGGATGCTCAGAACTCCACTCCAGCTTTGTGCTCCTGAGAGCCAACACTTTTCTTATGCTGAGAACAAAGTCTTTCACTGAGGCAAGAAGGCTGCAAAATCTCAGACCTTTCCCAACAGACCTGTCCTTTCTCTGCCACAGAAACTCCCACTCAAGAACATTTCAGTTCTTCCTACAAGCTTGTCACTGCTGGGGAAGAGTCACTTTCCGAAATTGAGACTGGGATTCTTTGCTTCCAAAACAGAAAAATAACCACACTGCTGGCAAACATCTTCGTGTGTCTGCTCTGTAGTTACATTATGCCCTTCTTGTAATACCTCAGTAATGTAAAAAGGCCTTTACAAATTAAGGATACAGGCCTTTACCCACTGGGGAACAGGAATGAAGAGCATGGGCAAAGGAGAAGACCAGAAGGAGAGAGCTTCAAGTGAAAATTAACAGCATCAATTTTTGGAGCATATTTAACCAGATAACACAGTGCCACCAACTCAACTGCAATTTGTGGAAGAGTCCTCTTAAACTCCCCTCTTCTCCTAAGAAAAACTAGCTGATATCAGTTTTGAACATCCAGCCAAGAAACAGAAAAGATAACCTACAATACAAAGAAAATGCTGCAAAACACTGAGCTTCCAACAACCAAAAGGAAGTTTGAACAGAAGTTATCATTTGCTGGAAGAAAATATTCTACCTGTTGGCAAAGAGAATTTCTGCTTTCTCTAGGAACTTGCACAGTAAACACTTTAGTGTCCAGCACAGCGAGCCAAGCCAATCCCTATACATTTATTAAACAGACTTCATGTTTTCAGGCCAACCGGAATGATTTCTTGGCTCCACCGAGAGCTTCTGCTTTTAATTTCTAGTGTATCAAATGCTAACAGGATTATATTCAGCTATTTAGCTATTACAAAATTTTCTACAAATACCACAAGTCCACTGAAAGCATAGAAAATACCTTTAAACACAGATGAAATGATCACATAAAGGGGCCATTAGAGGACATTTGCAAGAAGTTAACAATCACATTGTACCTCATTCAAAATAATGCAATAACAGCCTCCTCCTTGTCCCTGGAAAGTCTCCAGAGAGTTAACTTATAAGGATTTTAATACTCCTTTTCTTTTCCACTGCAATCTCCTGAGAGGACATGAGCACTTGGAATGATTACATTATGCCTCAGCCTGGGAAGGGCAGTATGTCATCAGGTATTTCTCTGAGCAATGCTTTGAAGAAGCCTTTGTGGGTAATGCTAAAGGTGTCTTCCCTCTTTTGGCCTGAGGTCATGGAGATGTTTGTTACAAGGGAATAAATCAGTTTCCAAGTTCTGGGCACACATTTGATTTCCCTTCAGAGTCCTTGCCAAAGAGAACTTCGCTTTTCTTCCCCAAGCATGCTACTGTGACTCTTGACAAAAGAAACCCATGTCTGGTTTTCAAGGTGTGTCTGCTTTTGTTAGAAGCTGTTGCAGGACCCAAGATTCACACGACACAGGAAAACAACACTACAGTAGCTAATCATACGTCACAGGAAAGGATGGTTTTCACTAAGACATAATTTCTCTGATTTAAGTGAACTCACTTCACACGCAAGCTAAGGCTTTGCTCCCAGCAATCCCCCAACACATCAGATGTTCCAAGTATAAAGGTAGCACACTGCTGGTTCCCTCTCCTGACCAAAAGGGAGTGGAGGAGAATATCTCCCAGCAAGGATATCCAATGCCCCCCAGTATTTTAAACCAAACAGCCAGCCCCTGACACCTCACTAAAAGCAGGTCCAGCGCAGACCAGAAAGCATCTCAAAGTCACCTCAGAGGTCCAGCCTGCACTCAGAGCCAGCTCCCCACATCAGGCAGCACAGTCAATGTTTTCAC
Source organism: Certhia americana (assembly GCA_018697195.1). Taxonomy (NCBI): domain Eukaryota; kingdom Metazoa; phylum Chordata; class Aves; order Passeriformes; family Certhiidae; genus Certhia; species Certhia americana. The sequence continues at coordinate 60,265,713 of CM031879.1, read as the reverse complement.
CATTTATATAATCACTAAAGCGTCCAAATCTCACCTGCTTTGCTCACTCTCCTCCCTTGCTTTGCCCTTGCACTGAGTGCAGAGAAATTTGGGCTCCAACACGGCTGCTCCCTGTTCCCATACAGAGGTACAGGAGGGCTGGCTACTGCGGCTTGTGGCTGTATTTCACCACAGAACACACACAAAAAAAAAGTCATCTGACATGCTCTTAATGAAATTATTATTTATTGCCCAATTTCTGAAATCACAATGAAGGATTTCAGATTCCTGGAAGTGACTTCTTGGAGGGGTTTAATTTTGGAAATCCCTGAGCTCCCTCTCCCTCCAAGAGCACAGGATTTCATGCTGGAAACTAAAAAATGGGCGTAGAAATCCCAGTTGCTCATCAAAACCTCTCCCAAGCTTTAAACCAAACCCTTATATAAATCACAGAAATTTAGAAACATATCAGTGTCCTGTTTCCTTCCCATCAACTCATAAAGCAGACCAAGAAAACAATACAGGACAGGAATAAAGCAGATTATATTACTGGCAATATTACACAAGCTAATTGATTTTCTTCTCTTGCTTTCCCTTCCACAGTCAGGGATGAATGTACCATGAGGACTTTATTTACTCGGTGAATTAAGCATTCTGAGTTATGTGAAAGCTTTCACACAAACTATGAAATTCCTGCAAACCTCCCAGCAACAGAACTCCGATTAGCAGCCAGTTCTCCCAACATATCCTTCTGCCACTGAACAATTTGAATTCTGCAATTCAGGTAAGAGAAATGCATGAATACAAAGATTCTAGACAATAGAGCACGATGTAGCAAAAAAAAAAAAGAAGAAAAAGAACCCAGTCTATATTCTTTGCTCATTCCCCAGTTCAGCCAACTTCCCAACTTGTTACAATGTTCTGTTCCCCTTGCCATTTCCACCATCCCAGCACCTCCTATACAACACCAGAAGGCTAAATCCATACAGATATAATGAACTGGCCACTCACTTGGAAAGGCTTGACAAGTTCTGCCTGCAGTATGATCTGCTGATCATGTCTGCAGCGGATGAATCAGTGCAAACTGCTGGCAGCTCCAGGGAGCAAATGGACGGATGATCAGGGCGTGGAATGAGATAATAAAAATGCCATTATCCTTTCAGGCATGCGAGACTCATTGGATGCTCTTTCCACCCTACAGGTTAACCATTTGGTTGGTCCTGTAGCTCCTGGAATGACACTTTGTATTTGCCTGTTGTCAAGCTCATTATCTATCTTGTATCCCCCTCCCCTCTGCTCTGTGACCGCATGATTACTATTTTTTCTTTTTACTGTATTCTCTCTAATAGATCCTCCTCGTCGATGCTGGGCCCCCAGTTACAGAAATTCCTGCAGCTTTCTCAGCTGCTCAAGCTGCCTGACAAACTCTTTCACAAGAAGGGATTCTGTTCAAGCAGCTTGTCTGAGCACAGAGCAGTCTCAGCACTACACAGAGGTGCCTTTGCAAGTACTTGCTCATAGTAAAGTCCCATTCCAGCCTGCTGAGAGATGAGAGGACGAGATGTAAAATAATGGTCCAGGGAGCAGTCCTCCCTTTTGATAGTAAATCACTGCCTAAGCATTTTGCAGGCACTTGCATCCAATCTAACTTGTGAAAGATCAGGCTGGATCAGACAGCTCAAGACTGAGGGTGATCGGCTAACACAAATACATCCGAGGAGGTGGGGAGTTGCCGCAAGCTCAACTGCAGCCAAGGTAAAACCATCTTTTGTTTAACAACAGGATTAATCCAGCCTAACAGACTGGATTCAGTGTTCTTCCCTGTAATCCAGTGAAAGGAGCAGGAAACAGAAATGCAAACAGTGATTTAAATGGAGGCACCATCAGTCACCAGTTTCATATGCTTGGCTCTCATACCCCTTCCCCTCAAAGCCCAAAAATGTGAGCAAACTGAAACCACTTACTGTGCAGTCCTACAGCTATTCCACTCCAGGCTGTGATCTGGTTAACTCTCATAAATTACCAGAGTGGCTGTGGATGGATTAGTCCCCCCAAAGGGAAATCTCTGCTGTGAGCTCTCCTGCCTGTGGGCAGGAATGTGTGGGTTCAGCAGGTGGCACTCCTGCCTCGGAGTGAGCACCCAGGCCACCCTCTGCACAAAGCCATGGACAATGCTGCACGGCCAGGGAAGCATCAACCCTGACACTTTTCTCCTCAAAGCTTTCAAGAGTCCAAGGGCTGCACTTTGCTCGGGACACTGATGTTAATTTTATACCCTGCTTAAATCCCATAGGCAATAACCAGATCTTTTTTCCTCCCAAAACCTTTCTGTACACTTTTGAGGGGACAGATTTTTGGGAAAAGGCAACAATTCTGTGCTTTATAGGTAGTTGAACAATTCCCTTGCAAGCATTTACAAGGGCTTTTTTAATCACACACACAGAAACGGGTCTGCAGCACCCCACAAAGCTGCTCTTTCTTCATGCACACCTTCTGGAGACCCAGCCCTTTGTTCTAAAGTACATCTTTAGGTGTGTAAAATATCCTGGAGTTCTGGTCTGGAGCAAGGAAAGGACAGTAGTGCTTATTGCCAAGGGAGGAAAATATGAATTCCTCTTCTGTCATTGCAGGGAGATCTGCAAATGAGATGAGGATGCAGCAGGCAGGCCATTCCTATGGGGTTTTTTATCTTGCCCCCAAAGGAAGTTGAACATGTAAGGCAGTGTGAATACACAGGGTCCTTAAAAATGCTGGTGAGAAGGGAGGTATATTTACTCTTCCTGGAAAAGCCATTTCTACTGCTGAGGAATTACAAAAGTAGAATTCTTCCCTCTGGAAGAGCATTAGTTAAACAGAGATCGTGTCACAAATGCACATTTTAATCAGATGCCACATGTAAGAGTTGAGGTTTATCAAATTCTAAATTGGGTTCCAAGGCAGCCCTACAGATTTCTAACACAGGTCTCTATTTACTACTGTGTTACAGAAACTTTTTATTCCAGTTTATTGTTCTACACTCTTTTCAATCCATCCTGGAATAAATTAGATTATTGCAGTGCTCACCAACAAAACAGTTCCCATTCAGGACAAAAATAAAAGCAAATTGACCAACCTCTAAGGCACTACACTCTACATCTTCAAAGAATAGTTTCAAAATTTTAGAAAATCTGTGTGTACTGTCATACATGGCTAATTTATTGGCCATTAGAAACAGGAACTCTTCAACTTGTAGTAGACTCCAGAACCATTTTCAAATAGTCCTCTTTGGATAGTCACAAGAATCACATTTTCTGTTTCTTCACTTTTCCAAATACTACTTTGAATTACAAAATTCTGGAAGAGAACTTCAGGTGAAACACAATGCTTCACATGGTCAACCCATTTTTAATTTCAAGACTTATAGATTTCATTTGCCTGTAGATTCAGCAATGAACAACGCTGGTCATGCAAGCCTGTCCTCAAGGCCTGGGCCATCTTTGCCTGCAGATGAGGAACTGAAGATAAATAAGGTGGGCAAATGCCACTTGCAAACAATATCAGTGTCCATCTTGTAGTGTTATCTGTGACAGGCATCCTTGTCAACAACTGCTCAGCACGCTCTGCGTGTTGGTATCCCACAAATCAATTTTGAATTTGATAACACCAGTGTTGTTATTATTCTGTCTTCCCCCCAGAAATTGCCGCAACCATGATTTGTCACACTTGCAAAGGTTAAACAGGTGGCTCTGGACACACAGATGTCAGTCAGTTCCACTGCACAGGGCATGGAGCACCCTGCCCTGTGGAGCTGGGAGAAGCCACGGCAGCAGCTTGGTGGGTGCCCAGGAGGCCTCAGCCCAGCTGCCCTCAGAGCTGTGCCCATCACTGAAGCCATAAGGTCCATCCAGCCGAGGAACATCACTGTTTTAGCAGGAGCTACAGGGCCATCTGCTCCTCCTGTCTGCAACAAGGCCAGCCCTGCCATGCCAAGCACTCCCATTCCCATGGGTGTGGACCCAGCAGCTCCATAAGTTTACAGCAGTGCAGATCTAGCTCCTCTGAAAGAGGCTGAAGCACATTGTGCCAGCTTGCAACCCCTTTGAAAAGAAGTGGGAGGAGAAACTGAGTCAGTTACAGATCCTTGCACTTCATAATCATTCTATTATTTGGAAGCCAAATGTTTGTTGTTTACTTCAGCAACTTAACCAAGAGGGATACTTTCAGTACGTTGTGGCCCTGAGGTGAAGATCTTGCATATGGAGCAGGAAGAGAGAGGCAAATCACCTCCCAGATAATCTCAAAATTTCACATGGGCAATTGAAGTACAAAAATCACAGAGACATGTCTCGACCTGAATTCCTTGTACATCCTCATGCTTCAGAGATCTAGGACACCAAAACCCCTAAGGAAGACACTAGAAAGAGAAAAAACCTAGAGCAAACAAATGCTAACTACACTAGGGCACTTGTGAGGTGTCATTCATGCTGATGAACACAAGGGAAATGGCTCTAGGAGAGTGTAAGGTCATCTATTGCAGCAATGAAAGGAACTACTGGGCCTTTCCTATTTTCTGAACATTAAAAGCAGTAAAATGAGGAGGAGGAAGGAGACATGAGAGCTTTCCGAAAGGAAATTATTACTGGGAGGTTCCAATGTCTACTCATACTAACAATAAGAATATCCAGAGGTCATCCAGAGAGCCACTTAATATTTTGTTTGTTGTTTTTACTTTAACCATTGCTGTAGGCAAGGGAGAGTTCTCAGTGAGTTGATGAAAAAAGCCTGAGAATGTTTTTTTCTTTTGAAATTATAGTGAATTTAGAACCTGACAGAGGCATATGCGCTGTCCAGACCATGACTTTCCACATGTAGCTTATTCCTTTCTGTACCAATCTGTCAACAGGGAATTTGCTGTGATGCTCACTGTTCTTGTCCTGTTATTCAAATACCTTCATCAACTTCTTGAGCTGTTTAGTCCGTGGTGAGGCAATTTCAAAACAGGCAACTTACCAAAATGAACCTGATTGGTTTCAGAGACAGTGAATAGCTGTCCTTGCTCTTCTCTGTGCCACAAGTCTGAAATAACCAGGCAGACATGTAGAGAAGTTTGCAGAGCTACTGGCATTTTGCAAAAGAACTCTGTTTTTTATGAAAATCCATTCTAATGACATTAACATCTGCTCCTTATTTGAAGAATATTTTTAACTGTTCCCTCCCTGGGAAAATGAAAGATGCCACAGTCTCTTTCATGTTCTCACGGAGTATACAAACTCTGTTGGTTTTCTTAAGATCTGTTCTGAAATGCCCCAATACAGTTCTCACTGCAGGGAACTCAGTGGATGCATCTCACAGGCCAAAAAGCATCTGCATTCACCATCCTAGGAGATTTCATTCTAGGACACCGGCATGCGAGCGGGGGATTTATTTCACAGATGAACAACACTTTGTGTATTAAATCACATGCTGAAGGTAAAGTCTGGCAGCTCATACATAAGCTCTTGGAGTGTATCTCTTGAGTACTTATAAAAACAAGACTATGTACTTTGTCATCAAATACTGCTGAGCTGTCTCTTACTGTGTATTTTTTTTTTTCCAAGTCAAGCTGTAAATATCTCAAGCAGTGGAGACTCTGCCATTTCCCAGTCTTAAGTTTTCCAAGCTCTTTCAGGGTTCAATACCAAGCATCCATCCTACAACTATGATATCTATTCTTCCCTTCATTTTTTTAAACTCTATCCCATAGTTATTACTACCTGTGTGCCTCTAAAGAGCAGCAGTGTCAAAAATGTTAACGTGTTCAATGAAACCTGTGAGTACCCAGCCATGTACGTGGGTTTATGCATTAAAATACACACTCAAATTGAAATATGGAGGTTTGGGCATCTGCATGTGCAAATCATAGAGCCACACACAAGCAGAATTTGCATGTTCACGCTGACACATTTTCAGGTAGCAAATGCCTTATCAGAAGACAGAACTATTTGCATAGACAAGTTCTGCAGGATTGGGAACACAAGCCTTGTACATTAGAATGCAAGAGCCTGCAGCCTGAAATTATAAACACTTTCAAAATAGGTAGCTTCAGATAAGACCCATAGAGAGTCCATGCAGCAGTCAATCCTATCTGATGCCTGCTTTGCTGAGACAGGATGGACTTGGACAGTGCAGGAGTGGCAGGAGTGCAGCAGTCTGGTCCTCAACAGGGAAGAGGGTTTAATTTTCTCTGACTGTTCTCAGTTTTTGAGGTAATATTATCCTGCTTTTCACATGGAAAAGTGACTGACTGCATGTATGGCTGTAATAGTAAATAAAACAAACTCCAAGACAAGTGTAAAAATCATATTCCAAGGAGAACTATTACTATGAATTGAAACTTGATTAAAAAAAACATATTTGCTGGTGTTTCCATTCTCTATCAGTCACTTATGGGGAAATGCACAATCCAGAAATAACGTAGCATAATATTTCCTGGGTGTGAGAAACCATTTCCATAAAAGCATAGCTTTAGTTTTATGTCATGTTTTCACTGCCTTCAAATAAGCACAAGAGATCCAAACGATAGTTTCCACATAACCACCAGGACACAGATACTGTCTGGTCACTGGACAACTGCAATGGAGGGAAGCGTAAGAGGGAAGCAAGCACAAATCAAATCATCAACTTCAAATCATCACTTCTCCCTATGCCCTGGCACTGCCACAGCTGAGGGACAGAGTCTGGTGCCGCCCTGCTCTGAGCAGGAGCCCATTTCTCTCAGCCACCACCAGCAGCAGATGGAAGGGCCACTGTTTCCCCACTTGATTCCACACCCGTTCTTCTGTGCTTCACACATTTCAGGGACACATGCCAACTCTCACAGTAAGAAAAAGAAATCTATTATTTTGGCTTTCGAACTTTAAAATCTGCTGTCTCTCATTTATACCTGAATTATAACAGCTATTAATAAATTTCAGCTTTATCAGTGTGAAGGATAACACTCAAAGCCCAGACCTGCAGGACTTCTGCTCACTGCCATGTAGGATAATACTGGCAGAGCCCACAAAACACAAAGCTCATAAAGCTGCCAGTAATGTAGATGTAAGTTCTCCTTGCCCCAGCTGTTCCTGGCAGTAGGTAATTTCAACAACAGGTTTTATATGAGATTCTGAATGTTGTTTTTAAAATATTGGAGGCATGCTGCAAAGATAACTATTCACTTCAAGCTTGGCTACAAAAGCCAGAAGGAGCCACAATATGGTAGGTGTGATACACAGGTAGGTGCATCTCCAGCTAAAGCAGGCTCTGCCTTGATTTTACTGCTGAGAGGGCATGGGTGGAGGCCTCAGCTACAGCTCCTCAACAGACAGATCAGTAAACAACAGCTAACTCAGAGTGTGCAGTGCTGGATCTATCCACCCCTGTGTGCCACCACATGCCAGCAAGAGCATCCTCTGTTTTGCTCCAGTCTAAAGCCAGGATCTGAGCCCAGGCTTTGGGCGTGATCCTTCACTGCGGAGAGAGTTTTATATAAATGTGTGCACAAGCACACAGGCACACAGCTCTGGGAGGAGAAAAGCATTTCCTGCTGGGCCAATTTAGGGACACCTTCCTGTACCAAAAGCTCCTATCTTATGATACCCTGAATTTTACTGGTGAGCAATATCCAAGCCCCAGTCAGGGTCTCACTTCACAACAACCCCATAAACTCAGCTAGCAAAAGCCATCCAAATTCCACCAAAGGCAACAACTGCTCAATAGCTTATGCCACTTGAACAGCTCGGAGGTATTCAAAATGCAAACTTGACCAGAAACTCTATGTTTGGAGCTTTGTTATCTCTGAACTGAAACTGGACCTCAGACCAGGCCCCTGCTTCATGCAGGTTAATGTTCAGTGATGCCCCTGTCCAACTGGACCAGTCATTTTTAATATCTGCTACTGGCCCTTAGATGTTTTGGAAGCAGCTTTATTTCACTAGCTGCACAGGGATTACCAGCTAACCGGATGCTCCCAGGAACTTCAGGAGAGCAAACAGTGTCAGTTTATTTAATAACTTTCAAAGTGAAACTAAAATCTTGTCCAAATCATGTCTCTTCTGATTTAATTAAAAGGCACCACACATACTGCACTGCTCTGTTAATCATTAACAAAGTTAATTCAAGACAGAAGATGAGTCTTTTCTTTTCTTTCCTTCAAAAGCCTCCAGCCAGTGGAAAACTTAAAAAAAAAAATTCCAAAAAAAGACCAGTACAGTATGATTTTTGTTAGAATGGTCAACACTTCAGTATGCCTTTTGCCTTTCTTCTGTATTTCTGATTCCTACAGGAATGCATGTTAAAAGAGAGGGGTTGAGTTTTTCTCTTGCTTGGCAAAATACCTTTCCCAAATCTTCTAAATATTGCTTGGTATTTGCGTCAATATGACAGTCATTGGGTTTGACAGGAATCAGATTGCTAAACCCACACAAAAATGCTTTGGAAATGAGGGGCTACTTATACATTCAATTTCATTCAAATGCACTTTAACAAACTGGCAGAGAGTGGATCTGAACTGTCTCTGTCACCCCTTCACGTCCACGGTTCACAACAGAGGGTTCTTTGGCACGTTAATCTCTACACTAACTCAGAGACTCACAGCTCCTGCTGTCTGATAAATCTCCTTAGCACTCCTATCTCAATCCAATTTCAGTTTCCAAGATGAGCTAGGAGCACATCAGACTTACTCTTCCTGTGCAGCAAACCTTGCCAACTTCTTCCATTGAGGAACCAAACAGGACATCACACTGAGTTAGAAGTGTAACACCTCGTGGACTATTCAATACACATATAACACCTATTTTTCCAACAGTTCTCCTTTCTTGAAGGAGACCAAAACAAAACCACACACAAAAAAGGTTTCTTTACTTTCTTTTTGTCTTAGGAAAATCTAAACACAAAACCTTCCAGTCAAATCTGTGCAATCTAATGGGATTTCCCTCTTGGAAGCAACAAAGGGTAGAGGCTGAACACTTCCACAGGGCCTGTCGTATCAGATCAGGATGGTGCTGCATCAAGGCTGGACTCTTGCCTCCAGCCATGCTGCACACCTAACTTTTTAGAGGAAAGCAGTGGGAAAAGAAAAAAAAGCAAACCCCACAGCAGTTGGCCCGAGGAGCAAAGCTCCCCCTGCACAGCAGAAATCCTCTCTGTCCCTGCAGGCAGGCAGCTGGGGCTCTGCCACATACAGGCACTGCAGGCGTTCATAAGAAAAAAAAAAAGATTTATTGTATGGTAATTGACATAAAAAGGCATCAGGAAATTAACATTAAATCACCATAGCACAGGACATAGTCTAAAGCTGCACCAGAGGTGGTTTGTGTTGGACACTGGGAGAAGTTTCTTCACAGAAAGGTGATCAGACATCAACATGAACTGCCCAGGGAGATGGTGGAGTCACCATCCCTGGAGGTGGGCAAGAAGAGACTGGATGTGGCACTCAGTACCACAGTCTCATTCCCTGTGGGGTGTGGTCACTCCATCTCAGAAGTCTTTTCCAAATTAATTGATTCAGGAATTGCATCACAGCATGTACATCAAGAGCATAATGATGTGAGGACTTAAATTTTTACTCCAGTGTAATAAAAGACTCAACTATATTTTCTTCTCTGATATTTCTCTGCATACCCAAGTGCTAATACTTATTTCTGCACTGAAGTACCTGGAACCTGCTGTAATTTATGAGAACACCACATGAACAACTCTTTTAGGTGTTCCATATCTGCTTCTTAGCTCCTTCTGGAAAATGGCTCTCTGGCTATACTTACACCAGGATAGGACAGGTCTGAGCCAACTCTCAAGCCCATGATTTCTTCCTCTCTGCAGGGACAGATGGGAGTAGGAAAAGCAACTGTGAGTGTTCACCTGTGTTTAAGGGAAACTGAAAAGTACCAAATTACTTTCCTCTCACCATCTTTGAGACCCAGCAGCTCACACAGGGATCAGCATCCCTGTACAATTCTCCCAGGTCTCCCATGCCACTGCACGGTGTTCTTAAGGATTTGAGCTGTGGATGAGAACAGATCTTCGCCAAACTTGCACTAGCCTGTAGGGGTTTCTGGCGTGCTGCAAGAAAGGCCTGAACCCTGAAAGCTGTTCTTTTGCTCCTCAAAGAACAGGAAAATCCCCTTTGCCACCACTAAACATAAAAAAATCCTTGTCAGCTCTCACTGGCTGGGAGGAGTTTCCATCCTCTTCAATTTGCCACTAACCAATATCCTCCCTTTACATTCAGTTCCTCATAAAAACTGAAAAAATTGGAAAAACTGACAATAAGTGGCTTAAGAGAAATGTAGCCTTCCCCAAAACAGCTGACAGACTTGTCTTCATGGAGATTTAAATAAAATAGCTACCAAAAGAGTCAGTAGCAGCCCAGTTTGCACAGAGAAATATCAACCACTAGCTACAAAGAAAAGTAATTTCCTTTTTCAAATGGCAAGCCTTCCCCTCAAGATCTGCCAAAAGCTGCAGCCTGAGTTCTAAGAGCTGTGGCTATACTTTCCTGCCCTGATGATGTTCTGTGCTGAGAGATGGCTTCAGAGTGTCACATTTAATGAATAAACCTCATGGGATGGGAGGGATTCCAGGAACTCCTCCCACAGGATCCCTTACTGGATTTTGAGGTTCAGGATAGATTAAAGCATATGCAGTATTACAAACTTCCTCCTAAAATTAGCTATTATAACAGGAACTTACCCTTCCAATCTAAAGAACTTACATTCAGAAAGGGAATTTTCTCTCATTCCAAAGCACAGGCAACTGAAGACAAACCAATGTTTGTCTTCAATGATGTTGTTAGGGCACCGTCTCTGCACCAAGAGCTTCTGACATTTCAAGGTTTCCATGGGAATAATTAGCAATATCTCACTAAAACGGCCACTAGACATTTAATTCACTAGAACTCTTCCAAAAAATTTAAGAAGTGTTTCAAATAAACATTTCAGAAAAGTCTGGAAGAAAGAAATCAGAAGCGTTTCCAAAAATCTGGCAGGATTTCAAGCACTTCTAATACTTGAGAGCAATTTTTTTCTTTCGGGAAAGGTTTGCAGCTTTTTCCTCAGCATTCATTTATTTACACTGAAGCTGCTGAGAAATTCTGAGTTTAAGACTAAGAAAGGACTTCAGAATACAAAGAAACTAGAAAAAACCCTTCAGCTCCAAATGCCAAGGTAGAACCTAAAAGCAGGATGGAAGCATTAAAGCATTTGTTTAATTCACATTCATTTTGGCCTGGCAACAAGTAAGCTAACAACTGTTGACGTGATCTTCTGTGATTTAACTTAGCTCTTTTTTAATGTTGGAAATACACAGCTGGGAGGAACACTCGTGGCTGTGTGGGCTTCATGGGCTTGGAGGAATTCCCAGGGGAGATGCTAGAAATGGGAAAGGACCAGCAGCAGCTCCTGCTTCTCTCAACACCACCATGGACAAAGACTACTGCATCACTGGATGCACTTGAAATTAACATCTACAACACTCAGGAACTTACACAAAAACAGCTGGCCTAGGCCAGTTCTGAATCCAAAGATTAATAGATAGTAGATAATCTGGGAGTGTAAGAAACTGTACAGAAAAGAAACAAGTGTATGTGATCCTTCACTGGTGTTTTATTCTGATCAGCATTATTTAAAATGCATTCTTCTTAAATACAATCTTTTTCCAAAACCCAACTTTGCCCACACCCTTCCATTTGAATCCCAAACAATTTTTTAAAAGTGGACTTCTTAAAAACACAAAACCCAGACTATATACCTCACAAATAACCCAATCAAATTATGGGATGTTTTCTTTTCCATTCTTCCTTAGCAGCAAAAATATGAATAACAATATTCACTAGGTAGGAGACTGTTTTTATGTTTACATTTTTATAATTTACAAAAGCAAAACAGGGACAACTTTTCAACTATTATAACCTTCTGTTATATTTTTTCCCCTAAAATATTCCCTGAAAAAGACTTCTCACCTATGATAAGACATGACATGCAGAATTTCAGGGGATACAAAATTCTTTGGAGAAATTTCAAGAGAAATTAATTCACCTGGGAAGAAGATAAGCCCTGATCCTTAGCTGTAACTTAGTTACTCCTGATGCACATAACAAGGCTTAAGAGGTTAAATGGGAGCAGCACGGTGCAGTTTTGTTTTTAGGAACTCTACATTTAATTGAAACTGGAGATAAAGAAAGTGATCCTTTGATGAAGGATGAGAGGGGTCTGGCTTTAGGCATTCTCTTATCAAGATGGACACGTTGAGAACCCACCCACCAGCATACCAGAAACCACAGTTGGCAAATGCTAGGAGCAAAGGCATTTCCTGCCTTCTGACTTTCTAGCTGAGGGCCAGATGCTTCACAATCCTTCCTTAAAAGCACAGCTAAAGGAGTAGGAGTTCAGAGCCTTGCCCAGTCTTGCATGGGACATGGAAAGGCCAGGCAGCACCCCAGCCTTACACTCAACATCAAACAGGCCATAGTTTCTTCCCTGATTCTCAGCTCCTAGTGGGAGACTGGGCCAAAGGACTATCTTTTCCTACCCCATCACCTCATAAGGTACAGTTTCCAATTTAAACCTGCTGAATTAAGGAGTAGTTGATGTGGCCCCCATCAGTGTGATGGGCCAAAACACCACAAACAAAGGAAGAGCAAACATTATTAAAAAGGTAAAAAGCAGCTGAAGCTGAAACAGGGGGGCTGTGGTTTACTTCAACCTACAGCTTACTCTACCTACACCACTTCCAACAAGTTCCTTTCAGCTTTCTCTCCTATTATCTTCAATACATAATAGAATAATTACTTAGCTGAAATTCTCCAAAAGCACTTACCTCACTTAGAAGTGAAATACTTTCAAAAGCAGGAGTTAGAACCTTGTAAAAAGGTTTCCCGACCAAAAATTACCACAGAGATTCTGAAAGTTATAAAAACTATTCGGTTCCTGCCCAAAAAAAATAAAGCAACCAAAACAAGCACAGGCTGCAAATACTGAATAAAGAAGGGTAGCTTTCATCCAGAGGTGAAGAACACAAAGCTCAAGTGCCATTTGTATGTGCAGCACTCAGACAGATCAGAAATAACTGTAGTGTGTCTGGCTAAAGATATAAGCAGCTCTTTCCATGTACACACACAAGATCCATGCTTACAATGATAACTCCTGCCTCTTAAATCCATATTATTTTGTGTCAATCCAGCACATGTCCTTGGACATGACTGTCCATTAAAATCCAGCACAAAGCAAAGGAGAAAAAAACCTCTTACAGGGAGAATATACGTTCAGCATGCCAAAAGCAGCTTGCCAGTGCATCCCTAATTCTGCAGACTTGTCCCTACGTGTTACAGGCCTTTGCTACTTGATGAGCCCAAATGTATGCAGCACGATGGATTCGAAAAATCAGTGATAAGGGAAAATCACAGCTGCAGAAATTGCAGCTACCATTGCCTTCCTGTGGCAGTGTCATTTAGAGCAGTTCTTTTACACTTACCTGAAAGCAATAGCTTTCTTCCTATTGACTCTCAGACAGCTGGGATCAGAAAATAATGCACTTCACACTGGGGCAGAAAGAGCTAGAAACCAAATGGAGATCGCCTACTAAATTCTCTCCCAATACAATTAAACTTCAGGAAAGGAAACTGGGAATTCTACAAGAAAGAATACTGATTTGTTCCCATCGTTTGCACACATCTAAATGCCAAGATTTTCTACATATGTTTACAACCAAGGAGATGATTCTAAGGGAACTGCCTGAAATGAAGAGGTCAATCATTACTTGAGTATCTTCATTGGTAGGAATCGTGCCATGGAATCAGGACTAAAGGAGACAGGACCAAGGTCTAAACACTAAGTATAATCTTTGCTACCTTATGCTTCATCACTCCACTTGCTTTTTCACAAGAGGCTTAGAGAGGTCATGTAAATTATGAGAACATCTATTATTTTAAGTGATTTTAAACATTTCTTGATATTCTGCTTTTATCTTGCTTCTCCAGATGGCTCACAAACACAGGGGGGAAGAGAGACTGCTTGACTGAATCAACACAAATTTCAGCTACACCATTCTGTGTGCTGTGATTCCTCCCCAGAAGGTAGGCTGGATAATGGCACTTCCAATCCAGCTTTCCACAAAACCACAATAATATCAGATGCCATGCCTTGTTTCTATATGTTGTACTAGTACTGTATCTGCCGAGAGCCCCTTCACGAAAAACACAACCTTAGCAATTAGCAAATGAATAATACATTTCACAGTTTCACACAGAGTACTGGTTTGCACCACTTGCCAGCTGAATCAATCTATGGCACTAAAAGTGTGGGACACATTTTGTCCCAAAGAGTCCCCAAGCTCATGTGTCGAGCTCCTGCCCACTCTGCAGACTCAGCCTGAGGTATAAGAATCAGAGCCAGGATTCTCTGGCTCTTGGCATTTGTGGCAGGAAGAACAATGATGGCAGCTGCTGCAAAAGGGAGCAGAGGGACACCCTCATCACCCACACGTGTGTGCATCAGCTCGAATGCTCCCAGCAGTGGGATGGCTGAGAGCAGTCTCAGCTGGATCATGTTCTGGTTTGGGTGATGGATGTTCCCACCTTCCCAACAGCTAGCCCAAAAACATGCACAAAGAATGTGATTAATTCTGTGACTTCCCAGCAGTTCCACTCAGTCTGCTTTAGGGGGTTGTTGATGGGGAGGAGCAGCAGTGAGGTCTCTCCAGTTTGGTCTGTATCCCACACTGGTTGATGTCACATCACCTTGCAGTTAAGATGTGTCCCAGCCCTTGTCTGTAGGTCTATTTCAGCCTCTTCACACCAAATGTGCTCCTCTCTTTACCCAGGCAACCAGATGCAGTCCACACGCCCAGCACACATGACTGCCATCCCCAAATGAAGTTCTCAGAAACAAACATCACCTGGTGTTTCTTTTTTTCCCTGAAGAAGGATGACAAATGTCCCCAAAGGAAATATGTAGAGAATTGAACCCAAACCTGGGATCAAATTGCCCTCTTGTGTCTGCAGAGGAATGAAAATGATCCTTTCCTCTTCCTGCTTTGGATCTTTTTTCTTTTTAGCTAAAGTATTAGCCAGGCAAACAGAGCAGGTTATGATAGGCAGACAGATATTATTATTTTATTATTGGGTTTTGGCCACATTTATCCTACACTTGGATCTTGGCTCTAGCCATATTATAGCTATGTTAAAAAGAAGAAAAAAAAAAAAAAGAAAAAAGGAAGCAAGAATTAAACAAAGAGTCTTTAAGTACTAGCAATAGCAAAACATTCTGATTCAGGCCCTCATTCATGCCCTTTAAAGCCATTATTTAAAAAAAAAATGTTTATGCAGCAGGGGCATTTCTCCTACACATAAAAATTCTTGAAAAACAGGAAAAGGAAATGAATGCTTCCTTTGAAATTAACAACTATTGCAGTCTTGGGTCCCTTAGTGTGATATTCTATGGTGCCTTTACCTTTGTCCATATTTACAAGAGCCTGTGTTTATTTTGAAATTAAAATTTGACTATTTTTACTGATGTCAAACACTTTTTCATAATTATGTTTAAATTACCATCAAATTACACGAACACTATAAACAAACTATCATACTTTCAGAATTAGACACAGAATTTCAAGAAATCTGCAGTGTCTCACCAGGGCCCTAGGATGACACAATCAGGCACCACTCCAACACAGAGCAGTTGGTAAAATGTCCTGTTCTGGCAGTGTTTTTCCTCTCTAGCAATCTCCACCTGCTGCATTACTGGGACGACTCCCCACACCTCAGGTGACCTCTCCTGTGCACTACCAGAAATCATATGCCCTCCATACTTTCATTTCTGGAATTAACCAGGGCCTGTTCTGATGAAAACGTGCTGATCTGACTAAAACTTCAGTCCAATCCTGTGCAGATTTCCTGCAGAAATGCAAGGGGGCATTTCTAAACCATTCAGGCTGCAACACAGCCAAGCTCTTCAAATCCCGCTGACAGCATTGAGTGTATACATGTCCAAGTGTTGTATTTGTCCTGGTTTAGGGCAAATTTCTAAGCTAAACAGATGAATGGGGATACAGTTCAGCATCAGCCCAGGACATTAGCACACACAGATGGATTAGAAGCCACCACATGGATTCTGAAGGCATCCTTCCCCAGGGAGAACATGGCAGTGATATTGATATTTCATGACACATTGCAGTCCAAGGAGGCACACATCTACTTCTGCTATGAAAGTGCTGGTGTTTTTACAGCAGTCAAAGGCTCAGTCTGGATTAACAACAGCAATGGACAGCTTTCAGCAGACTTCTAGACTGTGCTGAAGGGAGCACCTGCCACGCTGGCAATGGAGCACAAAGGATTGCAGAGATTACCATCAAGCTGTCACAGCTCATCCTAAGAGGTAACAGTAACCAAGGAAAGATTGCTTCTCCTTGCTCTTCCCCTCAGAGGCTGGGCACAGAAGAATTTCTGCAGCACAAATTCCTACCGCACAGGCATTGCATCAGTCATTACCAGGTCTAACTGCTTTGGAAACCTTTACCAAAGGTTTGAACAAGCAGTGGCTATGTTTCAGCAGTGCCTGTGTGTCTGCTGAAGTCACCTTTGGCAAGCAGCTGTGCTAGACAGCTCCTGACAAAGATCAAGCCAAACTCAATCTTAGTGCAGCTTCACTGATGACAGGGCCCCAGAAAATCACATCCTGTGTTTACTTCATGGAGGGGAGCCCATAAGCATCAAGTAAGTGGACACATCTCTCTGTTTACAACAAACTTTTCAGTACTGAAGGCTTAGTTGTATTTTCATGTCAGAAGACACTTGAAGAGGAGATCCCTTTGGCAACAAGTTCTTCTTTCAGTGAAATTTGCACCAAAATTCTTGTCCTGATATTCTCTGAAAATTATCACCTGTGGCCTCACACTTTTCAAAGACCAAATATACCCCCAGCCATCTGGGATAGAGGAAAAATAACAGCAGAAATAGGCAAATAGGAACAAAGAAAACGACACAAGTTTTACAGCTGGTCAGCTTCTCTGGGGTCACCATTCCTCCACCCACACTGAAACCACCAAAGGCACGTTAAAGCTTTTACTCTGACATGAACAGTTCCTGTGAGGATGACTGTGAACCAGAGATGCAGGACTGTGGTGCTGAGAAGACAGCAGGGAGGACACAGAAGCAACACAAGGAATAACAACACAAAAGGACACGGGGAAGAAGCTGTACATCTATAAATATGCTGATTTTTAATCATATTTCACTTTGGATTCAAAGCTCTTAGTGCGCACTCAACAGCAATATCTAGAAATTCTATAGTTACAACATTTTTCTTTCCTTAGGCTCTGGGAGAAGAAACCAAAAGGCTTTTCACTTCTACCTCACAACTAAAAAATTTAGGACACTGAACAGTTCAATGCGATGGGCTCAAAAATGGCGTCATCTTTCATGGATCAAGTCTCATGAATTATGTGTGCAGTAGCAAAATCCTGCAAAAAAAAAAAAAAAATCCTGCTGGGGCACTTTCATTTCCATGACCACAGTCCTAATAAGTGAGGTAGGTTGTGTTATGATTACTGTGACCTTGAATATTATATAACTACAGTCTGGGAGAGATTTCATTGTTGAAAAAAGCTTCATGAAAAAAAAAAAAAAGTTGCTAATGGTCATGACAGAAGGGAGAAATTTGATCTAGTCACATTCTAGACAACAGAGAATGGAGAAAAATACTGAGATTTAATAAAGCCACAGTTTCATCAGACAAGAAAGGCAAGTTAACAGTGAAAGAAATCATTTGACTGCATCCATAAACTGGGAATGTAAGAAACCTGGAGGACTGCAGACAGGTTTTAGTGCCCTCATTACAACTGGCAGCCTTTCACGCTAACTCAGCAAAGCCACCTCTGAGTCAAGGCTGTGGCACATGCAGAAAACTTCCATTTGGGACACACCCTGCCATCTTTGGCTTGGGAGTCAAGACATCACTGCGGCTGCAATCCATCACCTTTCTTCTTGCTGACCTCCAATGATTTCTGGCCTCCCTGCTGAAATAACATGGCCAGTACTGACTCTGCAGTAAGGCACAGCACAAAGTCCTGCTTCCATCTGGTTGTTGCTTTTTCTCCTGGGTTTTGCCTGCACAGGGCAGGAGTTCCCCCAGAGTAGCTGAGCCTCCTGCTTATTTCCTGTTGTGCTTCCCGGGGCTTTTACCCAGGTGGGTTCTTGATGGTTTTTCTTCAGCAAAGACCTTCCAAGACTACAAAAAACCTGCCAGGGTGGGTCACCAGCTGCCTTTGGGCAGAAGGTCCCAACCCTTTTGCTGATCTGCCTGGCACAGCCACAGTTTCCCCAGAAAGGTGTATCTGAGCACTCAGCCTCTCTCCACCCATCAAGCTTCTTTGTCTAACATTTACATAGCCTGGAAGGTCAAATTTTCTGTTTAATAGTCATGTTTAATAACCTCTGATCTTCAGGCAAACAACATTACAGATGGGAAATTAAGCCCTGATCTTTGTCATCATGACATTGCTCACTCAGCAGGCCAAATAGAGGTGCAGTCTGCAGTGAAGGGTTTTATTTTTAATTTTGCTGTCCTTACAATTTATCTTCTTTAACCATTAGTGCAGCAAATGAACAGTGTGGCCACCAGCCCTCGCCTCCAGCACAGCAGCATTTCAAAACTGCAGGGTACGTGTGCACATCTACCTACACATTTATGTGGCAAACACAAATTAAATAGCCAAATGAACAGTAACACGAGCTGTCAAAAACACAAATACAGTTCCCATGAAGTCAACAGCACTATTTTACCAAAATGGGCAGGTAAGTTACAGGCCACAAATTCTTATCAACTGTGCAGAGAAAGAGAGGCTTGAAATAGCTTTCATCTTCTAAAAAAAACAGCCTAAAAGATGCTCCAGGGCTGCTGGCAGTAGCAGGGAGCTTGGGTGAGGTTTTCAAGAGCACACAGATTGTCTTTTGTGTAGCCCGATAAGACCAAAAGAGATTTCAAAGGCAAATCTCAAGAGGTATTGAAATGCCTTTTAAAATCTGACTCTATGTATAGGACAGACCTCACATGTTTTTTGCTGTCAAATAATCCTTCACACTGACAGTCTAGGCTTCCCCTTTCTAGAAGGTACCTAATTCCCATGAGTTGTTAGGCTTTGCATGCGTCAGGCTCTTTTAAGACTAAAGAGAATTGTGAAAAACAAAAAAAAGGTCTGACTACATTGCATCACAGGTAAACAGTGAACTACTCTCAAAGGCTGCACTTCAAATTGTGTCAAATTATACCTACTTTCAACCCGGCCCACAGTCTGCACCTCACTTTCAATTTAACACGTATTTGATAATTTTGTAGATTGCAATTATATATTGGCTTATGTAAGAGCAAGCTTTGCTATGGATCATATTTTTAAGTTACAAGAATAGTTCAGCAAAATGCCTTGGGTTTTTTTTTTTCTGGTCCAGCATTAAGTATTGGTAGAAGTAGCAGCTCTCACAAACTTGCCAAAAAAAAGTGGAATACTTTCTGTGGGAGTATAAAATAGATTGGCCACTGTTTTTCTAACAAGCACATGAGTTCCATGCAGGAGAGAAATAAAGTGCTCATTCATTACCCAATTTACGGGGACAGCCTGGTGAGATATCTCGTTTACATTCTGACAGCCCCATGAAACGAAATGAATTCCCACACAGTCACAAAAGGCTAAAGTTAGCCTTTTCCTTCAAAAAAATAATAAACTCAAGTCTGCCTCTGGAGCGGATTGGCTATAACCTTGAACCCTAAAGGAAATAAGAGGGAGAAAGAGCAAGCAAGGCACACATCATAAGAGGGGGTGGAGAAAAGCTAATGGCATTGGGAATGGAAAATATGGGCATTAAAAGAATTTCCTACTCTAAACAATGTGCAAAGTTAAAAATATCTTCTCCTGAGATTATCCTCAGCATAAATACTCACGACAGCTATTTATAGCTGTCTGGTAGCCTCCAACAAAGATTTTTATTCCAACAAAGGAGCTATATACAAATGCAGGACCTGTTTAAAGAACTATTAAAATGGAAAATAAACCACCCTTGCGTCAGCTAGCCATATTGGTACCCATTTCAAACTCAGTCTAAACACAGCTTTCCTGAACGCTGGCAATGGAGCTTCGGGTACTCAAGGGAGGGAAGAAAAACCCCTTGGTACATTTATCACAGGCCAAACACCCATTGTCATAAAGGCCAACACTTGAGCACTGCAAGGGGAACTGCTGAGCTGAAATAAAGAGTGTGTAAATATCTCAACCCAACCTTGACTGCCCAGGAGCTCTCTCACAGCAGGAGTCTGGAGCCAGGATTGCCTGGGACAATTCAGAAAGACCCCCACACCGTGGATATGATCCTGCCCCACTGCCTGTGGCAGAGTTATCAACTCAACTCATGGGAGATGCTTTAAAAATTTCCTCTTCCTGATGTGTTCTTCCTCTTTTAAATCTTTGAACTAGCGCTGGTCTGATCACTCCCAGTACTTGCCAACATATATTCTCATTGTTTTGGTTGCCCTCAGCCTTGAGCAAGGAAAAATAAAAGTTGCTTGTAAATATACTTTTAAAATCCATGGGAGGGGCTTCATTTAGATAACTCAGATAGTGGATTGCAGCCACTGCTGGTAGGGTTTTTAGGATGAGGTACACCTGTGATCCAAGTGGAGTAAGGGATCCCCACACCTGTACATGATAAAGGGCATGTGTCCCACTAGAGGGGTCCAATAGGGTCATAAATGCCCACCCTTACCTCCCCCAAGGAATTGTGTCCTTCCTTTTTGTCTCAGGTAAGCAGTAACATCTTGGACTGTAGAAGTAGGTGAGGGATTTTGCTTTGTTCCTTTCCATAAGTCTTCCTATAAAACTTGCAGTGTAATCCCTGTGTCTGGGTTATGTTTGCCAACGACTCCACAGGCAATCTGAGGAGTGGTGACCACAGTTTGTGTTATCTGTAATTGCCTGACTGTATGTTCTGCCATTTCACTGTCAATCAGCTGTGCACACCCTGTGTTAATTAACATGGCAAGAATTTCAGAGCAGAGGTCTTTCCCTTCACTGCACATGTGTAAGCAACTTTGCATTACAGCTCTGCTCATAAAGTTCAACCAATGTATACATTTCAGCTCAGCTTTGGTTTGGTTTCAGTTTGGCTCCTTCAATTCAAGTTAATATTTGAATTTTAAAAATACTTTTAAAATTCATTATTTGGACTGAGTTGCTGTTCAGGGAAAGAATAACAGCTTAAACAAGTTTCAAGTTCACATTTAGTTTAAGTTTTTGATGTTGGTTTCCAATCTGTGACTCCAAATAGTACTGAAAAACACTGGTTTGAAGTTAAATACACCTAATAAAATGTGTTTTGACTGCCAAAGTTAAAACACTGATTTGAAGTACAGCAAAAGAGGAGTTACTAAGCACAATTTAGGGACATCAGGGTCACAGCTCACTGAAGGCAAGGCCTCTACCCTTATTTCTTGATGGAGCAATCATTAGAGAATGTTCTCCATCTGGAGAAAACCAGAGCTGCTCATTGTCACCTTGCAGGAAATGTAGAATTTGTCCCCCTTCCCTTCAATTTCATACATGAAAAAGGGTTTGGGGTAAGCATTCCCCATTTTCAGCACTCTTTCCTAGTTCCCCATCAGCCATCCAGGTTTTCATGAAAAACAAGCATACAAGCATTTCATCCAGTTTTTGTACCAAAGTCAACCAGAATTTTGCTGACAGTAGGAAAAGCAAACAGGCACCTTGGAGTGGCTGAGTGATAAGACTCTCTTCACTTGCATGCAACTCTCAGTGGAAGCAAAGTCTGTGCAGCAACATAAGCTGTTTTGAGACACGGAATTTTAATGGCAGTTTAATCTAGAACACACAGTTTAGCAACGTAATGAGGAGCCTATAAACCACACAAGTGCTCCAGACTGACATCCACATTTCACTCATACTGTATAGTTTTAGACACAGCAACAACCATAGCTGGATAGTACAGTACATTCTGTTCTACCAATGGCAACTCAACAGCATCATCTACATCTGACTCTCATTCCTTCTGGTATCCATATTATAGCTTTTGGAACAGGATAACAACCATTGCTCCACAACCTCCCCCTCCCCAATTTCATGGTCAACAGCTCACTACTCTCAGCATATTTAATTGATAAATAATGGGGAATGAGGCTAGGGAGGAGGAAGTCTAACAAATGGAGTTGGGTTACATAAGCAACCTTTTTTTTTACCCCTAGAAGTCTTAATTTATTATCTGTTCCCAACATTCACTAAATGCACAGGCTCAGCTGCCACATTCCCCTCTTCTGCCTAAACAAGCCTGAAGGCAGTTCTGTGCCTTTTGAGACTCAGACTGTTCTTTGTTACAAGGTGAAGTTGCATTTGCCCCAATTTATGAGAGAACACAAAATACAGCTTGCAAGCGAACTGCAGAGCAGGCAGGTTCTGTAAGAAAGCTGCCAGCTGTTCCCTGCCTTGGAGAGGCAAGTGGTCCCTGAGACATGGCTTCTATTCCCAGGTCTGCCACTAAGGGATTAAAGATGGAGCTTGAAGGAAAATGTGTTATGACAGCCTAAACCTGTGATGACAAAGGCACATTTACAAGAAATAGGGTCATAGCTGCTGTCCCAGATGATGAATCCAGTTCACAAATGGCAGAAGAGTACCTTCAGTCAAAGGGTCTGGTACTGCTCCTGCCCTGTGTTCTGATTGCTTTCCCAAAAATGCAGCATGATGTTTGTTAGTTTTGGAAAGAGTAAGTCTCCAGATGTCTCCCACATCCTCCTCTCACACGCGTGCTCAACATTAAAGTGCCCCATCCACTGACCATCCTAGATGTGACTCTAAAGCTCACAGAGGCAGTTGAATGACCTTTCAGGCTCCTCAAATGAAATCTGCAGAGCTGAAATCCCACAAAAGGCACTGGAAAGGGGTTACAAAGAGATGTTGCTCCTCTCCAGCTTCTGAGAAGGTTTGTTAAGAACACAGCTGCTCCATAAAAGCCCCACAGCCCATGCAAGTCACCTCATGCCATCTCAGTGCAGCTACCCAACAGGCAGTAAGTCAGGCATTATCAGGCTATCCACCTTCTCACCCTCTCTTGCCAGGAGAAGTCATCACAGACACTCTGCCCTACCAACTTCCAGGAGCCAGCAGTGAGTGGCAGAGATAAGCAATGGCTCCCCATGCAATTTTCCCTGCAATAAAGCAAATACAGTACTCTTATTAAATGGAACAGAGGTGGGCCAACCTCCAAAGACCTTAAAACTTATGGAGAATGATTCCTGAAGTCTGACTAAGGCTGCTTTTCTATAAAGTGGCCTGTACCAAAGTACAGGTGCTAAAAACTGTGGGCCTGGATGATTTGCACATCATTCTCCAAATTTTGCAGCCTGGAGTAGATCTGATAAGCAAAGAGGAAACAAAAAGCATTAACACATCCCCTCTATTAATACCTCTGACAGGTTTGTGGCTGAGTCCCTCCTCACTCCCCATTTGGAAAGCTAAAGGAACAGCACTACCCAGCTAAGAAGATGATGCAGGAATATATGCATTTAGTAAGTAATTGACAAAATGCCAGATGCTATGGTTATAGAGATGTACAAAGCAGCTTTCATCATGAGAGGCACTCAGTGCTAAAAGGAGGAGTAAAAGCAGTAGAAAATGGCATTACTATTCCCAACTTTCAGCTAGCTCTCAAGCAGTCTGCTCTGGCCAGATTTCTTTCTTTATGTTTATGCTTACATCCTTACTTCATCTAGTTAAGCATTTAAGCTTTAAAGAGTCTGAATTCCAACTAGCAAAGACATTGTCCTATTAGGAAAGTCTCAATTTTAAATCCATTCTGCAACTCTGTTTCTCCTGTGCTGCAGTAGAACAAGGTGAAGGCACTACAGAAATAGGCCCTGTACACAGAAACCCTTTCCTTGTGAAAGGTGGCAGTTCACATGATAACAGCTTACATTTACAGAAGTGTCTTTCATATCAAGTGTTTTACAAACCAGAGAGAGACACATCTCCAGCAAAATGCAATTACTGGTTGTAAAAGGTGGCAGCCCTACAAAGTCATGCACTCCAGTGGGACAAAGAAACATTTTTAGCTAAGAACACTCCATGTTGCCCATTAAAATGGCACATTCTTTACCTCAGAGGACTGAAGACCTCAACATTTACCATATGCAAGCCAAATAAAGACAAGATCCAGAATATTTTTATTAAAAACAATTGTCTGGAATACAAACGGTCGAATTTACAACGTGTTGGGTTGCTGCTGGATGTCAATAGAAAATGAACACATGCTGTAAATTCAGTGCTTGGTAATTAGGAAAATGTGTATGTTTCCCAAGCCTGCTTCTCTGTAGGTAGGACTAAAGGGCAACATTATGTCATTTCCCTTTGCGCAGGACTCCCTATTGACTTCCACAGAGAATTTGGCTTAAAAACTGATGACAGGGTACAGCCCAAGTTGAGGGAAGAACAACCAATAAAATAAAGGAAGATGGGCTGGTGACGGAAAAGTCATTCCTAGTCACCAAGACATCTTACCAGAATTTCTTCCAGCAATATAATGAAGAGGGGACAGATGAGCCCTGCTCTCAGTTATACCAATCCCTCAAATCCAGAGTAATTATTAAACATGCACAAGCACCAAAACCAGGATTCAGACTGAATCAAGGGCAAGCCTTGAAACACGGAATGCAACTTAACATGGAATAGCTTTGAATGTATGACATGGCCTATTAAATGGGTCCTCTGAGTTTAACTGGCAGCCAACCCTTTCCTCCTAGAGCTACCCTGCTTTAAAACATATTCATTGACATTTGCTTGAATTTCAGCATTCTTTTGTTATCTTCAAGCAAGGACAGCAGTTTAAAAGCTTTCATCAACTAAACTGTATGCTTTGCGGTCTTTGCTCCACTTTTGTGCATTTATGCCTTTATCTCCTCAAAGCAAGATATTCTATCCAGCAAAACCACACAGCCAACAGACTGAGAAGTCACATTTCCTCCAAAGTCAGCACAACCACAAGCACGCAAGACCTGTGATGATATCAAAGGCAGTACATCAGGATCTCATTGTAAGTATGATGTGAGCACGATAGGTGAAATCAGGATGGAGCCAGCAAAGCAACAGGGAAACAGATGAACAAAGTTAGACTTTCAAGATATGAGTCACCAAAACAACACCTTCAAGCACTTCTCTTTACTCAAACAGTGTCAGAGCTGGTGACACAACTGAAGTCTTTCATTATCTTCATACTTTATTAGGTACTGTATTAGTCCATCTGATAATAATCAGTAAACGAAAAATTAGATTACAAGTCTCTTGAATTTGCCTAAACATTTCAGGTTTGCCTTGAAGATATATTTTCTTCACTCAATTTATGTATATCATGCACGTATATTCAGGCCTGAAAAAACATGATGACATTTTCATTACTTAGTAGGAGGTTTTCTCATATTAATTTAATCACCAATATATTCCATCTTGTTAGAATATTGAAATGACTCATCCATTCCATCAAAAATTTGGGTGACAAATGAGACTATAGCCCTGAAGGAACTTACTCAATTCTCCAGTCTAAGATGATTACATTCTAATGAGACAAAAGACTCTCTAGCTTGTTCAAGAGAGAAGGGAAAAAGGGGATGTGGGGGTGTGGGGTGTAGAATTAAACCTTTTTCTTAAACAAATTCATCTTGTGGCATTCCAGCACAGAAAAACCCTCCAGCTATCATAACTCACTAGTTTGAAAAGGTCATTAGCAGTCTATCTCATTTTGCTGGGAGAAGGAAGAACCAAATTCATGGCCAGGACATGAAAATTTGCCCTTCGTACTGCTGTGGGATGACCTGATGTCTGAAATCCTATCAAAGAGATTCTGAGGGACATTTTTGGTGAAATCTCAGCACACACACACACATACACATGCATTCTCCACATGCCAGTCACAAATCTGTCCTGCAGCCCTTGTAAGTGCAGCAATAGCATCAATGCAAAATACACAGAACTTCAGGCCCTGCTTTCCCCCCTTCTTTCTACGCTTCCCTACCCAGCTATTTCTTTCTCCTTCTCAGAACAGCCTGGACATGTGGCACCACATACAGGATGCCTGCACTCAGAAAATAAGCTGCAGTGGGAAGCACTTTGTTATCCATGTCTCTGACCTTCAGAGGAATACCCCACTGTGCAAGCTGGACCATAAAAGGAATCCATGTGTAGCCAGTGTTTAGAAAATCCATCTCCTTGTCTTTCCCAACTCTGGTGCTGCCTTATTAAGAACTGAAGTAGTAGCTGCTGGAGAATCTCGGGAATGATCTGAGCAATGGTGCCCAGAACAAGCTTGTCACTCTATGTAGGCTGAAAATGAACTTGAAAAAGCTGTGAGGACTGTTCAGCTTGGTGATCACAGGCTAGTAAAAGAAACCTATTCTAAAGAAACTGCAGTCATCCTATTCCTGTGGAAATACACACTATTTTATTACTATTATTATTATTTATTTCTAACCAAATAAAGACAAAACAGAATGCAGGTTGAAGACTTCATCTTGAGGGGTGACATGTCAATACAATGGTATAGTCATCTCATGAGGAGGCACAAGGCCAAAAATTCTGTATCTGGATTATGGAAAGGGCTTTTCTCTCCAGTCTCTGCTGGGCCCTGGTCCTCTGAGGAGAGGATAGGCACAAAAAATGGGAGGAATAGAGGCAGCCTTTTGCGGTGGTTCACATCCCAGCTGTAAGCATTTCTGTGAAAATCTGATGGCTAAATTTTGATTTGCAGTTTTGGAATTCAGGTGAAGATCAAAACCAAATTTTTGAGGTTTGCTGCTGGTTGGTTTTTCCCCCTCCCAAAAGGTCCATCTCATTTAAAGCCATTTATACCACATTATTTCTTTTGTCTGCTAAAAAACACAGATGGAAAAAGTATTACTCTTTATATTAAGCAAGCATTCTGCTCTGGAGCCAACTTCAGCCCTATATCTTTCTCACCACTATAATTATAACACTGCCTTTCAGAAATTCCCAGAATTGAGACACCAAGTATGTGATTTTCTCCCTATCACTAGAGGACTGACAAGTGTTATAAATGAAACCAGCCTGGTCCTGTTAACACTGTCTGCTCATTGGAATTCTGCTCAAAAACATCCTCCCAACCCCAAAAGACACATTCCTCCGAATTAAGCCATTACACACAGGAACCTGTCCCATGGTAGGAAGATGTGTGTCTTGTGACACATAACTGTGTATGTTCTCAGTGACTTCTGCAGTGACTTGAGAAGTGCATCACAGCTACAGAGTCCTTGTTTGTGCCTGTGCACAAAAATAGAAGAAAATAACCTCAAATCTGGTTTGAAACCATGTGCATGCAATCTGTGCAAAGCTCCCAGTGCAAATGTGGCTGGTCTTACCCTCACAGGCTGTTTCACAGGAAGATCTGACTTGTGAGAGGCTCAGCTAACAAGCAGCAAATCAAGTCATCGTGATTTGCTTTCTTCCCACTCTGTGCATTTAAGTGACTCTAAAATTTGCCATGCTATGTATGCATCAGGTTTAGAGCATGTAAAGAGGGCTCACTAAGATAGGAGTACTTGCTCAATTCAATCAATCCATACACCAAAACGTTGTCTCAGCTGGTGGAAGAGGAAAGTAGGAGTTTGGAGAAATAATTTAACCAAACCATAGCAATTTAAAGCATGTCTTCCTGTCTCAGCACAAGAACACAGTCCACCTAGTAGATAAGCTTTGATTGAGCAATCCTTGCTGTTTGCTTAAATTATGTCTGCATTGAAAATGTGTAACAACCTACCTTAAAGGACACAGGCATGTTTTCAGAAAAATGTCAGAAAAAAAAACCCCAGAAAACAAAATCCTATACCAAAAGACAGTCACAACTTGCCATTGAGTTGCAGCTTTCCCTTGATTTTCTGCCAGCATGGCAAACTTGCTGGCCTTTTATTCAAGACTGTCTAGCAAAGACTAATAAGCAAGTTTATTTGGACCAACTAACAAGTTTCGACATAAAAGGGAGCAAAACAGCATCTATTTATACGTGCTTAATGTCAGCCATGATGAAGCTAACCTTTCTGTCACATACACTACCCACTGGTTTATACTTTCCAACAAACAAAGAGAAATGCATCCTGCTTACTTTTCTACTTCCCATCACCCTCGCTGCTCCCCAGGAACAGAAGGGCTCAGCTGCAACACCAACACCACTACTACTCCTTCAAATCTGTAGCTGTATCACTTGTATTGACCTGACCCTCTGGTCAGGCTCCCTGCCAGCATTCCTGGGGACTGTGCTGTCACCAGACTTCTTTCCTAAGGTATTGTTGCCCACTGACCTTTTTTCTGGTCAGGGATATTTCTTGAGCTGTGTGCTGATGAATTAATTTGCTCAAGAAGCACGGCCAGATGACTTCCTTCATGCTATGAAAGATCTTGGTCACGCAAGGGCAATCTGCTGGCAAGAGGTATTTTCCTTTTTTAGCACAAGCTAATAAGTAGGTTACGATGAGAGAAATAAAGCCGCTTATAAACATTTATCTTCAGTAATTAAAAGCTTGTTTAAAGGCACAAAGCCAAAAATGCAGAAGCTAATTGACCAAATGAGATGCTTCTGCAAGTTGAAATCAGTTTGGGGTTTCATTTGCAAATGGCATTTTTCCTCTGTGGTTCTTTGAGCTGAGCTGTGAAGGGATGGCTTTGCTCGGGCTGCCAGCAATCTGATGGTGTTTACATAACTCTGCTCATTGTGTGTAAAACCTGTTAGCATTTGACTTCATTTCATCTATTCACATTCATTTCATCCCTGCAAACCTATTGGCCTCAGCTTTGTTAAGGGAAATCTCATCTTCTGATCATCTGGTTTAATTTCAGATATTAGATCATAATGACATTAATACAATGCAAACTCACACTGAGAAGCAGATGCTCCTAGAAACACTCTGGCTAAATTTATTTTCATGTCACTCCTTAATGAGTCTTACAGCTGGGCAATAACAGCAATTCCTCTCATGTCTAAGAACTTCTACCATTCTGAGCCCAGAATGCCCTGAGAAGAATAGTAACATAATTAAGCAATGAGTTCAACAATGTTCTTCTTCTTAGAAGAAGGAGGCATTTAAATGTAATAACTAAGAGATACTGTTCCAAGTCTGCAAATCTGCAGTTTTAAAATCTACCATTAGTTCTTCTGTTCAGACCCTTGCAACACACATATGCAGCCTACAGAATATGTTACTGCAAATAAATATATCAAGCATATTTGCCTGAAGAGTATTCTTTAAAACTCTTCTGAAGACACAGGGATATTCAACCATCAGCTTCTTTTGCATGGGAACAACACAGTATCCCCTTTGCTTTTCTTTAAACTAAATTAAATTTGTTGCTGAGCATTACTATCAAATGTAAGACCTTATTTAGTCAAAGGAAGGGTTAATGTAGAATTTTCAGCCAACTCATTTGTAAGCATATGCATTTGTGTGAAGAGGTAAATAAAATCCTGTGGCATGAGAATGCTTTATACAATGAATTAAATTAACTCTGCCACCAGTTGTGGGTATCAGGCACATGGAAAATGACTAAGCAGCTGAGAGCTCAGTTACATACTTTCTGTCTAGGAAGAAATATAGAAATACAGGGATTTTCCTGCCTAAGGGTCTGACAAAAGTAGACCAGGGACCAAGAAGAGAATCTCTTTTGTTCTGAGTCAGTTTAGAATAATGCCTTTTGTCTCTGCCATGTGGAGTTAACAGAAGTTCAGCTTCGTGCCTTGCTCGGGATGGCACAGGAAGTTGGAAGGACTCTGTGCCTTCACAACCTTAGGCCAATGTTCACTTAATGCAGCCTTTTTGCATTTCAAGTATCTGAAGTCTTTTGGATGAGAAAATTCTGGTGGCAGATACAACTTAAATTGTTTAAAGGTGCAATGACTCCGATACAAGAGTGCTGCAGTCTGCCCTGGCTTAACAGACTGCATACTGCCAATTTGCACCCAATATACTGAAGAGATGTAATTTTTCAACTTAAACACGGCAGGAAAACCATTGACACTTACTTGTTCTGCATCAGCTACATTTCTTCAGACTTACAATTTTCTTTGTGCAGTACCCATGTTTTGGTCTAATTCTGAAAATCATGACAAAGTTCCATGTTACATTGCTCCTCACAGGGTACTCTTTTAAGCAGGCATGCTTGTCAGAATTATCAATAATAAGCACAAAAATCTGCATCTCCATGCTTGCATTTATTAGAATATTTAAATAAGATCCAGCTCATGAGGGATGTCAGTCCAGTCAAAGCTAATAAATTTACAACAGGAAACAAAGGGCAGGTTTTCCATTGACAGTAGGTGGGTTACCTGATTACAGGATTGTATGGGACTCTTCATCTGACAATTTCCAAAATTCCTTGATGTTTCCAAGTGATTAAAGATGGGGCTTTTTGATGGCTGTCTGGGTGCTGATTGGAGCTGTCCTCTTGAAAGCTTGGCTGGTATAGTACACGTAGTATACAGATTACAGAGTGATTTTAACATACTAGAATCCATAATCTGGATTATCATATGAAATGCTAAGGATCTGATTTTTTTGTCTGCTTAGGAATTGCAGAGGGTTCAGCTCAGTGATGTCAATACTCCACACGTCTAGCTGTTTGGAAGAACAAAGCTGCTTTTATGAAACATTTCTCCACAAAGACTTGAATGAAAATGTAATCTGAAAACCACAAAAATTAGCCACTAAATTCTACTGAGCCTTCCATACATTTGGTCATTTCTTCCAGGGCATTTGAAATGCTACAAGAGCAAAGATTTGTTTAGAATCCACTCTCACCTGAGAGTGACCACAGTAGAGAAGGCTTTAATGAAGTACTGGGTCCTCCTTTTCTGCCTGGGTTAAGAAAGAACTCCAAAAATCGCACAGCAGAGATTCAGTGTGAAAGGCCAAACCCACCTCAACACTCCAAATATGTCCAGTCAGTCCTGGAATTCCAGGCAGCTGTGAAGACAGGTTAACAGCTGGAGCACTCTGCTTCAATTTGTTCTCAACTCTCACACATCTCTAATCTTACTTATTCTGTGCCTTAATAGCTAACTCCTGGGCAGATGTCATGTCTCAGCTCTAGCAAACAGTGAGTATTTTACAGAAAGACAAACAGAAATCCCCAAAATATCTGCAGCTTCAGGATATATGAAGTTCATGGAGAGATAAAATCACTGTAGGTTTTCTTCTAGTAGCAAAAGAAGCTTGGAATAGGCAGGAGCACAGCCCTTAGGAGGACAGAGGCTTAACTTTTGGGGAAATACAGTCCTGAAATAAAACATTGGGAAATGACATGGAACACATACACAGCCAGCTTCTCTTACGTTCAAACATGCGCTCATTGAAAACTTGTATCAAGATCATATTGTTCTTTCCAAAACACAAAGCTGAATTGAAGTATAGTCTCTGAAAACTCTTAATAAAAACATAACCAGATGATTGAGAACAAGAAATGGGCAAGTCCTAGTGTTTCAAGAAAAAAGAAACCAGAAAAGAACCATTTTTGTGTAATTCCTCAACTCTGTTTAACATTTCTCACTCATGTACACCCCATACCAGGAATAACTTCACTGCAGGAATGAAAAACAGCTTTAGAAGTTATTTGTGGTCACTCAACATTGATCTAACATGGACACATGCTTATCCTCACTGTCCTGGGCAGAAGGACATTTTTTACCTTCTGAGGCTGGCAAAGATGACACTTCCTTGCCCTCCAGAAGCATTAAGATGCTATGGAAACACACGTGTCCAGTCTTAACCTCTCCACAAGATAAGGAATGGGCTTCTCACTGTCCAGCAAAGATGTATGCTGCTGCTTTGACCTTCTTAACTTGGTGAAGCAGTCCTCTGTGTGCTACCAGAGCTACAACAGGCTCAACAGGAACAGTAAAAAGAATGTGAAATGTCTTTTTGGTTCTCTACACACCTACATGGATCTGAACTGAAATTCACTCGACTTCTTTTTCAGTTTTACCAGGCTGGGATTAACCATGTGTCTTGTTTTAGCAGAAGTTGCATTAAGCAATTTACTACCCCTGGAAACTTTTAGCCTCCTACAGGCTGCTGCCATCCCCGACCTGCAGGATCTATTTTTTTAAAAGAAGAAACCTTTAACTACTGCCTTTAGAAATTAATGCTATCAGGAAACATACAGCTTGGTGACAGTGTTTTTCTCTATGTCCTACTCACATACCCTTTTTTAGGGTGAATTTCATAATATCGAATTGATCTAAATAACCCCTTCTCTTTGCCATATTTTCACAACAGGATGACCAACACCTCTCCTTCCCCATGATATGATCTGCAATCCCTTGGAGAAGAGCATGATGCAGGGCAAAGCTCTGGTTCAGATTCAAAGTTAAGCTTTAGCTAAATGGAGGCCAGCCTGACAATGACCCTAAGACCTTTTGCTGTAGTGGTGATGTGACAATGGAGCAAATTGGATCAGTTTCCTAATATAATTAAAAAAAAAAAAAAATACTAAACAACAACAACCACCACAAAGCAGAAGTGAAAAGTCATTGCTGGTACAATGGCAAGTCAGCCACTTGTAAAATTGAGGCTTAAGTGCTAAATAGATTGACCTGAGAAATATTCTTTAGATAGTTCAAGGGGTTTATTTTTGCTCTTAGTTATGCTGAAGTCAAGGAAGTAGATCCATTGTCATTTCAATAAGTATTTCACCTCAATTTCTCAGCGCAGCTGCATCAGACTGAAGTGGACCAGCAAGATGCTCAGAAAGCACCGCCCCTCCAGACACACAAAACTGTACCCAGATCCAGGCTAAATTCTTCCAGTGTCAGTTACAACATCAAAATGACAAAACCCGATGGTTTTGTTCAAGAGAACATCTTTTACTGCCTAGGGAGAGGCACAAAGCAGCAGGTGGTATTTGTTTTTTTCCCTTGCTGAAAGCAGTCAGCCCCCTGTGCTCCAATTCCACAAGGGATTCTCCCTGTCAGTTACGTGCAGCTCCCTTCTGTGACAGCACTGACACTCCAGCACAGTATGTACCCTGTGGCTGGGAAGGCAAAGCGTTCATCCAGCTCCTTCAGGGCTGCCACTGCCTCATAAATCAACTGGCTGGAATAACTCGGGTAGGGCTTAATCCCAAGGCCACTGAAATCAGTGCAAAGCTTCCCCCTGACTTCAGCCAGCTCCAGCCTGGTACCTGAGGGCTTTATAAAACCACTGTCCCAGGCACAGGAGTCCCTCTGCCCCTGGGGGAGCAGGACAAAACCCCAGCTTTGCCACAGAGCAATTAAAGATGGAGCACATCCCATTGCCGCAACAACTGAAGGTTTTCCTCTTTTCCCTTTTTCTTCCCTGACCTCACACCTGGTCAGTATAAACCAGGTACAGAATGCTGCCAGACAGGCACAAGTTAACAATGCCATACTTCATCCTGGGTTTCCCAGCCTGTGCCTGAAAAGTCTCCTTCCCTCCTTAGGTACCCAAGCTGCTGGGTCTCTGCCAGGCTGAGAACATGCAATAAATCTGACAGCCTGGGAGAAAGCTGGACCAAGTCCCATATGTCTGCTGTTGGAAACATGCCCCCTAGACAGGTCTGCAGTGCTGCTCCAAACACATTGATAGGCCTCCAGAGGTCCAGACAAATATAAATAGTAAAAAAACTGGCTGGGCGAAATTTC
The DNA here is from genome assembly GCA_018697195.1 of Certhia americana. Lineage (NCBI taxonomy): Eukaryota > Metazoa > Chordata > Aves > Passeriformes > Certhiidae > Certhia > Certhia americana. The sequence continues at coordinate 60,232,040 of CM031879.1, read as the reverse complement.
TGGGTGGGCACAGCGAGCCTGTGTGGAGAATCCAGAACATCTGGAATACCTTGAAAGTATAAGAACTTAAAATGCAAAAAACCCCACTTAGTTTCTGAGTTGGCATCAATTTTTATCTGAGTTGCTGCAGCATGAACTACTAGCCACAGCACATACCAGGGTGAAATGCCATGTTGGTCTTCAAAAGACAAAATGAGTTCTCAGGATCAGTCCTAAGCATATGAACATGGAATGCGAGGGCTACACAGCACAACAAAGTAACACTTCCAACAGATTCCTAATGGAGGAAAAAAAAAATAAAAAAAAAGAAAAAAAAAAAAAAAACTAGCACCAGACCTCAAGAACTGCCCATACAATGAGCTGCTCCAAAGAATAGCTGGATGTCAGTGGCTCCAGCATCACAGACATTTGGGAACCTGAGAGCACATGTATCCTCACCAGGCCTAACAGGGCCTCTAACTCCAATGAAGGCATGATAGCTTCAAGTCACTCTCTCCTGGGCATGTGGTGCAGGAGCCCATGCTGCTGCGTTTTCACCCCTCAGTCTTTCTTGGGCACCCAGGTACCCAGCTAGAAGGATGGGCTTCCAGTGTACATCTGTCCCAGGAAACAGCAAATCCATCACTGGCTGAGTGACAAGCACTGCTGATGGATATGGCTGCTTGCATTTCTGGGTTTATTGTTCTACTCAAAGAAGCCTAAACAGTCCATGGGAGACCTGGCACGCATGTTACAGCCTACACAGACATCCATTTGTCAGTCTCCCAGCAGAAATGCTCACAAGCAGTGCAGGATTCCCCACAGCAAGGCTACGGCCCACTGATGGGAGGTCTGGGGGAATGGCATCTGCTCAGCACTCAGGGAGGAACATTTTCAGCCTCCTTTAGGTCTGCACAACCCTCTTCATAAAACACCTGAGAGTGTTCAGAGGCGAGTCTGGCAAGCAGATTTCTGCAGCTTATGACATGTGAACATGTTGTGGTCATATAATTAAAGGCAAAGATGATCCCCAAATCCCTAAAAATCTGAATTCGCCAAAACCAACACAGCATGGCATATTCATTTGCTAATAACTGCCCCAGTGCTGCTGCCCTTCCCTCTGTGTGAGCACTGCAGTAGGGGCAGATGCTCAGCTCCTGCCCCACACTGCCCTCGCTGGGTTAGGATTTGGGAGGTCCCAGCTCCCAGAGTCACATCTGAACTTGAGAATCAAATTCTGTTATTGTTAAGGCAAACCAAAAATAAAAAGGCCAGACTAAATTATTTTTAAGATCCTGTGATTTTTAAAGCAGTCTTGTGACTTTTGAGGGGGCTGACTCATTGTACTTGAATGCTTGAAGTTGGCAGCAGCACAGCGAGTACTGCAAGATCCAGCGTACAGTAATTTATTGTTGAAAGCTTCAAATGTGTGGGAAAGGGCATGGAGCACATCTGCAGTGATTAGGGAGAAAAAGGGACACAGGCCCAAGCCGTTCTGCTCTGGCCACCAAGCTACCCTCCTCCTCCATGAGAGCACCACACCAAACCCCAACAAAGCACCCCAGACACGGGAAAACCACTTCCCATTAGCAGGATGGGATACACGTGACACTCTGGATTTCAGCTCCAGTGCTGGCAAGGGCAGAGCCCACTATCCCAGCCCCTGTGGCTGTCTCTGCCTGCCCAAACCAGCCACACCACATGGCAGCTCACCCTGCAGCCTCTGCATGCTCCACAAGAGCCTGGAGGTCTTCAAAGAGAAATCAAGAGGCATTTTTCTACAGAAATCCCAAAGTACAACCCCTAGCATCCTCCACACACCACCCAAGGTCTCTATTCCCAACAAACCCTAAGGTCTCAGCCTTTCCTTTAACAGCTTTGCTTAAAGAACAAGGAAGAAAAATGAAGTCCCTACTCAGAATTAAACACAAAAATAAGCACAAAATGTGCTTAAACCTAGCTTTTTTTTTTTTTTTTTTTTTTTTAATCAGTGCAGTGTTAACAAACCAAGTCAAATCCTTTTTTCACTGGAGACATTACAAAAATTAATGGAGCCTTTCTCCCTGCTTACACCAGTGTAAATCATGAAATTTCACTAAAGTGAACAGAACTGTACAGGTGCAAAATAGGTTTAGTTAATGAAATGTCATTCCCAGTATTTTCATGGTATTTTTTCATAAATTGACATCATCACACCCCCATCAAACTCTGCTCTCTTTTCACAGAAGTAAATCTGTAACAATTCACAGCAAACGCTGCTCCTGTTGCCCACATAAAGTGACTGTAAGTGAATAAAAAGCAACAGGCAATACAAAGACAACAGCAACTGCACAGTAATGGCAGACAATTCACACATAGGCTATAGTGCCCATAAAAAGTGTATCCCAGCTTCCAATTTATATCTTATAACTTTAGTATATATAATATCTGATAGATAAATATCTGGCAAACTCAATCCCTCTCAGCACCCACACAGCATCTGAGGATGAGCTTTCCTTTCTATGATTTCACGTGGCCATATTCCTTCCACCTTTGCTATATACATTTATCCATGTAGCAAAATAACTAGAAGCCAAACACTTACAGCAGTCTAAGGAAATTAGACAATGCACACCGCTCATCTCTCCCACATTAGCTAAAACTATTTTTTGGCACATATTGGTAGCACAAGGACTCTTTGGAACTGAAGGCAGAAATTCTCGAGGCCACTGCTAATCAAAGGCAAGCCACCAGCACCATTTTCCAGATGTAGTAACTCACCTCTCTGCTTCCAGGCGCATTTCCTCACGCTTTTGCCTCCTGAGTTCTCTGCGGCGCTCAAAGTCATCCATGGTGGGTGTTCAAGCGTTCCAAGCACTGGAAAGATCCAAATCTAAAAGGGAGATGATCACTTAGATGAGAGCGAAAACACAAGGGATGCATTTAACCAACTAAGTCCATTTAGTTTTGTTTTGCTGTCTTAACTTCGCTGTAACTATTTTCTTTTTCCATCAAAAAACTCAACTTCCTCAGTATTGTTGAGATAAACAAGATTAATGAAATGTCTTGTAGGATAAACATAGCCCATGCCTGCGTTTAGTTTCCTAGTTAAAATTAAATCAACATGCTTCAAGTAAGGAGTGTATACATCTGCTAGCCGCAGACTAGCTATTTGTAACGTCACAGGTCTTTTCCACTAACAAAAGCAACAATTCAGCAGGATTTTTAACTTTAAGCTTCCAATTTTTCACCGCAAGCAGTAAAAGCACTGCACAAGAGAGTTCTTATTTTCTTTAGTTGCACAGATAATTAAAAGTTCTGCAAAAGTTAGTCCCTGTCTGGCTGTTCCCACCCCTACCGTCAGAAATAATAAAAAAAAAAAAAAACCAAAACAAGAAAGTGAAGAGAAAATGAGAAAAGAAAGAAAAAGAGAAGAGAAAAGAAGGGAGGGGGAAGAAAAAAGAGAGAAAAAAGAGAAGCAAGAAAAATAAGCCACTCACTGCTTTTAAATACCACACAGGGGAAGTCAAACTATGTACAAATCCTGCTCAAAGAACAAAAAGTAGCAGTATTTTTTTTGTAGTTTAATCCGCGTGTTTTGCCCGTGCCCTACCTTCTTCTTTATGATTTAGTCCATGAAGTATTTTCCCCTTTCCAGCTCTTCATATACAAAGCCTTTCCAGCCTCGGTTTATATCCCATCAAGCCGACTATTACAGAATTCCCCTGCAGCCCCCAAACCAAAAATGACTACCAGAAAAGGGAAAGCCGCTCTCTTTTTGTCCCTGCTTTGTTTACAGAGCTGTCAGTGGTTACTTAAACTCTGCCTGGAATCTGGCATTTAAGGCTTGCTCTAAGATTGCTTCCTGTGCAGGGCTGGAGGCCTCGGCTTCCTCTGCAGTGCCGGCGCTGCACTCCGGCCATTTCCCCCGGCTTCCCCCCAGAACCCAGCCTGTCTCCGCAGGGACAGCCACCCTGCCAGGGCTTCCAGAGGGGGGTTCGGCAGCTGCTCGTGGTTGAAGGGAAAAGGTGCATGGGGACACGCTTTGGGGCGCTCCGTTTGCGTTCGGAGATCTGTCCCACAGCTTTCTGCTCCAGCCCGCCGGGCCCAGGGCGCTCCCCGCGGCATCCCCGGCAAAGCCTGGCACGGCTGCAGGGAGTGCGTGCCTTTTTCTGCCCCCTCTTTTGGATTAAAACACTGCTGAGGGCAGGGGCTTTGCCAAGGCTATTTTATTAGTTTACTTTCCCTGGGGGGGTATTTTTCTTTCTGATTTGTTCCCAGATTGGGGGATGTAAATTTTTGTTGTTGTTAATGTCATTTTCCTCGCGTTTGTCTGGGGTTGTTTTGTGGACATTCAAAGGAAATGTTAATTTCACGAATCTGACAGAGACGCTACAATTGCTGCCGCTTGACTTTTTAAAAATTATTATTATTCAGTTAGACCACAGCTTTAAAAAGCAAGTTGTAACAAGATTTTTTTGCCAGTCTTGTGTTTACACTTCACACTAGGTACTCCTTGAAGAACCCAGACGAGCAAACCCCCCATGTCTTGGTTTAGGGCAAATTTGGGAAGAAACCTCTGAGTGACGTCCCTCTAGAAAGCAAATCCAAATTACCTCTCCCCCATATGGTTTGGGAAAAGGTTTTCCTTGAAGGAAAGGGGAAAAAAATTGTTTATTTAACAAGCAAAGCACTTCCCGGTACAACAAATGAACAGTACTAAACAACAAAACCTCTCACTGCTCTGAAGAGATGTCAAATTCAGAAAGTCTCTGCTGTGAGTTGTAGTTTGTTCACTCAGTTGTTGTCAGTCCTTCCATGCTGGGAAATGCCAGGCCCCAGTGGGACATGGCTCTGAGCTCCTGGGGCTCTGCTGGGTTTAGTCCAGAGCGGGTTAGAACAGTTCCAAGGAAAAGGAGAAAAAACCACAGTCCAAGGAACTTCTCTGCCTCAGCTAGCCAAAAACTGACCAAAAGCAAAGGAGAGCTCTGTCCTGCTGTCCTCACTGCAGACAGCACAGGCTGTGTGTGTAGGAAAGCTGAAAACTCTGATCTTTATGTTTTGAAAACAACCACCTCAGACATTCCATCACTTCTCCTTCACTCTCAGATCCAGTTTTAAAGGTGCAAACCTTGTTTCTGAGCTAAACAGACGAACAAGGATCCAGTTCAGCATTAGCCCAGGACAGCCCATTTCTCCCAAGAAGTGATTCTGTCTCAGCCCACAGGTGCAGCTGAAGCTGGCCCCAGTCTCTCTGATGGAGCAGCTGTGGGTCTGGTGTGCTTCCCTGGCTGGGAGACAGGCCCAAAGGAGGAATGGTGCACTCAGAACAGGTTCAGAGCAGCAGCACGCTGGGTTTCTGTGCACTGACAGGGTCCTTGGGAGCTCAGGCTGTACCAGGCAGCATTAGTCTGCAGAGCACAGCCACCATCAGGGATTTAAACAAAGAACTGGCTGTTAGTGTGACAACTCGCATGCTGGAAACAAGCACCCCAAAGGTTTTTCCTGCTGGACCTCCCCATAGCAGACATACTTTGGTAGCTGGTTTACGTGCACCTTCACCACCTCCTGCCCAGCCTGGCACATCCCTCTCTACCTCTCGAAGCACACACCATTCTCTGCAGGCTGCTCCAGGCTCTGTGCACCAACATTACCCAAACACCCTCTCCAAGTGTCCCCATCCTCCCCCCTGCCCCTTCTGCATGCTCCTCAGCACCACCTCTCACCTCCAAAAGCTCAAGCTCTTCCTCACAAGGAAGTCTGAGGAGGATAAAAACAACAACCCAGAACTATTTCTGTCCTTCCTCCCTTCTTTTCCTTCCCGGGAGCACTGGGGAGATTGCCCAGCAGCGTTAAGGAGTTCCCTGATGCAGCAAATTCTCCCCATCCTCAGGGTCCATTTCTGTCGTGAAACGAAGGTCAGATGGATGGATGTCTTGGGAGGATGTCAAGGGTTTATTCCAGAGCAGTGTCTGCTCTCAGAGGACTAAGGCACAGCCACTGCATGACTTTCAGAAGGCTCGCAATCCAAATCTCTCTTTCAAAACCCAGGAAGCCACTTGGGAAATGGAGTTCAGGTCAACAGTTTGACCTTCAGCTAGCAAAGCCATACTAGTGCAAGAAAAGGGGTCATCAGCCAGAAGGTTCACTTGAAGTCAGCTATTCAGTGCTGTTCACTGTCTCCCCAAAAATGACAAGCTGTCATTCAGCCTCTGAGAACCACTAGACAATAACAGCAATCTATCTAAAAATTCTTCCTACTTCCACAAAAATATATAATATATATAATATAATGCACATTTATTATACACAGTATAAAATCTAAGATTCTCAGAAGACTCAAAAATTACTTTACTTATGGATGTAGGTACTAATTATTAGAAATGTTTTCTACAAGGCATTTTTTGGAGTGTGCACATCTTAATCCTTTTTTTTTTTAAGATTAAAATTGTTCATGAGTAAAAACACACTGGGACAAAATGTAACACTCCCCTACAGGGCCTGCCTTCAAAGCCATTTGTGAAAATGTCTCTCTGTGTGTCCTTCCAAGGTGTGCAAAGACAGTTTATTTTTCTACTCTTTGATTGTATACTTATTTTCCTGTAACACTTATTTTTAACAAGTTGGTGTCAAATCAAAAAAGCTTTATTTTCTGAAAAGAGGAAAACTATCTTGAGCAAATTGTTTCAAAAGCAGCGTTTATTTCAACCCCAAAAAGAAAAAATCCCTAGTTTTAAATATAAAATAAAAATAAATTTTTTGGGTTTCAAATTAAAACAGAAAATATTTTGATATCTCAATTTATTTTTTCCCAAATTATTTCACAGTATGTTTCTAATCTAATTCACCTAGAAGGCACCAATAAATTTTAAAGAAGATGAAATTATTTGACCAGTTTTATTCCCCAGGCATCCACACCTTTGTGCAAATTACTGGAACGTTGGCTACTCTTACTGTGCAAAAAGGTCCACGCCTTACCATTTTGTTGTTTCTATTTCAAAACAAGACCTTCAGCATCTTTTCAGCTTTCACACCACTGAAATAATTTGAAGTAAACTCTGGGGGGCTTTCCACCACCAGGTTCAAAAGAGCGACCTGTGGAAGAATTCACCTACATTGCCACATTGCTTGAATCAGAATCACAGCAAAGTATGTGCCCTGAAAATATCTCTCCCCCCAAAAAACCCTCATTTCAAAAGCAACACCAGTGCCTCCCTCCCTTTCCACATTTCAATGCCTTTGATCTTCAGCTCACTATGGTTTATTGCTAAAATTTGTTGAGTTTTCCACTATCCTGCTAAAAAAGTACTTTCTTCAAGGACAGCCACATCAAATCCCTCCCAGAACACAGCACACATATGCAAATCCCACTCCCCTCTATGTCTCATCCTATGAGAGACTTCGAAAATCTTGTCTTCTTTCTTCAAGCTTTCATCCAGGTAGAAAATCAGAGGAAGGCACATGGTAATTGCAAATATATGACAAAATATTTGAGTAGTGTTTGGTGGGAATACGCTTTTTGAAAACAATAAATTGGCTGAGTAGAAATACACACACAGCCACATAATTGTATAATCCAGTATGGAGAGCAAAATAACCTCCTGCTCTGGCTCAGATTTAAAGCTGTCCTCACCCTATTCCCAGCACTGGTTTCAGAGACAGCTCAGCATCCAGGGGGTCTTAAAAACAGATGAGCCAGCCTGAGAGCAAGCAAAATGCAACTACTCAGGTCTTTAAACAGAAATGTCTTTCAAGACCTCCCAGTCACCTTTCCATTACATTGCATGAGCTCCCAGACTGCAGCAGGGACCTACACCAGCTCCATCCAACCTGGCTGAGCCAAGAAACTCCAAACACAAGCATATTATCTAATATAACATGGCCATGTATTGCAGGGGGCTCTGTGCTGGCCATGCCTGGCAGCTGCAGTGCACAAGCACATCCCATCTTACTTCCCCCTTCACACAACAACAAATTCCCTAATTTCTTCCTTCAGCTGAAGGGAAGCAAGGGACTCGGCCTAAGTTTCTTTGTAACAAGAGAAATCATCTGCTGAATTTCCCGTCCTATGGAAACAGCTCTGCAGGCTGTGCCTGGGGGTGTCCCCTTCCTTTCTGAGCCCCACAAGCCTCTCAGGCTGGTGAATAAAGTGGGCTACTGCTGCCTTCTGGAGGTTGAGCTGGAGCAGAGCCCAACCAGAGCAAAAGGATAAAGCAGGGATTTATTAAAAGGCCTCACTGTACATACCTGGGCAGTGCCAGAGCCCAGCTGGGCCACACCCAAGGTGACCCCAAAATGGGCACAGAATGGACAACTGGCCATTAGGGCTCACACTTTGATAAGTTCTGCTCCATCAGCACATTGGAGTTCATTGTGCAATTCCAGCTCCAGGTTATGGAGCTCCATCCTCCTTGGTTTTCCTTCTCACTTCACGTTTTGTTCCTGTGCCTGAAAGCTGTCCTTGGTCCCAAGCTGGAGAAGGAATTGTTTTATCTCTCTGCTCTGTGAAGAGAGCTCAGTAGCACTGAATATGAAACCTAAAGCTACCCACCAAAAAAGCACAGAGTCTAAAAAATATAAAAGCTAAAACTTAAGGCATCACTACCAGCACAGGCCCGTCCGGCACTACTGTAAAATCTCAGTTCTGCAGGAGCTGGTACAAATTTCAGGACCCTTCCAAGTCCAGCTATACAAAGGTTTCCCACCTGCTTGCAACTAAACATTTGATTGTCCTTACTGCAGAATCAGGTGGTGACAGAAGACCTAAGTTATTGCCATCATTGCTCTGTTTTTCTTAATACTACCACCAAAACCATCAAATTTCTCATTAAATTTTGACTTCAACCAAGACTGCATACAGCTTTGTGACCTGTACCCCATTAATCCAAGTGTCCCATTTTCCCATTTGTGTCCACCTCAGGTTGCTCAAAGCCCTGGTGTCAGCCAAGGACTGGCCAGTGAGAAGCACAAAGGATATTTTACATTAGCTGGCTAAGTGCTATGACATCTACTGTATCCTAAGACTGCCATTGCCCTTTCTTTCTACCTCCTCCACCTCAGAAGTGAAAACATAACCTCTTCATTGCCCCTTTTGAAGCTAAAAGCAACTCAGCAAAGCAACACTCATTGTCTAAATGTGACTTGTTTAATCTGGCACCCATGAAATGCAGGTATGATAAGCACTCTACTGCAATATCTGGGAGAATTAAGAGTTCCTTAATCTATCTTCAGTCAAAACAAATAAATGTGTTTTGTATTAAAATATGTCAGAAAACACTTGGAAATTATTTTCATTGCTCCCCTGTTAATTCTGCTTTAGAAGCATTCAGTGCCACTCAGGTCTTTTAGAAACAGGCATGACTTCATTGAAATCAAAAGGTGAAGTTCAAAGGATTGACTTCTACTTTGTCACACCTCATGCATGCTCCTTCTTCAGTCCAAGATGTTAGATATCACTGGAATCATATATTACCAACAGTAAGGCTCCATAAATTCATTTTCAATGTTCTTTTCATGCAAAACCACATCTGCAATTGTTTCTGTAAACTTGGCCAAGTATCTGTGTTGACTGCAGAAAATAAACTCTTGTACATATACATATATACACACAAGCCCGTATCTAGCAGCTTTATTCCTTCCCCAATAGAATAGCTCATTTGGGACTTGAGGCAAAATAAATATACTAAGTCACATGCACACAGTTTTATTCCAGTGTAACTGTTCCTTGTTTCATCTGACCACATTTCTTAGGACTTGCAAGGGAAATTCACCAATGGCAAACTAGCCTTAGCATAAGAAAATCAAACTTTGGTGTTTTCTCAAGGTCCCAGCGTCAGTTCTTTGAACATTTCACTTCCAACTACATGCATATTTCCAGACAACTGACTTTATGAGAAGATGGCAGTGAATTACAAAGAATTTCAATGAGGCAATCAAACCCTCATCTGTTAAAATCTCTGCTTTTGGTATGAAGTACATTTTCCATCTTGTCTTTCCTGGGAGTGAAAAAAGCTCTTTTACATTGCTGGGGCACTTGCAAACATGATGAATATATCAGTGAACACCTCTGTGGCATCCTGAGCAAAAATATGCAGTGATTACATAGAGTAGAGATTTCCAGCTGAAAACTACTGGTGGCCCACGGGACCAGGCCATGGTCCAGGCCCAAACTGCAGTAGGTGCTGAACAGGTTTCACCCACCCTGCCTCCAGCACAGGTAACCAAAGTGCACATCACAAATGTTTTTGAAAGTGCCAGGCCCTGTGACAGCCCCTGCTGCTATGGAACCACATGAAAATGTTGGCAGGGAGCTTTTTCTAGGACTCTGTTCCTGCCAGAGTTTACTCCTTGGGTTGATGCTTTATCAGGACTACCTAAAAACAGAAGCTAGACAGAACTAAGGGAATAAAAGCAGTTATACTTATTGAAGGGCATTCAGGTACACATAGGGAAGAAAAAGCCCCCCCCCCCCCCCCCCCCGGGCTACACCCAAAAATGGATGACAGGTCACAGGTTTTCACATTTCTGTAAGTTTGGTCCATTTGCATATGGGGGGGGTCGGTCTTCCAATTACAGCTTCAGGGAATGAAGTCATTTACCTTTGCTCCCCCCAACTCACTTGTGTTTCTATCTCTGGGGGCCTGAGGCAGTGAGGTGTCCTTGATTGCCAGGACTGGAGAGGAATTGTGTCTGACCAAAATGGGAAAGCAGCAGCTAATACTGTATTACAGAGTTTAGACTTACACACTAAAGAACTGCAGGATCACAAATATATGAAAAATATAGAAGCTAAAATCCTTAGGCATCAGGGTCTGCAGCTAAAAGATCCCTGGCTGGTCCATTCCTTGTATCCATGATCTAGTTCAGCATTGGGGCAGGAGTGCTGCTCTGTCCCAGAGGTGTCAGCAAGCACAGGTGTGGCTGCAGCAGCAGGAGCTCTCATCTCAGAGTCACTCCTTGCAGTGGAAAGTCCCCATTTATCTTTACTCCCTTAGGCAGGCTGCCTGCCATTTCCACTCCTCCTGCTTCCTTCCTCTCCTTTCCTCTACTGCACATTCACATAAGGGCCAGGCAGAGCTTTGTCTTGACATTCGGATTAGCATGTACTGGTCCCACCCCGATCTCTGTGACTTTTGTCAATCATTTCCCACTAGCAGACGAAGGAAGAAACACAACATAGATGGAAGCTGCTGGCACAGCCACTGGTTCTCATGGTAGAAGGAGTGACCCTTGACTCTCTCCTTCGAGTGTCCTCTGAAGTATTCCAAATATGCTGTCCCCAAAGATCAGAAGATACTGAAATATTATTCGTATACAAACTAGAGTTGAAATCTTGGTCCTGTTGGAATCCTTGGCACACTTCCCAGAGACTTCAATCAGGGCTGGATTCCACCCTCCACAGGCCAGATTCATCTAATATATACAATGAAAGTTCAATGGGCATACCCTGCATGCCAGAAACGGATGCAATCCCAGATTTTGCCAATATAGGCTGCTCCATCCTCTCGTACCTTTGTGCACACACATGCAAAGGCAGAATAGCTTTTACTCTTTCAGCCCTTTCTTGTAGAAAATGAGTTACTTTTACATGTTCCATTATCACTGAGGAAACACTTAGCCTTTGCTGTAGCTACAAAGTGCAATAAAAGCTTCATTGCCCTTACTGATATTTAACCATAAGTGAGAATAACCCAGGTAATGAAAATGAAGCAAAACACACAAAAACAGAAGAGATTTTGTAGTCCACAAAACCATTTGTAAAAGTGCTTAATCCTCAAAAGGGCTCTGACTTGCACTCACGTTTTTCCCGCAATCAAACACAGGGAAGCAAACTCATGGGATATCGTTATTTAGATACCCTTGCCTTTTAGCTGCTTCTGCCAGCAAAGATCTTCATCTTCATGGTAGCTAATCTAATCCCAGGAACACCCAGTCCATGGCCTCAGTCCTCCTGCATGCTTTGTCACAAACCTGTGGCAATGCCCCAGCTGCTGGCCAGCTCCATCTCCCACAAACTCCACGAGCAGAGAAACAGCACCCAGGCCAACAACTTCCAGCCAGGAGCTCTTTGTTCTTCATAATAGGAAAGAACACCCAGCTCAGATGACCAAGACATCTTAAAGAGGAGAATGCACTTCCTGCCCTGTTAAATGACAATTTCCCACTGATTTCTATTAGAAAGAAAAAAAGAAAAAAAAAAAAAAAAAAAAAAAAAGAGAGAGAATGGAGGAGTATGATACAAGCAGAAGCAGCTGCACAACTGTGGAAAAGCTTCACCAATACCCTTTCTGAATCTAATTTGTTTCCAAGCAGGTTTTACAAATATTTTAGCACTCTATTTACACACTTTCTCTGTATCTTTCACATCTCGAATTAAAAGGCTAAGGCAATGCCATTAAAAATAATGAAATGTTTGAGAAAATCTTAAGGTAAGGTTCCAACAGTAATATTCCTTCAGCCAGGCTTCAAACATGTTTTCTGGAATGTGCTTCAAAATACAAAATCATGATACATTAAGCTACATAGTCAGTCATAAAATAGCAATAGAAAAGAATATGAAGATACAATGCAGCCAGCTTACTGTGGCTTCAGTTCTGTTTTGAAAACGTTTTCTTTTCATGCTAAAACTTGCAGCTCAAGGAACCAGCTCTGCCTAGTGCTGAACATCATAAACTCTAATGAGAATTGAGGAGGTCTCTGTTGCTTGCTCTATATATCAAGCAACAGTACTAGGTTTTAGATATCATCATTGCATTTTTAAAGAAAAAAGAAATATGATTAAAGAAATCCAACACACCTAAAGTTCTTTGTTTTTCTGATGTTACTAGTCTTGCCTCAAGAGACACTGAGTATTTTGAGTCCAACCAGCTCCTTGGAAGAAATGAATGATAAACTTTCAAGGTGTCACCAGTTGCTTTTAAAGTTTAACTCATCTTCCCTCCCCATATCTTTACACTTATACCAAAACAACACATCTCACCATGATAGACACATTGCAGCTGAAAGGCCAGTTATTCAATGGCAGAACATCATGGAAATCTGTGGAATTCCACCTGGAATGGATCCAGCTGCAGAAATTTCTGCTGGGCTTTTCCAGCTCACACTTCTGGTCATCTATAAAAATTAAACCCAGCTTGTTTCCTGCCTAGTAGATCTACCACTTTACCTCTACTGAGCAGCAATTCCATGTCCGTTTGGTAGAAAGTTGAAGCAGGAGGTCAGTCCTGGCTTTAAAGAGGTAAAGAAGAGCAGCAAAAACACAAAGCCTTTCAGCATGACCATTCAAACAGGGTATCACAAAATAGATGTATATCCCTCAAAGCCTGCATCATACAACCCCACTACAGGCTGAGTGTAGCTGATATCTGTGTGGTCCAGAGGCAAAACAAAATTAAAAAAAAAAAAAATTGCCATCAAAAATAGGTGGGGAAAAAAAACATTTCTGTACTAAATGTTACCTACTACTATTCCCTAAATCCTCTTCCATAAGTATCCAACAGCCCTTATGAACTCTCCTCCAGCCTCCCTTGTTGCCAGGTAATTCCACCTAGCTCAGACTGAGACACAGAGCACACATGACTGGTCACAGTGTAAGTTCTGGGCCCCAAGGGCACAAGCATCCCCTTCCTCACAGCCTGCACAGGGTGCAGTTGGATGTGTACAGAGCAGAAACAAACCAAAGTCCCAGATGATAACCCTTGCAAATTTGGAGTATTCTTACAATCCATACCTCAGATTTAAAAAAAACCCACACCAACCTGAAAATAGCTTGTACCTTTAAAGAGAAGAAAGAAAATAAAAGCCCTATCTGAAAATCATAAATAAACAGCCAGATTTTTCAATGCTTACCTGAACCAAATAAAGCCTTTACACTTGAAATTACTGACAAGTGTCACTTCAGATTCTGTTAAAGGAGTCCCTAAACATAAAAGACAAGTTGCTCTCTAGTTAAATCCTTACTCCCTTGCTTTTCTGCTACTGAAAGTAATTGAAAACAGAAGACATGCATCTTGGTGCAGCCTAACTTTTCAGGAAAAGAAAGTGTAGATGCAATTATATACATCACACTGCACATCAAGTTTGCTCTCTGTTGCACCCATCTACCTTCACACAAAGCCAGTTAAAATCCAAAAGCATCAACCCTTAAGAGTTATATAAAATAGATGCAGATTATACCCCAGAGAACCTATTGGGTGTTACCACTTGCAAGACACCCCTAACAAAACCTACATAAAGATAGCACCAGTTTCCTTAGCCAGGGCGTGCTGCAGAAGACACAAATTCATAATGTGCAAACTAATAATGTTACTTGAAAGCAAATGGTGTCAGAAACAACATTATAAAAGCACTGCCCAAAGCACAGGGTTGTACAGGGAACACGTGATTTCAAAGTCTGAAGGATGTGCACGTACTTCAAAGAGGGCACACACAGGGAACAGATCTGAATTTTTACTATTTTTGCTACTGCTCCATATTGTTTTGGTATTTATATTAAAAAGAAGACAGAAATATCTTTGGAGATGACTAAGCAGTTTCTTGATTTCTATTAAGTACCAAAAAGCAACCTTGCCAATTTATCCATATTTAAGTTTCTACAACTTAATATAAATTCACTTCCAAGAACCACATAGGTCTTCTTAAAGTATGTGCAGCAAGAAGTCAATGCTGTGCCAGCTGGCAGATTAAATAAGCCATTAAAAAGGCTCCTACTGAATTTAAAGGATTGTTTTTCATCTTTTCCCTCTCTTCTCCTCCACATCCAGATGTATTATTTAGGAAATATTTTCCAGTACCGGTAGAAAAAGTAAAAGAAATGCCCTTGGCACATAATGAGTTTTTCCTCCAATGTGGTCTCCTGCTGCACTTGGAATTTATTCCATTACTGTATGGCTTGCAATGGTCCCAAAATACCTCTGACTGTGTGAAAAGATGGGGAAAATGTGTTTGAGGTAGGTAGGTAATGATTCTCCATCAGAGAGCAGGGACAGTCTGGGGTGAGGATTTCACTTGGACCATCACTATCCCAGTGTGCCATCCCACAACCCATATCCTCCTGCCCCCTGTCCCCTACACATCGTAGCTGAGAAAGGCAGAATCCATCAGCATTAAGGACAAGGCCACCAGCCTATCCTTAGGCTGGCAAAGAAGCTCATTTCTCTGCAGGCCCTGCAGGACTTCAGTGATGAAAAAAAAAAAAAAAAAAAAAAATTTAAAACTCTGGTAAAGCCCTAGGCCTCCACAGAATAGAGATCCAATCCTAAAGTTTTCTGAACTTCATGATCTAGCAGTATTCAGAGAATCAATGAGTCTAGAACAAACACAGTTATTAAACCCTGGTGTCATCTACCAAGAAAAAAACCAAACACCAAATAACATTATTTCAGATAAAAATGCCCACATTAAAGTTTTCCAGATAAAACATCCCAAAAGATCCAAGCTGTATCTGCTCCCTGTGGCCAATTCAGGCTGACTGGAACCACAGGCAACTGCAGGAGTAGTAGTGGCTTCTGAAATGCCTGGAAAATAATTTTACAGAAATTGAAATTTGTAGGCCTCTCTCAGTATTTCAGTTCCCATGCAGTAAAAATGAGTTGAGCCCCATAAACCTACTACTGAACAAGAAAACGATGAAATCCTTAAAACCCAGTGTGGGCACACAGGCAGGGCTGAGGCAGCCAGCACTGGACCTTGCCCATGGCTTGGAGCATCGCCTTCCCCAGGGGCAAGGAGCCCCTCCAGGCTGGTCCCACAGGGAGCATGGAGCCCTTTGCTTCCAGCCAGACCCAGAGAACACCTTGGCCATGCAATGACTCCAGAATTTGGCTCAAGCAGGGTGTGATTTGCCAGAATTGTTCTGGGGGTCACAAACATTCCCTGCTCCATTCCTGACAGCTAGTTTAGTCATTAATTGCCAAAACTGAAGTGCAAAAACCTGTGTTTTGCATGTAGCCTTTGTTTCTAATCCCCAGTATCCGTAAGGGGACTCCCTTACTTGGCTAGCAGTCGGGATTCATTAGACTTTTTATGATGATTCTTTCTGTTGTGCAGATATATGATGAATCTCAGATGTTTAAATAGCATATAACAGTGCTCCATTGACCTTGCTGAGTACAGTTGGAGGGGAAAAAAGGTAATTTTCCTCAAAGAAATGTTAAAAATGTGTCTCCATTATAGCACAGATGCAGAGGATAAAGAAACTCCAGAGGGATTAAAATATTTTAGATTAATTTGGAAGAAGGCCACATTGTGTAAAGCCTGGTTAGTTTGGGCCTTTCCAATTCCACGCCGTATAAACAAACCCATTTAAACTGCATTTGTTAGAAGGAATGTTTTAGAAAAAAAAAAAAAAATCCCCCAAAGCAGTTGTAACTCAAATGACCTCCAGTTCTGTATTCTCTCCTTACTGCCTAAAGAACAAACATATGTACAATATATTCTAGCCAGAGTTTGTGCAGTTGCTGCATGATTCATACCACTTGAAAATTAAATCATTTAAGTAAAGGGATTCTGGCTCCCTCAAGCAAGGTTTTAAAACTGAAGCAAGGTTGGTTTTGGAGCCGGCTTCCATACTTTGAACAAGACCATTGCTTATAGATTTTTGCTTTGGGCTGAGTGGAAGAAATTAAAAGATGAAAGTAAATTGAAAGCAAGAGAAGAAGGGAGGTAAGAAAAGAACCTGTAAGAACAATACAACTCTATGAGAATGAACCTAATGTTCAGTATGCCACTGACTGGCAGAAGCAAGCCCTTAAAACGTTTATTCACTTTCAAGGCCAAATTTTGCCCATTTTACTCCTTCAGAATAGAGCTTTTGCTTGTACAGTCTTCTAAAGGGAAAAATCAGTGTCACTCTAAATAAGCACAGCAAATACTGATTTGCTGACCCTCACAAATTAATCCAGTTGAGACACAAAGGAACATGAGGGTAGCAGTGTACTAGCCAGAGGAGTAGCAAAATAAACTACACACACTTGAGTCATTTTGTGTGATTAGTGCCTGCAAAACAGCAGGAACTTAAAATAAAGTTAAATATTTCCTTATCATCAACCATAAATCCCAAAGTAACTCAGCTTTAGGAATTACCTATCTGCCACGTGGATAAAGAGGCTTCCGCAGAAGCCCCAGGCTGCCTAGTGCTGTTGAAATGGTACCCAGGTAGTTGACTGTAACTCAGTCACTGCACTGAGGATGGGAGGCAGCTGGCACACCTGAGCACAAAATGTTTCCTGTCCTCTCCCAAGCACCCAAAAGAGCCAATAACCTTCCACCACTGAATGTCAGCATCTTGGAGAGGAATATGGCAACTTGACCTACGTTCAGAACGATACAACTCAATAGATTGGAACTCAAAATGAGGGGAAAAGAAGTTGTTTTCATTAAAAGGAATGCATTTTCAGATAATAAAAATATTAATTTAAATTCAGGGGTTTGAGGGCTAGCATCCCTTCTCACATCTTACATTGTGGCCATAAAACTCAACTGGGATGATGGCTTCTGCAGCTATCATATATTTGATAGCACATAACTTTCTTGCCGAAGTGCTCCCTGTTTAAGTTCTCTGTGTCATTTTTCCTCCTGATTGTTCCTTCACATTGTGATTAACACATTTCTCTCGCACCTCACACACATTTTCACTTTGACACTTTGCATCTGCAGCCAGCCCTGCACTCCCATACTCAGCCTGCTTGCATGGATGGAAGGCATACATTAAGCTGTCCTTGGAGATACTCCAGGTTTGCAGGGATAAAACCATAAGGAGAAAGCTGGCTGAGGTGACTTTTACATCAATTAAAAAAAAAAAAAAAAAAACAAAAAAAAAACAAAAGAGAATGTGGAACTCCTTGTGGTTGGGTTTTGTTCTCCAAATGTCATGTATGGACCTTTGTTTGTTGACATACCGCTCTACACATTCATGGAAACAAGATGTTCTCCTGTCACTTTGACTATCATGGTAAGACATTCTAAACAAATACTTCGCATAATTTCAGAAACAGATGTTAAGACAGTAAAATTGGATGTTTGCAATAGAAATGGCCAAGTCCTATTTAGTGGTGCTTGGAATTTTCTATTTTATACTTCATATTATCACCAGCAATGCATGAAAACTCAACACCTATTACAACCTCAACTTTTCTTTTGAAATATGTTTATCTTTAAAATTTACTCCAAGAAGTTTTCAAGTAGAAGTGAATATTTTTACACACACTTAACTCTGCCTTTTCACTCACATGCCTGCTACAATTCTACATCCATGTATTTTTTTATTTTCTGCATCTTCAGTAGGCAGTGGGTTTGTTTGCTCTACCATCTCTCACCGTGGCTAAGAAAGTGTAAAAGATATTCAGCCTAAATTTTGCTTCTCTTCGCAGTTCTAGCCTCAGTGTTGTTCCTCATAGTACTCCTAGTTAAGTATTTGTGTACTGATAACATAACTCCATTGTTAATATTGCCCCTTCCTTTCCTGATTCAAATGGAGTACATCTGGTACCTGCAGTAATAAATTTTGCAAACTTACTGGCTCTTAGTCCAGTGGCAGAAGTAAGAGTAATTTGATTTCTTCATAAATCCCATTGTTTCAGTTTGTTTACATGTTACAACTTTCTGTTGCCTGAGTTAGCCAGGGTTAGTGTGAAGGTCAGAGATACACAGCAGTGATACAGATGCACAGTGACATATTAGTGCTCCTTGTTACTTTTTTAGACACTACCTAGACTTTTTATGGAATAAAACACCCTGAAAACTCTGGTCAGAAAAAAAAAAAAATATTGAGACAACAATTAATTAAAAATAACTAATTCAATTAAATTTTACATTGAGATTTTTAAGCTTTTCTCAGGTCTTGCTGTTCAGGATTTTCTTTGTACTTGTAAGGAAAACAGTGCTTAGATTATCCTCACTTTTAACACAAGGGGAAAACATGACAGAGGTTTGTCTCTCAGTGATAAAACTAGCAAAAATAGATAACCCTGGCTTTGAAAAACATCAGTAAAAAGCCCCCTGAGCTCCACGAACATGTTGCAGACTGCACATGTCACATAACTACGGACCACGATTTTTTTGCCTGAGGCTCCCACATCTAACAAAGGGAAACACAGCTTTCAACAAAAGATGCTATTCTAGTTATGTGCCCTTTTACCCTGTCAGAGAAACAGCTGGTATCATAAAGTCACAGCTAATTTGTATCATGTCTGCACTAACAGTCAGTTCTAGTTTGTATCAAACTTTCAAAGTTGGACTTAATACCAGTTGATGGATGACAGCTTTTCTTACCTACCCCCTTCTCAAAACATATTTAAACATTGCCCCTCACATGAAAAAGCACTCCCAACATTCAAAATACAGAGTCTTTAACATACTCACAAGACCAAAATTCATGTTAAATATAAATTGTTAAAGCTAGCAAACTAAAAAATCCTACAGAAGGGTGAAAACACTATACTAGCAGTTCTGAAGTTCAGTGACAAATAAATAGTGCTTTAAGACAGACATGTGGGTACAAAGCATAATGGAAAAGAAATTTCTCCTAAAAAGAAGAGCAGAAAAAGCCCTGCCTCAGGTAGGCTCTTGAAGTTTGAGGTATCTGTTCTCCTGAAAAAATTCCAGTCTGCCTGCAGAGACTGTAAGGGTTTTTTCAAGGTCAGCACTCAACAATTTAGGGAAGACCAATTTCACTTATTTTTTAGGGGACCTGTTTCTCATTTAAGCTATTAAATGTCATCTAGTTTCATTTTAAGACCCCTGTAGCAGAATGCCTTTACTGTGTAAAGGGGCTCTAGTGAAAGTGAGAGTCAGGCCAAAGACTTAACAGTTCCAAACCCACAGTGCTCACGTGAGAAAAGTTTAAAAAAAAAAAAAAAAAAAAAGAAAAAAAAAATCAGGCTCTTGTTGGAAAACAGGCATGGGGAACTTCCAGAGACTGGGAGTTCAAGCTCAGTTCACATCAGCATCTAACAAAGCTGATGTGCTCCTGAGGCTACCCCAGCACAACACCTGAGTGTACAACAGGAGCTAGAGACAAGATGCTCTTTTAAAACTTCAGCACCTCCTCACTTCCACAGTATACAGAAATACTGGGCCAAGGCTCTTTCATACCCTGATCTGAAAGCATCATCAAAATGCAGGCAAGGAAAATCTGTGTAATGCTGCCCAGTGTAATAATTATCAGGGTTCTGAACAATTGGCCCCATTTATCAAAGAGGGATTAGCCCACTCTGTGAAGTCACACACACCAAAGCAAGCAATGCCCTGGGAAGTTCAAAGCAGCAGCAACAGAAATGCAGTTTTAAAGTGACCGGAGGGCTTGTTGTGATGGAGCTGAGAAAGAGCAGTTGTCAATGAAGACTGAAGAACCCCAAGTGCCAGCCTGTCTTTCCCTGAGCACATGCTTTTCCTGACTCAGGAAGGCAGTACTGCACAGAGGACAAGGACACAGCCTCTGCTGTGCCCAGCACTGCTCTCTGATGCACTCCCTGCCAGTGAGCAGAGACAAAGTGCAGCAGGTTCCTGCCACATCCTCTCCAGTGAGCTGTATCTGCTCCCTACCTACTGAGAGCATGCAAATAATCAACTCCACTCCCTTCCCTCTGAGCACAGCAGTGATTCTACCCTCACATATGAGCTTTCTGCTTGTTCAGAATTTTTTTAATTATTTTGTTTTCAAATGTTCTTAAACCTCTGTCTGAAAAGGTGTGGTTTATCAGAAGCAGATTTCTCTTCAGCTACTCAGTGTGTCCATTTTACAATTCCTAGGTGCTGCAATTTCTGGAAAATAAAAAACGTTCTTCATCCAAAACTTGGGATGAGTCACAACAGGATTACCTGTTTGGGTTCATCCCTAAATGAAGAATAACTTTCTATATTTAAATGGTGCTCTGGCTTTGTTTACAGCCACTCCAAACAGTTGTAACACCTCTTCAGTGACCCAATGCAACACAAAACCCACCAGGCTCTTGTCACTCTCAAAAGAGCTTTTCCCAAAAAGTCACCCAGCTGTACACAGAGGTCACTTGAGGTCCCAGAAATTACAGGGAAACTTGGGCAAGATTGAGTTCTGCCCCTCCTTTTCCAGGTAGCAGAGGGGATGGATGAGAAAAGGAAGACCCTATGTTCATCTAACTTTACCTCATCACAGTAAAGCCACAGATTTCTTCAGAGACTCCACAGAAATGTTTTCAGGCTTGATTACTTAGGACAAAAGTTGACCAAACCCATTCTTACACAATGTTTCCTAATGGCAAACATCTTTCAACAAAACAAACATTTCCAAGGGAAAATAAAAACCAATCATCCCTATCCAGTGACTCTGAACCTTAACCTTTGAGGGTAGCAATTATTTTTGAAATAATTCATATGAGCATGTCAGGTTGCCCTCCAAAGTCATGTCTGACTGTATTCAAGAACAAACAGAAGATTTAACAGAACTGTCATGATAATACTAAACTGTTTCTGCTTTTTATATTCAGATAGAGATGTGCCTCATTGCCAGTACAGAGATAATGCTGGGGTTTTATCCTTTCCAAAGGAATGTATTGGTCCACATTTGCTTTAATGATTTTCTAAAGGCAACTAATGGTCTATTCCATGGTATTTTCATTCAGATCCCTTAAAACCCATTCCCCTGTTCAGCCAGCTTTGCTGAAAGTGAAGGTTAAGTTCGGAAAATATGAACAGATTTTGCCTTTACTCCTTTGTGACAGAATTCTTTTGTCATCTTGACAAGTGCTAGACAAGCACCAGAGGGGTGGCACTGACACTGCATCCTCCACTTGGAGAAGATGGCTGGGTCCCTGGAGGATGGATTTTCAGATGCAATTTATGAACCAAAATAAGGAACCAGCCCCAGCTCAGCCTCAGTTTTGAGGGACTGAAGTGCCTTCTTTCAACACCACAGCCTACATGCTCAGGCCTGTCTACAAGTGCAACTCCAGCTGCTGAGGTATCAGAAACACTCTGGAGGGCAGTCACTGCTCTTTGAATATCTGATCTTAGCACAGGGGAAAAGGACTTACATTTATGATCCCATTTGCTTTTGGACAGCATGGCCTTCTTTGCCTGGATTCGTATTTTTAAGGAATTTAAATACCTCATAAACACACTATTCATGGAAGCATGTGGGAACTTAAAGCTAAACATCTCACGGGAAGAAGTGTTCCATGGGAAGTTTTAGAACATTTAGGCTGGTTCTGAATCAAAAAAAATCCTAATTTTGAAACATCAGCATTTCGTACAACTGGAAATACCAGATTGCATCTGGCTTCAGTTTTAAATACTCCCCCAAACAAAGGCTCAAAAGTAACATAGAACTGCAGAACAACAACCAGGGCAGAGAACAGCCTGCAACGATTATCAGCCCGTTCAGCACTTGCACAAACCTTCACAGAAGTGCAGACAAAGTTAAATTTGCTTCCCCAAGGATGATGACAAAACCAGCTGAAACGGGCCCAGACCCAGCAATCCTGACAGGGAGGGAAGGCTGCTGGGGACGAAAGGCAATGCAAGCAGTGTCCAGCCTGCTGCTGTGTGTGTCTCCTTCTCCACACTGCTGTTGCCAAAAAGAGGGGCAGAGGCACAGAGGAAGTGGTCCCCCACCAGTGACCAGCAGCTCACTGAACCCTGCCTAGACTGAAGATGATGGTGTTTAAGGGAGCTGACTCAGTGCTGGGGCAGTATTTCTGACCCATCATTCTGCTGAAACTTCGAGCCAGTCCACAGTTTGTCTCCAGCCTGGAATTTCCGTATATTGAGGGGCTAAAGTTTACACACATTATAAACACTTCCTTCAAATGGTTTGTGAGCCCTTGCCTGTTCTGGCAGTGAAAGAACAATGTTTGTAAAAAAAAAAGTCTAAGTGTTCCATGTGGTAAATAGTCAGTAAATGCAGCTATTTGGTCTCTCACATACTTCTCACAGCCTGCTTGCTCTAAAAAGAAGACACAACAGAGTAGCAGTATATGATCATAACACAAGTAAATATGATTTAAGACTCCCACTGCAGGAAAAAACTTGCTGAAATCCAGTGGAGAAACAGAACTTTTAAAAGAATGGCCATGTGCTGACAAAATGATTACTGTAAAACACAATGATATTGAGTTAAAGGTAAAATTCCACGTGAAATGCTTTAAATCTACTATCAGTTCTGAGCAAAGTAATCACTGGTGCCAGTGACACCAGAGGGACAGGAGCCAAGGGTCAGCTGCAGGGTTCTCCACTGATTTTCAGAGGAATTTGGATCAGCCTCCAATGAAAAAAGAAAACACACAAGCTAAAAAAAAAAGTCTCAGATAAAGCCCCCAGCTTCTGAATACCGCAGGAAAGGAAGTCTGTCTGAGGTAACTTCTTTGATCATACTCACAGGAAGGCAATCAGAGGAAATATTCTGAAATTTTCAGTAACAAACCAGCTGCTTGAAGAATCAAAATGACAACTCCAGAAAAACAAGGTGATCTCTATACAAAAATAGAAAATAAAGAACCTTATTTAGCAAAGGCATAATTACTCTGCATTCTTCATTTTTCTTTGGTAAAGTCTTTAATGACACTTCTAGAAACCTGTTTGGGTTTTCTTTAAGTATAGAATAATACATAAAAACTTTTGAGACACCAACAAAACCCACAGTGAAAAGCTCTAGAAATGAGAATTTTACAAAGGAGCTTTTGATTTCCTAAGATCTCTTAACCAAGTCAGTTGCTAAAACATCTTTAAGAAGTGAAGCTGATACAGACTCCTGTTATTAGATGAAACATATCGTCTGACTAGCAGTGAATTTTCACAGCAGAGCCAGGTTCCCAGCACTCCCCCCCTAAGGATGTAGGATATTTCCTGCAGTATAAAGCATGTTCAAAAAAGTACTCTGCAAAAGCAGATAAACAGTAAGATGACAGTCTGCAGATGATACAAAACTATTCAGTCTAACAGAACTTAGAAGTCAGTACTACAAACTGAGGAAAGTGTTCATAGTGATTTCTACAGGAAAATTAAATTCATTGTTCAAAAGTAATAGTACAGGAGAAAAACCCCAAAACCCTAGATCTTTATACACACAGCTGTCAACTCTAAATGAGCCAATGACACTCAAAGATTTCTGTGAGTCTGAGGAAGAGTCCTATGAGAAGATTAGCTGGCTCACTAAAAAGGTTGCCACGTGTTGGAACGGGCTTCCCACCCTGAACTATTTCTGGGTGATCATAATGGACACTAGGAAAAGCTTCAGTGAACTGGGGTATTTCCCCCCCAAGACAGGCTCTGCATTCAGCCACCTCTTCAGTAGTATAGAGACACACCAGAGTAAAAATAAAAACTGCAAGCTTTCTTCAGAGAGCCTCTCATGGTCCCTATTCTTTAGAACCAAGGACCTTCTGTCCTTGTTCTGTGTTGAACATTTCCAACAGAGGAAAAGGATTATTTAAAAATCAACCTAATTGCAGTTATTTTAAGATAATAGCGTGGGGTTGGTACTTGCATTCATTTCTGGTTTTTCACTGGAAACTCAGGTTATTGAGGACTCAGTAAAAATGACTGTCCTGCAATTTCAACAACAATTTTACAGTCTGGTCTCTAGGTTTTAAGACACCTGTCACTGATTCACATTATTGCAAATACTGGGGTGGCCAAAGCCAAGAGGTGGCTTGATCCAATGTATTATGAGTTTCAGTATTAGATTCAAGAGATCTCAACCCCCATTTAATACTGAGCATCACTGTGCATATATCGCATAAGAAGAAAAGAACAACGTAATAAGACATCCTTGATTCTCAGGGTATGAAAAGAACAACCAAGAGCTTTAAATCTTCTTCCTCTCCACGGTTACACCTGCTTACAGCAAGAGCAGACCAGGCTCTAGCAGTCCAGAGCTTCAACTCACGAATAACAAGGCCCTTCCAGGTCACTGAATTAATTCCAGCTTTTTCTCCAAATTGAAAATCTTACTTTGCTCATTTCTATTGTTTTGTGTGCCCCACTTGACTCGCAGCAGGAATAACTTCAAGACATTCAGATCATGCCTTTGGAAGGTACTGGGTGCAAAAGTCCTTTTCTGCTTCACACCATTTGTTCTCTTTCAATCTCTTCAAGATTTCTAAAATGGAGACAAGCCCCCAAAATATTTTCATTTTCTTTCCCACAGTCATGAAGACCTTCTCTACTGTTCTCTTTGTATTTGCTCTGTTCTGAACCAATGCTTTTCTGACTCAAGTTTGGCATAATTTGTAATATCAATAAAATGGCTGAAGTATTCTCTCACAGTGTTTTCCTTCCCAAAGAGCTTCTATCTCACCACCATTCCATTGTAAGCTTACTACAAAGGTCACAAACAATTTAACAAACAGGTAATTTTCATACAACTTAAGCATGAAGAAAGTTCATGCCCAGGTCAAAAAACAGACTCCAATAATCCAGACCCTCCAATCCAACAAACATACCTCAGGCTTGGACACACTTCGGGCTGTAATCTTCAGTGGTAAAAGTGGCACCATTTTTATTGATTCTTCAGTCCTTCGAATTCCCCTGACCATAAACTTTAGGTTTATATTCTGCTCTCATTTGTGCAATGGCATTAACAGCATCCCAAACCTTGGCACACACCCAGCACTGCACATTCAACCCTCAATTTCCAGCTAACAGGGGCACTAGATTCCCAGATAACAGGAGAGTAGCCATTAAATACAATTTTAGTAACAGAAACGCTTTTATCGGAAGTTCTTAAAAACGCTTGATCAGAAGTACTTTGTGGCTTAACAAATTCAAGAATTGCTGCTCTCTTGATTACAGAAACTGGGGAAATCAAATCACATCCAAGGTCATTCAGCAGTTGTCCTGTGACATTTAAAAGCAGGTTGAGGAGGGTTATTAGAAATGTATGCATGCACACACAGAGAAAAGCATGCTTTCACTCCCCTCTGCTCTGTTAATGGATTTGGTTCCATTACACCTGGTAGCTTTGAATGGAAATAAAGTTATGGAGCCCAGTTACCAAACTGTGTACTGCAGGTATTCCATTTTATCCAAGAGGTCCCAGCAGTGATTGGTGTCAGGTGTTCAGAGTAGAACACAGGGACAGGGAAAGTACATAATGATGCTTCCACAGCAGCTTGTGACTTCCAGAATGCCTGAGTCAAAGGTGGAATCCATGTATTTACTGATCTCCATGGCAGCTTTTTTCCATTAGGTTCAGCAGCTGCCAGTACTGAAAAAACCCCATGTCAGAGTCCTGACTCACCTAATGCACAGTTAGTTCTGGTATGCGCACAGAAAGTACTCACTGCATGCCATTCAATGGAGCAATCCCAAACCTGACAGCCAGGTGGTTAAATGGCACACCTGGCCATTTAACTGAAACCTGGGTTTCAGTCCTACCTCCATATGTAATCACTCAGGAAAACAAAAATACACCAGTAAGAGAGAGTGGGAACATAAAGAATAGCTGGACAGTGCATTTGAGCATTCTTTGTGACAAAAGAGGTAACCCAGTCTGCCCTACTGCACTCTGAGTCAGCCACTTATTAGATAAAAGGACTCATCTTCTGGTCTGTGAAAACAGCAAACATTTCATAGAGACACAGGGCAGTTCAGGTTAGATGACACACCTCTGGAGATCACCTAGTCCAATTCCCTGCTCCAAGCAGGCTCCCAGCACCATGTCCAGTGGGGTTTGACTGTTTCCAAGGATAGAGACACCACAGCCTGCCTCGGAAATCTGCTCCTGTGTTGATCTCTCACAGTAATAAAGTCCTTCCCTACATTTAAATTGATTTTTTTTTTTTTTTTTAAATTTTAGTTTCTTTTTAGAGTCCTTTTCCTTCTGACCTTTCACTGGCACCTTTAGGAAGACTCTAGTTTGGTTGGTTTTATTGTCATCTGTCCCCACTCCCATGGTGACAGAGTCACAATGTGTGACTGCCATGGAGTGGCAGCTTGAATCTCATCCCAGTTATAGCAAGGATTTTTTACCCATAGATTTCAATATTGGCTGTTGTGCAAATTATTTCTTTTCCCTCGAGTCATGAAAATGACAGCAGGAAATTATCTTTTTTAAAAAAAAAAAGTTTAGGCAAAGTATTTCTTTGAATACCCATTTCTACCAGAACTACTTTTCTCCTTTTGATTTTTATGTTGTCACTGTTTGTCATGTAGTTGGGAAGATCTTACAGAGGGAGCATTGAAAATTAGTCCTTGGATGTGCCATGTGCAAGAAGGCTTTTCAATACAGGATCTGGCAAATGAGTGTTGCCAGCAGGAGAGGGGACAAGAAGCCTCAAACTCATCCATCACTAGGATACCCAAACCAGGTGCCCAAGGAATTTGTTTTCTAGCATGACCTAGAAAGGGGACGTGTGGTGTGTTGAC
Source organism: Certhia americana (assembly GCA_018697195.1). NCBI lineage: Eukaryota > Metazoa > Chordata > Aves > Passeriformes > Certhiidae > Certhia > Certhia americana. Next base: position 60,204,743 of record CM031879.1, on the reverse strand, counting down.
ACCTGTGAGATGCTCGCCCAGACACTTACATGGAGCTTATCAGAACAAACAACAGTTCAAAGTAAATAATAACACCTCACACAACAATACACTTGAGTTCAAATTAAAAAAACAGAGTCAAATCCCACAGGCTTCAGGCTAAACACACATTTCCATGCTCTGCTGAACACAGAGAGCTGTACCTTTGCTGTACCTCGCTGAGCTCTACCTCCCAGGGGGGTGCAGCCACCTCCTGGGAGAAAAGTTTTGTGAAGGAGCAAGATCTTCCCCTTCCCTTCTGCCACACTGCTAAGATCCTCTTAATGAGAAACTCCTCTGACCTCCAAAGTTTCAGAAAATGACAAATTTCCCCTCCACAATCATAAAATGCCAGTTATCCTTACGCTGACTTGAGTATCATGACTCCCTAGTATTTTGGAGGAAAGTCACTCCTCTTACATTCACAATGATACTCCCTCAACAAAAGTGAACATCTTTCAGATGCCACAACTGCCCTGCATGCAGGGTTTCATTCTGCACATCCTGAGGCAGGACAGGAAAGAAGCAAAGTGCTTCCTGAGGTTAAACACAACCAAAAGGACGATGAGGCACAGCTTACACTGAGTGAAAGTAGATTGCGAGGTCTGTGCAAGGTAATTCCTGACAGTAGAGGTTAACACATAAGGTATGTGTGCATCTGAGCAGATGTGGGCTGGAGCAGCATCCTTGGCCATGCAAATACAGCACTTGCTTCCTTCTTTGGCCACATTTGTGCTACTAAGCAGAAAGCATTTGCTAACCACACAGCAGTGGCATTCACATTAGCAGAAAACCAGACTCCTTGTCTCTTCCTGCTTTGATCAGCAGTTACTGACCACAGGAATAAACAGAGGGTTGTGCTCCTCAGCTGCTCCATGCAGGATCTGCTGCTCTCCCTTGGACATCAGTGTCAGCAGAACAGGCCAAGCCTGTTCCAGAGGAGCCCTTGGTCCTCACGTAGACCTCTCTCGCCAACAGAGGAGCAACACGCACAGCAAGGAAAAGACAGCTGAAGGAGAGTATTCCCCTCTCCAACTGGGTGTTTGGAAGAGCAAACATTTTAAGTTTTAAAAGCCAAAGCTTGTGAGATCCCTGTTTTTAATCTGGAAATTGAACATCGGCTCCTCTACATCACTGGCAGTGGATACAGGCGTGTCTGCTACAGAACGTGCTTCTGAGGGGAACTATTTACTGCTAATAAAAAGTCCCAAATTCCTTGCAAATTCGCTGTCCCTTTCAGAAAAGGGTTCCAGAAAGCTTAGAGCTCTAATTCCAAATTGTTAATAATCCATAAAGAATACTGCATAATAATTCAGAAAATAGTCTCTTCCAAAAGACAGTAAATGGAAACTGCCTGCTTTAAAGCATATTTTGACAGCTGCTAGCATCATTCAACATTTCAAATAAAAGAATCTGCTCAAAAGAAACAAAGTAAGCTGAAAAATTTGAAACAACAAAAAGGTCTCTTGTGAGAGCTCCGATTTTCTCCTCTTCTGTGTCATCTTCAGCTATTGAATGGAAACACACTAGTGGGATGGGTATTGGAAGAGAGGGGGCTGCAGGGAAAATTCTGTGAGCTATATCCTTTTCAGGGATGTTTAATTAATGGCATTTCTGAGAAGAATTTTGATTGACAGGATTAGTGCCAGCACTAAAAGTTACTATTTGTGGATCCTGGAGCTCACAGCTCCCATAAAAATAAAACTGTTCAGAAAAGGGCTTTGTGCAAATGAAGGCATTCCCTCAGCAGGGAAGGTTCATGTGAACCTCTTCTGTGGTTTCCCTTCACGTGGGTTTTTCTGTGGAGATAGGATAGCAGAAAATCCCTAGAGAACACCCTCCCCATGAGGCAAAAGGTTTGATTTCATTTTCTAGGTTAGCCCTTGGGGAAGGTTGCTAAATGGAATCAAAATTAAACCCTAAGAATGAGTGTTCCCAAATTTTGTGGAGGGAAACATTTGGTTCCACTTTCTTTTCTTTTGGATTTATTTCAGAGTTTAGTTCAGACTAACTTTTAATTCCCAAATTCCTAGCTCCTTCCTACTAAGACAATCTAGTATTTCCTAGTAACACTCAGCTCAGAAGATTTCAATTCTCTAAGTGCCTATAAAGACTTGGGATAAACGATTAAGCTGACCACAAGCATTGTGTTTTATTTAATTATTGTCAAATCTTCAAGTACTATCTCAAATAAACCATCTTTACAAGGGGTAATGCATTACAAGCCAAAACAAGAAACTGGAAATAAGCCAATGCTGCTCCACTGCAAAAACAAGGCAAGGACACAGCATTCCCGTTCCCACAGGAAGCACACACCAGTTTGCTGAACCATCCTCCAAAAACTTTGAAATGGAAGAAAAGGAAAAAAAAAATTGATTCTTTTCATATCCTATATACTTTCTCTATCACTTTCCTGGCAGTTCAGATCCACTTATTCTATCCCAGAGGTTTCATGCATCTTATTTGCATTCACATCTTGATGGTTTTGTCCCATTCTTTCCTCTGCTCTTCTCCTGCTTTCTCTCACTGAACTGTTCTCCAGTTTATTTGCTCACTCCTGTTCACATTCTTGCTATACCAATTTTGAACCCATGTCTTGGTCCAGATCCTCTTCCTCCTACTCTTTGTTGTTATTGTCCTGATATCTCCTATCTCTGATCCTATCAGTTTTGGAGGTTGTTCCCATAAATCTCCAACCTCTCCCTTTTTGTGCCTTAAAAACGCTTGGATAATGTAATTTCCTCAAATTCTAAGTATTCATATGCATTTGGACTTGCCTTTCTGCCTTTTGACTGAGGCAAGCTGAACAGAGCTGATCTTCCACAGAGGAAAAGTACACCAGAATGCTGCCACTTGCTCAGGAATAATGCAAAAAAAAAAAAGAAAAAAAAAAAAAAAAAAAAAAAGAAAAAATCTTTTTTGAAGTGGCTTTATTAGGTATGGAAAGCTTGCAAACCAGGAATCACAAAGAGTGTCCCAATAGTCCAAATATTGGTGATTAATAGATATATCTTCTCCCACAGTCTGTTTCCAGTGACCCAACAAAACACTGCTTTGGTTCCACCGACTGTCTGGGAACAGCTGGAGGTTCAGTGCTCTCAGCTCCCACTGCTGCTGGCTGTGTTTAATAGAGGTGACTGGGACACAAACTTTTGAGGCTACAGCGTTACTCTCTCAGCCCTAATTAGTTTAAAAATGCCTGCAGAAAGGAGCAGACACGCTTGAATACTCAAGAGCCCCAAGATGTGTACACAAATACTGGAATTTTAGTCTCCTCAGGAAAGCAGCCTGGTTGTTACAGATGGGCATCATCAACTCCACTACATAAGTGATCAGCTTTGTCACCACATGCTGAAAAATAGATCAGCACCCTGACTTCTTCCTTCCCTGCCCCATGGGTGGAGGAAACAAAGCTGCAGGAGAAGGCATGACAAGGGTGTCTGTTTTCTAACTTTTCACTCAATGTGCAAACACAAAACCTGGCAGTTTGCAATCCATCATCTATAGGAAAACCACCAAGGTTGCTTGTCAGCCTTCAAACACTACCTGTGTGCTCAGTGATACCTGAGCTTTGCCAAACCCACTCCATTTATTTTAATGAACTACAACTCACAGCTTCAAAATGCAGTTTTAAATCTCTCCTCACTTGGCAGCCATATAAAACAGCAAGGAATGTGAACATGAAAAAAAAAAGTTATCCTGGCCACACCTATAACTTTACCAAAAGGAAGGGCATGCTCAGGTACTGTAGATGAGAATCCAGATGACTGAGCCTCAGCTACTTGTTTAGACTGTTAGTTGTGCTTTCAGTGGTAGGAAATATTACATAAAATCCATGTAACACATACAAGCTAAGTGCAAATGATGAAAGAAATCAGCAAGGGAAAAGAGGCCAGAGAGCTGTTGTGATGGAAGAATAGCAGCTGGGAAAACTGAAGTCAACCCAGCTATGTTATTTTTTAATTAAAAATAAACATAGCCTTTGTTGCCAAGGGATTGGTTAGCATTCCATTTTAAAAGAAAAGAAAAAAAGGAATTTTGTTTTACTTCATTCTCATTCCCCTCCTAACCTCCCTCCCATCTCTGTCTCCTCCTTCCCACCCCAAAGAAAGTATTTATAGATTCTGCAAAAAAGAACATGGTCATAAAGTTTTTGTTCAGTCTGCAGCACCACTCAGAACCACCTATTTTTAAGGCATTCTCTTTCTCTCACACCAAAGCCTCTTGGATCAGAAATAGTCAGACCATTTTAATGTTGTTAATTATTTTGTCTGCTGCTACTGAGGTCCACGCTGGCGGTACAAGTATGCATGACTGAAGTGTGTGAAGGATAGAAACCCTGCTTGGGCAGCCCTTTCAATGAAGGTTTCACCATAGCCATGTTAATCTTTTCAAGTTCAGCCTTGCATCTCTTTGACACAAAAGCAGCTTTTGCTCACATCTGGTTAGGGGTTTGTCCTAGTTTTTACAAAATTTTCTTGTGTCCAAGGCCAGTGAAGGTCTTACGTTTTTTCTTTGCAGTCCTCGCTCCACAAACAGGAGTGTGGAGTCACTTAGCAGAGGAAAACCAAAGAATCAATTCAGGATTTTCCAAGGACTCAAAGGTTAACTATTTTTAAAGGCTGACTACTTCATTAGCCTCTTTAACCATAGCTTTTCATTCCCTCATCTGGCACATTTCTTGTGTGCTTTTGTTATGCCTGACCTCAGAGAAGGTTTCTGCTACCAAGGTCTTCTCTACACAGCTGCCACGTCACATTTCAAAATCTTATTGGGCATAATCAGATTCTATTTTCTCACCCACCATCTGCTTTGCTAGTTACAAGTTTTATTTAAAATGTTTTAGGCCATTACTCACATGAAATACATATCCAGAGGTAGTTATTCTGATAGAATACATAGGAGGTGATGGGGCAAACCTCCCCAAACCAGATCAATGAAATGCATGTTTTCTGTAGAAACACCCATCTTCACTGAGCAAATATATCAGTTCTAGCTGAATCAAAGAAAAATCTATCTAATAATTAGGCTAAGTAGTGAGAAAAGAGAATGAAGTTGAAATACAAATAATTGCACGTACATCCTGCATCTCAGGTAAGTACCATCATGTCATCAGCCTAAGAGGTGTTCAGGAGTGGGATTGTTTTTGCAATGGACTATGTGAAATCACTCCAGTTTACATTAAAAGAAAAAGGGAAAATAATTATTTAATTATCCATTCAGTGCAGAGCAACTATAGAGTCACGATCAGTAACAGCACAGAACAGGATGGCAAATGTGCCCATATTTTCACAAGAGAAAAACACAATATTCACATACAGTTGCACAGAATGGCATTTCAACCTTCAATCTTGCAAGGAGATCTGAAAATAGATTGGACTGAAAATGTGTCTCTTTCTGCATTTCTATTTAAAACACTCCTTCCTATACATCCCAATGAATTTTCAGAAAGATTTTGAATTCATGAAAATTTAAAGACAGAAATAATTTTTCACCCAGCTCTGGTCAGTATCTGTTGACTCACTTCCAGATTCCTCCAGTATTTGAATCTTCCATTGACTCCAGAGAAAATTTGTGGTTGACCACAGAGCAACAGCTTAGCTAACTAAATACCATAATGCATATTATTTGCCATACAACAGTAAACACAGGAGAAAAAGGATACGGGCTTGCAAAACATTTTTTTATGCTTTGCATATTTTTTTGGACTAGGAAAGAACCACAACAGGCAAAGCAATGTGTTTGCTTTGTCTCAAGGACATTGGCTCACAAATAAATGTTACTGCAACTAGTCAGAGTTCAAGTCATTGTTGCCCAAACTGTAACAAAAAAAAAAAAAAGACAAGGCCTTTGTAAATCAAGTATTATTCCTCATCCCAACAAAATATAAATAATTCAACAGTTTAGTGACCAGCAGGACACAGCAGAATGAATTCTGGGTATCTAAACATCAAAGGACGATGCTGAGACATTCTATGAATATTAACTCTGTTTTGTGGCAACACAAAATTGTGTTAGAAAACAAGAGAAAGACAGTGAGATGAATGACTTGGTACTGGTGGACCCTGAGCATGCTAAGCTTCAGCCTCCTTGGGTTTTACACCAATTTCCCTGTAAAGGGAGGTTTTAGCTGAATTAAACACGACTGGGGGGACAACTTTCAGATGCTGTCCAAAGGGTTACGTGAGCAGCAAAAAGTCAGAGAGGCTTCTCAGTGAAAAGCTCTTTTCCAGGTAGGGTGATTATCTGACTACCAAATTAGAAACTTCCTAATTCTTACTACTGAGGAGGATTCTATTATCCTTCTCACAGTTTTTCTGCTTTTCTTCAAGACCTACAGCAGCTCAATCTAAAAACCAAACTCAAGCAGAAGCTTTGGGGGGCTCCTTCCATTGCCTGTAGAACAGGAGGGAAGGTACAATAACAGATTCTGAGCAGGGCAGGGGAACCAAAATAAACCTAAAAGGTGCAAGGGGAAGACAGAACATCCTGTTTAGAGGGAAAGAGTTGTGACAAACTAAGAAATTATATCAGTCTATCAGTCTAATATTATATCACTTTTATTCAGAAGAACAGTCACAGCAGCAAGAATAATAGAGATTTTGCTGTTTTAAAATGCTGGGAGGATTCTCTCACCATGTAGCAGCACTATTCTACATCTCAGACCAAGCAGCTAAGCCACTGAAAATGCAAGTGTGTGCCAAAATGGGCAAAATATTCAAGACCATCCAAATGTCCCATCTTCATGTGGCAAACAGAAAATGCAATGCTATTTAAGCCCTTTGATATTTCTTTGTTTCTCATGGGAAGCTAGTTGGTTGCCAGCTAGCTATTGCCAGCTCTCAATGTTAGCAACACTCATGAGGAGTTTATTAATTTTATGTCTTGATACCATTTGTCCAAAGCAACCTTTCTATACAGGTCACATTAGATTAATAAACAGCAAAAGTATCATGTAGGCATCAGGACTCATTTACCCAGTAGAATTCAAGAAGACTGACACTTAAATTTTATGCATTTCTTATTTAAAAACAGAATCCTCTTGTCAGCCTCAGGATTTCCTTGATCTTTAAGTTGTAGAAATATACAAAACTAAGCAATAGTCGCCTACTCCACTAATTTCTCCTATCCCATAATATACAAAAACACAGTTCAAAGAACATTTCTATTTGAATGTGCTCCATCTTCCTTTCCCAGTGCTGGTGAAAATCTGTGAATGAAGCAGTTCAGATGTGGAATGCTGCCTGTGTTCATCCCCTCAGTGTGTGCCAAGCTCATGCTTCTCCCAGCAGAGAGCATGACTGTTTTATGTGGAATGGCAGAACCCTGCTCCATCAGAATTGCCACGTTGTGACAGGGACAGGAAGTTACCACCAGCTTTGGTTCATTTCTTCTGGTATAAGTCAGAGAGAGGATCTGTGGTCTCCACAGCCCCCAGCGCTTTTGAATTTATTAGGCCACACTACCCATCACAGCTTACATCTCCTTTATGAATACTTCAAATAATGGTACCACCTGTAGCTGAGTGAAAAAAGCTGTCAGGAGGAATAGCTATATTTATATATTTATAAATAAATCTGCACTGTGCTTCAGATAAAAACACAACACAAGGATGAAAGAGGACCTGGAAAATTAAAGCAACAGGGAAGAAGATGTTGAAAACAAAGAGAAGCAGTGATACATAGGCATCAAGGAAGGTGAGGATGGGCAGAATCACTGGCACAAAGGGAATGAGACAGGTTTAGCAACAGACTAGGGCAGGTCCATTACAACAGAGGCCCAAAGCAGCTCTTACAGCACCTCCAGCTGCTGCAGCTGCGTGGTGTCACTTTAAGGCACTATTCTTTGATATTTGGAATGCATATCAAATATATATATGTAGCATTTATAATATCCTCAGTGGTGCCTGTCCCATCTTCAGCCACCAAAAAGACAGATAATCTGCACTGCATGGTTTTGTGTCTGGTAAAGAGGCCCACACACCAGCAGAGAAGGAATCTGTGTGGATTAACTGTCAGATAGGAGGAGTGCACAGAAAGCCTTATGATAACAAATACTCCATGCAATAGGGCTCATTCTACCTGTGTGTCCAGAAATAGGAGATTAGAAAGAGATAATCAAAGAAAGGGAGTAGAAAAAAAGAGAAGAATAAGGGTTTGAGAAGTTAAATGGCTGATGCTGTAGCTCTGAGTTTAATCTACAAAACAGTTTTCATCAAAACAATTTGATTGTTCTCATCTGAGCCATTCATCATCTCAGATATTTTTCTAATTTTGACTTCTACCCACTAGAGACCAGAAGCCTTCTAAAAAATTATCATCTAGGGATTCCTCTGCTGGAATTTGGACTGGCCTACAAAATTCCTCCAGACAGTGCTCCTTGACTTTTTCCCACAGACCTCACTATTGCAGTGCAATGCCTGGAACGCCAGCTAAGGCTGCAGGAATTGGGCAGAGCACTGGTGACTGCAGTGGCAGATGTGACAGCCCACTCAGGCACAGGGTAACTTCCAGTTAACGTTTGGCTACTTTGAATTTTCCATCCAGAGTGCCAAAACTGGGCAGCAGTTTTAGTGATTCTTCCAGTAGCAAATCCCCAATCCCAGTCTTGGCCTAGCCCTCTGTATTTCTGTGGGAAATGAAAAGAGCTGCATTGCAGAATAAGGAAAACACAGTTAAAACGCCACACAGAAAAGGCCTCAGGTAACACTTGATTATCTCTTCACCTGGCTAAATCTCTATGCTTTCTTGCTATACACAAACACAAATACATTTCTCCTCACTTTTAGTCAACATTCAACCAGACTGAAGTTTTTGTTTCTGTCTATGGTATGCATAGGATTTCCACTGCAATAATGAGTGATTCGAAGTTTTCTCTCCCACAACAAACCTGTGAAGGAAGGAGTCATTTCTGCTCTCATTTTACAAAAGGCTCATTGGAAAAGAAAGAAAATAACTTGCACAGCCACAGGTAAGTTCTATGAACAAAGACCTTACACAGGGGACTCCCAGTGTGCCAAACAGCGAATCAGCTTTTTTATTATTATTAGGTTTTCTTTACAGGGGAAGGAAAAAAGTCCACTTTCTCTGAAAGAAACAAAGTATTAATTTCCTAGAAACACAAAACTGGTTTCTGTCAAATTCTTTCAGAGGTATGCTCTGAAAAGGGAGAGAGGGCACTGACAAATGGGGCAGAAGATGATAAACTGCTGCCTTCTCCCAAAATAGCAATTCCATTGCTGTCAGCTTCATCACTGAGCCAGAACCAAAGCACATATTTTACAGAGATTGAAGGGCCTCTTTATACAACCATAAATGACATCTAAATCATTTAAAATAATGGAAGGAAGAGGAGGATGTAGAAAAGAGAGGAAGCTTCAGACAAGTCCTAAGTATTGCCTTGTTCTAAGCCTACAAAGCAGCAATATCTTTATTGTCCCTTTAGAACTGCAACAGGATCACCTGTTCTTGACCAAACACCTCTGAAGATAACATGTGAAAATCTCCACGGAGTTAGTGTAGACACAGGGATTTCTCATCCCCCAAAGTGTGTGGCGTTCTTCCAGCTTCAAACCAGATCTAATAGAATTTCACACAGACATTCATGAGAAAGCTGTCTATAATAATTTTTACTTCTGTGGCAGATTTGTCTCCATTTTAAAACACCTGCCTCAACTCAGAGACTGCCTGGTTGAACCCAGCAGTGATGGGTTGCTTTGCTCTCTTTGGCACCCTGCGCACCACCTCCTTGGTGACAGCCAAGCAATAATGGATCACACCATCAATGTGAACTTCAGTGCTAGGGGGTAAAACAGAAGATAAAAGTAAACAGAAAACCCTAAACCAAAAACCTCACATGCACCATTTCACCAGTTCAATCTTGCCTTTACAACTGCAGCCTTTGGCTAATGCACAAACAGCTTCTTCTAGGAAGAAAAAGCTGCACTACTTCAATGGGAAGTACAATTCTGAACAGATGCAGCTAAGCCCTGACAAATCCCTGGGTAGACATAGTTATTTCAGTTTGAGAGCTTAGAGTGTGACTGGAAATCCAAACACTTTGAAGATGACATAAATCAAAGTAGCCTCTCCTTCAACATGGTGATTTCCTCTGCTTCAAGTCCCTTCCATGTGGAGAGAATGGATCTAAACTAGTCTCTCAAAGAAGTACACACTGCTCACTAGGATTATGTGAAATACTTTTTTTAGGGAGAGAAAAATGAGCTTTTTTCCTCACGTCAGCTTGCACAGCTTAAAAACTTGTTATAATGACATGGTGCTGGATGACTTCTTTGACTGTAGAGCAATGACAGAAAATCAGCTTTTCTCCAACTTAAACGCAGAGGGAAAACTCATTACCATAGCATGCGGAAAGTGTGGTGACACAGGACAAGTGCTCTTATAGTCACAAGTCACTCTTGTGCCAGTGGGGATTTCAGGATGTTTTTTGGGAACAGGACTGCACGCTATAGAGGCTGTGGGATTCATGGCAGACTTCTGGGTCTGCACTGTCTTCCACCTCCACCCCAGGATCATTAGAGCAACCAGTTAATTAGCTGTGCCTCCTTTGGGATGTCTTTAGATGTCCCATGTGAGGGTAGCCAGCTCAGTCACCAGAACTGAAGTCATTCCAAGAATGTGAGCGATGAGATTCAGCTGAAGAACTGCTCAGTCTTAACAACACAAACTATCACGGCTGTGCAGCTGGTCTCTCCAGAAGCAAAGATCCTGGGATCACTCTGTACCAGAGAGGAACTACAGGATTATGCCTGTTCAGCTGCTCTGAAGGATGAGAACACCTTCTGGATCTTGCTCTTGCAGCAGTTTTCCCCTGCTCTTTCCTCTGCTATGAAATACCAGACACCACACAGACAGTGCAACATGAGGCTTTTCACACGCTTTGCACAATCCAAAAACTGATTTCCAGCCTCCAAACTATAGTTTTTCCACAAGACATAAACTGAACTTCATTTATATCCTAGCATCCCCACTGGGATTACGGTGCTCCATGTATTATCATATTCACTTCTAATAACTCCAGAGAAAAATCCCTATTTAGGCCTACAGATGGTTACATCAAATAGACTTTTACATGCACATATACACACTGATCTATCTTGCAACAGATATAGCACAAAAATAGTATGAAAACACAAATGCCATACTATCTTCCATAGTGTAAATAAAGTACAGCAAGGCACTTCCTCAGGTAGGAACTTTTCTGGAGAAACTAGCCTTACTAAGGCTAGGAAAAATATACAATAATAAGGTTTTACTCTAGAGAATAAGCTTCAATGGTACACTGATAAAAATGCATCCACTGGAACAATTATTTTTAAAAACTCAGCATCTTACAGGGAACTTCTTTAATTGCTGCCTTAATCAACATCATAACTTGTAATACAATTTGCAATTAACATATGGTAAATAGCATCTGCCAATTAGACTGTCATGTGCACTGTACATCTGATTCCTGTTTTCACTGGAATGCAGCTATTAGTGCTGGAACTTGTCCAGGGGCTCTGCTTTGGCCCCTAATGCTCTGTAGATGAGCAACCCTCAGCTTTATGCAGCAGTTAAGAGGCATACAAGATTCCTGCACATATGAATTAGGTCATAGATATGAACCTTGAAAGGAGGTTCATTAGTCATTTTTAGAGCTCCACTACTTTAAAGTAGAAGAAAATAAATCACAAAATACATCCACTTCATCACTGCATAGTGTCATCACAGACAGCAAAGAAAAAAGAACTGTATTAATCACACATATCCCACCATTTCTCTCTTTGTTGCCTGACCATTCTTTTTCTTTTCTTCCTTTTTCTTTGTTAAACTTCACAGACTAGGAAAAAAAAACCCACAGTCATTCTATTTTATTTAATCATTCAAGATGTAATTCTGCTATTGCCAAGTGTCTTCTGTGGGAGGCCAAGGATTCACACTTTCCAAGACCACCTATATTTCCTCAGCATCTGTAAGGACAGCTTTGCACAGAACCCACAGATTTTGCTCCTGATGAAGCTGCAATACTCAAACACCCAGTGCTTAGCCAGTCATAGAGGTAAGAGATGTGAAGCCCCCTAAACTTCTTGCACGTTAAAAAAGCACAAGACAGTGAGGGATTTGATGAGGGTTACTGGATGATCAAAGCATGAAGAAAAAAAGAGAGATGTCTTAAAACTTCCTTAAATGTTTCTTCAACTTTCTGAAACCAAAATCATTCAAAGAGGCATGCTCCAAATTTAAGAAATAAAAAAATTAAAAACACACTGTGGAAAGTCTATGCTTTTACCTGCCTTGGTAACTCATTCTAGAGTGGCAAAACAACCTTTATCAAAAAAAGATTCCACAACTGGTGAGAGGGCCAATTTGTTTCAGGGTTACAGAGATAAAGCATGCTGAGGAGAAGGCCACTGCCCCAATTATCAGTCAAAGCCTACGAAAGGCATCCTTTTACCAACAAGAGAAAATTGTGACCTAGGACTCAAGATGAGACTTCTCTGCTTAATTCTGTCACGTATTTTGGGGGTGAGACTGGGGACAGGGGTTTACCTCAATGCTGCTTCTTCCCCTACTGCCCTTTGATTCTCATCTGGTCAGATTTTAAGTCTTTGAGACCTTGGAATGCTTTTCAACATAAACAGTGCTTAAGCTCCCCCTAAGTGTGGTATAAAACTATTAATACAGAAAATAGAAAGTGTTTTCGTTTCTTCTCCCTGGGATAGAAAGAATACCAATAGAAAGTCAAAGGAAGCACGCAAATTTTTCCACACTAATCTATTGCTGCAGAGTCAAGGTCCATTAGGAGCCTTGACTTCAGGCCTTGCTTCAGCCTGAAAGCCAGAGCTCAGTTGTCATTTCCATCTGTGCAATGTACATAGCAAAGGTTTATGTGCACCATTCCATCATGTGCTCCTGCTGCTGTCAAATGTAGAAAGGGAAGAAAATGGAAACATGAACCAATGAAGTCATTTTCCTTCCCACGTATAACCTCAGGCTGAGATGATGTCAGGTTTCAAGCAAAACAATTTTGAATGACAGCAACATTTGAGAGGCGAAAATCCAAAGGAAACCTATATTTATCATAAAGTGCTTATGCTGATTCAACAGACAGCATCCCTACTGCAAAGTCTGAAATAAATCAAGACTGTTTGTGATATATGAATGTCACTTTGGTTTTCACAGAATGGGAAAAAAATTGCCTAAAGGCTATACTCTCTCCTATGCCAAACAATTCCAGAAGGGATTATAAGGCTGGTTACTTTTACTCTCAAGATATTCGACTTCCTGCTGAACCATAAAAAAATCATATTGGTAACTGCTGTAATTTCCGGGAGCTCTCAATCAACTCTACTAAATCATGCACGAATAAATATAAATGGAAAAGCCAGGTCCCTTTGATTGTCTTACTGGAATAAAGGTGGGAAGGATAGACATGGTGGGAGGGGGCAGTCATGCTGGCATTATACCACTTGAGGTGCTGCTCCTTCGAGGGAATTTCTCTGCAAGATAGCTGTGCTTGGACTGCATCCTTTTCTAGGTGCCAAAGGGGACAAGTCTTGACCTTTAGTCACTTCTGAAAGTCACACTGTAATGTTTACAAGAGTAGCAGAAGCGCTTGGGAAAATTGTAGAGTGAGAGGAACTTGAATTTATCTCCTCTGTAGATTAACATGCATGCATACTCTACCTAGCCTAACTAGATCCTGCATACCAGGATTCATCTGGCCGTAGCCAAACACAGATCTGCTGCCTTCCCCTTTCCTTTTCGTGACCAATCAGGCTTTAGCAAAAACAGAGATTGGAGAAAACAAAACAATCAACTGGAAACTGCTATCCCCACATTTCACTCCCTTTGCTGCTGGCTTGCTGCTATTTCACATGCCCTACCATTCAGGACAGTAGCATCCATTTGAGGTAGGATTTGAAAAGGATGAGGGAAAAATTGATCCTTTTTTTTCCCTCCCTGCATGTGACTTTTTAGAAAGACAGGTGAGGAAGGTACATGACACTTCAGCTGATGTATTAGTGACTCCTGTCATTTCGGGGTAACCTTAGACTTGGGAAAAAATGCAGCAAGCTTGAATCACATTAAAGCCCTGATTTAGCAAAGTGCTCTGAAACACATGCTTATAGTTAAGCATGTGCCTAAATGCTTTGCTGAATTAGGACCTATGTTAGTAAAAGGGGCAATTGATTAATGGCTTCTGACAACCACCAGAAACTAATGAGCCACAGACCTCTGCTTTTTCCTCCAAATGACTGTACTTAAACCCGAAGGAAATTTCATTATGGAAACAGAAAACACTTATAAATAAATCATACGTGTCTCCTTCGCAAATATTAATTTTTATCTGCAATTAGTGGTAAACCCAAACTTCCTTTCATACAGTAATCAGAGACAGTGCCATTTGCCCTATGAAGCTGGTTATTCTTTCAAACCCATAAATTTCCCTCTAGAACTCCATGGTTTACAGAAAGCTCTGTGAACCCAGCTAAATCAGCCATGAAACACAGAGGGTTGAACAGACAAACCGAAAGGTTGCCTAAGACAAACTGCAGGGTGAATCATGCCAGCACTGTACAACCCACCTAAAACTGAGAGCTCAGCAACACAACATACTGAACTCTGCTTCATGCTGCTTCCCACTGAAACACATGATGGGATCAAATCCCAGGGAATTCGCACATTTGCTAGCTCCCACATGAGAAGTGGAAAAGCTATAGAAGAGTGAGAGGGTAACTTCAATCCTCAAAGACCCAATCCAGCTATTTGCCAAGTGTTCACCACTGTGGAGGTTTTCTGACTGGCCACGTGTTTTAGCTTTCACTTTGTTCATGTGTAGAGGCAGGAAAATCCTCTGGCACAGCTACAGGAGCCATGCCATTCAAACCTAATGCCAGCCTTACCTAGATCTCGTTAAACAACTCACCTTGTTTTTCCTAGCAGCATCACTGCAGCACAGCACTGACACCACTCCCAGCAGGATGAAAGGAATCACTCCTGTTAACACTGATCTAACAGATACCCCTAGAAACTTCAAGATAGTAAGCTGCAAAGCAGGGATAGTAATATTTGAGGTCTCGTCGTTATCACTCATAAGGTATGCAAAGGCTTTCTCCCTTTTTCCATTTTTGCATAGGTATTTTAGTCATCTAAATCAGATTTAGAGAGTAGGTATATGCTCTATAATGAAAACACAACAGATACACAATCAATGCCATACAAGATTTCAATGGGTGTTTGCAGAGGTTCCAAGGCAGAGATGGAAATGGCTTTCATGCCACATGAGAACTCTGAGCACTTCATTTCCATCATTCACACCCTCTGTCTTGAAAGAACACTAGTTTACTTGTCATTTTAAGGATAACCAGCTATGAGCCCTCATGGACAATTTGTCACTGAACCACGACCTACTGATGAGATGGAGACTTCAGCTGCCATAGGTTTATTGAAATGTTTCTTGAATATTCAATATGGCCTTTGTAACAGAAATGAACTCTTAAAGGCAGTTCTGAGGAAAGAAGAGTGACATCACTAACATTCCTGAGCCTTGGGGAAATGACCAAACCCAGGGGTTTTATTACCTTTTTTTTAAATCCAGAAAAAAAAATGTTTCGGTTCCCTAGGTTTGGATCAGATCTCTATGGATCAGACAGACTGTAACAATACCCCAGAGGAAAGGGTGGGGAGGGAAAAGGAAAACAGTTGATTTTTTTTCCACAAAACTACAAAAATAAGATACTACATTACTAAGTAAATGCTCAGTGTTTACACTTCTGTTTCACTGTGAAGAGGAAAACAAATAGCTACTTTTGCACAAGTGACTTATCAGTATGTTATCGAAACATACTTGAAAGTCTATTTCATGTTTCCATGGATTTCAATTACCATTTTGTAAATACACAGACTTATATAAACAATAACTAGCAGCCAGCTAAGGTCTACATATTCACCACAGTGCCACGCACAAAATATTCCTAGGTTCAGACAGAAAACTTCCAGTAGTTTCAAAAGGAAGACAAAGTAGTGAGTTTAAAAACATATGTCCTTATCCACACAGTGCATGGGAAAGTTTGAAACAGCAGGTATTTCCTTTTCCTGGCACTGTGAAAACCCACAGTGTATCAGTTATCACCCTAAGAGGTAAGCTTGGGTATTTTTGAAGGTGAGTGCTGTGGCTGGGAAGTCACCAACACAATAAAGCTCATCCCTTTAGGAAGTATCCTCTGAGAATCTTGGCCAGAGTCAGCTTTGCCCACACTGAACCCATGGATTTACACCACTGATATCTGGCCCCATCCATCACACCACACCTGGGAAAATAGTATTAAAAAACCCTTCTATTCTTGAGGAGATTAGAGCTTTTTCTCTGCTTCATTACAGTAACAGAAACATTGTGAATTCTTAGCATTACACTTTGTGACAGTAACGAGTCCAATTTTATATTTCCTAGGCCTTGTATTCCCAAAGCTGCATTCTCTACCGCACCTGAACTATAGTTCCACTGACAGGCACTCTTCTTTATTCCCCCTCTCAGTGCAAAAAGCTGGCTGGAACTGAATGAACAGCTCAGTGGCACTAAAGGACAGTGAGGAGCCTTCCCTCTACACCTGCTGCTCTGAATTCTGCCTGCTCAAACCGTGGCAATCAGGTGCTAGGAGCTGGCAATCAACTTTGCTACCCCAGTGCAGGTGTTCTCAATTTACTGCTTTAGGGAATTTCAAAGACCTCTTCTCTTCATCAACAACCATCTGAGCACTTAGGAGCTGGAGGAGATCAGGATGATTCTCCCATTGCTATGGGAAATTTACTTCAAAGACTCCAAAGTCTAAGTCCTGGTGTAGCAAGGAGCATTAGAGGAGCACAAACTTTGCTTTTAAGCTGTCCCTCTTACATGGGAGGAGGTGGCTTCCTTTTTAATAGCACAGTATCTTCCACACAACTCACTCTACTTTCAGCAAAATATGTTTGTTCTTCTGTCATGGCATTACCTCTTGTTCTCAAGATTTCTTAAAGCAGATATTAAGAATTAATATGAAGCACACCCATAGGTGTTGAAGAAACTTGGCTCCAGACCCATCCTGCTATCCCAAAGTACTTCTCTAATTGTTTTTCTGAGCACTTGCAAGAACCTCACTGAAGCACTTCATGCATGCATTGTCATTCCCCTCACTGCTCTAGGGCTTGCCTCTCCATTCAGAGTATTTTGATTTTTCAGCCTAACCTATCCCACTGTAATGGTTTTGGTTCACTAATTTAAAATTTTTCAATTAAGAGCAAAGCAGATTTAAATTAGAAAACTATATAAGCTTTATTAATTAATATTAAAAGAAAAAAAGAACAAGAAAGAAGAATAAGAATGAAAGTTTTAAAACATTTTTCTTTTTCTTACTATCTACTTTTTTACTTAAATATAAAAAAGACAAAATTTGGGATTTTCAGTCAGTTATTACCTTTAAAATAATTATTTTTTCATTTACTAAGGAGAGAGGAGTCTTTCTTGAATATTATAGAGCTTTTTACAAGACATTGTTTCTTTTGCTTTTGTGCTTTACAAATGGCCTGCCTGGGCGAAGGAAATTTGCTTTTGTGAAGTTTCTTTCATGAGACAGCTTTCCACAGCCACTCATGGGCTATATTAGTCTATTAGAGTATAGTTTGAGGATGCTTTCTAGCATAAAACAAAAGTTTTTTTATTTATTTCATTTTTATTTTAAGAAATAAAGGGTTTTTTTTCTTACTGAGTACAGGGCATAATTTCTTTTTCTTGGTCTTTTTTTGTTTAATTTTCTTTCATTAAATTAAAATTATATCAACTCAGTTATGACTAGAACTTTGCATGTCTCTAAAAGTGTTACAGAGTATTATGTTTATTTTTTATGGCTTAAATTCAATTCAGAGAAGTTCTGCTTGAAATTAAGCAATTCTTTCAATTTCTTTTTTAATTTAGAATGAGGCTGAATATATAAGGCAGCCCAAGCCATTGACCAGAGAGATCACTGACAATATTTACTGACACAAGTTTTGCTGTTAATAGCTTAAAAAACCGATGAAAGTAAAGAATTTCAAGTGAAGGGAAGGAGCCAGAACATGCAAAATTAGGCCATTTTCAGCTTTGAGTAGTCTCAACTTGTGGCTTAAATCTCTCCAAAAAAAAAGCTGATAGTGGTTTGGTAGTTGCATTTGCAAACACTAGATAATATTTACTGAGGCAGTAATTAGTAATTTACTGAGACAGATTTTAAAAAAAAGGAGTCAAAAAGCCATAACCCAGGGCTGGTGGCAAATCCCACTCAGGTCATATGGTTGGAAACCCAGCAGCTACAACCAGCACTCCTTCCCTCTTGAGCACTGGGGAGTTCCTGGCTGGAAACCTGAATATATCCCCAGGTACACATGGCCTCAGGAAATAGGAGAACACTTGGGAGAGAGCAATCAAAGTTTCCAGAGCTCTAGGAGACATGGTGTCCATGGAGAATTTGGAAGGGTCACGCTTGCCAAGCCTAAAAACCAGTAATTCTCACACGTTTTAGAGAATGATAAACCCTACACATCCCCTAAGGGCAGGAGAAGATGTAATGTGCTTAAAATGGAGCAACAGAGACTGATTTTGTCCCTTGACACCAGCAATTTCCCTACCAATTAAGACCCTTGGGAAAACTGTGCAAAGGGAAGGATAATTAAGCACAGTCACAGGTCAAGTGAGGCAAACTGAGAAGCTCTGCATGGGACACCTCCAGAACAAAATAGACCACTCAGAAATCACTTTAAGTGGTAAGCTCTGCTTTGGGCCAATAGAAAGAACTGCATTAGACACCAACATTTTTTTCCAGTCCATCTTCTTTATTATTCAATATATACATTTTAATACTACCTGCCAGTTTCAGCCTAGGTGGTACCTGTGCGTCTTCAGCAAGGAGAGCAGGAAGCTGGAGCTCCCCACAAGACCTCAGGACAGAGGAGGTGCATGGTCATTACCTGCTCCACAGAAGTATTTGTAGACAAAGGTTCCCAAGGATTCAACTGGCCAGACAGCAAATCCTCACAGCCAGAAGGTATCAAAAACCAATGACATGTAACAAAACCAGAACCCCAGGTACTTTGACTATGGACACTGTTAACCACAGACAACAATCTAACCACCACACAAAACCCAATCTAATGCCAGACTGGGATAGCTGTGAAAGTACAAACTCAAGAGGCAGATTTTTTTTTTTTTTTTTACAAGCATACAGTTTTAAATTCTGTTAATTGAATTTCTTCTCCTTAAAGTAAAATAATCTGAATCTGAACATTGAAAGAAATACAATAGACAGATTTGACTCACACTGAGTACCTATTTCTTTGTCCTTGAAATTCTCCCCTTAACCACTACTGTTTTCTCTTGAATTTCCCCACATATTTATTTTTTGTTATGAAATACCTTTTCCTATTATTATAGAGCTCTGATCTGTTACTCTTGTTTGTATCACAAGCATAACATGAGTTGGTACCAGATATAGCTGCCACTCTATCAGCATTCCATCTCTAAAAGGGGCTATAAGATATTTGTAAGGAGATGAAACAAATCCACAATTTACCTATCAAATTATGCAATAACCAGCAGGATAAAACAGGAGAATTCTTTTTCGGTATCACTCAGCCTTCAGCTTACAGTCTGGGGCATGAGATGCACTTTTAACTTGACATGCACATCTACGCATATTACTGAGTCATAAAACAACCTTTTTTTTATATCCAAGCTACACAATCAAATTCTTGGCAAGGTGATTAAAATTCTGAAATAGAAAAGATGGGGGAGGGGAGTCAGGGAGGAAAAATAGCCATATGGAGACTTTTCTCCTCAAAACACAAGTAAATGGAGTACTAATTCTTGAATTCACTCTGCTACATGCCACAGGCATATGGAAGGAGACACAGAGGAAAAAAAAAAAGACATCCAAAGCAACACCTTATTCTGTCCCAAGGGCAACAAAGGTAGATAATTTAGCAGTGCTTCAAAATAGCTGCCTTTTATACACATAAAATAGGAGGCAAGATCTAGAACACATCCAGATCTCAGCTTCATACTGCTGTCTCACATCTAAAGAAACAAATCAAACCCAAACATCTCCTATTGAGTTATTCAGAATTTCATTGAAGGCTTTGAAGTATGGGTCCAAGTTGTAGCCAGCTCATCCAGACTTGGGCTTGGATTCCCTGAGTTTGGGTTCCCTGTAGGCCCAGCCCCACCATCCTTCCTGTGGCCACAGCCACGTTTGTAGTCATAGAGGTGAATCCTTCAGCAGCCACCTGGCCTTCAAAGCGACCATCTACAAGGGTCAGAGACCTCCTTACCTCAAATCAAAACTCTTCTGCCTACAGCAATGCCATTAATGTTTAGACCACAGCAGGATTTAGTAAGTCAGCCACTGGAAGCCTTTTCTGGAGACTGATGCCTTAGGTTTTAGCTGTTATATTTTTTAGACTTGGGGCTGTTTTGGTGTGTAGTTTTAGGTTTCATATTTAGTGCTACTGAGGTCTATTCACAGTGTAGACAAAACAATTCCTTCACTAGTTTGAGACCAAGGACAACTTTCGGCCCAAGAATGAAACTAACGGTGAAGTGAGAAGAAAAACCAAG
Organism: Certhia americana; assembly: GCA_018697195.1. Lineage (NCBI taxonomy): Eukaryota > Metazoa > Chordata > Aves > Passeriformes > Certhiidae > Certhia > Certhia americana. The sequence continues at coordinate 60,184,100 of CM031879.1, read as the reverse complement.
GAGGATGGAGCTTCATAACCTGGAGCTGTGGTTGGCCAATTGACTCTAATAAGCTGATGGACCAGAACTTATAAAAATGTGAGACCCTGTGACCCAAGTGTCCATTTTGTGACCACTTTGGGGCAACTTGTGTGTGGTCCAGCTGGACTCTTGTGTGACCCAAGAGCACCCATTGAGACCTTTCAATAAATCCCTACTTTATCCTTTGCCCTGTCTAGTCTCTGTTCCAGGTCAGCCTCCAGAAGGCATCAAGACCAGGCTCCAAACCCAGCACTCTCCTAAAGAGAATCTTAGACCTCTAAACAAGTCAGTCCACATCTCTGCTCCCTCTCTGCCTAGGCCTATTTCAGGGTACATTGGAAACACTTTGGGCAGGAATTGCATTTAATTAAACATCTACATGATCGGTTGTGTGTGTCGCTGACATCCACGTACACCTCTGGCAGAACCTAACCTGTTCTGTCAGGTCAGGCTGCTCCAAATGGGAAAACTGAGGTGCAAAAACTGCTGTATCTGCTCACAGAGCCCAGCCCAGTCCTGCTGCTGTGGGATTACATCTGGGAAAGGTCCACGTGCAGGTAAGTAATTCAGTAACAAGGGAACTACCTGAGGCAGAAAGAATTCCTGCTAAGGCTGCCAAAGCCACCCAAAAGAGAGGCTGTGCTTCCCACAAGTGCAGTGTGGGTCACCTTTGTTTCTGTGCCACGTTCCCCTGCCACAGTCTCCCCCCTCTCTACTGAGGAGATGCTGCCCTCTGCTCCTGTCTGTGGTTCAAAATACGTCTCAGTCTAGTCAAATAAAAGTTCTGTACAACCCTCTTTCTTTCCCGTTTCTTTAAAAGGGATTATTTGGGGGGGTTGCTTGGTTGGGTTGTTCTTGTGTTTGAACATTTTATGTGCAAGCTGAACAGTGCAGAGAGGAGCCATTTAGATCCAAATCAGAGCCTCCTCTGTTCCTCTCCTAGTTCAAGTTGGATCAGACTTCAGATGAAATAGTGCCAACATTTCAAACTGCTCTCAGAAGATTTTAGCTGGAATATCTTCTGGACAGTAGCTGTTCTTGGGAAGTCCACCTAATGCCAAAATTCCATAGAAATGCTTCCTGCATTGAACTACAGCCCTACAGCAGAGCTCCTTTTTGTAATGGATCTAAAATGAAAACCAACAAAAAATGTTTCCTTCTTCATTTTCCTTCAGTAGATTCAGTGTTGAGGCTGCATTTCCATTTATTTTGTTTTAGTGGAATGTGGGCATGAAAAAGTCACGCAAAATCCCTTCCCCTCCTATCCCAAGAGCTCATGCACTTCTGCACACCCTCCTTACAATTTTTAAGTATTTCATGAACCTTTCAGTCCTCATCCATGGCTCCAGTCTGTGGAGAAGCCTTCACCTGGGCAGTAACTTTCACACAAGTGGTTTTGTAACCTTCCAAACACCAAATTCTACAACGCAGTGGAAAATTCAACCATCACTAAGATAGATTTTTTCAACTGCTTGTCCGCAGAGTATTCATTTCCGAATACAAACTTAGCTTACTAAAACTGTCAGTCATGCAAGGCTTTGTGAACCTCAGGGATCATTGCTGCAAATGTCTCAGCACACATAAGCAATCCTGGACCTGGTTAAGAGAAGACTGCCCATGAGTGAGCCTGGATTTCAGATATATTGCAATACTCAGCCCCCCTCACCAGGTATGTATCGCTAACAAAGACCTGGTCCTCACAAATTAACATTAATTGAACCTTACTGCACTGAAAATTTCAGCAGGTTTCTATCTTTAAAATGATGGGTAGGGTGGGAGGTCTGCCTCCAGCTGCATCTGCTCCGTGCAGCAGGTGAAGGGTTTTTTTAACCTGGTAAATCCAAATGCTGTGCCAGTGAGGGGATTTACCACCCTGGATTCAGAAGAATCATTTATGATGTGTCTTAAATTACACGAGTTCAGAGTATATGGAAAAATAATATTTTATTCTCCCCATGCCCCACTCCTAGCTCTGCTACAATTTTATGATACTGCATTTACTTTGTGCTGACACAAACATGCCTAAATAAAAGACCGGCTTACTTCCTCTTCCAAGACTGTCAACCAAATGTATTCTTGCTTGTGCTAGTCTCTCAAACTAAAAATTAACAGCTGGGTAAAAGAACAAAGGAAACTTGGACACATTAAAACCATATTCTCAGTGGGTCTCTAATGAGCATTGCAGAGGTTACACTCGATATAAAGTTCATAATTTTTATTTGGTTTAATTGTCCTCTTCTTCCAGGAAATAAATCATTATACAGAAACAGGATTTTTATTGATGATCCTCCTCAACTTCCACAAACCTGGACAGCCTAAGCTTACAGGTCATGTAATGTGGTTTTCTGCAGCCATTTGCCCAAATATTTCACACTGCCACTTCTTTATATTTTCCAGATCATGCACAAACTGGAACCAACCCTCACAGCCTTACCAAATGTAGCCTTACCAAATGACACTAGAGTGTCAATACCCAATGACACAGACATGGCAAGTAGTCAAGGGACTTGTGAGATCAGAGAGACCATCAGCAAAGAGCTGGAAGGTCAGAGCTGGTGTGATGATTCCAGCACCTGGCAGCACACGGCTGCCTTGAGCTACAAACCTCCGGCATGGATTCAGCCACTTTTGCATCTTTTAGAAAGGTTCTCGGGATGAAAAGCCACATTTGGCCTGTTTTTTGGCAGGTTTTTTTGGTAGTAGGCATCAAATAACACATGATGTGGTAGCAGGAAGGGTCCATGCAACATTAAACGAAACACAGCTCTGTGGTGATCACACTGGAATACTTCATTCAGCTCTGGAGAACTCCTTTCCTCAATAGCAATGAGGACAGGCACAAGAGAGCCATCAATGTGTTAAGCAAGCAGAGAGGGACTGACTTACCAAGAGATTCAAACAGCTATGGATGCATCAAATAAATTTTAAGTAGGGGATGTGACAACTGTCTACAAGCGTTAGAACAACATTAGAAAGGATGGAGAAACATTTTAGTGAAACAAGAGTTTACAGCTACAGGGAGCAGAAGTAAAAAAATTATGAAAGCACTTACTGATCAAAAAAAAATCATTTTAATTTCAGAATCTACTGCAGTATGGGGTAGACCTGATAATATGCTTAACCAGCACTTCTGCTTGCCAAATTCTCAGCCCTTAAGAACATAAAAGTTGCCAGTTAAGTACTGAAGACTTTCTATTTTGGAATTTCTCTAGTGGAATATTCTTTCCCTTGCTGGGGATGTTTCAGACATTCTCTGAAGCAGCACAGACAGATCAGGCCCGTTGCTCTCGCACCACCCCCAGGTAGTTTGGCTCCACAAGCCTAACTCAAGCCTTGAGAGTACCAATCCAGTGTTTTGCCTTCCCAGCCCTGGATGAGCCAGCAAAGGGAAGGGAATGCTCATGCCACAACCAGCCAGGCTCACTCCACTCTGCTTTTTCACTTGAGCAACAGCACAACTCAGAACTACTGGAAGCTGATTTACAGGATGGTCAATATCTATGGATGAAAAGTACAAGGGAAGCGCAAACTTCCTTGTAACAATGTCCTTTGCCTTGGGAAATGCTCTTTTTTCCCCCTACTGTATTTCAGTGACAATTTTTTAAGGGTTCTATTTGTCTTATCTATCAAACCTGTGAGTTTTTCAGTAAAGCAGTGGCTGCCTACTCTATAAAATATGAGAACCAGGAATAAGTACATTGAAGGCTATTGCTGGCTGGCCAATTTCCACGTACCCTAATATGGTTAAGAAAATGTTTGACTGGAGCCCAGAGCAGAGTGCCAAATTTAACAACTCTGCAGCGAGCAGAGTGTCACAGAGCCCTCTGCTCAGGCTCACTGTAGCTCCAGCTGCCTATGCACATGGACTAGCCCATAACTGTCCCTCTGCACAGCTGCAAAGCCCAGAGCCCTTTATTCTCTCTGCCCTGCCAGGGAGGGCTCAGGCTCACTGCCCTACAAGGCTCTCAGGGGGAGCAGCTCACTGCAGTGTTTCCCTTTTTGGGCTGACCATATTGAGGGAATCCTGGGGATCCCAGGATGTAAAAGAACATGCACTGCATGAGGCGCTCTGGGTTTGTGTAAACAGCAAGGTTTTCAAGGGCTCCAGCACAAGAACACACTTTGTTTTTCACTTGCTAATGTACACATGAGAGGTTTGACAATATCAAACCTACATAAAGGGCAGAAATGTTCCTCGCTGTTTTGCCACTGCTGCCATTTATGGAACTTGGCATAGTGCAGGCTGTTTACCTGCCTCTGGAGCCCACTGCAAAATAAACCTTGCCCACTTGTGCTATGTATTTGCATTTCAGCCTTCCTAATTGCACTGGGCAGCCAAGTGGTTTAGGTTTTTTGAAATAGCTAAGACAAAGGGTGACAAAGTAAATGAATGACATTATTGAGGTTAGTCTTCAAATCCCACTTCAGTCTTCCCACTCATTCTCTTCTGTAATGCCACCAAAACCACTGCAAAGCCTGATAATACAGATTTGTTGACAGAAGAAAAGGGGATTATTGAGTTTATATCAGTGAAACAACTCACCTTAGGCATTAAAAGAACAATGCTACCTTGATTATGCAAAACGGTTAGCTGGCCTCTCCCAGATCATTTCCTATGAGATCATATGCAGACTTGGAAACAGAAAGGACTGGTTTCAGGAAGTTTGGAAGCCTTTTATGGATTATATTAACAAGGCACAGGCTGTTCTCTAAAACTGATTGTACATCAAATTCCATTGCAGCCACATGCCCTTGGTTGGAATGCTTCAGCATATATGATAGTACCAACAGCCACCAAAAAAAGCAGCAATTCTGTCATTTAATTCCTGTGTCTTTTTTGTCTTTTTTTTTTAGTACTGGGAATTAATTTTAATTTTTGGGGGGGGGGGGGGGGTACAGATAGCATACAAGAGGTTACAGTGGGAAATCTTCGGTTCTCAAAAGTTTCAAGTATCCTACAGAGTCCAGCTACAACTTTTTACAGAGTTAACTATCTGTCTTACTTCAGTAGAAATAAATGTTCAACTGCAACATTTTGGAATGATACTTAATAGCTATTAGAAGTCAGTTTTACTTTTTCTTCTCTGGTAAGTACTAGCAAAAAACCTCATCTACATAAAAGTACCTCAGTGTCTAAAAAATACTCTTCTTGCTATTTGAGGTCTCAGCTACTACCAACATTTATTATTTAGTATTTACTACCAAATATTTTCCAGTCAGTTCAGTTACTGTACATTTACTCTTGATATAGAAAGTCAGAAAGCAAACGAGAAATTGCATTCCTTTTCCAAGAGATAATGCTGTGCATTTTCTTATTTTTTAGAATTTTACAGCTAGGCTTTATTTTCCTGGGGATGCATATGGATGGTGCAGGTGCCTGACATACACCAGGGTTGTCCAGCGGTCCAGCAGACTCTTGAGTCTGCAAAGACACCTCCTAAAGATACTGTGCTGCTGGGTGGGAGTGCACAGCACTCACGGAGGCTCCCTGGAAAGGCTTGTGTCTCATTTGGGTTTCATGGTAACTCTTTGGTGACGCATAAATTGAACTTCACAGGACCCACTCTAAGATACTGAATTTCACTGTGGGAGGCAAACTAACCTGCTAGTGGAATTAGATAGCACTCAGCTATTTATTAGCAATGATACCAGCAGATTTAGCTTTCAGTGGAAAGTAACAACATTTTCAAACAGCTTCTCTATAAGGAGAGTTATAATCTTCCCTCCTATTTACAGATGGAGGAAGAGAGGTGTGGATAAATGAAATGCAGTTCCCTGTCCAAGTCCAGCACATCTTGCATCCCAGGAAAGTTCTTTCCCCAGGGAGTTGCACTTTTTCCTGCCACATCACTGATGCCACAGCTGGAGAGCCAAAAGAGTCAGCATGAACATTCTCCCCAGCAATAAACTGCCTTCTCTTACTGGAAATAAGATTCATTTTGGCTCCTGTTGGGACTGGAGAGACATAAGAGAGGAGTGAAAACCTAAAATTTATTTTAATTATTTGCTATCTGTTTAATAATGGTGTTCTCTGTGCCAAAGAAGATGCAACAATTAGAAGACAACCATTGCCTTTGCTTAGTTTGGGGAATAACTATCCCTGATACAATCTCCCAGGAATCCATCCTTAGAGCCTTGCCCATTGCTATTTATAACTGAGTAAATATTAGAGGATTCACATCTTTTGCCCTGAAAAAACAAGACCTTTGGCCTTAACATTTTTTTTTGGAAAGTGTTTCAGAGAAGGCTGTTGCTCTGCAGCAATGTTTCCTTCCATTAAAATTCCCTCTTAAAATATATGGCCCAAAGGAGGAACACTAGACCTCAAAAATACCACAAATATGGACAAGTCTGCCTGCAGGCATTTGGAGGCTGGGAATTTGCCCAAAACATTATCCTTCAAGAATTAACCAAGCCTCTGTCAGCACGGTTAACAGCCTCAAAAAAAACTAATTTACTTTGACATGCCTTTGTCAGGGCAGCTCACTAATTGAATATTGCACTGTTTATCACTGCTTAAAGTTTAATTATTCCCAAGGTCTGAAACTGGAGCCTTTATAGATCCATGTGCAAATAAAAAAATGTGTTTGGGAGCCAATATTGCCCAACAAATTCATTTCAAGGTTTCTATCCTCCTGGCTTCAGCCCAGTTCACCCTGCCTCTTCGTTCCCTCATCTCCTGACACAATCTGTGATAGCCAGGGACCAGAAGAGCAGGAAAGGTACAGCTGACCTTGTGAACTCTGTTCTCAGGACTTTGCTCTGCTTCGCCACCTGAACCTGCCTGTGAATACCAGAAATGTGAAAAAAGGCTCTGGGGAAACAGAACTCAGAGACAGAAACTCACTAAAAGTGTATGCCCACACAAGAGCCATCAGCTCTACCACATGTGCAGCCATAACTGTTTGGGATGCTTACAAACCTTCTCCTTACAGGAAAAGTTCAGATCAGATCAGATGATGCAAACACAACCCCTGACAGCAACAGTCACGCCAGAGTGGCGTTCCACAAGCAGAGAAATCCTAAATGGCAAGTCCTTTCCTCACCTCCTCATCAAGGCTGGCTACTTCACTTAAGATTTTGAATCCTTTTTATTTTCCTTAGCTTTCACTACTACAACTCTGCACTGTGTTATGATTTTATACAAATGTTCCATCCTTTTGAGTCAGTGAATTTGCCACACATGACATCATAACCTCCACCTGTGTAGCCAGAATTATGGAGTTTCTTCACTCAGAGCAATTTGGGCTAAACAGCAATTATAAAACAAGTGCAGCCTGGGAACATTTATTATTATTATTACCATGACTGCTTAGCAAAACTCCTATCAAGCGCTGAAGCAACAATCTTTTGAAAGGCAAATTTCCTTCCACCTGGCAAGCAGAATTTTTTTATGTATCCGTATCAAACTAAAACCAGAACACCTGGGGAATAGAGAGTCATTGACATAGCTGACATATTCAGCAACATTATTATCTTAATGACACATAATGGTCTCCATATTCATAACCTTTCACCAGAGGAAAGCCTTGTGTGGCTGTTGAGCTGACCTCATTAGCTCAGCCTGTATCCTGTGCATGCAAAGATGACCACGTGCAGGGTTAATGACAAAGAACCAAGAGTTAGACCTTCTCAAGGGAAAAACACCTCCTTTCCCATTCAGGTAATTTCCAGGAATCAGGAGATTAATATGGAGCCACAACACAGAAAAATTCCTCAGTGCTTTAGAGAGCTAAATTGCTGTGCACAGGCTTACTTATGATCCTTAGCATGCAAAACACTAAAAAAAAAAAAAAAAAAAGAATTGGGGTAGAAAATTCCCAAATATACAAGTAATTTCTGGCAGTCAGTTTGATCAAGGACTATGACAAAGTGTCTTCCAAATCAGACTGATCACTAACCCAAGACAACTAAGACAGCTAACACTGAAGTGCAGCTCATGATAGAAACTGTCTCAACTTAGCAAAATATAGCTCCAGGGAAAAAAAAAAAAAGGCACAAAGAAACATCTGTCTCACCAGCTATGATGTCCCTGAGCCTGGAAGATGCTGCCTCTTCAGCTCCCAAAGGATTCTTTGACTAAGCCAATGGTTATCACAGGCACTGGAAAGACAGAAGTGTTTACGTGGGGTTTGAAGAGGGTACCAAAGGCAGAAAAATTTTACAGTTAGGGTGATCTAGAAAGCAAAACAGATCTTGGTCCTTGCTGCAGTTGCTGGATACAGTTGCACCACTGACTGATTTGCTGCTCCTTTTCATTTCCCAGTACTTGCCTGTGAGGAAGCAGCTCCCAAATAAGTACAGGCCCCATGCATCTGAACTCCCACTAAGGGAAAAGAGCCCACTTGCAAGGAAAGCTGCTCCAGTCACCTGATCCTGCTGCCATGACTGTAACCCCACCACAGTGTAATGCAATCCTGGGAACACCCTGGGAAGCATCAGCCACAGAACTGAGAATTTTAATATCCAAACTGCACCCATTAATATGGAGGCAAACTTGATTATGCTCCCATTAATCACTTCAGGGGAAAAAAAACTAAGGGAATTCCCTATTTCTTTTGGCTATAGACCAGCACAGTTTCTTGATTGCTGACTGCCTCCAGTCAAAGATGCAAAAACTTTTGGCTATTTTCACATTGCTGCTGGATTGCATTTACATGGTTTCAGTGACAGGTTGTTTGTCTGCCTGTACATGTACTTTGACTGCAACAGCCACCCTCAAGCAATAGCTGGAAAAATGACAACTTAGAGAGCATGTGGTGAGAAAAGAATTGCCTCTGAGCCATGCTGCAGGGGGAGAACTGGAAGGAGTTCTTGGGAGAATAGACTCAGAACTCCAATTTGGAGTAACCTATGCCAGGTGGGAGAGCTGCTCAGGGGCTTTTGTGACTCCCATCCACTCCCATGTACAGAGGCAGTAAAAAAAGACAAGACTTTCAAATGTTCACATGTTCAGAAGACAAAAGGTTGGAACTACAAGGTGCAGAGGAATTGTCTTTATCTGTTAAACCAGGTGAAGAAAGATACCAAAACCAAGATAGCTTCACAATCAGCTTTTAATTAGACAAATAGAGCTTACCTTCCCACCTAATCAACACAATCAGCAGGTGGGCTTAAGAGTATTCATTAGACTCACTGGCTTCAGCAAGAGATTTTACTAAGCCCTGAAAAAATACATCATGCTTTTTGCAAGTGACAGTACAACTTTACACCATTTCTTCTAAATCCATAAGCAGTAGTGTCCAGGGTAGGATTTGATTGTCTTAGAGAATTTTGAGGCGTTTGTTCCAATTTCATACAGCCTGCCAAAGGGAGGTTTCTGAAGACAGTGTGTGATGAGGTGGAGAGGGAGTCCAAGTCTCCTCCTCACAGGCAACACTGTGCTCCACTGTGGCTAAACACAAGTGGTACCCTGCTGTTCCACAAAAACAACAGACACCTTGGGTGCCCCAAGAGCTGCTGAGGTGGAAAAGTCACAGCTGTGACCAGCTAAGATGGCAGTTCCTCCAGAAAACTCTGTTCTGGACCTTGCCGTGACTGTATCACAGTAAATACTGAAGAATCCAGGCTTTCCCGAGGTTTGCCCAATCCAGCAGAGCTGGTGAAAGGAACACAGGTTCTCTCTGTGCAGTGTTTAAATCCAGATTACAGTACTATCTCAGCATTAATAAAATTCCCATTGAAGTCAATTGCAGTTGCGTGTTCTAAGCCGGAGGGATTCCAGATCTATCCTTCCATCAATAAAATGCCAAACTACTCCAATCACTAATAAAATCCAAGGACTGACATGCCATTCAGGAGTCGTGGAGCTACAGGAAGTGATCCAAGGCTTTCAAGCAGAAACTCTGCCTAACTTACTGTAGCTGTGAGGAAAAAATGCCCCATCATTTACACACAAAGACAACAATATGAATTCAAAGGTACAATATAGTGCAGTTAAACACCTTTAAGTTGTGTAACTTCCTGACTGCTGAGATGTTTTGCAGAAAAAGATGGACATCAGGATCAATCAGGAGAAGATCTTGTTTTCTTTCTAAGGCTTTCACTTAGCCTTGTTGCCTGTGATACCTAAACACCAAGTTGCTCCTAAATGCTCTCCTTCACAGGGTACACTTAAGTGTTCTCCTCACCAACCAAACAAGATTACTCACCTTCTTTAAGATATGCACAGGTTTGTTGAGGCAGAGCCAAAACACACACACACATATTCCTGACCAAGGATGTGTTTTTTCTTTCATAGGCTGTTTTTACTCTGTAGTCCTAAGCACAGCACTAAAAAAAAACTTTTAAAAAATTAATTCATTTTGCCAAATATCTTCCAGAATTCCTTATTGAAACAAAACTCACAAATATATTTCAGACCTTTTCCAACTCATGCCACTCTGATTCTATGATCCACCAAGTGAAATACCATGAATGAGCAAATGCTGACAACTAGACATGATTTGAGCCAGAGGCATTTTTTAATCCACTTGCTGATATACTTTCATATTGTTTCATACCATATAGCCTGCAAAAATATCAAAGTCATGGGGCACCAATAACTAAAATGCTTCTATAAAATTAATCTATTTGGTTCATACTCAAGAAATCTCTGGATGACACTCATAAAGGAAAGCTGAGACAATCACCTTGCACTTTGTTCTTCAAAGGAGCAGTAAGTGCAACATAAATGAATTCACCTTATTATTTACCTCATTATTTCTTCAATCTCCTAGAGCTCATCACTATATTTACTTACATACTGTCCAACTAATTACCAGGTGGGAGAAATTGAGGTTTGAGTACCAAACGCAAACAGTTGTAAAAATATAAATGTTCTTTTCCTCTTCAAGGAGTCAGTGCTGTCCTTCTTTCCTAACTTAATAACTAGAGATAACTAATTCTAAACCGAGCACTAGACCATTCAACATTTTTAAGCAAACTAAATTATGTTTTTCCATCATTCTTTCCAATGTGGAATTCTGCTCTCTGTAGGAAGGGGAAAAAATCATTTTCTGGAATGTTTCTCACAGAGGGCAAGCCTCATGGCCCTGTTCCATGGGATTAAGTATGGGAATACTTAGATGGTAAAGCTTGCATTAAACAAGCAAAAACAGCAGCACTGAGGGCTCCCTATTCCCCATCTATTGGAAAAAGCCTGATCCTCTTTTCCATAATCTAAACAAAGAAACAAAATGCCTTATTTCATTGCAACGCCCTGGAAATGGCAAAGCCTGTGGAGTTTGGTTTGACCAAAGTGCTGAGGACAACTCTCCCCATTATGCTATAAACATTTAAAAACCTACAGAAATCAATCCTAGATTTCTGAACATCTTTGGAGCCCTGGCTCAGGTCTATTAAAGCAGAAGGCATGAAAAGCAGCAAAACACCCATTAAAACCTTATCAGTTTTGATACACTTACACTCTGAATCCACTGATTCAGAGGAAAACATGAAATGGGCTGAATTTCCCTGCTTCCTAGCAATTCTGGTTGCAGAAGTCCCCAGGGATTACTTGGCCTGGTTTTATTCAGCCCCTAGGATTAGACATTACAACCCAAGTGGATCTGGGCTGCAGACATTTCAAAAGAGACAAATGGCAAAAAAATAAAAAATCTTTCAGTGCAACCAGAAAGATCACCTTCCATTTACAATCACCTGTAGAGACAACATGAAAACCAGCACCCATCAAAGACAGCAGCACCTCTTTGGTGTCCTTACAGCAAGCAGCCCAGAACCACACACTTACAAAAGCACATTTGAAATGCTCTATAGGGGCGTCCTCAGGTTTAAATTCCCAACTCTTCCAGCTGACCAGGCTGAGGACTGAAATCTGACAGAAAGGAGTTACAGGTGGTAGTTTATAGACTTCTCATGTGCTCTTGAAAATCTCCCTTAAGGTGTCATTTTTCATAGGCTTTTATGTGACTGATTAAATGGACATAATTAAAATGAAAAAAAAACCAATAATTCTGGGTGTTTTAGCAAGACGTTTTATATGCAAAATGAAAGCATAAAAGAAGCTAAGTCCCTGAGTTTCTCCTCTAACTTAAAAAAGACCTAAAACAGTTTTATTATTTGAACTATTTGAATTATTTCTTCACAGTACATTTCACTGCCACTGAGAAAAAGCACAGTTAGGCACAAGCTTTGCTCAAATACAGCTTTTGTCGCTTTCATGACTCAAAGATGAAACTGAATTTCTGACAGTCTGTGTTAGCAGATTTGATGACAACCAAATGTGTGATATTCCACTAGGTAATGAGGGAAAAAGGCAGGTTGTGTTGTTTCCTTGTCAGCATCCAAAACACACAGCATACATGTGAATGTTGCACATGCATTCAGAACTCTTAAAATCTTGGTTTAGACATTTTCAGTTATCACTTCCACCACCCACCTATCTTCCCACCTCTAATCAATTCTGTAACCAATCACCAACATAAACATTGGCATTTTAGAAAAAAAAAAAAAAAAGATGTTTTGAGGATCCTTTAATCCCTCCATATATTTACTCCAAAGAAGGTCACGTCATGTGACTTTACTCATTTTTTCCCCCAATGTTTTTGCTTTATGTTTTTCTTAATAGGAAACTGAAAGATGGAGATTCTGTATATTTTTAAGGGATATTTATATTGGGCAGACTACCTCAGCCATTATCAGCAGTGAATTTATAGCTCAAAGAGTGCTGAAAAAACAGGGGGCATTGTGGGACAGAGGTTTTATTTGTTGGGTTTTTTTCCTTGAAACTGCTAAACTGTTTTGACAAGTTTGTCACCAGGCTCACAAAGGAAAAGCAGAATTTAAAGCATGATCTGCTCTGAAGGATCTCTTGTACCCAGCCACACCATGCTGAACACTCACCTACACTGCAGTCCCTGAATTTATTAACTCCAACTTTGGTACACACTACCAGACCTACTGAGTGCTCCCCTTTAAACTATTGGTAGCCTACATTATAAACCACATCATTTTAACTTCACCCTCATTTTCTTAACTGAGTTCTCACTAGTTTCGATGCGTGTGGATGCAAGGAATAAAACAAGCCAAACATTTCACCTGGGGCTGAAAATGAGCCTTTCCAAAAAAAAAAAAAAGTATTTTGAAATGAAGATTTTCTGGCAGGCATCAGGAGGACAATTAGAGCTCTACAAGTGCAAAGTCTACTGAGCATCAAATACCTAATTTTGACAAATGCTGTGTTGACAGCACACACCCAGCATAGCTTTGTGATAGGCTGAGAGGGGGATGAGACTGAAGGACGTGTGGGAGTATGAAGGCACAACATCACAAGGCTCTCAAAGCCACACATTTAGAAAGAAAACCCAGGAAAAGGCAGCAAACAACCAAAAAAACATGTGTCAGAAACATGGGAAAGAAGAAAATAGAAACAACATTTATTAACAAGACCCTAACCCAAACCCTCACACTGCAGAAAAGTTCCTTTTGAAACACTTTAGATGATATGTGTTTAGGAAGATGTTGGAATGAGTCACTTGAAAAAAAACACTGCCAACAAAAAAATACTGCATCTTTTTTTATTTGGTAGGAGTCTACTTTATTCCCCACATTTGAGACATGTTTAAAATTCCATAGGTTTAATATTATATCACTGATTTTTCCTAATGAAATTCCAGGCAGTAGCAAAAAAAGATATTATGATAGTACCACATAAGATATGGATATGGCTATTTGAGCAGATTTCCTGACAGGAATGTTGACTATGTCTGGCTCACCTGTGCATGTTAAAATGTCAGGTGACAGTGCACAAGTTACGCTATTTCTTGAATCTCCCTTAAGAAGTTAATCTAATTCCGCCCTTTGCTGAACTTTTCAAAAGATTTGTCATTTGTAGCAAATGCTCTACGTTTGCTAAATATATAGCTCTGTGATACTGTCAACTGTTGTAAAAAGTATTTTTCCTGTTTTCATGTCCCATCCATCACATAAGGAATACTATTTCGATGTTTTGATAACATGTTCACTGTTATTTGGACTGGGACATTAGTGCCCTTCAAAGCACAGTGCAACAGTGGACAAAGCACTTGACTGGCATCACTTCCAGTTTGGTGCTGCCACAGGAACCATTTTTCTTTTTTGTGCTTCATTTTGTCAGAGTGACAAAAGGGAAGATGATGCCAAACTCCTCTGTACAGAACTTGGAGATTGACACAGAAGAAAATGCCATAAGGTCATATGACCACAAGGCCATTTTATACAACAAAAAAATATTTGAAAGATTTTAAAAATATACACTAAAAAAGCCACTTGCAGCTAACACAGGGCTGAAAGTAATTCAGAATCATCTGTTTTCTGCAAGTTGATAACCTGAGTCTGGAAGACATGATCTGTTGGAATCCATGCCATATAAATAGGTCATCTTTGTATAGGCAATTTTATAAACTACAAGTTGTTCACTGTAACAACAACTTGCTTTGGGACTAAAAGCAAGTTTGATGTAGTGTCTTGGTTTGGAAAGACAGGGGTGTCTGCTAGGGAACCAAAAACCCCCAACATGTAGTATATCAAACTGTTGCTTTCATAGTTGCCCAAGAAATAATTCTTATTAGAGCTGTTCAGTTTCATGGTTTTTTATGCCAAAAGCAGATAAAGAAAGCAAAACATTGCAGAAAACCCAAGTTTTAAAAAAGTCTTTGGAACAACGTATTTCAAGAACCACCTTTGCTTTAAAACACAGGACTGCACTGCCAGATCTGGAACAAATCATGAATAATGCCAGGCTGACATTGAAGAACAGGCTAAAACAAAAGAAACAAATGAGCTGTTGAAACACTCCTTGGAGCACCAGGATGGTCCTCGTGGGTCACCCAGTGATCCACATCCCAGGCACCAGACACACCTGAGCTCACAGCAGCTCCTCCCATCAGGGTCCTGACCATGCTGACCAGACTCACACCTAAGAAGGTGCTTCCACCCAGTGGAGCTACTCCTCAGCTCTGGGAGACAGGGAAAGCACACAACTCAGCTTGGATCCTGCAGCTCAGGCTCCCACAGAATTCAGTTCCCATTTTGTGTGAATTTCAGGTAAGCACAGCATGCAGATCATCCTCACTCAGCTCAGTCATGTGTACACAAAAGAAAAGGAATCCCAGGCACAGAAGTAAATTTCTGATACAGAAAAGTGTGTGTGGATGCGCACGAGAGCAGCAAGGAGAACACAGCAGACCTCATCTTTTGCTCTTCAAAGGAAACATACATTTGGGTTAAAAAACTGATGTAAGACAGAAGATCTGAATCCCCTGCTAAGCCTGCAATTAGTGCCTTGCTGTTTTGTGCAGCTGAACAAAACTGTATCTTTACAAGATTTTTTTTTTTTTTATGCTTGTAATGATTTTGGCTGCCTGTACTAAGCTGGTGCAACATTTAATTTCCAGGGTAATGACAGCCAGGTCTAAAATACCTAATCAGACATCCAAGAATCAAGGCCTTTCAAAAATAACTTGGAAAAAACCCTGCCCTTTCTTTTGGCTTCTTCTCTTTGACAGAAAGTGTGCCCACTTGCCAAATTAAGGAGAAATATGAAAGAACAAACAGACCCTTGACCTATAGCCAGGCTATTGTTAAGGATTCCATGACTGTGTGACAGCGCAAAACATGAATTTAACAAGACTGGTTGGGAGCTTTCTGTTGTGCATGCACACCCATTCTGGTGATATTTATGAAGTTTTTTTGTTCAACTGGTCCATTTTGCTCTAGAAGAACACAGCAGTTACATGAAAACTCACCAATTTTTGTGCAGAGCTCTCCCCCTGCCAACACTGACAAGTCAAAATAAGTAGGTCTGAAATATTTCTCTCTTAGAATTACTTTATGCTGCATGGATTGACACAGCATTTAACTGGAATCAATCCAAAGCATCAGGCATATCAAGATGTGGAAGGAAAATGCTCTGCATTTATGTACTAAATATTCACACAGGATTCACAGACATGAACTAGCCTAGGGCACTGGACATCCAGGGAGCTGCTGTATTATGGCCAGAGGTTATTGCTAAAAACAACAGCCAGAAAATCAGCAAGTCTGCCAAATCTGAGGACTACAACTGGATAGGAGAGAAATTTCAGCAGGGCCAAAAACTCAGCATCTGCTTCTTGCATGCTAACTTTCACTTCTCTTAGAAGTCACTAGAATGGCTTCTTAAAATTTCTTGATTTTAAAAGAACCACAAACACTTATTCCAACCATATCTTTTAAGTCTTTCTATACAGATATAAAGAGACTGGTCTCAAATAAAATCTATTCCTGAATCTAAATTCTGTGGTGTTTCATAGGCAAATTGTTTCATGATCTGATCCAAAACTCACTGAAGACTTTCCATCAGATTCCTCATCATGCGACTACTGAAAACAAGTGCTGCTAAATTACACCCTGACATTTTCGTTTCTGTAAAGCAGCCAGAAGCATCCATGTCATGAAACGAAGCTCAAGGACTTCCCTGCTCTGTGGAGCCTCAGACTCCAGCTTTATTAACCTGACTACAGCTCCTTGGAGGACTTCTTCCATTGGAAGTTATGAAAATAAATGTAGAATACATATGCTCGCACATCATAAAAGTGAGGTTTTGTTTCATTTTAGACTACAAGATTAAAAAAATTACGTTATGAAAAATAAAATGGAACTTACAAACCCCTGAACAACAAAGGGTTATGCACTATGGAGCTGTTGCTGGTCAACTTCTCTCATAAAAATGAAAAAGGCATCAAAAAGTACAAAGTCAGCATGTCTGATAAATGTCTCTGTACCCTTTCTGTATGCAGCAGTTGCATATATTAGGGTTGTTTTCCAGCTGACAGGAAGAGACTCCTAAATCTTACCAGGTAACTAGCCCACTAGTCATGAATCAGGTTTGCCTCTCCCATTTCAAGTGTAAATTAAGACCAAATCTTCAGGCCCACTGTGCGTCAGTCTTGGTAATCCAAGTGATACTTTCACTGAGCTTTGGCATAAAACTCACATTTGAAAAGATCCTTCGGATGAAGTGTTTTCACACATGATGTGCTATTATCAAAAACACTTCACCAGATGTAAAGGGACTCCACCTCAAGTGAACATGAAATTATTCTTATAAGCGACCTTTTTTTCCCCCAAGCAGCAAACTAACCCTGTACTTGAGAGGGTGGGATCAGCTTTAACTTCTGATTCCCAAATTCCTGAGGATAATTACCAAGTGTCCCAACAAAACTCTTCATTATGTTGCACACTCACCAGAGCACCAGACAACTTTTCCCATATGACCAGTAACGTGTAAATATTGAACAGCCTTACCTCAAAACCAGCAGAACCTCTCTTTATTTATAAGTGTTAACAGTTCAAAGAGAAGGAAAGCACGATTTCAATAGACAATTATACCTTAGTTTACTATACAGTGATAGTCTGATCAAGAGAAACTTGTATTCTCTACTCCTACACTCAGCTACGCCTTAAATTTTGTATCCTCAAGGTACAATGACATGATCTCTTTCTTCTCTGCTTTTAAGACAATACAGACTGACTGGTGACTTTCACCCTGGCTCTCCACAAGTAAGAGCTTCCTGCACCATAAAAAAGGTCTCTCTTGAAAAAAGAGTTCTTGCTTAGCTGAATTAACTTTGTACAGCAAGAAACTCCCCACAGGCAGCACAACATTTTCAAATTCCAGGGCTGTGAAAGGGTTACAATTGCGGCTCCATCTCCCTGTGTTATAATGAGCCCAAGACAATGGAATCCCGCCCTTGGCAGGAAGGGCAGGATTGCTCCATGGCCCAGCCAGGATGCATCTCTGCTGTCCCAACTCTACATGCACACAAAGCAGAGCCTAACTGGGCATGGCAGAAACAGCATGATCCATGTAAAACAGCAAAGGGCACACTCAACACAGAGGACGAAGCCACTCTCTCACTGCCCTGACCCTGCAGCCCTGGAATATGTCACACGAGCTGGCCAGCAGAGTTAAAATTCAGCTGTTTCCTGGTGCTGGGGTCAAAGAGCTCAAGGAATGGACTCCAGGAGATCTCAGTGCTTGGTGCTTGCTGCTGGCCAGTCCTGCACCTCCAGGGCCATTCTTTCTGCTTAACTCTCCTCTATGATGTACACAGGTATTCCCAGCAGGTAGCAAGACACCTCAATGCCAAGAAAGGGCAACCCAACTCTTGTGTTCAACCACACCCAAAGTGCCACTATCATTATGGCCATCTGCCACACATTTCAAATATTTGAGTCCCAGTCATTTGCCAGAGGAAACAGAGGAAAACCTGAAAGGAATGGTGGGTCTGCCAAATTGTAGGCAGTACTTTATTTATTAGTTAACCCTTTCTCTCAGATCTCTTTGTTATTGCATCTAGAGGAAAAACAAAAAAAAAATTAGGCAGCTTTAATAGTACAATTCTGCTTCTGCTCTCTTAGAGATGTAAATGTCACACATAAATCTCCATGTTTTACTAATGGCATCCTATATCTTCCCAGGCACTTCTAATTCACCCCTTGCTGTGCTATCTATGTACTTTATCACGTAGGGTTACTCTGTGTCAGGTATTAATATTAAGACACTGTACCTTGTCTTTTGTAGGGAAGTACATGTTCTTATCTAAATTGCTGATACTAATAACTTGAAATATTGTCCCTGCACA
This sequence comes from Certhia americana, assembly GCA_018697195.1. NCBI lineage: Eukaryota > Metazoa > Chordata > Aves > Passeriformes > Certhiidae > Certhia > Certhia americana. The sequence continues at coordinate 60,165,474 of CM031879.1, read as the reverse complement.
CATAATTGAATGGTGTATATATTCAGATAACCAGAGCTTTTTTCACTGCTCCCCTTCCCTCCCAGCGAGTGCACATAAATTAATCCTCCACAGGAGTTAACCCAAGAATAAGCTGCATTCCCAGCTTGGAGGCAGGAAAAGATGCTGTCCTGTACCCAGGTAACTTGTGTCCCACCTGACAGGGACCACACCCCGCACCAGACAGGACTCCCAAGGGTGGCACAGTCCTTGTATTCCCCAGCAAACCCCTGCCTGCAGAAACTTGAGCTGGGGAACAGAGCTGCTCTCCTCCTGGCACTTTCTTCTTTGCAAGTTATTGCACATAGTCCCTATTGCCTAATCCCTCTGGTGGGCTCTGGGCCTTGCAACTTGGACAGCTGACAGTTAAATTGTTTTCAACTGATAACTGGCCTAGAGATGGCCCCTCCGCTTATTATTTCTTTGATCCAGATAAGCATTTGGTTGTTTAATCAGTCACAAAGCTAAAGCAGAAAGAAAGAACATTGAAAAGCCTTACAACCCCACATACTTAATTTAGCCTAAAAGTAATTTCTGGGCAGAAAGGGAAAATTTAATTAACTCTTCTCTATAAAAATGCATAGTAAGATGTGTAGCAAGATCTTATACATTCCTTTGAAGTTTGTCATACATTCCTGAATACCTTTGACAGCCTTAGAAGTTATGTGTCTGCTTCTGATTAGATAATTGAAATAAATCTACACCAAATAAATTCAGATCTCTTAAAATAAACTGCAGAGGTACATGAACTTTGTAAAATGCATGTAGTACTCCAACCAAAAGGCATTTCTGAAAAAAATCAGCTATCATGAAGGAATTTATTTCTCTCTTTTTTTTAATGCATGGCGTCTTTTATGCAGCTAGCCCAAATTTTAATCCAGACTTAATTCTAGTCAGTACCAACTACTGTTATGTGAACTGCAAACCACTGCAGCAGAAGGAAATCATATCTTTTACACTTACTACTTTCTCTATTTCACACCTAACAGTTAAATGCTGATAAAAAAGGACAGATAGTACCGTGTCAGTCACTTACTCTGAGTCCAACAAACATTTGCTGCTCTTTCAACTTGAGACAACACTACTAAAGCATATTGAACCTACAGGGAAGAACACTGCTTCAAGTCGTCAGGCTCAATTCACTTCTTCCAACCCAACAAGCCATCAACCAATCCACATTGCAATGCTGTTTTGGCCAGACTACAAAGCCTGGAAAGGGGTGTGTGCACGTATACATGTGTAATAATATATACTACAATGCAATATAATATATAGACCCAGACACATTACATAAAATGGCAATAAAATTGCATGTATTGCTTGGCAATACATGAAGAGAACAAGGAGAATTGGAGAGTGCAGCTGGGTAATAACTGGTTAAAGCCATACAGCTACCTGAGACTAAAGCAGAGCACAGACAGCAAAACTTGCCATGAAGCTGAGAGTGACCACACAAACCCCAGTCATGCTCATCAGATGGATCTTATCAGACTTATCAATCAGGAGCCCTGCCAGTCATTGTGCAATGCCCTTCTGAAATCACAAAGAGGATGAACACACATGAGACTCAAGATAAATCACCTTGATAAAAATCCTCACAAAAAAGTTTGCAGCAAGATGACCGAACAGACACAAGAACATGCTGCAGCTTTAACTGTGTGACAGATCTTGCTAAAATGCTGAGATGGTATCACACTTCATGCAGCCAGGAACTTTTTTTGGAAACATGGTCTCCAACTCACAGTCATGCGGAGACGATATTCCCCTCGTCCTTGATCCTGGGACAGTCAGATCCAAAAGCAGGCAAAGAGAGCAAGTTTAGGCAGTGGGACAGCACAGAACGAGGGCTGCAATCACTCAGACATCTCTCTACATTGCTCAGGAGCAGTTCCAGTCCAAAGCACAACTGGTGATGACAAGATAAACACACTTGTAGAATATCCCAGGCCACCAGCCCTGCATGAAGGTACATGAAGTCATAGAAGTGATGAAGTGCCTGACATTTACGGGGAGACATCTAAAAATGGTGATGAAAGACAACAGAGAATCCAATTCAAGCAGTCATTTGGAAATACAACTTTGAATCACAAAAAAGCAAGCTAAAATTGTGTCCTGGAATCCTCCTGAGAAGTCAAGACTCAACAAACTCACGAGCAGAGAAAATGGGAGAAAAAGTACTGAATACACAAGACATGGCAAATGCTACATTAAACCTGGGTCTGTCTCAAACTACCCCAAGTATTCAGGCAAAAACTTACTTCTAAAGGCTCGTGTGATGGCAGATCCACCTTCTGTTATTTCCACCAGGTTCACACTGAGCCAGTTAATCACAGTCAGAGTGGAAGTCTGATACTCTGCCATGATGTGTCTTACCCAGGAGATCAACTCTGGAACACTGACCTGGGGCCAGAGTCATAGAAACAGACTGAACATGCTTTTCAATTAAAAAAAAAAAGCAACACCATGCTCCTAAATTTTACAAAAACAGTGTTATCAACAATTTTTTTTCCTATGTTTACCAAAAAAAAAAGTGGAACTACAACCAGACCTGTCACAGAAGACAGCAAGTCAATGCTGCCTACATACAGTTTACAGAAAAATACAAGATAAACCTTTGCTACCAAAACACTGATGATGAGTAGGAAGATAGTTTGGATAACCACAAAAACTTCTGAAGAGCAGAGAATCATATCAAAATAAACACGCAACATCATGTGAGTGTCTTGCACTACCTTTTTTCCCCTAAAGACTTTAAAGTGTAGTTATTTGCTTTTGCTGCATTGAAATACATAGGGTGGGGTTTTCCAATCACTTTTTACCATCAGATATGTGAAGTGTCCATGCTAAACAGGAAAAAGTTGTTTTCCACCAGATGGAGCAGTGCCACAATTAACAAAGTTGCCACTACTAGTCTAAAATATACTGAATAACATCACACCTAAATGGAAACAGGACAGCCTTCAAAGCCTGTGTTAAAAATAGTTTATCACCTCCAGCAGTGCGCAGAGCTGGTATTTCTGGTTTCAGTTCCATGACTGTATCCTTCCAATCACCTATAAATCTTGTGTTCATCCCTTCTGACCCTCCTTTTCACAGCGTTATTTCAGACTGGCCCTTCAAAAACCTGCACCCATCTTCCTTGTTTGTCTGCCTTCTCTATCACTCCTGATACCTCTGCCCTCCCTTCCTCTCTCCAATCTCAAACTTGCAGATCCAATGCAATCTTCATTTCTTTCCCTCACATTCCCTCCCACTTTCAAGTCTCCTGCTAAATTCTACTGTCATTTCTCATAATTCTTTTCTCTTAGCCCTTCTCAGGAGTATTAATGTAAACCTGAAAAGTAAACCCACAAAAAAAAATAATTAAAAGACCCTAAACCACAGAGCTCACAAAGTTTTCTGATTCTTTGTAACGTGCTTTTCTTTACAACCTTCCCAGTTTCTTGAGTTTATAAATGCCACAGCGGAATTAGTCTTCTTTCCCACCCACATCCATTTTCTGACCCTATCACACATGAAAAAAAAAAAAAAAAAAAAATCCAGAAACTCCTCTGCCCTGGTTTCTGCAGAAAAGTAAGCATGTAAACATCCTAAAAAGAATAAGGCTTGGTTTTCTAAGGCAGGCTCACACTGCCCAATAAAACTGTTGATCAGCTGCCACTAATTCAATCTACTGATAAATACCCAGTGCAACACAATATTTCTTTATTCCTAAAACTCTAAAAGCAAAACTAACATGGAAGGCACAGATAGCTCAAAGTAAATTCATACCATTCCACATAAGCCCATAAATATATTTATGTATTCTGCATATATAAAGCAAGCATTAAATAACATTTTCTTGTTCTGTTATGTCACTGAGGTACCTACTGTCCACTGACACATTTAGTGACCCGAGAATACATTTAGTAACTATATCATGATCAGTTATCAAAACAGCTTGCTCTCATTCTGGAGATGCAGCAAAGCAGTACACCTCACTTAGATCATCTCATTTTTCTCCAATGAATGTGAGTCATTAATGTGAAGTTAAATCTACAATAAATTCCAGCCTGAAAGTCTCCCATGAAAGAAGCTATCCAGAAAAGCCTCTAGAGTGTGTGACTTGCTGGCTACCCCCAGTTTCTGATTCCTTAATGCATTGGACCTCAAAAGCCATTTTTCAATAGTCCAACAATAACCTTCATGTTTTGTATGCAGGAGCTCATTTTCCATGCATTTTATTTTGTGTTTTTTGTCTTTGCAGACATCTCTGGATAATTCTGTGACAGCTCCAGACAGGCTTGACAGCACAGTTTATTAACCATTGTAAGAAAAATTAATCCTGATGGGGTTTTAATTAAACAAGCTCAATACTCCTTCCATGACACATGTGCACTTCAGGGGTGATCAGAAATGTTCCAACTTTGCCTAGCAGGGCTTATGACCCCGTGCACACACAGTCCACAAGTCAGTTTTTGGACAGAACTCGAGGGGACTTCTGAACTACAAGAAAAGTAAAAAATAACCCAAACTGTGAGTTCTGTGGCACATGGCACATTTTCTTACCACCACCAAGAGAAGAAGCAACCAAATATTGTTCTTCCAGTGGTTCATCACCCTGAGCATAAAAGTATGTGTCTAATTTACTTGTCTGGTTTCAGATTCCAACTGTTCCACAGGATTTTCTCTGCTAGAATCACAGAGCCTGTTACTAACCAATATCTGTCCCCAGGGAGGTACCGAGAGTTGATTTGTATTAGAGCCTCCTATATTGTTCATACACAGAAGATACAGTCCCTCATTCCATTTGTCTTGTTCCTTAAACTATGATTTTGGTTTTGGCTGCATTACAACAATTTATCTGAACAGAGTCACTATTGAATGAAGACAGAGATCGCACTCTACAGCTGCCTTACCTTCACCACTGCTCACTGTCCCCCCACCCTCCTGATCCTGGTATCAGCTGTGCTTTTGATCTGAATTCTAAGCAGTAGCAGCTGTAGTATCACCCAGCAGTTCTCCTTCACTTCTGCTCCTCACCTCCTATTTTCTCCCCGCATTTCCCAGTCCTGGAGTGCTGCAATAACAACTGTTCAGAGAGACCAGCACCTGATGGATGTTTCCCAAGTTCTGGTCAGAATTACTCAGAGCCCATTTGCTCAAGGAATGCCAAGCAGAACTCCTGACAGAGAGGGCCAGACCTCCCCTGCTGACCCTTCCTCTTGGGTAATCCCAGGGGAGCTGGGGTGATTCTCATACTGGGAAGGTGCTTATGGGAGTTCCAGGAGCACAGCCATAGTATATTCTGTTGGCCTCGGAAATTATCCCCCCCATTGATTTCATGTACAAAGCTTCCAGGCCCTGCTTCTCCATCACCTCTGCTCTGTAAAAACCTTTTTCAGTAGGGGACATTTCTTCCCACAGAAAAAAAATTCCAAGGAATTTTTTTTTTTTCTGTCCCCGTTACATTGTGTTAATTTTTCTTCTTTGTCTAATAGGTTTGGAAATTTGCAAACTAACAGCTAGACAAACAGCAAAAATTTTAGGTATGGGACAAGGCAGACCACAGAATTTCCACAACCACTGAGCAAGTTCAAGAAATCTCAAAAATATCATTCTTGAATGTAATTTGCAAGCATGTGGATAAATCCAAATATCTGATAAGTACTTCTATTTTTCCCTAAGGTTTCAAACACAACAATGAAACTGGAAGCCTGGAGAACTTGGAGCATTCCCAGTACCAACTGGACACTCTTAACCTCTAAACTCTTCACTACATAAATGTGTCTTGTGTTTGCTGAGTAGATGTTTATATGCACTTCCTGTTTCAGTGTGAACTTTTTAGTTACTGGGGAAAATAACCAGAAGTTCTCTAACCCCTTGGGAATCATTTTCCATTAAAGAGGCTTTAGATAGACTATTTGTTTTAACAGATTTGGTAAGAAAACCCAAAGGAATGTGTATTTTGAGTATCTTTACTCATTTTACAATAACAGTCCAGGGCTGTATGGCTGGAAAAATTTGCAAATTTATTTTTACTAATCTACCTCATGACACCTGATGATGCTTTGCACCAATGGAACACGATTTCCTTAGACATGACCCTGACAGTTTTTCACTTCATCACACAAACAACTACAGTTGTTATAAATGAGCAGCCCTACCAACAGCCTGCATAAAAAAGGCCAGCCATTGTGTGAGTATGAAGCCTGCACACATCCCTTCCCACTTCCTAACAGCTGGGCTCTTTCAGGGCAAGGGAGAAGTCTGATAAAACTTCTGTTTATTTCTTCTAGAAAGTGAATTAATTTCATTTCAACACCTCTCATCCAGTACTCCTAACAAGCCAGCTTCCAATAAATGACATTTTTCAAGAAACTTAACATGATAGATCATGCCAAGTACTGTGGTACCTCACCATTAGCATGTTTTGTCATGCTAGAAATCAGAGGACATGGGACAACCAGGAACACAGTACAAGACTAGAAGCTTATTTTTATTACTGCCCTAGGCTTGACAGTAACAGAGAATTATCGCAGAAAGAATTGAAAACCTAACAAGACCTATGAAGAACAGCAGTAAATCAGCAATCTAAAATAACTCAGCAGTTTTAAGGAATTATTCCAGATCACAGCATTCAGGAAAAAACTTAGGTGACCAGATTTCAAAGGGAGGATAAACTGAAGAAAAAGAAGAGAAATTAAGACATGGGTTGGTAATTGGGTAATCTAAGATTGGTCCCCATCTGGACCAATATTCTGTCTTTACTTCTTTGATTACAGCCAGAATAAACTAGAGTTTTGAAGCATGCATCTGGATTTCTACCAGTGAAAGCTAAAAAAAAACAATGTCTACTTTTGCTGAAGCATAATCTATGAAAAATCCCAACTTGACTTCCAAAATGCCACTGCACTTTAACTGGTTGATGTTTTTTCATAGGACTTTCATGGTACTTTCAGGAATAACAGGATTAACTTCAGTTGGCTCCTAGTGACACTTGCACATTTAAAAATCTATACATATCACCTATCAACCATTCACTGCAGCCTTTTTGCTTTACATTTTCTTTACCCCACCAACAACCATCGTGCAATTTCTCAACACCTAGGGAGAAGGAGGATGTGAAAGAATGAAAGTCTCAGGTAACATTTGAATATTTTTAGCCAAATGCAAAATTTGCCCCACAATGGAAGGGTCAGCATTTAGAGGGATTATTCCAAGTGGCACTATGAAAACAAGAAACAGTAAGTTGCTTCAAAAGTAAAGAAGCCAGACGTGCCCTATACAACCACAGTCATGTCTAAGTATATGCATTATAATAAACTCTTCTCTCTCTGGAGACCTCTTGAGTTTATGTCACTGTTTCACAGCAGTACAGCTTTCACTCTTTCAGCAGAATGTTGCAAACACCCCCTCTGAACACAAATGTTTGAGGGGTTACTGCAGCATGACAAACTGAGTGAACCCAGGGCTGAGGAAAGATGCTGGGTATGAAATCCTCTATTTAGAAAAAGCTACAGCATACACTAAGCAACACAGATTCCATTATGCTTCCCTAAAGACACCACTAAGTCCTGAGCAATAATCCACTAATGATTAGAATAACTACACACAGGTGTAGTGGAAAACTGTCTTCAGAACTGCACTGAAGAGCATTTCCTGAAAACTGATGGAAGGTATTGCTTTGCATGCCTTAAATCACTATGAAGCTGTCAGCAACAACTCTCAGTAATTTCTGACTTCAGCTGGATATGACTATACAATTCTGCATCACACTGTGCCTTTCAGAGCTCAGAACTTCGTCATGTAGTCTCTTTTAGCAGGTATCTCCCTAAAAATGAGTCATCAAGGTAAGAAAGTCTATTCCAAATGAGTATCCAATTACGCATCTAAGCTCCTGGTATGTTTTAATATCATTAATTTACCCAACTCTTGATCTTTTTCAAGATCAAGAGTCACCAGAAGACGAAAAAATTCAATAGCATCTTTGGCTGGTGAGAGCTCTCAGTTCAAATGTAGGACCTCTCCATGAAGGAAAAAGACATCGCTTCCACATTATTGAACATGCTACACTTCATTATTGCTACTCCTGGACCTTAAGGATGTCCTCCTGCTTTAGCTGAAGTCAGTGCAATACAGTACAAGACAATTGCCCCTGTCCTTGTGAAATGGCTCCAGTACAGTCCAGCTTCACCCTCCCTGTGCAAAGACTGAAAGGAGAAAGGAAACGTTGTCTGGTACTTAGGGCAGAGAAGGGCACACCATGCCATGCAGCACTGGCTGAGCCCAGGGAAGATGGGGAGCCCTACCCCAGACACCCTGGTAAATTCTCCCTGCAAGTCTTTTCACCACTAGCTTCCCATGCCTCCCACCCCTGAGGTAATGAGTGGATCAATGTGTGGGGTTTCACTCAAATACATTTCCCACTGGAGTGGCTTTCTCCCCTCACATAAGAGGAATAATTCCACAGTGGTCAATCTCGCTCTGTGTTCCAACAGCACCACCTCAGCCTGCCCAGTATGATTATCTGGCAGGACCTAAGCAGATCAAGAAAGACTTCCAGGGACAGATGAAACCTATCAGGCTTAGCCATACACAGCCATAGTGGGGAAGGAAAGGTGGTCCTCTGAGGGTTTTAATTCCCAACAGCTGCCTCCACACTGCAGTCAAGCACTGCATTTTGAACTGCAGCCCTTATCAGCTTCAAGACACTGATTATTGACTCAAGGACAGCACATCTAAGAAGGAAAAATATAAACATTCCTCCAAGTTTTTGTAGTTTGTTTCTGGTTTTTAATCAATTGAAATATAACGGTCCAAAATATCTATTTTAAGAGTAGCAGCACAACAAAATACATTCTCAAGATATTTCTATGAAGGAAAAACAACTAAAAATCTACAAGTCTAAATGCCATTTGTATAACTTTTTAAACGCACCACATAGCCCTCTTAGGCAGTGCATACTGCTGTGTGACTTATGGTCATACGCTCATTTTTAAGACAATCAGCCTGACAAACAATTCTATTGTAGCTTCTCCTTACTTTAAGAGTGCTTGGGGTCTCTTAGAAGTCAGGTTTCTGAAAGGATAGGCAAAAGGGGAAATCACCAACCACCAACAGTCCCATGTGTCTTCTAAGGGGATCTACATCCTAGTAAAGATTTCCCAAAGCAAAGGCTTCAGGAGAACAGACACTCAAAATTGTACTTTGTAAACTCCCTTCTTAAAAGCCTCGCCAATGCTCATGGTAGGATGACCAAGAAATAAACTTAAATCCTGTATAATTCTTTCACAACTTCAACCCCAAACCATTCCAACTTTTGCTAATTAAGTGGGCCAAAAGTACCGTCCAGATTCACTTCCAAATTACTCTTCCCTGCCCTATAGTGAAGCTGTTGCAGCCCAGGTCCATTCTGCCCTGCCTGCAGGTTTCCTTCAGTACCTGGAAAGTAAATTTACCTTCCCAAAAAAAGGGATGAACAAACACTTGTGTCAGACCTCAGCCTTCACATGGAGCCTCTCACTGGGGTAAAAGGGCAGGACTCCATATTACTGACATGCAGGCTAACGAAAACAGAGATAAGGAACTTGACTGCTTCACAAGCCCAAAGAGTTACAACCCTGCAATAGTGTGACTAGATCTTCTGAGCTTCCTTCAACAGATCTCACACAGATTTTTATCCTCCTTGCTATTTGAATGTATTTTTCACATTCTTTTCAGATGGGAGGACCCAAAGGGCAATAAAGTACCTTGTTCTAATGTCCCACAACTGGTAATTTCCAGTCTCCTACCCAGAAAGTCAATTCTTTCCAGTCACATGCTGGCATAGAAGCAAGATGTGTGATGAGCAAACTTAAACAGAGCCACATCAGCACAGAGAAATCATGGATTGATTTGAGCTTGACATTACCACACTTGCCCATTTCACTTATTTTAAGTTTTTTTAAAGTCAGTGATACAACTACAAACAGACACCAAGCTACTGCCCATCAATATAACTTCTATTAAAACCCCATGCTTTCATGCATCCAGAGAAATTAGGGTTGTGTAAAATAAAAACCAAAACAGATGCCCAAGAGACGTAAATCAGAAAAGACCTATTGATGCTGCAATGATTTATAGAACCCAGGAGTTCAGCTTAGCCAATCTTTCTGCATTTGGCATTCTCAGAGCACACACAATTCGCTCCCTTCCCCTCCTCAGATTCCCATCAAATGAAGCCCTGTAACAGATCTGTTCTTTTCCCAACTTGGCTTCAAGTCATGGTTGCAGCTCTCAATAGTATATAACCTGTCAAGATAAAATATGTTTGGGGACATACAATCTCTGCTGAGCATTTTATTGACTTAACTCTACCATTTCTGAAAGGCAGCCAAAATTCTTTAAGGTTTTTAAATGACTTTGTTTTCTAAATATTATCCATGGACACATACAAGAACACAAAAATCCTCAGTTGTTTGTGTAGTCTGACTTATGTGCCATGCATTGCCCATCATGATATATTAATTTTCTTTTGCAAGCAAACAGAACAAATCCCAGCTGTAAGTTGCTTGGGACATGCACAATGCAGAGTTATCCTGGGAACCACTCAAAGCAGGAATTTCGCCTACATAACGACTACAGGTCGTTCAGAAACTACAGTTTTGCTCCTTTAAAAAAAAGGGCAACCCAAAGCAAAACAAAGAACGCCACAAAAGCTTAGGCCTTCACTGCAGCTTTTCTTTCCAGATGTTACATGAGGTGCAGCATGGTTAAGATCAAGATACAGAGTGTTACTGATGGCACAAAGACACTCCCAGTAACAACTCGCAAGAGAAAAATGACTCTTGGAAAGACCAGAGTATGTGAGAACAAGAATGAGGCCAGCCCTCAGGAAAGTCCCACAAGTACTCCTGTCCTGTAACATATCCTGGCTACTCGAGACAGTTGTTCCTAAATATTAAGCCTCCCAATAAGTAATTCTAAAACCCCCAGTGCTCTAAATTGAGACTGAAGTTCAAACCTAATAATTTGCTCCAGTTGTTTCAGTTAGTGATCCAAATATCAGTTGGTCCACATTACTTCAATAGGCATTCCTTGTGATGAGGAATTTAAAACTGCTGCAGTGGAAGAACTAGAAACCTGCAAGATCAAAGAGCAGGAACAGAAAAGCTCAGCAGCTGATGACAGCCTTATCCAGCACTAGTTCTTGGTAGGCATCACTTTAGTTGATAACATCGCAATGCACTTATCACTTGCAGGACACCTTTCTTTCAAGGACCTCTAAACATTTCATAGACCCTATTTAAGCATCCAGCCACAGCATTCCTGTGAAAAACAGCTGTTGAAATTTAAAAAAGGTCAGGAAACAAGTGTGTTCTTACAGCAGATTAATAAGATTCTACCACAAGAGGAAGTGACACCCAAGTCTGGAGAGTAAAGAAGAGACCCACCCCAGTGCAAGCAGCGCTTTGTGCCAGTACTGACCAAAGAAGGGTTTTATACAGCCTGTCATGATCTTATTTTCACAACAGCCATCACCGACCAGCACTGAAGAGCTTTGCTGCAGTCAGCCCTTTATCTCTGTACTACTGCAGAAATCTCAAATGTGTTTGCTAGATAAATAACCGAGGAAAAAAGGACAAAATTCTGCTAAAGCAAAACCAAAGCAGCATCAGTGATGGAGTGCAATGGAGTGCCATCCCCTGGTCTAGCAGACTGCCTCCTCCAAAGACATCAGTCACAGCTTCAGATGCCTCAGGTGTTCCTGAGGATTTTATCAAGTTTTCAATTTTGAAGCTGACCACTTAACCAGTTTTACCAGAGATTTCAAAATGGAAAAAAAAAACCAAAAAAACTACTCTCACCAAGATGCTTTAAACAGAAGAAAACAGTGGGAAGAAGTGCCAGAGGTCTGCTACTCTGTTTAATTCACTTTAATATACACACAGAAGAATGCAAAGCAATAATTTTTCTCCTCTATTGTGCCTGCAAAGCACAGCTCAAGCCATCACCTCTGTCTTCTGACACTAGTCAGCTATAACAAACAGGTACCTTAATGTTAAACCTGGCCAGCTGTAACACATTTGCTAAAGTAATTACATTTATTTTTACAGATTACATGGGTTTAGGTTTCACTTACTGATGTACTAGAAAATCAGAAGTTTCAATTTTGCAGCTCAAGTTCAGCACTGCTATAATCAAAGACAGCACGAAGTGTCTAAAGCTGCTAACCATACACACATTTTAAGAACTGAAAACCTGCAGCGAGCATGTCCTACAGGATCTATATTTCTTATCTGATGGCTCAAAGTAACTTATAGCCTTTTCTCTTTTTCCCTGTCACATTAGCAAGGCTATGATAATTTGACAGCAATTACCTACATTTTTAAATCTTTGGTCTCTGTCAAATGAAGCCTTTCTCAATCTACATAAATTTATGCACAAGAAATGATGTTATTCCAAGGTTCATGTCAACAGCAGAGGGACCCAACGAAACCTGGTACTTCTGGCCACAGAGCAGTGACTGAGCTGTTTGAAGACAAAACAGTATTCAAATGACATTTTAGGTCCCATTCCCCTCAGCAAGCACAACCGCAAGCTAGGAAAAATGAAGGCACTGAATGGATTCAGATGGGTAAATATCAAGGGCAGGCACAGGTTTCTTTGGACAGTCTATATCAGCTGCTAGTAGAAGAAATGCTAAGATATTACCGAACAGGCAAAACAACGAAAATCCCCCACAACAGCCAGAGTAGCTCTTTTAGGAGAGTAACTCCCAATCCAAACAACGACAATCAAAAGTTCCTAAAAGCACTGTTTTGGAAAAATCCAGATGATGTTGTGTATGTGTTGTGGGACAACCCAAAAGTGGAATGATTACTTTCAAAAGCTGCTGGAAACACCGTGCCACAGGGTATAAAAACAGGATAGTGCCAACAACCTCTGAGGCACAACACCTCCAAAGGTGTTTCACTGTCTGTAAGTGTCATCTATGAAAATCCTCAGCACATTATTCAAAGGAGACATTTTTTTCTAGAACCCCTTATTTAGTACTCTAGTGAACATAGAAGCTTTTTCCAGTCTTAAGGGAGAGGGGAATTGTGCTTTTTACACCACTTTGAGTTATATTTTATAGAATGACAAGTGGCTAGGAATTAACTTCACCTGAGGTAAACCTGGACATAGATTGCTCGGGTTTCAGTGCAATGAGCAGTTTACTGCTACAAAGTAATTGCCTGAAAGCTGCTTAAATAAATTGCCCACAAGCCTCCTATTGCTGAGATATTAAACCAAAAGTAGTATGTAAGCAATAAACTGAAGCAAAAGACATATAAAATAAAGCAATCAGATAAAAGAGGAAGCAGTGTGGGACAGCACTGTCACCTCAGTTTCATACAAAACAGCATTTTTGACACCATGCCCTCTTAGTATGGCTGGCACACTCCAAAGTTTTGTACTGAAGTACAAGTTTCTTGCCCCAGTAGGGAGAACCTGGATGTGAGCACAGCTGGATCCCCCAAAGAGATTTTAGGGATTGCTAAACCTAAAAGGTGAAAATTGGGTGGCAAATTTACTTAATTCTTCAATATAATACAACAGTTTAAGATCTAATCACAAATTTGCAGGATAGCAGCTTACTTCTATTCAGTCTCCTTTGTTTCTATCCCTTGAGGAAAAAAACATATTCCTGATATCACCTAAGTATATTAATTGACAAAGCTTGACAAAGCTTCTTACTTAGAGTGGGAATTTGAACTTAAAATTGGACATCCTCATCAGAATTTTTTTGCACAATGCTTATTGTAGGTCACATGAAAATAGCATGCAATGGAACAAGATTCAGCTGGTGCTACCCATATAAACATTACAAACCACTAATTGCATTTTTTTTTTAATGAAGGAAAAATGTATAAACAAATTCCATTTGCAGAATCAGTGATTTCAGCTGGGTGGAATTCTGCAAATGCCTGTCCTCATGAAGCAGCCAAGTTGGGTAGCCACTACTGTCTGTGTGAATACTGAATAGGGACATTATGTCCATACAGAAAACGCATGTGGGAAAGGAGGACAGGTCATCTTTCACGCACACAGGGACACCCAACACAAATGGAGTGTGTTTATTTCCTACTACTTGTGTAAATGTCAAAATGCAATTTAAATCTAAGATATAAATGAGTCGTTCTATCTCATCAAAATTGCCCTTCAGCTGAAGCCAATTGCACCTGTATAAAAGCACAGTCACATGCAGGACAAAGATTTTCTTTCTGGTACTTAAGAGAGATAATTCTGTGCTCCTTCGTGCAACAGGCAGCACCAAAGTTGCATGAGAAACAGCTGTTCCTATGTACCCTCTTTCTGCCATAGATGTGTCCCAGCATAAAATTTGAGTTGCTCATTTCTCACACACTAGTTTCAACTCTTGCATCGCTTTTGGGCACGGCAGAAATAGAGGCAACACCCTCTGGCTGACCCCTCCATCCTACTGCAATGCATTCCAGCACTGAAGCCCAGGGTACTCTCAGGCCTTCTCTTCTCTTCTCCAGGCTGAAGAAACCCAATTATCTCCATCTTTTGCCATAGGAGAGGTGCTCCAGCCCTCTAATCAGCTCGGTGATCCCCTCTGGATTCATTCCAACAGGCTGATGGCCTTTTGTGCTGGGGACCCCAGAACTGGAAGCAGCACTCATGGGTGAGGTCTCCCCAGAGCTGAGTGGCAGAATTGCCTCCCTCCCCTGCTGCCCACACTGCTTTGGATGCAGCCCAGGACATAACTGGCTTTCTGGGCTGCAAGTTCACACTGCCAGGTCATGCCCAGTCTCCCCTCCACCTGCACCCGAAGTTGCTGCTTCGGTAAAGGTTGAAAAAATTCAACCTGTCCTGGCCAAAGCTAGGACACCTAAGATTATTATTCCATGGGGTGGCAGCATATTTTAGACCTGTGTGTCTTGCTGTAGGAGACAGAAGTTCCAACCTCTGCCCCCCTCTCTCACTGACTTTCCACATGACCTTGGCCATTTTTGTCCCAGTAAAGGGACCTACAGCATGCACAGTGTTGTTTTGCACATACAAGGCAAGACTAAATTTCATGAGCACTGTTCAACTACAGACAATATTAAAAGAGGAATATGGGGTGGCTTTTTATGACAGAAGAATGCTGGAAGTGAGCAGAAGAAAAGGATTTCTGTGCTGCATTCAAACAAAAGCTCTTCCACTGGAGTTTCTTCCTCAGCAGCATTTAATTTCCTCAGGGAGAAGATTTAGGGAGAACTAAAACATCTCATCGTAAATGCTTTCAGCAATAGGCTCTCTACTTCATACCTACCACTGCCAATCTGGCAGGGCACTGCAGCTGGCAGAAGTCATTTCTGCCTGATGGCAGAACAGCATCTACATGAAACAGTAGATGATCTCAGACCAGTTAGGTAAGAACATATTTCTGCATAGCCACTGGAAATAATTAGCAGTTGTATGAACCACAGGGACACCAGCTTCTGCTGTGCTTTTTCTGTGGACAACATAATTAGCTTTGGCTCAGACAGTGAGTGCTAGGGAACCTGTAATAGGCTGAGAAGAGGCTTGTAACCCCACTCTCTAAGAGCTCACTTTAAGTAAGCCCATTTAAAGCATTCCCTATACTTTATTGCCTTCCCCCCCTCACTTCTGGGCTACAGATCAAGCTTAATCACCATCATTCTGCTTTCCTTCCAGTCCTCAAGGAAAGTAAAAATGAAAGTGAACACTACTGAATTCCATCATCTTAAAACATCTCCCCTTCATCACTGGGAGTGCAGAACATCAGCTGCAAACCACATTACACCAAACACCTGTAAACATCACTGTTTCAGACACTGAGTAAAGCAAAAAGCATCTGAAACCACTGCTTACACTGATGGGAAATCCTGCTAAAAATCAAGGGAGCTGGATTAATCCGCAACTAAAACACAACATTTCAAAGCTCACACTGAAGAGGCTGTGGGCTTTTGTTCCAGGTGTGCCTGTAGCTCAGGTGCTGCTGTACAGGAGAGCAGCAAGCAGGACTACCAAAACGTAAGGAGAGCAACAAACCAAGACAGCAAATCCCTCTCTCGTGTCCCTTATCACTCTTAACCAATATGTGTCACATCTTCAACTGCATTTCCTCACGCCCACAAAAACAGCAAAGCCCATCTTACAGCTGCAGACTGCTGCTGTAGCACCAAAATATCCCTCTTGGCTAACACCTCTACCAGACCTGAAGAACTCTGAAAGTTCTTCTGCCTTTTTGAGACCATAGCTACATTTCCAATAGAACACAGCCACCTTCCTCCAATTTTGCAAGATTTAGCTGAGCTGAAGGCTGAGCTTGAAAGAAGATGTAATATTACCCAGTTCTGAAGAGCTGACCCAAGAAATATATAGTTCTTATTTCACTGCTTCCTTCTGTATTTTCAAGGCAGAATAACTCTACGTGTGATGTTTTTGTCTGAACTGGTTTCACAATCAGCACAACTTTGTTCAATATGGTTGAAAATAAGGAGCCAAAAACATGAAGTTCCCTGAGAACAGTCTAATTTTGCTGTATTTTCTAGCCATCTAATCAAGGAAACCTGAGAAATCCAATAAGAAAAATGCACTCCTGCACTCAAAGAAAATTAGATACTTCTTTGGTCCTCCCCTGGCAAGTTTTCCCTGCAGTCCATTTTGGATTTACACAGGTGCTACCCAAAGCAGAATTTGGCCGCTTTCTCTCAGGTGGCCTGACATATTTACTGCAGTGTGCAGATATCCCCATATATTTTATACGCATGTAAAGCACATTTCCCAGACTAAAACTCTCGCCCAGAGAGTCTCCCTCAGTCTCTGTCTGATTTGGGCTTCATTTACTCCCTTGCAAATGAAAAGCAGTTCCTTGAAGTCAGTGAGGTAACACTTGTCTTAAACGGGTGTGAGATCATGTCAGAGCCATGGTCTGTAATAAAACCAGCTGCCGGTAACTCTTCTACAAGTTTCCATTCATTAGGGTTTTTTTTTTTCACTTGAATTCACATGAGCAATATCCATGGGCCAAGAAACACACTTCAGAATGATAGCTATTTCCCCTTGCTAAAATCTAGAAAGTGCAGCAAACTATCCCAATCCTCACTGAGAAAAAAATGACAGTTGATTGTATTTTGTTAATAAACAGAGGTGTTTATGGACAAAACATGTGTGAATGTACTTTTGGGAATTATCCTATGCTGCCTACAGGATAGGGAGAATATGACTTATATATGGCTTTCCCAGCTTTTTGGTTTTGTGGGAGGAGACTGGTGCTGGTTATGCAGATGTTTTACACCTATAGCTTCTGGTATTTAATTCTAAATTGGGAAACACTTCATGAACCTATTTAAATTCAGCCTCAGAGATCTGTAAGCACAGAACCAGGACCCATGAAACCAGTTCTATGCCTGCTAATGCCAACAGCCTTTCCATCACTGACTTTCCATTGCCTTGGAGGGTCACAGGAGAGACAGAAATAACGTGTCCAGATTATAATGTTTTTTCCAGTTCATCACATCAGTCTCCAGGCTTTCAGAAGTGTATAACTGTATTTTGTCATATAAGTCAGATTCATTGCCTGTCACCACTTCAATCCATTCACTTATAACGAAACATATTTCCTACACATACAGTAAATTCCTTTCATTTTTCACAAAGATGAACTGATCTTTATCAGATACTCTGACACAGAAGGCAAACACACCATTACTCCCTCTCCTCTTCTTACCATTAAGTTTGCTATATATTGACTCCAAGTAAGGAGCTCACATCTATTTACAGATGATAGTGAACAGGGGAAAGGCAAAACAAAACGAACTGCCTATTCTAGAAAAGCAATTAGGTCACTATGGCAGATGGCACAAGAATGACAAAATAGTTTTTGGTTTCACAAGTGAAGCAATAAACATCTTTACTGACCATGGGGACAGTGTAGAGCAGCAGAGTTCAACACCATGAGCTCCTGCAAAGCTTCTCTGAAAGTAACCAGAATGAGATTGCACAAACACCGAGCTGGGTCACAAATCCATTAGGGAAGGGGAAAACCAGAGGAAAAATTACTCCAAAACATTGTTTACACTTTGCTGTTGTAAGAGGTAATAGAAAAACAACACAGTCTCCCGTCTCCCTTTGGAATCATGGAGACAGTAAAAATAGAAGAAATTAAAAGCGTTTTTGTCCATGCAATAATACTTATTGCATTCAACATGATTATTACTCAAGGACTTCTTCCAAAGGCTCCACATGCCATTTAAAAAGCTGATACAACCCAGAGTTTCTCACAATCCAAATCCTGAATGAAAAAACATGAATGAGATTAGATAAGTAGTTATTTTGGTCTCCAAATTGGCTACCCCCGATCCTTCTAAGAGCTGAAAAACAGAACTATTCATCTGCTACTATTGCATTACCCAACAGTCACAACTTGACCGTGCTTCTTTTGGCCACGTTAGAGTTCCTCATTGGGCATGCCTTAGCATGACTTGTGACAACGGTCAAACATCACCTCCTCAGAAGTACTGCTGGCCAGAGATGAAAAGTATTTGCTGGTTTCAAATCCAGGCAACCTGTGCTGTGGCTGACTATAAACACCCATGTCAAACCCTCCAAACAGGAGTGTGGGGTGGAATGAGGTGCACCCTGGGAAATCCAATTGATCCATGAGCCCTCCTGGCCACAAAGATATGGGTTTTCAGCAAAATTACATAGGAGACATCAGAGAATCTCTAAACTTACCACTATGACACAAACAATGCATTTCTAAGGTACTCAATGCAAAACAACAAAAACTCAAGGAAATCTCCATCAAGCAAAGTCCATCTTGCTGCTCCATTATTACACTTAAACTGTCCTTCTCCATGTGAAATAAAACCCAACTACACCCGCTACTTTATCCCCATGATTTTGATGGCAGAGAGTACCAATCCCCAAACAAAATAAACTGAAAAGCAAGAATGTAAACATGACTGTGCTCCAGTGACTTTGCATCTCATGTTTTCTGTGTAGGGTTTCACTCCATCACATCGGTTTCTAGGTAAAGAAAATCCCTGAGAGTTGTGTGGAGTACTGGGGTCCCCTTCTGCAACTCCCATCCAAAGCACATCTCTCCCTTCCTCCCCCCAAAATACATCCCTATTTATACACACACACACACACATTTTCTTCACTCCAATCCCTGAAACGCTGGCATTTAATCATTGCTTCTCTTAATGTTAGTACTTTAAACCTGGTGAGAATGAGATTTTGCCCACTAATCCCAGTTTTTAGTCATATAAATGCACACTAGATGCACTGTAGACCAAGGAACTATGTTTATATATGCACTGGTAAAGGAAATGTTCTTTTCTTGTTTGGGTTATATGGGGGGAGGAGAGGAAATAGACTGGTATGTCTGGTTTTAGTAGGAGGGTTAAGTGGCAAACAAAACTGTCTGAAGTTTACAGGGATCTAAATAAAGGAACAGAAAAAAGTGCTCACAGATTTTCTAATAACACACAGCAGAGAGAACTGCAAGCAGACTACATACTAAAGTTTCGGCTTTTCCCTTTTTATTGTCAATATGTTCCTTGATTGCATACTGTGTCCAGTGAATAAGCCATTTACCATTGTGGTTGGAGTGAATGAAGCTCAGACCTTTCCCATATATGGCAGAGCCTTTTAATCACCAGGGAGCGAGGAGCAATGGAATTTTCCTGGCTTTCTGGGTTTGCAGTGCCCTCTCTTGTACAAAATATCATTTCCCAGCGAATGCTCCTTACTGACATTTTGACCCAATTTCCTGCTGTCATTGTCCTTCAGGGGATGTACAGAAAGTCAAACAAAAAGGGCCAGCTTCTTGATAGCAAGCAGCTCACAGGGAATTCTGAATTCCTCTAACTTGAGAAAATCAAACAGTCTAGATTCAATGCATATTTTAAAAACCCCTCAATATCACTTATATCACTGAATGTATCCCAATACAGCTACTGAAATGAAGTTCAGGTTCAGGCCAGCTAATGCCCAAGTTCTCTCCCTCATTTTCACCAATGAAAAGAGATTAGTGGTGTTTTAAATTACTGGGACAGCAGTAGGGAAATTCTCAGCTGGCCTGCTTTTGTCAGTATAATATATGTTAGCCACAGAAATGCTTGGCTCCATATCATCTGGATTGCCTAAATGCTCTCGTTCATATTTACAGCAATTAAAATGCTGCACGTCAGTCTTTATAATCCCAGTTCTGTTTGAAGTGGAAAAGCAACAGCTGTGGCTTATCAGACATCTGAATGAAACTCCTCATTTTCATAGCAGGGGTGGGGCTCTGCACATGGGGATATGCTGCACCCAAAGCCAAGTAAAGCAGCAAAACCTCTCTCCTCTCTGTAGACCCAGGGCTGCAGCCCTCCAAAGTGATGCTGACTAGAGGCATCCTGCAGCACAGCAGGTTAAGCTGTGCAGGTAAATGAAAGCCAGCCAAACGTTTCCCCAATCCACTCCTATTTCCACACATTGTAGCCAAACTCTTGAAATTGCTTCTCCAAACCTATGAGTTTTAACTAGGCCAGAGCAGAGCCAAATTCTCCCAGTCACTGGACTGTTGAAATTGCTGAGACAAATGAGCTTATCACAAGGTCATTAGGAAGGTGCAGATAAAGTCCCTTGCCCCCTCCATCTGCAGCTGAAGCTACCCAGACGGAGCAGAAATTGTCCTCAGCACAGCAGCTGATAGAAAGCAATGGTCTGGCCTATCACACCAGCACTGCTAGGTCCTCTGAAATTGGGAGGAATTATAAAAGGTCATGCCTTTGTGCATCTGGGATGAAAGATTTTACCAGGGTGAATGTGGCTCAAGGAAAAAAAAAAAAAAAAAAAAAAAAAAAAAAAAAAAAAAATCAATCGAGGGCCATTTCACTATTAGAGAGCTCACTGTCAAAGAAAAGAATGAAATGGGAAAAGGGTAGTAACATGCCCTGTAGCAGTGAGAAAAACAAGAGAGAACATCAAAGCCTTGCAAATAAGAAACAAACAATAGCCTGATCACAGACTGCTTCTTTCGGGCAGAGCTCCCTTGGAAGAGGACTGAATCCGATGGACACAAGCCTACAGAATTGCTGCTCCCCGCTCGCTGGATGAGGGCTGGTCCAGCCCTGCTCTGCTGCTCCCTAGGCAAAGCCAGCTCCTTTGGACAAGGACACGAAACAAGCTGCCAACAAATCTCAGGCCCTTTGTTTACATAGCTGTCACAGCTTCAGGCTCCCTTAGCCATTTAACAAACCACAAACACTAGTTCTTCCTCACCCCAAGTTATTTAACTTTAAGAAGAGACATGGTGATGTCCATGCCCCTTAGTTCTGCACATGCTTGAGGAAGATTGAGGAAGTCACACGTACGTGTATGTGTATCTGCATTTAGCAATACCTTTCTTCTTCATATTTGTTGGCCTACGAAGTTACCCTTCTGAATAGATACCAAACCAGAGCATTTACAGCAAAACTTTATCTCCACAAATCTATTTATAACCTTTCTATGAGCTAAATTCCTAAGGTTTTTTGGTTTGGGGGTTTTTTTGCCATTTAAGGACACAAACCAGAAAATGTGCAAACGGGTGGGTTCCACTTCACTTCACACCCTCCACAGCAAGTCTCAAAGGAAAATGCTCTTTATTTGTATTCTGTACACAAGAGGGTGTGGAAGCATGTAATGTTTCCATTGCCTGAAATCTTTCCCTAATGTTTTCCCCACTGCAGCTTGGCTTGGCCTCAGGGGTTACAATTTCAACTGGTCTCATCAACATGAGACTGAACAAGAAGATAAGGTCCAGCAGCTTGCTGAGCAGTTTTGCTTCCAAGCTTATGACACTACAGTGGATCTGTAAGCAAAAGCTGCCTTCGTGCATTTTTGGAACACACATGACAGCTTCACAAGAAGACTGGTCCAGATGCAGCACAAACAGCTCCATCTCCAAGCACACAGGAAATGTCCTCTAGACTAGACAGCATAGTGTCACCACTGAGTCTGGTAACCTTCACCTCATTCCCTGGGCTCCAAGGGTTTTATACCCATAATCTAGAAATCAGATACATATCTGTGTGAACACACCAAGAAAAAAAGTCCAAGATGATCTAGGAAATCTGTCAAAAATAAGGTTTAGCAAGTGCTTAAATTTGGCATTTTGGTATTACAAATTCTTTATATAATGAGTGAAGCCCCAGCAGACCCATGGGCTAGATACAGAACGGTACAGATTATCCTTTAGTTGGAGATAGAGAAACAGACACACGGCCATTAAGTAACTCACCAGGTATTTATGACCACAGGAAAAAATTCAAAGGAGAAATTATTCCAGTGGCTTAATATATTGCTGCTTTTTTCCCTTTCTTTTACCTGCTTCCTCAGCTCTTTGGTCCTGCCCTCACCACAAGCCAGCAGGACAGTCCCCACAAGCAGTTCTTCCTGGCTTCAACCCATAAACACTGCTGTAGACAAGATTTTCTGATCAGGTGTCCCTGTGCTTCATGGACAGAGTTTTTCCCTCTTGAGGGGCAGGCACACGGGACAGAAAGAGGGAAAGACATCACTTTGTGGCCGTGGTTCCAAAGGAAAAATTCATGGAAAGCAGTGCTTCCTTAATGCAGGATGTAAACCATACAT
The DNA here is from genome assembly GCA_018697195.1 of Certhia americana. Lineage (NCBI taxonomy): Eukaryota > Metazoa > Chordata > Aves > Passeriformes > Certhiidae > Certhia > Certhia americana. Next base: position 60,142,848 of record CM031879.1, on the reverse strand, counting down.
CTGAAATACCAGCTAAGTAACAGTGTTACACTCCCTAACCTTTTTGGTTGATCAAATCTGTTTCAAGAAATACAGGAACAAGCTCCCCCGGGGGTGGGAGGGATCCCAAATTACAGAGTACTGAGCATCCTTCCCTGACGGGCCGTTTGAATGTACAACAGGAAAGAAAAAACAATGTTATATAGTTCAACTGTCCTGTCACCTCGGTGTTTCATCCAGAGAGGTCAGATCTAATATGACCTTCAAATGCCTCCAAGACAAATTTCATCCTTCACCAAACCCTTGACAAGCAGCAGCTACACCTTCCAAGCAAGGACAGCACCCCAAGAGGAGGTGCCTGCACACAGGGAAGGCGACTTCTTTCCAAGACAGCTGCCCCAAAATCCTTTCTTATCCATTTAACCACTCAGCAGCTCTGCACGAAGCCAGCAAGCCATCCCCTGCACATGCACCTTTCCCGAAGTGGTAAGGCAGCAACTTTCTCTTACAAGCTGCCAGGAGGGGAGTTACTAAGAGGAGATGACTTTTAAAGAATGAAAGCTCGCTTTGAAGGCAGGCTCCTACTCTTTGCAGTCACAGGCCTGCGTGCCTCAGGCTTTGTACACCTGGAGCCCAATCCTGCAAACTCCCTATAAAGCTCCTCTCAAAGGCAACAAAATGCTCCCAGGACTGCTCTTCCCTTCTGCTCTGTTACCTTTTTTGGTGCTTTCTCCCACACCCAGGAGAGTCCAGATGAGCCCTGCAGATGGACAGTTATGATCTCTTGGCCCTCTCATTCTTAGGCATATATGGTTTCCTGTACCTCCTTGTTCACACACAGGGATCAAGTGTTCCAAGCTGCACCCTTGGCAGATTGGGGTTAAGAACTCCACTGATCTTTAATACAAAGTAAAACTCAGGCAGCCCACATGAATAGGTCTCATGTAAGCAACTACTGAGAAACCAGAGTATTTTCCACAGTCCCAGAACACTCAAGTTCTATTTGTCCTGCAGGAAGGAAGTCCCAAAGGCTCTCACTTTTCTACAATGAAAAGATCAGCCCCACGGCAGGGCTGCTCCAGCTGTGCAAAGGGAAGTGTGAAACAAGAAGGATTTCCAGTCAGGCTCTTGACAGAGACTCCCTGGCATCTTCCTAGGACAGAAGCCACCTCCTAGCTGGCAGCCATGAGAAAAGCCTTGCCCTACACACCTTTGTGGTCTTCCCATCTGGAATAAGCAGCACTGTGGGACTGAATCCTGGATGGGACTGAACAGATGCTCTGTCACATGTGTCCCCATGAATGAGACCAATAGAAAACCTTCCCATCAATTCAATTTTCCCTCCAATGCCAGCCAGAGGAACTTACACCCTTCCCCATACTCATTTCAAATCACCTATCCTTCAGGGTCATTATAGCATTGTGTGTATCAGGGCTGACCAAGAAATAAAAGCACCAGGGAAGTGACCCCTTTTGCAGGCTGCTCCGTGTCAGAACAATGCTATGAGTGTATGAAGAAGCTGCTGTAGAAAATCCCTCATTCTCCTAAAACATCACTCACTGTCAAAATGTATTCAGAGCACACAGGACTCCCCTTGCATCAGACCCTGAATCCATTAATGACCGTATTGATTTCACTAGGACTAATCCTGTGAATGAAGGCTGTGAAATTGACCCTCTTGTCATTGCACGTGGCAACAAAGAGGAGTTTTCAGGAAAAACAAATTATTTCAATTGAGCCCCCTGTTTGCAGACATCTCATCTGGTATTTCTTCCCTCCCATCCCAAAAAAAGGCAGACCAATCATTTCTTCAAATATATTGAGAACAGTTCTGCCCTGCTTTACCTTACAGGCAATTTAATAAAGCAAATGGACTAAAAGTTTGACTTCATTTGTAATTTATGTTAAAAGAGTCTGTTCTATTGATTTTGGTGTGTGTAGTTTTAAGGTCCCATCCTGTCTAAATGGCAGGAGAGAAAGATGAGACTTACTGCAGATGAGGACATACTGCTACATTTCATGAGACAGAAAAAGAGTGGAGGCAGAGTCCAAGGGTTCTCCAAAGGCAAATCATACAAACACAATAATTCACAGTGTGGTATCTAAAATAGACAAATTCTAATAAATACATGGTTCTTACAAAAAAATCCCACTCTGCCTCCTTATTTTCTTTGAGCTGCTGCCAAGGAGGGAATGTGTTACTTTCCCAAATTATTCTCCTGCCCACGTTTTAGCAGGGGAAGCCTTCTCAGGAAAACTGTGCAAAAACTGCATACTCTGAAAAGAAATTCTCCTCTGGAAACAAACACTCCATAAAAAAGTCATTTTAAAACAGTTATGTTTTCATTCTTCCAAACAACATTTGACATATGAAACAAATCTATTCCATCCCTGCAGGTCTGGCCAGAGATTAGCAGCTTGGTCAGTGTCTGCACCTACCAAGCATTCATCTGCAGCTAACTTCCTCCCTCCCTTCATTTTCCCAGCCCTTTCCCTGAGAAATTCCCTGCTATGCCGAATATCATGCTATCAGCAGCCAGCCTTGCACAATGCTTTCCAACTGTCCCAACATGTCACGGGAGCCGGGAAGGGGAGCCTGCTAGCCAGCTCTCCCCAGCAGCACTCTGACAAACACAGACCCAGACTTCCAAGAGCTCCAGTCCCACCCAAGCGCATTTTTTAATCCCTCCCCCCCTTTTAACAGGAGAGACAACTTCACAAGAAACCTTCTGGCAATGCGCTGCTGCGCATGTTAGAGGCTGAAAACAAAAACTGATGCCATCTATTGTCAACAAGAGTTCTGTGAAAGGCTGCCATGAGGGACATCTGCTTCAGCGAGTATCAGATCACTTACATTAACCAGAGCTTTACTGTATCTGTATCAATTACGCCCCGAGACCGCCCTTGCAGTCCGGCTGCCCTGAAAGTCCACATAGTAAGTTGCAAAATTAAAAGCAATTCACCAGACCTTAACACACTAAAAAAGTTCTTTTTTCTTTAAAAAAAAAAAAAAAAAAAAAGGGGTGAGGGAGGGGGGAAAGAAAAGAAAGGGTGGATAGGTTATTGCTCTACTAACAAGCCCACCAAAGAATCAAAAATGGAGCAGTGGGACCAGCATAAATCCTGCCCTGCACCTCCTCATTGAGGTCTAGTGGGGTGAGCAAACATGCATCCCCCCTCCACCCGAGATGTCCCTTAGTTCACCACGAACATCTGGAAAGGGGGGGGGGCACAGAGGGAGAGGAGGAGAGCAAAAATAGTCTCCGACAGCTCGTTCTGTCCCGTGTGCTGCCTAATCTGCAAGGCAAAGGCGGTCAGCCCGGCTCGCTCCCAAACAAACACGTCCCGTAAGCCCTTCCTTACCTCTGGCTGCAAAGTTTTCAGCTAGTAGGAAGGAAATGAATAACTGGCTGCTTGGGCAGGAGCGCAGCGAGAAAGGCACAGCAGCAGCCTCGCACACACAGCCCTATTCAATAAAAGCGCAGCTTTCGCTTGGCCCCTCCCAAGAGTCACTGCTAAGTGAATACATATCCCTGATGTTTACAATTGGCGAGCGGCGGAATGCATTGTCCCCGCTGGATTCTGATGGGCAGCCAATGGCTGCGAGCTGGCCAAGGTGGGCTCAGCCTGCTGCAGAGATGCCTGTCATTCCCCAGGCATGCTCAGGAAGCCACTCATCAGAAAACCAAGACCTAAAAAGCTCCGAAAATTCGTGCGAGCTGCCAAAACGGTCCTGCTACATGCCCTTTTTTGGTTATCCTTAGCAGGGCCTCTGAAAGTAAATCCTCTGTCAGGAACAATCATAAGAAATGTTAATCTTGGAGAAAGGAGGCTGTCTTGTTGAACACAAACGGAGCTTAAAAAAAGGAAACGCGCTGAATGGAAAGGGATACAGTAAACATATTTACTTTGTGCACCAGGTTTGTGGGGTTTTTTTTAATCAAATAAATAATTTCACCACAGCTAAACTCCGTTGTATTTTTTTTTAACGAGGACCACATGTAACAGGCACCAGAAACACTCTGCTGTGCGAGCTTGATTCTGCAGAAAGAGAGAGACACCAGTGGGAAAGGCACATGAAAGATGAGTTGGCAGGCTTCACAGCCTGATTCCATTTCAAACAGTACAATAGAAGTTACAGATAGAATGGCCATGTTCTGAAAAATAACTTTTAAAGAGATTCAAAACTTTGATGATGATCCTTGGCAAGCTGGACCAGTTGAATACACAGGTTTAGTTTATAGTTCCACAACTATTCCTCACGACATTAAACCTAGTTCATTTACTATGAGACTAGCCCTACATCCCCTTAATAAGACCAATACTTCCACTGCCTTTGAATATTATCAATAAAGTAAAATTAGATTCATTTTTATCTTTGTTTTGGTTTAGCGATCGCACACTGCTGATAACTTCGCAAGTCATGCAGGTATCTGAAAAAATGGACAAACAAAGACTGATGATGGAAATATACAAAGTAGATAAACTAATTGCGAAAATAAAGATGGAAATTATTGCCTAGAAAACTGTGCAGTATGGAGATCCCAACATGCCATGAAGTACCAGCCGCTAAGAAAGGCTGCAGAATAGCTGTCTGCTCTAAGGGAATGAGATTCCAGACCAGGAGATGTTCTGCAGATTCATATTTGACAATAACATACACAAAACCAGTTAGGGAGAAACTATGTGTAAGATGACTTTGCAGCTGAATGGGCTAAACTATTTTAATGCCTTTCTGTGTCCTTTTTTCTGTCCACTGGGGCCCACAGGTTTAGTCGCATGAGTAGGGCAAGAAGGATCCAGTCCACAGACAGTAAGCTAATCCTTACAGCATAAAAAAAAAATTCAAAGAAAGCCAAATCTATGCAGGTTTACAGCAAAAAATCATAATTATTCTAGTACCATTTTAAATTTCACTGCTTTATTATATGAAGCAAAAAGTGGTGTTTGATTTTTGAAGGCACTTTTTTCCTTTATTTTAACAACTCTTTGGAAAATTCTTCTAATGCCAGACAGCTCATATGATGTTGGTACAAGAGTTTTAAATATTAAAAGTAATATCTACAACATATATGTAACTTTGTTTTGTGAGATTTACTAGACAAGAGGGAACAAAATCCATGTTCTTAGTCACTCCATTAACTGCAGAAATTAATTTATGCATCCATGACCAAATATAAAGAGGCAGTGACATTATTGAGGAAGCAATTGCAAATCTCTACTGGATCTTTGCATCCCCCTAGATTTTTAGGGGGGAAAACATTGGCCACATCTTTGATTGAAGAATCCAGAATTAAGAAAAAAAAAACCAAACAGGATTAAGGGATGTGGACTCCCACAAGAAAAAACTGAAGGTTAGGAGTACCCTCAGGTTCTCATTTCATCAACCCCTGCAATCTCAGCATTCATTGTAACACGGAGCTAGAAGGGATACACTACCTAAAGCTGAAAGCAACTGGGGGCCCTTATGGTATTTTAGCTTTTTTTCATTACCATGACTTTGATACTCCCTTTCCAAAGCATCACAAACTCTGTGTTCCAAGTCACCTTTCCATCAAAATTCCACAAAAAAAAACCCCAATTTTGTTTTGGGGAAATTACATCATGAAAAGTAAAGTTTGCATCCTTCTTGCTCAGTTGAATTCCATGACTCAAAGCTTTGAAGCCAATAAACTGTCACAGATCCGACAGTTTTCCTGGAGATACTGCTAGAAACCTGAGCTTTGAAGAATGCAGAGTTAAATTCTAGTGGGTGCCCCTCTGCGTCCTATGCCAGGAGCCACCTGTACATGCCTGCTGTAAATATAGTTATAACATGCTTAAATCCACAGTTGTAACAATTCAGGGAACTCCCAAGGTAGTCCTTGCCCTCACCTCGAGGACTGCCAGTCTAGCCACACCCTCCCCTATGCTTTAACAACGAGAGACCCTTTGTGCCACAAAAATATTTCCAGGACTGGAATAGCCCAAATCCCAGTTTATGATTGCACATGTAAGACTTAGGGGAAAAAAAAGAGTATATGCAGAAATTAAACCTCTAAATCAAGTCCAATTATAATATCAATACCTTCTCACACTAAGTAAGTGCCCTGCAAGTGCTCATTGCTAAACTCTAAAGTTTGATAAGGAAGGGCAAGGGGGGGACTGCTTGTGATAAGAGTCAAAATACTTACACATTTTGTAAGTGTAATACTTACACATTTTTGTTGTTAATGCATTCTTGGAGACCTCAGCCTGCAGTGCCTCCCTCAGAAGAATTGTTAGAAGTACTTGGCTATCTGTCCAGACTGGAGCTCTTGCAGGTTTATCAATCTTTCCTGCAAAATGCACAGGGCTAAAGCTGAGGCAAATCTGTGGTCCAGAAATACCAAGGAAATCATCCCCCTGGAGGGGCAGCTCTGGTTGCTGTGCACAGACACTCTGAACCATCTGCATTTTGGTACCACAAAGCCCTTGAGGCTCAGCAGACCATGGTGACTGGAGGGTCCACTTGGGTTATTTCTGGCCCAGCCTCAGAGTGCCTTCTTCCCAAAGCAGCTGTGATGACACAGCTGTGATCCCTGCATGGAAAAAGTCTCTTTTTAGGGTATTCATGGAGGGGCAATATTTTGCTTTTCAAAATGAAGTCATTTCTATTATTGAGCTTCCCAAAATCACTTTTCTTTATATTTGACATGGTGCAGGTGATCACTGAGCAGTGCTGTCCCAGCACTGCCACTTTAAAGTCTTCAGCTGCCACTCCAGAGACACATCCTAAACCCCCACAATACAGCAAGATAAATACAGAGCATTAAATACACCACAGGGAAGGCCACTCTTCCCATCTGTACCAAACTGGTTCTTGCCTCTTTCCTAAATTGATTTTTTTTGTCTTCACAGCCAACAGTAGGTCAAGTTGTCCTAATGCTCACAGCAAAAAGACAAATCTTTAGAAAGGAGTTTCTCTCCTGCAACTAGCACAGGTGTGCCACGTTTAGGTTGGAGAGCAAAGCTCTGCTTTGGAGAATCGCAGCAGTGAGGGCTGCACTGGCAGTAACCATCCCCATTCCCCAGCTCAGAGACTGAGGGAGAGGCAGGAGCTGAACACAGCTGTCACCCCAGCAAATACCCTCAGACCCAGCCAGCAGTGAGTGCTCTTACCTGGCAGGTTTGAGTTCCCTTCACAGCACGCCTCACACCTACGCACTGCAACATTTTACAGTGACAAGTCAGCCACCCTTTGTCTCTGAGCTCAACAGGGATGATAAGGAGTCTTAAGACTTCCAATGACAAAATATATTCCCTGGAGGGTCAAATGGTTGGGGCAGACCCTTGGTCCTACCCCATAAACTCTCCAGGGAGCTAAAAGATGGCTTGAGAGGAGAGATGGGATTCCCTTCCCTGGCAGCAGTAAACAAACTTCTCTTGCTCCTCACTATGTATTGGAGTATTTGGCCCCTGAAAAACCAGGCACAACTGCATCATCTTTCCATTTCAGCCCTCCCAGAACACAAGTGCTAAGTGGAACTTCACCATCAAAGATGAGGGGGACTTTTTTGAGATTACACAAGATGTCCAAGCTAACCAGATGTCATAGGAGGTTTGTTGCCTATACCAGGGTAGGCCATCACTGCGCCGCTTGCTTGGATGGAGGACTAGACCTCCCCTGGCCCTCAGAGGACACAATTAGCTCAGGGACTGGGTTGGAGGAGGAGTATACCCAGAGAAGAATCAGCACCAGGAGCAGCTGAGGAGATGGTTCATCGGCTTGCACTCGGGCTCTCCAGCAGACTTTGTTTCTTTCCTCCTCGGAGAGCAGCAGGCAGGAGATGTGCCCCGGGCTGGCTCACAGCTCCGCTCTCGCTGCAGGCCAGCACAGAGAGCACGGTTTGGCTCTGCCTGTTCTCTCACACCTCCTCACAGCACGGAGGGAGCGTGGTGTGGCTTTTCCCACCCCAGCAGACGGTTTCTAAACGATGCTGTGGCTGTGCCATTTCCACAGCCCGTGTGAAATCAGCCCCATCTCACTCACCCAGGTGCTGCAGCTCACAGCTGTGGCCCTCGGACACCAAGGGGAGTAAGCTGAGATTTGTGAGCCAGCCACCCAGCTGGCAGCTCTGTCTGGGGGATTGCTGCTGAGGGCATGAAGGAGAAGCCCACACACCACGAGCAGATTTGATCATCCTCGTAATTACCTCCTGGGCACAGACAAGCTGCTTCTATGTTAGACAGGCAGAGGTAACTTTTTAGGAAAATTTTACACATGCTGCTCCAGGCAATATCTTTTGGCCTGAAACAGCACAATCCGTAGGACTTCAAAGCCAGCAGCATGCTCAAAGAGGGTGTAAAAACTACCACAAAAGAGAGCAGAGAAATATGAGCATGCCTTCAAATGCAGGGCTGTGTGCAGTACAGTGTCAGTCAGCTAAAAATAAAAAAACCTAGCGCTACTTAGACACAGTAACAAGGACTGCAATGTAAGCACTGAGAAGGGTGCACTTCCCAACACAAGTTCCAGCCTCAGTCTCCCTAGGATTCGTCCATAAGCAGTGGAAGAACCAGAGCCCTGCAAGGAGGTATTCCCATCATGGATTTTTAGCACATAGTCAGGGCACAGAACCTCTCACTCCAAGTGCCCCAAACCCCCTGTGAATGGCAAGGGCTGTGCTCTGTTTCTACCTGAATAGCAAGACAATTCTTCAGCATGCTAAGGAAAGCAATCAGTGAAAAAACAATGGATCCTGTTTAAGGTGCAGGAATCAAAAAGCCTTAGTCCGTGAAAACCAAGCAAGGAATGCAAGGCAAAAGACGACGCCAGTTTTCAGCTTTTCTAAAGCTATTGGGAAAGAAAGGTACCCCAGGCTCCAGGGAAGAGACTTACCCAGCACCCTGAGAGTAGGATTTAGTCAAGTGTTTCCATGAGCAGCACTTCCTCACCTTTGATTAAAGTAATTAAAAATTTGGCAAAGAATTATGCCTCCTTGCCATTCATTTTAGTGTGGTATATCTATTTCTGCTAGGTGAGATATTTTATTTCTCTGAGTTTAGATAACTAAATATACACAAAACACATTTATAGACTAAAAAAAGAGCAAAGATTAAAAAACTAAAAAACCTACTGGAAAAGGATATTTTACTCACAACAAGAAAGAATTAATCATGGTCACAGTGACTTTACTTACTAAAAGCAAAACAAACAACACTGTGGCCCGTATTCCAAAGAAAACAGAATACCTGCACTTTTCCACTACAAAACTAAGTCTAGCTATTAGTACACAGTGCCCCCCAAAGAATAGAGACTTCACAGCACCTTCACTCCCTAGCAGAAAAGTTTAAAAAGAGCTCTTCTGCCTTGCTTCCAAAAGTGGGAATTTTACACATCTTTTTTGCACGTTTTACATCTTTTCTGCAGATGAACACATGGTAAGGGAACTCTGTTCTCAGGAATCCCTTTTTTTAAAGAAGATGCCCACTTCTCACACAGAATACAAACTGTGAACAGCAGATGTGTATCGTTTTCCAAACACCTCCATTCTCCACTGCCAGTCATGAAAAATTACACACAAGGCAAGCAGCAGCACTCAAAAGTTTACACACTATTTGCCTTATTTTGAGAAAAAACAGTGCATTTGCCCCAAACAATTGCACAGTACACACTCCTCCTTGTAAATTTGGCTTTAAATTCGAGTATTGTTCTCCAGGCAGAAAAGATGGTGCCATCATCTGCTTTTGCAACTGGCTTACAAATTACACAGCTGCTGGTACAGGCATTTTGAGGGTGAAACATATCCTTGGCCCTGATTCTCCCCTCACTTAGACCAGGCTACACCGAGTATCAGCCTAATCAAATCAATATTCTCTGACATCTCCTATTGTTAGAGCAATGTGAGAACGAGGCCCCTTTGTGCTCTGATGCTAATGAACTATTCAGCTTCAGCAGCTTGGCTCAGGCAGTGAGCAGAGGTTAGGGCAAGGTCGTTAACTTGGACTCAAATGAAAAACACAACTTCTATGGCCAAAGCCCACTTAAGTCCCACACATGCCCATGTTTGCAAACAATACTTGTGATCTTCATTTAGGGCTCCTGTGTAGCTCTCTGCCTGCTGTAACAGAATTCAACACTTTCAATTTCTTCTCTGGGGCCACATCCCTAAGGACAGGAAGCCATGGAGAGAGAAAGGCACCTCAAGCAACTGAAGGCTATGCTTACTCAATGAAATTAAGTAGAGGTAGCTGCTGGCAGGAATACTTGATTCTGCCAGGTATTTCTGCCAGGTTTGCTTCAAACTGAATTTATTACTGTCGACATTTTACCTCTGCCCAAGAGGAACAGCATGAATACAGTCACCACTTTACAGCCAGCTCGTGCTTTATTTTACTGTCAGAAATCTCCTTGCATCTCCTCCAGACTCAAGAAGTTCTAACCAGTCTAGGTCACACTGCACACCTAGAGAACTTAAATCCTTTCTGTACAGTTGCTTTTCCATGCCCTACAGGTAAAATGCAGAACAACAGGAAGTCAAGGGTACTGCTCCCTTTTTGAAGACTGAAAACAAGGGACTGGAGAGATACCATACAGATTCAGCTTAGATCCACAGTGTTCAGACATACAGCTCATCCTGTTTACGTCAGTATGATACATCTCAGCAGAGATAGCACTAGGAAGAACAAGACAGTGAAGAGGGGAAAAAGCTCTCACATGCAGAGGGCAGAGCTGTTTGACCAGCTCAGAACAACCTGCAGCTTTGCGCCACTCTCTGAGCATTCACATGCTGGGAAAGTGCTACCTGCCCCAGTCAACAACATATTTGGAACAGGATTTGCAGGGCCCTGCATCTCACCCTCTCAGCTTGTGTGATGCAATGGCAGAGCCACAACTGGAAGCCAGCTAGAGCAGCCTTTGTACCAAAGTCACACGGGGGATTTGTGGAAAGAGCTAACCATCAGAGGACATCCCTCCCTCAATCGGCAGTCCCCTCTGGACAGGACAAGACTTTGCCACTTGCTTGGAAAAGCCAAATTTCTATCTTTGCCAGAGACAACAAATATGTAGGGGAAGAGGAGCAGGCACAGCAGACATAACCTCGACAGCAGTCCCAGGTATTTTGCTAAGCCAAAACCTCTCTCTGCCCTTGGGTTGACCTAATGGAGTAAAGAGGAGCTGCAATATCTGCCTCAAAAGAAATTATTAGAAGCAGAGGAGGAAGCAAATGAAGAAACATTAGCAATATGGTTTCTGTAATACCACAGACCAAATTTAGGAACTGGATATGGGAGTGCACCAAATCCCTAACATTCATCTAGCAGCATTTACTGCCAAGGCATCTTGTCCCAAAGCTGAGTGGCTCCACTGAAACTACAGTTACCCCTGCTGCAATGTCACCAAGCCATATCAGTCAGGACTCAAGCTCCCATGAGGCAGTCCCTCTGCTTATATCACAGCAACAGGACATGGAAGGCACTTGCATGGGTGGGATGTGCAGGTGCCAAATCCTTTGTGCACAGACAGGACTCCATGCCAGCCATCCTAGCAAAGTATGAAGCCCAAGGGAGTTTCTCTAAAGATACAGCACTTAGTGTAATAGTGGACCTAGTGGAATGTCTTTCCTTGTCCCATCTCACACAGAAAGAGAGGGAGAGTGGGGTTTCACCAACTATCCAGTTCATCCTCTCCAAAACTAGACACATCCAGCTTTCCGTGAAGTGCTCCGGGTTATGTCCCCTCACGGGCAGTTCCTGCAACAGCTTTATTTAAATAAAAGAAGTATTAATTCAAAAAACACAAAAAAAACCCAAAAAACAAAAAACAAAACAAAAAAAAAAACCACAAAAAAAAACCAGGACAGAAGCCTCCATGCTGTATATTTTTACATTCCATTCCATGCTGCCTATCTGCTGATCTCCCCAGACCATCTCAACAGCACTGAAGTGGCATGACAGAATTTCTCAGGGGGCAGCTGGGGGTGTGAACTGCAGACAGCTCTGCAATTTCTCTATATAAGCTACATCCCTGGCATAGCACCTGATGAGGAAACAGAAGCACACAGAAATCAGAAGTCTGTTTCTCACAGTTCCAGTCTCCAGTTCTTCTGCACTTCTAAAATACTTTGCTTCCCCCTGTGCTTTAATCCCAGTGTTTTGCTGTGCAAGAGCTGTACTGGTAGTTTATGGCAAATTCAAAGTTTTTGTAGAATGTAGCTTTTGCACTTTATATCCAACCTACTTTGGCCTGCCCTTTGCTCAGACAGTGAAACTGAAAGTGTTAGAATTAAATTCTCTACGTAGGGATCACACTTACTGGAAGAAATACTTCATGACCTTCCAGCTCTCCCATGATCAGAGTTCATCAAACATCGGATCCTCTGAAAGGATCCAATCTCTGTTTGTCCCCTCCTTTACCAAAGTGACTCATGTTCCCCTTCTGTGCCAAGCTCTTAATCCCTGGAGTTTAGTGTAACCTTCAACACACTGATATTTGCAGACAGAGTGCAAACATCCTATCTTTTTCCTGTTCTTTGTAACAGATGAATGCCACAAAATCAAACTCTTGTCCCTCCAAGAATATTTCACAGCAATTGAGCACCAAGTGCCAGCTGTATGAAGCACACTCACATCAATTAATATACAATGCTGGGGAAATAATTCTATCCCATTCGCATTAAGTCCCTTGAACTCATATTTGAAATGCTTTAAAAGTGGTTTTAATGACCTTGCTCTGACTCTGTTTCTAGAAGAATGGAAATGCAAAGCTAGTGCTCCCAACTGGCTGTCTGGAATTCTTCTTTTGTGAGACAAGGTATCTCCTCAGGTGCCACTTCCTCAGACAAGCCATTTGTCCTCAGGAAGGCTGCAGTACTCTGCTCCTGTACTCTTTTTGCATTGGTAACAATGGATACAAGAAATGCTTCCAGATGCCTTGAATCATGTCTGTAAGAAATCACTGCTTACCTGCTTTAGCAATGGGAGTGGGAACCTAACCATGCAAGCAGCTCAGTTTTCTATGGGTGTTGGCATTGTGCTCCTGATTTATGAGTTACCACAAAAAATTAACATGGCTACGTCCGTGACACGTTCAGAGTATCCCTCACAAAACAGATCTCCGATACGGCTTGGTAAGAGTCTCAGGGTACAAAGCTCAAAAAAAGCAGCAGTCCTTGAAAGGCTGCATTTTTTTTCCCCATTAAACATTGAAAAACACCATTAAGAGCATTTGGTTGAGGATTCATTACATTTTCCTATAAAGAAAATAACTTCTTCCATGAAACTCTCCAGATTATCACATGCTGCCCTTTATTAAGGAAGCCCTACTACCACGCTCATCTCACTCCTAGTACTCAGTCTCACAAGTCATCAGGAACAATTCCCTATGCTGCAAGTTTAGATACTGATGATATAAACCAGTCACCAGTGGCTCATGCTTAACATCTTCATTATTTGCAGCCACAGAGACAACATCCATAAATAAAAAATAACCAGTGAACTTTTTTTGAAAGCACAAATATGGAAAGAATTATTCTTGCCTTGACAAAAGTGTTTTCACCACTGCTAAATGCTTCTGGGTAAAGGGAAGGGATGTCCTTGCCAGCATCCACCACATACGACTTTATAACCATCCGGATAAACATACACATGCCTTGAGTCAGAGCCACTTCTGAGTGTCAGACTGCATACTGAATTCCTAGCTAACAGCTACTGTTCGGATTCGTTAGAAGAAATATCCCAAATCTGACTTTTTCTAGAATTTAGCACACTATGTCACCACATAAAGAAGAAAAAAGTCATATTTCATAGGTTTTCTAAGAAGTGTCCTTAGCTTTTAAAGAGGCTTTAAATTGATAATGGGTCAGAAACACACTCCTGCATTTTGTTGCCAACTTCTAGTGTTCAAAACAAGTCTTAAATATTCCATATTTGATTTAAAAAATGACACTCAGCTTATTTAATTTGGTTCTGAGCAGTTAAATATTATTAAATGCTTCCTCAAAATCACTAAGAGTTTTCATGCACAGATGCATGCAAATCAGAGAAACAGCTCACTTATGTCCCTGCCTGGCCTGACTGGCAACACTTCCCACTTCTGATTAGACCACGGATAAATTCACCACCCTTCAGGGAAACACCAGCCCCATTTCTGACTGACCCTGAGCTACACCGCAAAACTGCATGGATAGCTGCACATGCTGCAATATATGGCTCAGTATTTCCAGCTATTGTCATCCTGCCTCCAGTGCATGGCAGGAGCTCCTAAAACCACAGCAAGAGGATTTGCTGGCTCCCGCAGCCCACAGAAACAGGGATTATTCCTCAGTTTGCACTGCACTCAGCAGAGGAATCCCACCAGCACTCAGTATCCTGAAGCCACCAGGAGCTGTTGGGAAATCCAAGCCCTGCAGGGAAGTGCCCCTCTCCCTCCCCACCTGTGCCAGAGGCACATTGAACATGAAACAGAGCTTGCACAACGCTATGGAAAGGCAAAATTCTATTCAAGCCGTTCACAGGGGTGGTCAGAGTCCCAAATGCCTGTCTTGTGGGAAATTCCAATATATCAGAGCTCTCCTTGTGTTCATTATTTAATTGGAAGGGAAAATAAAAATCAAGTTTCATGTATACCTCCTCTTGACAATGTCAAGTGACATCTTCTCTTGAATGCTCCAATAATGTGCAACTGCTCCCAGAACCTTCAATAACATTTAACAACAACAAAAAAAAAAAAACCAAAAAAAAACCCAAAAACCAAAACACTCCAGTGATATTCAGAAAATCTATAAATAACAACTCCAAGAAAACAAATTTCAGCTCCTGAAATGATATTATTCATTGTTTTCTATTATGGTCTCTTGGCAGTCATTAAGAATGTGTGAAGAAGCACAGAGAAATATCCAGAAAAATATGTAGCTTAAGCTTTTTGACACAGTGATCAATTTCCCTATTGCTTTTTCATCTTATCTTCCAGATTAGTTGTGACTGATTAGAAAATTCCTACAGTACAAGTTCTGTCTTATGAACTTCAACTTCATATGCCCAAAGAGATTAGCAAAAGGCATTTTGATTCATTTTCTCCAAGGGGAAGGGCATTTTCTATAAATGCTGTCCAAATTTAATCAGGAATAAAAATATATTGGTGGTTACATGCTGCAAAAGTATGGGAACAGGACCACTTATTGTCTCAGGCCCAGGCCACCCAGGATTTGAGAGGATTTGGCAGTTTTCAGAAACTATCACATGAGAGGTTAGTTTGACAACAAAACAAAAACAACCCAGATGGCTGTGCTTCCCTCAGCTGCAACGCAATGCCATCAGAGAGACCTTGACTCACATAGAAGCATTTCCATTTTGAAAAGGTCAGATGTTTTAATTCTTTTACCAAAAATCGTGCTTTCCTTCCATTTCCTGTAAGCAAAGTTATGTTAATGCCACAGAAATTGCCAAAACCCACCCCCAAAACAAACCCAGCCTTACAAGATCTCTCTCCTGACTTTGTCTGGTTCTCTGAGATACAGACATCAGTTGAAGGAGTGCACAAACACAAAAAGTAAATAGTTTGCTCCACTAGTCCAAGTATTGGATAGTTCAGTCATCAAACCATCTTAAAATTTCCCTGTATCATTTGCTTTGCTATCCTGTTATGTTGAAGTTCCTGTCATTATAGGGCTGCTCATTTCAGCTATAGTCTATGTGCTCCCATGGATCACACCTGTTTAAAGTTGGGTATCTTCTCCCACCACACTCAGATCACAAGCTCAGATCCAAACAGGATCTTCAGTGTTCCCACTAACAAGAACAACTGCTAACCTTTTTTAGCTTATCAGGCAATTAAGGGTATTAAATCCATATATAATACAATCAGAAGTGCATTGGTAGAAAAAGACACTTACAAAACCTTAATGCCTACTAAGTCTGCAGAAGAAATCTCCTAGACTGTTGATACTAAATGTCCTCCTGTCCATCACACTGCTGTCATGATATGAGCAGCACAGGAATTCATCCAGGATTTGTGGAAAGTTACACAGCAGGTGCAGATGGCCCAGTCTTTAAGACTTTGGAGAGCTATAGCAGCTGTCAAAGCTTCTGCCCTCCTGTCTCTGCCCCAAAGAATCTGCTGGCCCGCAGCTCTCGACTCAATATTGGCAAAACTCCAGGGAAGAAGAACAGGCTAAGCATGACCAGCCCCTCAGAAGAGATGTGGAGAAAAGGCCTTAGAGCTGTTAAAAGAGAAACCACAATAAAGAAGGAAGAGAAAGGAAGCAGATCCACTCCCTGAAGGAACCTGTCAAGTGGCAGGAGGAAAATGAACCCAGGCTTGCAAAGCAGCAGTTGCTTTTTTTCTATAGTTGTGCATCTATCACAAGCTGTGCCCATGAGCACAGTGTACATGGGGGTTGAAAGTGCCTTTGCAAAATATCCGTGGTTTTTGCTTTCACCATTCATCATACAGTTGCAGCAAGACAAAACAGCAGCCCAGAGAACAACAGCAGAGATCTGGAAATAGCATGAAGAAGAGAGATGAGTCTATAAGTGATGGGAGGAAACTCCATGTCAGAGCCATAGCTCCCCCAAAGGGAACTGGAGACACACCCTGAGCTCCAGAAACTTGCTGAAAGGCTGCACATGACCCAAGAAATCTGGACATCACCCAGAAACGAGTAGGCCAGTGGGCTACCGAAGATCAAGGTGGCAGCTAGATGTGTAAGACTGTAGGTTCATTACTGAAAACTAATTATCTATGTACGATGGTGCCGACAGTATCTGTAATCGATACAAGACAGTGTTTACAGACATAGCCTCAGACACAACAGGAATAAATCAGTCAAGTCAGGCATTTTTCAAACCTTTCCTTTCTTTATAGCCGAGCTTTACTTGATAAAGTGCAGAAAAAACGCAGCGCTTTATTCCTGCTGTCATCAGTACTCAGTATCTCCTGCACAGAGACCTCTGCAGCCCAAACCCGGCTGAGGATATTCCGCGTACAGCACTGTCACCAAGGACACACAGAAGGCACCTCCCCATCACTGCAGTCCTTAACGAGGTGTCAAGCACTCCAGACCTCACACCTCACCAAACCCAACTCGCTCAAAAAGCAAGCCCACCCAGTAACTATTACCTAGAGAACAGAGGCAGATTCCCCCAGGCCAGCAGGCTTTGCTCAGATGAGTAAAGAGATAAGACCGGAGCGTGAGGGTCATTCCTCCATAAAAGCTTTTGTGCTGCCCAGACACACAAAAGTTGATCTTCAACAAGGGGTGCTAAAAGGAAGGGGTGAAGGCACAATTGTATAATAAATTTCAGTGGGAATGAGCACAAAAGGGCAATTCTCAGATGAATTATCACTTCATTCATTAAAGCTTACATTTTCATTTCCATTTAATGTTGTTGGGTTTCCTCTGTTTTACAGCAGAAGTAAACCACTAACCCTGACCTGAAGTTTGCTCCAGTCCCTGCCCGAATTAGTCAGGAAAAATCTGGGAAGGAGAACTGGGACCTGCAGGAAGGGAGCTGTCTCAGTTTTAGTTTGTTAATTTGAAATTAACAGGACAGGAGCTAAGACTTGGATCAGTCCCTCCCACATCCTTATACCTTAGCAACACTGCTTGTCTCCTCCAAACAGCACTTTTTGCCAAAATGAACACATTCCAAAATTTTGGTGCAAAATTGTTTTCTTCTGATAGATCCCAGCACATAACCAGAGGGAGGCACCAGGGTCAGAACTACTAAGCATTTAGACTGGTTAGTGTAACCCAAGATGTTTTTTTAAAGAAAACAACGATGGTTTTCTTGCTCCTCAGACACCTATACTGTGCATTAGACACATGTTGTGAGCTGTTTATGCTGGTCACATCCTCTGTGTAAAATTTTTATGACTTTTTTAGCTTTTTATTATGGATTTGGCTATTGTAGTGCTCAAGTGTGTCTGGCCCACCTTAGGCAGCGTAAATCAAGCGGGACAGTAGTGAGCGATGAAAGATTTTAAAACTCTGAGGAACTGAACGCTCCCTGTTGTTTTCAGGCACATCCCCAATTCTGAATATGTGGAATACTCCAAAGAAAATGGAAAGCTAAATTTTTATCTTCCCCCACCCCTGTGCATGGAGTCCTCTGAGAATATTTTCAGATATAACTCCCTCCTTATAAAACACACAAACATAAGCACTGCTGAGAACACTAGTTCAAATTCTCCACGTATGGTATCCTCCTTCTCCTATTAAATCAACAGCAAATCCAGGTCCTCAAGGTGATGTATTTTAAAACTCACCCTGATGAGCAGCTGTGATTGATAGGACTTTTCAGGTAGCCTTCAATCAAGACAGCAACACTGAAACCTCATTTAGCTCTTGTGAAAAGGGGCATCCTGCCCCAGCAAAGATCAGCTCCCATAACATCTCCAGTTTTTATTGTGTCCCATCTGCCATTCTCATCCTCACTGCACTGGCTCCTCCTCAGTCACATCCAGACCTGTTTGTCTTCGGTGCAGACCCCAGGAAGAGTCCCCAGAGTGCACGGAGGGGTCTGGAGTTACACAGAGTTAGGATTTCACATGAGCTGAACCCAGAGACAAGGGCAAGCCTTTCCTTGACTCAAGAGCTACAGATTTTGGTGGGCAGCAGTTTCTGCACAACTGCACTTCTCCTAAGCAGATGCACAGGTGTTTTGTGCAGCTTGCACTGGGAAGTGACTGGCCAGAAAACACATTTGCACCACCATACTGATACTTATTAGATAGGAAACTGGAAAACTTGTTCTTGAAACAGATTGTCGATAATGTACCAGTTCATTGAGCTAATTTTAAATCGGTTCTTTTTTTAACTAGAAGTCGTACAAAACTAAACTCAAGAAGCAAGCTGACAGCTAGGTTTGGAGATATCCTGCACATTTTGAACCCTTTCCTACATTCTTCTGTGCCCTTCAAATACAGAAAGGTCTCTGCACAATGCCCTAGGCTCAGATGCAGCAAGAGAAAGCCAGACTTACCTAGTGCAGTGGTAGAAATCAGCTGGGAAAGCTTGGATATTAGGCAAGAGCTGTACTCCTCAACCCCTAAAATTTGAAGATTTTGGCAAAATTATGTCATTGTTTTCTTACTCCTTTCCTTCCCAGTTTGCAGGCACAGGGAATTTTGCACATCCAGTTTCTACAAACAATCTTCTGCTTGCTGTTGTAATCCTTCGTGCATGTCTAAGTTCTTTCGTTGAATCTTGCTAATCAAACTCTTCCAGATGCTTGGGAGTTTTTGTATTCTGGCAAGAAGGATTACTACAAAAGGGGTAATCAAATATTGGGGGCTTTTCCCCCTTCTTTCTCATGCCAAACTGGTTGCTGGGATCTTAATCTCTTTGGCTCCATTTTGATTTCACAATTATGGGTAACTTTTCACCATGGAAATAATTGCTTAAAGGTTTGTGTCCTTTGCCCCTCACAAAATAATGAGCCTTCTTTATTTCCTAATTAGAAGAGTAATGGAACCTTTATGAGTCTTTGAACTATGTCTAAAAATTCCCAGAAGGAGCTAGGATGGAAAAACATCCACTGTGGCATTCTGTAGCGAGATTATGTCATCTTCTGTGGTGGAAAGGGGAAAGACAGAAAGAAATAAGTGAGAAGCAGGGCAGCCAGTTCAGACTCTCTGGCAAATAAAAGACTCCCTCCACTCTACCCCAGGACTTCTTTTCCTTCAACAGCTGCTCCTGCACCTTCTCCATAGGTGGGTTGTCCAGTGGTGAAGGGAACTGCTGAGGGAGAGGCAGAAAGGATCAGGGCATCCCTAAGCCCTGAACTGTTCAGTTTGTCAGGATTCACAGTCAAGAGTTGAAGAGGTTGAAACTGACACAGAAAAAATAGGTTACATAATGCCGGAAAAACAGGCTACAAAGTCTCTCTCACTCTTCATCTTTCTGCAGTTAAAAAAGGGTGAGACCATCCTTTGAGAGTAATTCCTGATTAGGCAAAATCAGGGAGTCAGAGCTGACATTTGACATGCTAGTTCAGAAGGAAAAAAAAAATCCTTTCAGGCTCTGAGTATGAATGGTTCCCCTGGCATAAACTTTGAAAGATCCTACTTAAAAGCACGCGTATTCACAATTAAAAAAAAACAAACTCTAACACAACCATAAACTAGCTAGCAAATTCTACTTCAAGTTGGAAACTTAATGCAAAAATAGCCTTGGGGGCAGATACAGAATATACAACTTAGGTGGAAAGGCAGAAGGAAAACAAGCCAGTCATGGCTTTGCAGTTTCACATACCAGAGGCAGCTTCTCCTCTAGCTCATCTTGCATAATGTTTTCCATTACAGGACACCCCCTTTGCAGTAGCTTATAACTTTGCTCAGTATTAAGTGTTTGAATAGAAGTTTCCATGTTCTGCATTTGTGTCATGTTACCTGATGACAGTTTGGTGGGGACTGTTAAGGGTTGTTTTTTTTCTGTGTGTTTACAGAAGTTAAACTAAAATTTTGGACCATGTGAAAAGTCTTCTTATAGCTGTCTCACAGAGAACTTCTAGGCTTTGGAGCAGAGAAGCTTCAGATTTGATAAAGAGACCACCTCTGCATCAGCCCAGCACTGCCTGCTGGCTTCCAGAAGGGATTTGCATGCCCCACACTGGAGTCCTGCAGTATCAGCCCCTATATCCATGAGCAAGCTCAAGCAGCCATCACTTTTCCAGGGACTTCTCTGCTCTCCCTACTCCTCCCAAGACTAAAATATCTGCTCCAAATGAAAATTAGGGAGCATGGAACAGAACACAGAAAAAAACCCAAAACAATCAAAACCCACAAGCTTTATGTCTTGGGCCATTAATGAGGCATCTTTAACTATGAGCTTGTCAAACCCACTGAGCCTGAACTTGGAGTAAGATCTGCAAATAACAGTGAAGTGGAACCTTTGGCTATATTTTCCAAACAGAGGCATGTGCTCTTGATTTTTTTGACCAGCTTTCACAACTGTTTCAGCTGCAAATACATGGCTGCAAATCTATAGACTGCATAATTCAACAAGCATTAACAGTGGCTGGGGAGAGATAGCTGTGGCTCAAGCTTCTTGAAACAATTTACAGCCCACATGCCTCAGAAGCATGTTAAATAGCTCATGGGCAAGGCTGGCTACTCATTGACAAAAACCTGAAATACTTCAGAACTGTCAGTGTCACAAGTGGTGTTAACTCACATAAGGGCAATCCAATTCACTAAAGGCCCTGAAATGCAGGTTTGAGCTTTCTTGGGTGACCAAGCAAATCCGTCTTTTTTTAACTCTTCCAACCAGCCTGCTTTTGATAGACTCAACCTTCTTGCCAGACTCAATTCTGCTATAAAACAGGAGCACAGAGAGGAAGAAAATGCAGCTGTCATTACCAGAGAGCCATACTTACTGTGTTTCAATACCTCCAAATTACACCCGTTTAAAGAGGGGAAAATGTTTCAGCTTGCAGCAGACCTGCACACATCCTTTGGGCTCAATTAGCCAGACATTACAATTATCTGCCTAAGGAAGTCAAGCCATAGCCTCTGTGTCCAGCCATACTGAGCAAACATCATCTCAAGACATCCCTCATTCTGTGAAATGGTTCTAGGTCAGTTCAAGCTGAAAAGTCACCCAGATGCACTGGGGAGGTTTATAGTCCAGTTGGCACTTCTTCATACCAGCCCAGTTTGAGGCGCCATTTGCCTCCCACACCACAAAAATGTCACTGCTTTCATCAAGAGCAAGTGCTGGTCATAAGCTGCATGTCTAGCTGGAAAAATAGTAATAGAAATAGCCTGGTTTAGGGCTATTTCAGACACAGAAATCTTTCCTTTTGGTTCTGCTGGCTGTTTAATGTATAAACCATGCAACCCTAATTCTACGTTATGTTCCTTTTTACAATGTATTTTTGATTTGGAGAATAAGCAATGAGCCTGTTCCTTGTTTAGCAGCAGTACAAAGTCACTTTGAGCTAACACCAGATTCTGAAATCTAGCCTCAGGTATGAAGTTAGCTACTGGATGGACACAAAGCATGTGGCAGACTGGGACAGATCTGGCTGCAGAGCCAGGTCTGCACCACTTTAAAAAAAACACAAACGTTCCTTTTTCTGCCACCACATACACCTGTGCACTCCCCCAAGCTCAGCATGCCTGTAAATCAGAGGGCAGTCTCCAATCTACGTGGTCTGCACAAGAACTGTGCCTCCATTCATTCCTCCTCCCAAAGCCTGGAGGTCCGTGCTGCACTGACATGCTAAACTAATTTTCTGGAATCTGCTCCTGCAGCCCAGCCTGCAAAGCGAGCCTGGGCTGCAGTCAGAGGGTGCTGAGCTGAGGCATTGAGTCTGACTAAATATTGGGTGTTCTGCTCACAAATAGTGTCCAAGCAAAGGAGCTATCTAAATTAGAGGAAGGTTTTTTTTTTTTTGGACATAATGACCTGTACAAGAGCAGCTCTATTTTTCGTGTATGTTTTCCCTACCTATAAAATCAAGTCTATGGCAAAAATAAAAAAACCCAAGCCTATCAGGAAAAAAACAAACAGCATTTTTAACACCTGGACTTACTTGCAGATATACTGTTCCCCATCTCCTTTAATCTGGGCAAATTCTTCATAGACTTTAGCACTAGTAATTGTTAAAAATACATTTTAATCCCACACACAAGATACCAAACAATCATTCTTGCTAGTTTGGGGCTCTTGGGGGGTTTAAATGACCTCTGACATTTGGAAGAGCAAAGGGAGAGGATATCTGCTAGTTTGCCTTGGGCAATACTCTCTGAGCACTCATTCCTTTGTGGCTCCTCTCCATGGAAATCCTGACCCACAGACAACCACTGCACAGAACTAGCATCATTTCCAAACTACAGAGGTAGGCTGAGCACTTTTTTTGTCAGTTATTTATTTACAAGTAGTGATTGAAAGCACTAGAACAGGTAAATTCTGTAGCAGAGGATCTTCAGGCACAAGAGGATCCAAAGTTTCTGCCACAGGAAGAGACATCTTCATTGGGGTGCAAGTTCCAAGCATGCCTAGTCTTTTACACCTCAGTCAACCAGCTTACCCACACTTAAAATTCAGGCTGCAGCCCCCTGAGCCTTTGTCTGATACTGTGTTATCTGCTGATTGGTGGTAAAATATAAGAGTACCATGTACCTTCACTGCCTGTTTCTGGAATATATCAACAATGACAGATTTGCCCTTAATTTCATAGCACAACCCGCACCAAAAAAAAAATGTGGCAACATGCTTTCCACACAGAGACTTTACTCAGCATCTATGTGGCTTTGGGGAAACATCAGTATCCCAGGCCCAACATTCCCATTGCCCTAATCACCTGGAAGTACACTGGAGGGAAGAACCAGCACTAAAGATGGTACAGAAAACTTCCTTCCCAGGGTTCTGTCATCTCAAGGTTCAAATTGAAAGGCAGAGGAAGAAGCCCAGGCTGAGGTTATTGAGTTTGAGTGCCCCATAGAAAGTGGCCCATCCCTTGTGCTGCTGACACTTTTACATGCCATGCTTTTCCTGAATGCAAGGTTTTCCAAATTGCTTAGCATTAGTTAGACATTGTTTTGCTGTAGTCAAAGTTCTTCCCCATGGCAAAATAACCAATATGAAATATTTGTGATTGTTTTTCCTCATGAACATTGGGTAGGCCTTTCTTTGTAGGACTTGATGCATGCATAGCTCATTCAGCAAAATTGTTGTACATGTGGTTTTACGTGAGCAAGGACAGTGATCCTGGAGAGCTGATATTCTTACTTGAAATTTTAATTTCTTTTTGCTGTGCAGAAGCGGTCTTCAGCCTGCTTCAGAACTCTGGAACTTTTGGTAAGCCTTAACCTGGGTACTGTCTCTGTATTTCTATTTTTTCATTTCATACATCCCCACACTTTCCTTTAGTAAAGACAAAAGTAAAAATTCCAAAACATTTAATAAATTTTTAGAGAATCTATTCCTCACAGATTCATTTAAGAGGAATTAATTTTGAAGGAACTGGAGAACATCAAAGCCCTTAAGATTTAGAAATTTTTAACTCATCTTTTGAAATATGAAACATGTACCAGACAGTTTTGCCAAATGTTTACATTTTGGTGCATAGCTGAACTGCTGATCAGAAGTTCAAATGCTCTTTGTTCCCAGTTTCCCACTGTTATTCACACTGCATGCCCTGCCCAAACCCAGGGTGTTCCCTTTGGCCACAGAGAGCAGAGACCCAAGTGCTCAGTACTTACTACTCCAGAATATACAATCAGTGATGCCCCACTGCATTTTTATCTTTATTATGGGCTAGGCTTTGTGCAGAGCAGTATAAACCTCTCATATTCAAGGAAAGCACATTTCCCAAGATAATGAAGTGCCTCAATACTGGAAAAGTGGCTGAAATGTGTCTTCAAATCCTCATCCACCCTATGGCCTTTCACTCACTTCTAATGGAAACAGCTGCCACCAGATTTTCCTGCCCTGAGAAATCTCAGACACTTCATTCACCCCACCTCTCTCCCAAGGTATCAGAACTGTCCCAGATTTTAGTTTAAGATAGACACCACCTGTTGAGAATTAATCCTACTTTGTGATAACTCCCTGTGAGAAGACTACTGCTTGCAAAGGAATGCTGGAGCAGGAAAGTCCATCTAGATATTTATTTGGGCTTCAAAAGTTAAGCAAGATGAACAACAGAGCAAGCAATGGACCCTGCAGCTGCTGAGGGAAGTGAAACGTCAGCTGACAATTGTTCCCCTTTTGTTACAGCATTCTGGAAGATGTCATGAAAGAGGATGAGACTGATGATTTTGAGAACAGGCACAACTTCCAGTGTTCCCTAACAGTGATGCAAAATGGGATTCAGCAGGCATAAGCCAAGAGGGGAAGAGGCAGCAGGGTAGGAACACAAATCAGCAGCTTCTGCAAGAAGGATAAAGCAAAGGGTGAAATATTTGTTAGGACTAACAGAAAGTTAGTGTCCTTATGCAAATGATCACTTAAAGTCAGAAAAGCAAAGAGGGAAGAGAAATTATTACAATAAGTTAGTTTTGCAGGGAGAAGATTAGCTTAAGTAGGACAGAAAGGGTCAAGTCAGCAAGTACCAGCAGGAAGAAAGATTAATGTGTGGCTCATTCTCATTTCCAGACACAGCATGGAAATAGTCTATAAAAATAAGTCAACAAATTATGTGCGCGTAAATCAGCAAAGCCACAGTGACTCAAGAACAACTCCTTCACTTATCCCAACAGCCCATCAGGACTACAGACAGGATCACCTCCCTTCCAGGGCTTCTGAGAAGATTTGCATTTGCTTTGAGAGCAGACACTTCCACTTAGTCAGGAAAGGGCTTTCTAGGAGTGAGGCAGTAGAGCATCAGAGGGAAGGAAGCTGCAGACAACAGACATCTACAAAATGCTTTCTCAAGGCTAGGCTGGAGCTTTTCCCACTGCCTACTTGCAGCAGGGATAGCTGGAAGGGATTTGATCTTACTCTAATTACATGTGAGAAAAACCTACAACCTCAAAGGATGATTTTTCCATGGAAATGAGACACAGAGACCAAAGTTGCTGCATATAGATGTACAATCTTTCCTTCCTACATCATTTATCCTTTTAGTTGCACGTTATCAAGTAGAGACTGGATGTACTGATATATTATGGGGGTTTATTGCTTCAGCAGCCATCCAAAATCTAAAAAAAAAATTAAAACTGTAGGCATCCTAAGGTTATCTTAGGCCATTTGACCAAAAAAAGACAGGGAAAAACTTAGAAACAGTCTTTGCAAAAGAGGTCTTGCTCTTACAGGAGAAAGTAAATGTTATTTTTCTCTCATTCATCTTGATAGAAGCAGTCTAAAAATCCAAAATCTTTATCTTCAGTGAGCTTTGGAACAAACTCTGGCATCACAACAGTGTTTATATTCCTCCCCTCAAGCCCAAATGCATGGCAACACACTGAATTCACCAAGTCAGAGATCTGATCACACTTTTGCTACTCTTCTGCTCAGCTAAAAGTCAAAGAAGAGAACTAAAACAACACTTAAAGAAAATACAGGAGGAGTAGGAATAACCAGAAGGAAGGAAAAACATTTGTATCTCATCTGGAAGGTAAAATAGACAAAGCAAGATTCTGTAAGACACCAAGCAGCATTTACATCAGGATAGCAGAGAAATGGCATTTCAAAACTTGCTGAACTGAGAGGAGTGTTGAACTGGCACCAGACTGGTTATTTTGAGATGTGACTGAGCCTTTGGACTTCAGAGGAGCTCTATGAAGTAGTAGGATCTATCACTTACACAAGGCTCACCTTGTGATACCAGGCTCTAAAGCAAACCTTCAGAATTCAAACAATTCCCTAACTACAGTCATTAAGAGTTACCAGGAACACCAAGGAACTCTGCAAGTACTGAGAACTTTCTCTCCCTTAGGACTGGCATATTTTTAGCACTTGCTGTTGTACTATCTTTAATTGGCTCCCCACAAATTTTGCTCAGGTTTTTATGCTACATTTGGAAATAGGTAGAGCCACCAGCCAGTGCTGAAGGAAGGAAAAAAAAAAAAAATTAAACACACAAGTGTGGGAACAGCAATATCTAGCAATAACAATTTTGAAAAGTATCTTGTTTCACAATGAGAAATTTCCAGAGCAAGCATTCCTGAAGAGTTTTATAACCTCTCTCTGGAAAGGTTTTCTAAACTTTCTAGAAGGTAAAGATCCCACATTCATTTTACTAATTAAAGAGCTTCAGATCCTGAAAGAGCTTAATTACTCCTGAAGTCTTTTATGGAACTGGAAACAAGCTGCCACTTTGCTAACTTGTGTAGCACAACAATGAGCTTATTCATTTCATTTTTTTTTTTTTACAGATGGTAACAGACTTATCACTGCTGTACCCAGCAGAGGTTACAACAGAATTGGTAAGGCAAGAGACATCTGTGCAATTAAGACTGAATAAAGCTGTAGACCTATCCATGCTACCCACGACAGAACCAGCAGAAAAAAAACCCAAGGAAACTTCTACTCTCATAACAAAAACACACTAGCCTAATGGGCAAGATCACAAGCTGTCTAATAAATGGCTTAAATTATTTATTGGCATTGCAATAAAGCAAATCCACTTAGAGGCATATGAGTAAAAAGGAAACCCACAGCTTTCCAGACATATTTTCCAGACAGTATGTCAAGTTCCCATAATTTTGTTCTACACACTTTTGCAGCTCCTCCTCTACATTCATATTCAAGGATGTAGCCCCCTGAAATACTGTGGTGACTAGAAGTGCCAGTTTCACAAACTTTATGGGACAAAAAGCAGCAAAAGCCTTTAGGGAGACTCAAGACGTACAAATCTACATTGTTTATCAGATCTGCTTGTCACTGCAGAGAATGAAAAACCAAAATCATAAAACTCCTTGAAATTAAGTAACCCAGCTTGCCCAAAGACAAGCACCAGAACTGAAACTGTGCTGAGAAACTTTTATTTAGTATGCAATGTCATTTAACATTTTTTATAGTTAAGTGTATTTTTTTGTTACCATTTAGAAAGAAAAGCAAGCTTCACTCTTTTGCAGTTTCCTGATTGTACATTTTTTTCCCAGACTTTGTAAAAGCTCCCTGACATAGCACATAGAATCCTGGAGACCTAAGTGAAAGAACACAAAGCTGAATTTCTGCACTTAATTGATTCTCCTTAAAAATAATGGCCACAGGGGTGGGAGGCCAGTAGGCTCAGGGGACTAGCAAGGGATATGAAATATTTCCACTCTAAGTCAATGGTTCAAAACCAGTCCAAGTCAGCACATGCTTGGAAAACCATTTGATGACCTATGTGAAATGAGCAGGTGGTCTCAGTAAAACTCCTGCTAGGCACATGTCTGCAGTACAGTTGATTTTCTTGTTTGAGGCCTCTGAAAATACTCCAAAAGGAAATAACCACTGACATGTAAGTGTAAGGTACATAAAGGGTTTTCAGGGTGGCAAGGAACAAAGCCAGCTGTTCAAGTCTGAACAGTGTAGGAGCCTGAACTGATGGAATTTTTGCAGCAGAGAAGTTACCTGTTGAACTGGAAGGACACAAGCATCTAAACATACCTTGCATAGACATTACCTCTCACTGTAGGGAGATTCAAGGCACAGATAAATTGGATCAGTCACCACTGAAACAGATGCAACTCAGAGCAAAAGAAAGGAACTGTTCACCAAGACAGCAGCAAACAACGGGGTCCAACAAACATGGGGAGGAGGAAAACACAGGAACAGATTTAGCTGTTTAGAACATAAATCAGTGAATTGCAGTTCTTTCTCTTCAACAAGTCATTACACCACTATGCCAGACAAAAACACTATAAGCTCAGTGTTAAGACTCAACCCACAGACTTTCTCCTACAGCACCAAGTCTGATTTGGTCTGTCCCTCAACAACACATGACATTCTGCCTTGGACACCAGAGCAGCACCCACTGACCAAGAGGGTTTCCAGTAGCTGGCATGTCTCACATCCATACAGTTTCAGATAGGGAATTTCTGATAAGCTTCTGAGCTTTACAACCAATATGATGATTTTCAGAGAGTTTTGTAATTCTAGCATACTGGGTTTTGGTGCTTGCAACACTGCTAACACAAGATTTGGCTTTTATTATCAATGAGACTTTTATTGCCCTATAACTAAACAATAAAAACAACCTCCTCACCTTCTGGGCAGAAACCCTGTTGCCTTCAAAAAGGGTTTCTCCCTTGGATATCAGGACAGGAAACATGTGGAAGGGGAGAGAATCTGCCACTACATCTGTGATCCCCATTTTGTATTTCAATACATCAAAATTCCAAAGCTTGGGATAAATGACAGCTGCTGTCATTTAGTCATCCAGCTTTAAAAACAAAGTTTGTTCCTGCGTGAGCCAATAGTGTGCACATTACACTGACGAGGTCCTCCCACCCCTTGCTCTTGGAGAAATACTTATCCCTGCAACTTTTTCACTTCCTTGGTCATAGAAATTATCTCCACAACAGGCTCTGCAGAACCAGTACAGGCTCTGTCCCTTTAAGCCTTTGACCAAAAAATTCCTTCTATTCCCTCACATCAGTTCTCTTCCTGTTCTTTTTGCTCAGTGGAATTTTACTTTGAACAGCTCATTTCTAACAACTATGGCTTTGAAGAGGCAAACACCTCTTCCTCCTCAGACTTTCTGCATTACCAGAAAGCTCTCCAGGATCACGTTGTTTCTCTTCCTCTGAATTTCCATTTGTTCTTTACTTAGAACGTGCTTTCTAGCCTCAGGCTCTTCTGCAAGTTCCAACATTTTCAAGACTGGCAAAAACCTTATAAAACATATACCAGAAGGCATACTTATCGTGCATGTGAGTTATGAGAGTCAAAGCTTTCAGCTTGCTTCTGGTTTTCAGGGCAACCACACATGGTGTACTAATAATGTAGATTAAAGACTTGACAGTTACAGCATTTTTTTCTAAATTACCTTTCTGTTCTCATTTTGGATCATATTGCAAAGAGAATTTTGGCCCAAAATAATAGCAGAGATAATATTAATACTTACTTACCATGTTTCAGGTGTGCAATGGTCCATCAAATATAAATCTTTATAGCACTTTTTTCCTCCAATCACTTCATAGTAATATCCAAAAATCAGAGGAAATAAATTGATTTTAAGGATTCACATCAGCAGCAGAAGTAGGATTAAGATTTCAAGCTGCTTAATTTTCTTTTTAGGATAAAAAAATTCCAGTCAGAAAAAATTACATAAAATGCAAAGTATTTTTCCAGACATTTTTCCTCCCCATAAAAAATATTTTCCTTTGAGAACTGCTAAATTTTTGGACCAAACCAATCTCAAAAATAAATTAGACTTTTTGGTTCATCTTTTAAAAACCCTTACCTTCAGAAATGCTAAGACACAGCCCCTCAAGTTTTCTAGGAGCAATGCCTCTAAATATCACTTTTTTGAGGCCTCATCTTTTAGCTGACTCTGACTTCTCCTGATTTTCTTCCAGGTGACCCAGCTCACAAAAAGTCTGATTTATACCCTGGGATTTTGAGGGACTGCAGAGGGCAGTGGCCAAATTTTGAGAACTTCACTCAACACAGTGTTTTTATTTCACTTAGAAAAATTATGGTTAAATTTCTTTAGTTCCCTTCCAATTAAACTTTCAGTAGAATTTTCCTGGAAAGAGTGAAATTCTTTTCATTGTCATCAGAATTCAGGGGATTGAGACAGAAAGAAGCCACTAAAGGAATTAATGTTTTCCAAGCAACTGTAGTCCTTGTGGCATGTGCCCTTTACCAGAATAAGCAACTATCTAAATAAATACTGCTGCAATACAGAAAAACTATACATAGAAGAATTTGTTAAATTTAATTTAACCTTTAATACACAAGGCATTTAAGGAAACACAGAGTACATTCATTCCTTCGTTTCTGTTAAGAAACCTGCCAAAAACAGGAGCATTCTTCAGAAGAAAATCTCATTATTGTAGTTGCACTAACAATTTAGGCTTGAGATTAACTTCGCTGATGTGCCCTCACTTGCAAAATTGTGAAGAGAAAAAACATTTGACCTTCTCCATTAAAGGCATGAAGGCCCTAAGAGCAATGAAATGATCTTGCAGTGGTGACCCCCATAGAAGTGCCTATTAAAAAACTCAACAAATGCATTTTTCTGGAAGGTTTACAGTGGAGGAACAGATCACATGCTCCTCTTCCTGAGCAGAGTGTACTGCAGTTAGTGATCTAATGTAGATTTCACTTGGCATTTATTCCCACAAGTTGCTTGCAAGGTAAGAAGGATTTTCCTTGACTTAAACCCCCAGGATTTTTGGTGTTTGTCCAGAAACTATTTAGAGCACAATTCCAATGGTACCATGGGCTGTGAGGTCTGAGTGCTCATTAGTCACCAGTGCTCAGCAGGCACAAAGGGCTTCCACCTGTGCCAAGTCCTAGACTCTGCACCTTATGATGCCAATCACAGCTGGAGAGAATTCAGGGCAAACATTGTCAGGCCTTCTTTGCTCGAGAATTGGAAACCAGAGGCCAAAATTCAAATTAAAAAACCCAACCAACCCCCAAAGAAATAAATTGAAAGCACCCATCACAAAAAATAAATACATGTATATAAAATCTGTCAATGCCCCTTACTGCATTCTAAGAAGCAGATTTCTAGAAGCTGTTTTGCTCCCCAAATAGATAAATGTATTCTTCCAATACTTGTTTCAATACTATCGCGGCCTGCTAGTTCATTGTTTTCACATCCTCTCTCACACAAAGCACTGCCTTCCTGCAGGTTTAAAGCCTATTGCACATAAAGCTAAATTAGCTGGCACCATTTAAGTCACAGTAAAACCACTGTCAGCTTGAAGAGTGGGGATTTCCCACAATAGCCCTCCACACAGAAAAATTCCAACTAAAAAAAAAAAAATCAACCACAAAGGGATCCTGTATCATCTGATTCATTGCAGTTAAAACATAGAAAAAAACCAAAATATTTTTTCATTATTCTTTTTGGTATGACTTCCAAGATCCAATTTTAATATCCTGGCAATTGCTATTTGCTTGACACTGTAAAGCCAAAAACATCACTACAAAAACCATCATGTCACTCTACATGCACAGTGGAAACAATTTCATACAAATTAAAATAAAGAAAAACACCATTCATTAAGGAACTCTTTCTTCCCATGAAAGGTGGGTGCATTGAGAGTTCAAAAAATTGCTCCGTATTTAATTTTTCAGAGTTTTGGTTATTTAAGGCTGTCATATGTCAATAAGAGACATCATTTCAGCACCATCCTAAAAATGCCTTTCAAATACCCACTGTCTCAATTCCAGTAAGGCTCTGAACACTTAAAATTTCCATTTTCACTATATCTGCAGCACTATTCTAATTAGCAGATAGACCACCATTACCTTATCTTCATTATTCATACTTTTATTATTAAAACTGAAAATAAATTTCCTCTTACATTCTCTTCTGCACTTCCTCTGGTTTGGACAATTCCAATTGCTGAGTTTTATTTTGTTTCCCAGGTCTGTTTCACTTGAGGGGCATATTAATTTTGTCAGTGTTTCCAGTGAAAAGAATTCAAGAACTATTTCTACAGAGTGGGCCACATTCCATTAAAGCCAGTAGAGAGAGACTCACACAACTTGGATAGGACCCATCAGATCCTTTAATATCCTGCTTTCCTTTTGTTTAACCTATAATTGTTCTGGAATCCAAATACGTCAGTTAAAGTGATAAATTAGTGTGAATATTAGAAATGGACTTCTCCCAAAACTTGGTATTTGAATACTCAAATACCATGGGGGACATCAGATCTCAGCCTCAATTATGGAATTCATTTTCTCACCAACACTACAATCAACTGAATTAAATTCCCTGAGGTCAAACACTAGGCTTGGGTTCCATATTTAATTACAGTATATGCCATACAGAAGTATTGCTGCTTAATTTGGCATAGAATACAACTTACAGTCACATCATATCAGCAGTAAAATACTCTGCAGCTCTCACAGACCTTAGAGTTGAATTTAAATGTAAAATAATAGAAGGAGGTATTTTGAAGGAGCAGCTTCAGAGTACTTGCACAATTCTTGAGTCTAGGCAGTTGTGTGGGTCAAAGATGACCCTTGTCAGTTCTCATGCTGTCGATAATCATCACCAGCTTGCCAAATTACCAATTAGCAGAAACATGGAACTTGCAAAACAGCTCTCAACCCTGTATTTTAGAGAGATGAGCCAGAAGTTACATGGTTTTGCATCTCTAGAAGACAACATTTGAGTACAGAGTCTAGATATTCAGATAAAGAAGAAATATTAGACATTTAAAGGTGCTATTTGTACTCTTTGCCTTAAGGATTTTTCCCCCAGGGTTTTTTTTTTTTTAAGTAATTCTTTGGCATCATTAATATTAACCAAAGATTATAGTGAAATATGACTACTAGCTTTTAGAAGATCATTCTTATGACCTTTTACAAAACTACTCAGTTATGCAATCACATGTGGCTAATATCTAAAAAAGTGATTTTTTTTTTCTTTAGAGCTTATTCATATGACAATTAATAAATTACAGAAATGCTAAGCCTATACCATTTACTGCAAAGTTATTCCTCTTGGGATGAAAAACGCAAACAAGCATCCTGGCTTCTCCAGGTAGTCAAGATGCCAAGTAACTCCCAGTTGCTCTTATGGCCAGAGCACATTCCACCTCCCCCTGGAACAGCTCATACAGGCACTGCTAACACTGTACCTGTTTCCTTTGGGCCATTAAGGCAACTCAGCCATGGAGAGACACCACCAGGTTAACAGTATCCTGTCCAAAAACCCCATCAGTTTCTTAGGTTTACAGTAAAACCAAGTCAGAAATGTCAGTGACTGGTGTCTCTACTTTGTGAGGGAGGAGCTGTTGCTCTCACACTGATTGTGATCCACTGAGAGTCCAGGCAAAAGACTTCTGTGCCTGTTCTGGGTGACTCGGTGGCACGTGTGACAAAATGCCACCCCTGGCAGACCTGTTGATGGGCATTCAGTCCCTTGATGTCCGCTCTTGATGCTGGCAACCACATTTCCACCAGGCACCTACCACAGATCCACCATTCTGGAAGGAACCCACACTGAGAGGTATAGACCTCTCACTTGTAGCCATGCATCTTTCATAAGGAATGAACACAAGGACATGGCTCCAAAGATAACAGAACCTTGCCATGAGGCCTCTAATAATGCCACAAGGCCAAAGAGCCACACTGGGAAGAACCCTAAATTTGCAAACAGTTCCCATCAGCTTCAGTAGCCTCTAACTAGAAGCTAAACTACAATAGCACATTATTCAAAGCATGCATTACACTTGCTTATGATTTCATATTATGCATGTATTTCCTGTGCCTTAGCTAATGAGGAATTACAGAGTATTCCAGGTTGCAAGGTGGCCACAAGGATTATCAAGTTCAGCTCTCAAGTGAATGGTCCATGTGGGGATCACACCCTTGACCTCAGAATTCATTACCATCATCATGCTCTAACCCGCTGAGCTAGTCTCAGAATAACATGCATAATTTTATGTATTATGCTTGGTTTTATTCCACCAATAGACTTTGAAATCAGAGAATACCAGGTCCAGTAAATCTATTTGTTAAAGCATTCACATTTTGTGGAACCCCACCCACCCAAACTGCTCTGCCCCAGACCCTCAACAGTTAACATCACCACAAAGCTCTGCCTTTAGCATTCTAAGACAACACACACAGTACCTGACTTTTGTGCCACACACCTTACCAGCACTGCCCCAGCATTTGAAATATCTCAGTTGTCTCATTTGTCAAAGGAGTCCATATGTGCCATAGTAAAAAAGCCTTTTTCCAGTATTACCCAACAAATCATCATCAGAGTCTAGAAAATCTGTATCTGAAGGGCTACATCCAAACCTCCTAGACATCAGGTACCAGAACCATCTCTTCCCCTGCTGGCACACAAAAATATCCCAGTTACTGTTGTTCTGTAAGGACAGACTGTTCTGCTCAGTGTGGGCCTATTAAGCCAACTGCAGGGAAAGGCTGAGTTTTGCAGCATGGTCATTTCAGCACAGCAAGTCACATTCAATGCAGTTTTTTTTCCACTTGAGTTTCTCAAGGAGAAAAGGCAGAAGGATGAAGGCTGATGGTGAAGGAAGAGCTAGAGAGGTCTTGCGTGGCAGATTATAAACAAGGAAGGGACCATTTTTTATGAGGGCTCACTTCAGCTCTGTAGTTCACAAATAAATGTGAGTGCCTTGCCCATCATTTTTTGATCCACAACAAGTTACCTGAGATAAGCTGACAAAACTGCATAATGCACTGTAAGCAGTAAATATCTGTAAAAATAAAGACCGTTCTTGACGAAAACCACACTAGCATTTCATTTTCACCTCTCATTGGATTAATAAAAAACACAATGCCACAGAAAAGCTACTTATACACAAACCTGGTTATTACAGACCACAAGATAGCGAGCTGTGGATGACATTTTCTGAGCACAATCATTTACTCCACAAAGCCCTAAAGATTATCCTGCAAGGGACAGCATAAAAATTTTCATTCAACTTAATGGTTAAAACATTAAGTTTCTAAATAGTATAAACAAGAAAATTCTAAAAGACCTGTAACCTTTTGCTTAAAAAAAAGAAATCATCTGTATGCACAAACATCTTGTAAGCACAAGCACACTGGAAGCAGAATGAAAGGTTGGCACATCAATCATCTGCAAAAGGGAACTTTTCCCATGTGTCCAATGTGTTATGCCTTGAACTTTATTATTGAACACTGAAAAGATTTGGCAAGGTATTCATCAGCATTTGGAAAGTTCCAAATTATCTCCCTGATAAAATGATTACATTTTCATGGCACCAATAAATTTAAAAATATGTATCTTGGAGAACAAGTGTTAAGAGTATTCCTAATTTTATACAGTCATCTGGATATGAAGTCATGACACAAAGTAATTTTTTATAAGTACTGTGAGAATAACCAGGAGGCTCTATTAGCTTTACCACACAGTCTCATTACAACTTGTAAAGTACTCAGCAGAATAAAATGATAGCCACCGTGAGCTCTCCAGATCCATGGGATCTTAAAGTGCGAGTGTGGAAACTATTGCTGCCTGCACAAGAAAGCTAAGGGGATGGCATAAGGAAGGAAATGCCTTTTGCAACTTGGAAGATATTTACGATATCATGATACATCTCCAGCTCAGCAGACAGACAGCATAACGTGGCTGCTAACTGCAAAATCACATTCAGACAAAAAAATCCAGCCCTAAGCTTTGAACAAGTTTCTCTAATAAAAACAAACCCACATATTCCTTATAAATGAAGAACAATACAGAGGCTTTAACTGGATCCAAACTAAACTTCAGTCCACAGAAAACTAGGCTCAGGTTTGCTTGAAAATATACATGAGCTCTGTTGTAAAAGACTGGACTAGAAGAAGACATAGCAAGGGCTTTTCTTTGAGGGAAAGCACAAACCCAGAGCTAACTAGAGCGAAGTTTCTGTGCAGATAGGGACTTAGGGAACTTCCGGACCATCTAAGCATTCAATTTTGATTAAAGGCAAGGCATAACTTTAGGAAGCAGATACATGGAAGTTCTGTAAACTTCTGCAAAGTTCCTTAACAAGTAAAATTCTACAGCAAAAACTGTAAACAGGGAAGTTCAGCCTTTAGCTCTGTTCCCACAGCTGTAATAAGTTTATTTTGTGCTATATGTTTGCCACCATACCAAAGCAGAGGATTGCACAGATGGAAATCCTAATTGCATGGCTACCTACCACTTTGTCCATAAAACAATAATTTGAATTCTCTAGATGAATTAAAGAATGTACGCTGCTTACTGCTGAACTCACACTGCTATTTGGGTCAAAAGAAAAAAAATCAACAAGCTACATACAGATGTCAGAATAAATCCCAGTGAAATATGGCAGGCCTTTTGCA
This sequence comes from Certhia americana, assembly GCA_018697195.1. Classification (NCBI taxonomy): domain Eukaryota; kingdom Metazoa; phylum Chordata; class Aves; order Passeriformes; family Certhiidae; genus Certhia; species Certhia americana. The sequence goes on along the minus strand of CM031879.1, from coordinate 60,106,483 downwards.
CACTTTATGTCTTCCATCAGCTTTCTGCTTTCACTTGACAACACAGTGGAATTTTTGGGAAGCAGAGATCAGATATCTTAATCTAGCTGAGATCTCAAACCTTTGCAGCAGGGACTGTCTAATGCAATACATAAGGAGATTGGCATAAAAGCTGAAAGTACATCAGCATAAATCCTACTCCTCCAAGTAAAAATTATGTCATCACCATCACGAAGTAGAGATAAACTTCCTAAAATGAACTATTCCATCTTGAGCTGCTGTTGGATTTTCAGTCTTCCTGGAGTGTCCTTCTAGGCTGTAAATTCCTCAAAGCAGGAAACATTTTATTTTCAGTAGTAAGAAGAGACTGCCAAGCACACAGTGTGTTAAGTAATGTACACACCGAGCACAGTCAGAGCACAAATACACACACACCTCCACCATATCTAACTAGATATACTACTGAATAATAGCCTATTTTGAGCAGAATGCAGGAAAAAATTATTATTTTCTATGCATCTCCCAAGCAGCATGTCTGGCAGAACTTCCAAGTAATTGGTTTGTTCCCAGGACTCCTGGAAAACCCTTTCCTTCCTACAGCATGCCAGAAAGCACTTCAGTATGAGAATGTGTTCCCCACAAAAATAGGCAGACAGGAATGGAGTGCAGGAAGAAAAATTAAAAGTAAAGTTCAGAAGAGTGCACAATATTTTCCTAAAGGCTTCACAGAAAACCTTTTGCAGAATTAATACCTGAAGCACAGATGAAGTGAGTGGAGTTTTAGATTAACTACTTGACCAGTTGAAGGAGAGTCAGATGGGATTTGGGGAACCTACAGCTTGTCACAGGCATAAGAGTCTACCATAGACAAGGAGGAGTGACAACAAAGACTGAAACTATCTTATGTCTTATCCTAACAGGTCATTGGATTGGTTCCCTTACCATCACTTAAAGCAGGTCTCAGAAAAAGCCTTTTGGGGGTCTCCACACCTCACCTCAGACTAGGACAGCAAGCCAGGGAACAGCTCTGTCAGTGAGAACAAAGTGGTACAGGTCTCTCCCATATCCTAGCAAGATCAGGAAAGATTTTACTGGATCATACCACCACACAAGATGTCTCATTTCTGTCATTGCTAGCCTATCAGGAAGAATATGAAGCCTCGTGAGAAACTTTGGACCTACCTTAAGCTGGTTTGGGAGTGACCCTATGGTTTTTGAGGTGCATCAGGCTTATTACCTTCACACAGCAGCTGTTTTGACCATAGCCAGCAGCTCCCAAAGCCCCATGAGGCGCTGACTCACTGCACAGAAGCTGTGCAGCCTGGTGCTGCGCCATGGAAGTGTCCACAGCTCCCAGACACAGAGCAGGCTGAGGGCAGCCCTGATCCACTACTCTGGCCAAATATAGGAAATCTCAGATTACACCGAGGTTTGAGATGGCAGAGGGGAAGAAAAGACGTGGCTAAGAAAGCTCAGACATACAGCAGCTGCAGCTGGAATTCAAGTGGCTTTTGTCACTGGAAGCTACAGTTCTGGTGGGTCAGAGCTTCCCTGCAAGTCAAAGCATCTACATTCAGCTGCCTTTTAAGTTTGCATTTGTTATTTTCACAAAGCACACCACTGCAGATAAAGGCTGCAGATAAAGTGTCCATCAGGTCATCAGCCATTACAGGGCCAAACAAAATTTCTGATTTGTGTTCCTCAGCTCTCAGGCACTTGAGCCCAGCCACAGACCCTTAATTTGCACTGATGGCACCTGGATGCCCAGGCTGTTTTGCATATCCAGTCTGGCTTGGTTTGTGAGCTCAAATGAGATGTTCTGCATGGAGTCCACCATGGTGCACACACTGTTCACAGAACTGCACAGGATGTTATGCAGCAGTGATTACATCTAAGTTCCCTGGCTACTGCCTAACATCAACTCTCAGTTTGTTTTCTCATCTCTTATCATAAATCACTTGAAGTGACTGCCAAATGAATGAAAGGGAATGCTAAAAAACATACAGGAACTCACCAAAGAAGCTAAACAAATCTTCATTATAATTAGACTAAAGAAAGGACCCACCCATAACAGTTTGCAATTTCCCCAAGCAGGTTTGCTCTTCCCATGTAAAGCATTTTTCAACCAAGGATTTCTTTAGATGGGGCATCCAAAAATAGTTTAACTCCTCTCATAAAAGAGTAAAGTTCCTAGGTTCTTGAACTGCTCCGTTATTTCCCAACACTTGCAAATATTTAAGCAACTCTTCATGTCCCTGACACTAAATGCAGTCTTTCAGCCTTTCTTTCCTAGGTCAGCTCCTCCTGCTCTTTTATTTTCCAGAAAGAAGCCTCTGGAAAGAGCTCCTGTGCTGGCCTGGCATGAAAGTGCAGCTCTCCTTTTAAGCCTTGCCTTTGGCCTGAACGCTCAGTTCTAATAATATTGGAATGGCAACATTTGATCAACACCAGTTTAATGCTCACAGCTTACAAACACTGCATCAGAACAGCTCCCCATGGCCCTCTAGTGCAGCTACAAAAAACCTCTCAGAAACATAAAATCAAATTTATGCATAATACACAAATCTTTAACAGTTAAAATAAAATTAATTCTCAAGCTCCAAGCTGAAAACAGATGGCAAGTACAGCACTGAGCATCTGATAGTGCTCTGCTAGCTGAGCTACAACTGCTTAAAAACACTGCTTTGGGATCCTTCTCTCACCCACCCCTGCATATTGAAAATTCTCCCAGCTAAATCTCCTGAAGTTCTCACCAGTCCTTTTTCCTGCTATTTCCTGGTCACATTGAGGGTTTGTTTTCTTTCAGGACAGACATTCCCTGCTGTGCTTTTCCTGGTTTCAGACTATTTTTAATATTTATTCTAAAGTTGCTAAGGCAACAGGGAATAACAGATGGTAAGAGTTAAAATTATGCCACAAGAGACATTTATCATCATAGCTCTGTATAATGTGAGCTCTTGTTCTCTGAATTTTTCTCCAAGCTGGACACTCCCCTTGTTATTTTATGAAGGCTACACTAATGAATGTATATGCCTAATGAATAGTATAAGCCTCTCAAATTTATCAGCACATGTTTGATGGGCTATGCCAATTGCATTAATGAGAAAGTGGCAATGTTTATTTCTTGCCATTTCTCACCACTACTGAAAGAACCAGGCTTCTGATACCAGATTTCATGCTTTCCTCTGTCCCCAAAAATGTCCCATGCAGTTCTTTAGTGCCAAGTTAAAAAAAAAAAAAAAGTATTTAATAGCATTAAGGTAATTGCAATCCAGAATGGGTTACATAAGATAAGCAGAAGCATTTTATGCAACTCTGATCCTTCAGGGGGATCATACACATCTCCAGTGATCTACTCACTCTGGGAAGGATCCAACAAAATATAAATACAGCTACCACTGCATACAACTTAGAAGTTGTATGCACCTGTGAGATCTGAATATGAAATATGAGTACTGAACTTGGTGTGGACCTCTCAGAACACCAGGGCAACTTTCAACACTGACTTGAGGAAATATTTGCAAGTATTATTCCATCTCACTTTAAGCTTGGGCCAGCTGAACCAGTTTTATTTGTCACCCAACATAGGGATGCTTGGTTAGCAGTGGACCAAATATCTTCTCATTACAAGTTTTAGAAATCTTATTATAATGGCAAATATTCAGAAACCATCCATTTTTAGAGACAAAACTCCTTTCCAAAAACATGAAGTGATTTCTTGGAGCAAAACACAAGAAAGACCACAAGAGTTCAGCCACATCAGCCTCCCTGTAAATCTCCACCATCACATCCCAGCCTCCAGTCACTAGTGGGGATCTGCAGAGCTCCATTTTGGGTCTGCTCCTCTTTAATAACAAGCTGGACATGAGTGAGCAGTGCCCTGGCAGCCAGGAGGGACAGCTCTGCCCTGGAGGAATGAGGCACAGCATCAGGCAAGCAAGGGAGGGATTGTCCCACTCTGCTCTGGGACAGCCTCATCTTGAATATTGTGTGCAGCTTGGGGTGCCACAATGTAAAAAAAAAAAAAAAATATTGGGCCATTAGAGAGCATCCAAGGGAGGGCAACAAAGGAGGTGAAGTGTCTGGAGGGGGAGCCGTGCAAGAAACAGCTGAGGTCACTCAGTCTGTTCAGCCAGAGAAGAGGAATCAGAGGGGAGACCTCACTGCAGTTACAATTTAAAATTAAAACTAAACTTAAAGTTTAACTGAGTTAAAACTCAGTTTGGGCAGTCTGATACCTCTATCAACCAGAGACAGGACTCAAGGAAACTCCACAAAGCTGTGGCAGGGAGACTTGGGTTGGATATTAGGAAAAAGTCCTTTCCCGAGGCACTAGAAAAGGTTCCCCAAGGGAATGGCCCTGGCACCAAGCCTGCAAGTGCAAAAAGCATTCAGGCAACATATTCAAGCACATGGTGACATTCTTGGGGCTGTCCTGTACAGGACCAATTGAACTTTATGATGTTTGTGGGTCCCTTTAAACTTAGGATACTGTATGATCCCCCCTGAAGAGACCAGGCTGATATACAGCAGAGTTCCTTGGGTCTCCCCAGTTTACTCAGTTACTGTGGTTCAACACACACAAAGCACAGGTCAAATTCTCCCTTTGGATCACGGCAACTTGTGCAATGCAGCAGTTTCAGGATAAGTGGGGAACACTAGGTTCATACTATCTCAAGTACCAGATATCTTCAACTGTGTCTGGTCTCCTAAGAATACAGTAGTCAATGAATAGCAAGCAAATTGCACAGGATCAGCAACCTTAAAAATGTCTTAAGAGATTAATAATGCTCAGAGTTACCAGGCAATGATAACCAGCAAACACCCATACACATAGAATCAGATTAGTTTAGGTTGAAAACCTTAAAAAATCCTTTCATTCCAACACCCCCCCCCCAACTACACCACACTGCTTAATGCCCCATCCAGCCTGGCCTTGAACAATTGTATAAGCACTCATCTCTGCTCTCCACTTGCTCATCAAAGCATTGACCCCAACTCTAAATGTAATCATCTAGGCAACTCCTTATTCACTAAGCAGTCCATCCATCAAACCTGTCCCTCATGTAGCCACAGCTCAGAACAAAGTTTATGGAAATAAACACTAAATAACTGAGAGCATATTCTCTAATAAACAAGTTTGAAGTCTTAAGAGTAGTAAAGAATTTGGAGACTAGAAATCTCAGTAGAGTTCTGCCCTCCAAAACGTACAAGTTACTATAATGACTTAGAGTTCTCAAGCTAGAATGATACCAAAAATGAATATCAAATGCAGATTAAATTCTCTGTAATTCTACTGACATCCAGAACATGGGGATCAGTCCAGACTTTGATTACTATGTGTATTGTTTTTCTTCAAGTTGTTTTAATTACTCTTCATAAAAGCTAGTCATTACAGAGCTGGGAACAAATGATCTGGAACAGCAGGTATTGTTGTCCAAAGGCAATAGATATGGAACTAAAAAAACCCTCATACCTACAAGAAGGTGGTGCATCACAAATAGGCTGATTTCCAAAACAGACACCTACAGGAAATGCCCACACCACCTGCTGTAACCAGCCAGGGACATGGAGAAAAGAAACATACAGGATCATAAGAAAAGATAGCCTTAATAAAGATGCGCTGCAAAATCTTTATTGCTCTAGATCCACAAAACAAATTTTAAAAAAGTATCATTTGGTTTCCAAATTAAACATTTGGTGCCTAAGCTCAGTAAAGCAGCTTATTTGTACAGGTAAAGCCACTGATGAAAAGAATTGCCATTTAAAAGACTTAAGCACTCCTCAAAGGGGAACCTGAGCTCCCCTCTGTGCCAGGAGCAAAATGCTTCAAAGGAGTGACCAAAGACCAAAGGAAATAAGTCTTCACATGGAGAATTTGCTTCCTTGCTTGATTTAGGGGCAGACCTGCATACACATTGCAAGGATTACACAGACTGTCACAAGAAACTGGAGTGTGATCCTAAGTGCCTTCAAAAGATCTCCCCAAGACTAATTCAATCATTGCCAAAGGGTCTCTATTTCTTTGGCTTTATCTTGTGTGCCAATTTGCGCATGTCCAAAGCCCATGGGAGGCTCCATGAAATCAAAGGAGTTTCCACAGGTACTTGCCCTTACAGTCAAGAAGACATTTGCCAGCATTAATTGACATGTCTGCATTCTTGTCTGGACTACTGTGAGCAGTTTTCTGATTTCCAATTCTCCACCAAAATTACAAGTATCTGACTGTGGCAAAAACAAAAAAATAACAGGCAGAAGTTATTGCCTTTATTTTTGTGCAAAGGTATCTATCGGGTCATGCCTCAGTCTGGGTATTTAGGCATAAAAGTAGCATGAGGTAATCCCTCTACTGAGTGATTTAATTGGGGGTTTAAAAAAAGCCTTTCATTCTGACTAAAATCAGAAATATGAGATACTGGACTGATTTTAAGACACAGTGATGTAAACCATACATGGTGTCACTCTGTGATTTATATTTACATAAATGTTTCATTCATGCATCTTTTCTAACCTTCCTTGTGCATATACTTGTCACTGAGACTCGCAAACTGCACAGAACAAGTGTTCCCACTTGCCAGACATTAAAAAAAATTAAAATTAATTTTTAGGCAACTTCAGCCTCTCTCACCATATTCCTCTGAGACCGGAAAAGGCAATTGTGGAGTTTACCAGCCCTGAATAGACAAAGAAAAAACACCAATTTTGGCATTCCATACACTAAGAAGCAACTTAAAGGATTTGGGTTTTCCTTTGGCTGGTTGCCATGCACTCTTGGAGAATCAAGAAGCCATTCCAAGCTTCCCAAAGCCATTACTTCCATATGAGGGGAGTGGAAGGAAACTCCTCCTAGGATCTGCTTTCCCTTGAGATGAGCCATCTGAGCAGGAGTGCTATTGTTCACACAGTTTCCTCCACACCTGAGCTGGCAGGGGACACAACAGGAGTGTGGTGCCCTCTGCTAACCCACACGAGGCACAGGCAGCACGGCACAGCTAACTGCACTGCAGCTGTAATGTGCCATGAATGCTGCAGCAAGTTCCACCCCTCAGCAGGGAGGTGATAGAGCTCAGTCACCTGAGGTAGGCTAGCACCTGAGCAATTAATCCTCATGATCCATCAGGGACCCAGTCAGCCTGACAGCCTTAGCAGAGAAACACCAAACCCCATACTGTGTCTGTCCCAAACGTGCAGAGACCAGCAAGACGTTCTTTCAGCCTTTAGCTGCTGAAATTTAGGAGCTTGGGAGGAGATTGCAGAGCTTCTTTTACTCTTCCAAAAGAGATCTTAGTAGCTGCTCTGCAAGCACAATAATAGTAAAGTGGCCAAAGACACCAGCACTCCTTGTGTCTACTGAGTTATAAACAGAGCACACTGCACTTGTTTGCATTGCTTAGGATATCCTCCAAGGAAAGGCAGGCTGACTGAAAAATCACTCCTTTGTGAGGGTCTTTCACATCCAAAGGGTTCAGGAAACCCATGTTTTGGAAGTGTCTTAGTTTGGAAAGACTAGAGGCGTCTGCTAGGGAACCAAAACTGGAAGCCTCCCTTGGACTTGTTATAATTCTAAAATTGAAAGGGGTCTCAGGCAAAGATGTGAGGGTAGGAATAACAGTTCTTTACTAGTGAGTCTAAGAAGGTAAGTTAGCAACAATAACTATAATGTTGACAACAAACAGAACTAGAGAGAACAAACAACAACAACTCAGTTACAGTTTTCCTCTGGCACCTTCCCCCCTCAGTACCGTCACAAGCTACCAGAGCGAGCAGCAGTCCCGGGGGACGAGATGTATCCGAGGTTCAGTGGCGGTAGCTGGAGCTGTAGGAAAGTCCAGGCTAGGCAGGGGGTGCAGAACACAGCGTGGGGAAACCATGAGCAAAACTGAAGAAGCAGCGGGTGCAGGGCAATGGGGCAGGAGCTCCCGGCAGGGCAGGGAGAAGACAGGTTCCCAAATCCCAGGGGACACATGAAGAGATGGTGATGGTCACTCTGAGCTGAGCTCCAGGTGAGGGATGGTGAGAGCTCTCTGCCATCCCAAAGATGAGCAGTCCTGGCAGTTTCCTCCAAGAGCAAAATAAACTGCCCAGAGCCAAGTGAAGTCAATGCCACCCTGTCTCTCACTTAGCTGCTCCCTTTGTTTTTTTTCCCAAGCACCCATGAGTACCCTTCAAGCACTTGGCAATCAGCTTCTTAGCAACTTCTGGGAAAAAATTCTATAAGAAAGCAACCCAACCCCACCAGGAAGTCTGTTGCTATTAAAGCAGAACAAGTTCTTCCCAGTTGTGCTTCAAAGTAGATTCCCCCAAATTCTTGCCAGATGCAACCAGAATCTGTTTGTGCCCAGTGCAGCTGGTAACACATTCGTTCTCACTGATATCATGGAAAGGCAAAGAGAAATTAAAACATGGCAAAGGCACTCTGGCACCATACTTCATTCAGATATGACAGCACCTTGGGAGCTGAAAACACAGTTACTATGTTGAGACATATTCTAAAATAATTTTGGATGGAAGGGCTACAAAAATCAACACTTCAGGAAAACAAGCAATCAGCTATAAGCTAACCATGGATTACATTTAGCTTAAAGTAGCTTCCTTGTTAGGATACTTCAGCAAAGAGGAATGTTATAATTGACTCATAACCAAGATTTAGAGGTCCTGTAGTTGTGTACATAATTAGTTTATCATTAAAAGTTACTTTTCCTTGGTTTGTACAGCCACAGCAGTGGTTTAACTCAGTGCTATCACAAGCTGCCGAGTGCAGATGATACCACAGAGCCAGACTACACTGCCTTTGTGGTGTTATAATCATATTTACTGCACAGCACTTCCCTTGCTCAAGAACATGCTTGAACAATTTGCATCCTCAATATGCCTCTTGCTGCTCTGCATCCAAGAGTGTGACCAACAGCATATCAGAATTGCCACAATTACTGAGAACTTTAAATAAGAAAATATAGTCATTCAGCAACACCTGCCCAAAAAGAAGCTGCTGAATTACTCTCCAGGTTATGCAAAGCATCCACCAGTTTTTAAAGTAGAAGAGACAAACTGTCTCCATATCCACACTTAGAGCTATGACCAAGGGAAAGGAAGAACCTGGTAAATTAAAGTGGTTTTTTAATGCAAGCAGTCGCTTGCACTTGAAATTAATCATCTCACTAGAACACTAAATTGTTAGGTCAACTCCATAAAACAGCATGATCACAATGAAATAAAGTCACTAACACTAAGATAAGGATAGAGAAAACCACTTTGCAAAAGAATCAAACACAAGTAAAGTCAAGTACACAGTTTGGAAATTGGTGAAATTGCACATTTCACAATTTTCAAGTTTCCTCCCTTTAGAAGACTTGACTGTATACCAAATACAATCACCAACTAATTTGTTGCATGTGTTTACCTCTTATCTCAAATATGTATGTAGTAGCTGGGTTTGCATTTACTCTTTGATTTTTCTAGGAAAACACATGGAATGGTGAGCAAAGGAAGCAAGGCAAAAAGAGTTAATCACTCCAGGCTTGACAAGAAGCAAAGAGTGCTGTAGAGCCTGCAGCAATCCCAAATGTTCACACATCCCTGAAAGCAGCATCTTGTATCCCTGAAGGAAGCAGCGTACAAGGATGAGAAAGGAAGACTGGTTTTTCAACAGCTGTCAGCTACAATTTTCCTTTGATGCTTCTAGTGCTGTCCACTCAGAGATGGTAACAGACCAGACAGACCATTGGCTTGGCCCATAATGACAACTCTCACACTCCAGTGGAAACAGAACAAGTCATCACAGAAGCAAAAGCTCTCCTGGAGGCCAGCTATTTATGGCTTTTGGCCCACAGCCTTAAACTTCACTTCCCAGCAGCACAAAATATTGTCAGCTTCTTCAGCCCCTCTCACTCCCCCCCACACCA
>CM031879.1:60041787-60096518 GCA_018697195.1 Certhia americana | reverse complement strand
TCCCCCCCCCCCCCCCCCCCCCCCCCCCACCTTCTTGAAAATTCACTTCCCCTTGCCCTGAGAACAAACAATTCAGCACCCTCACCTCCTGATAAGGGGTGCCCAGCCACCAAGCAGCCAAAATACAGATTCCAGAGGAGTATCATGGGCTGAGGGTCCACAGGACTATTCAGCTGCTGGGACAAGCCAAAGGCATATCAAGTCCATGCCACAGACACTGCCTGCATTTTCTTTACACATAAATGTTGGGTTTCTCTTGAAATTGTTTGGTTTTTTTAAAAGGGATATTGAATCTGACCAAAGATTGGAAGTTTAATGAAATTTAACTAACAGGCTTGCAGGATGGTGAAGAAAGAGGGATTGGCATCAGCTGAGCATCTTCCTCAATGCATCAGAAAGGGAATTTAACAAAAATAACTTCAAAAAGAAAGCTTACAAGCCAGCTTTGGCTATTCGGAAGGCAAACTCCTACCACACAATTAACACTCAGGTCTGAAAATCTTCAATGTGATGAAAAGTAAGACTTTTTGATCACAACCCCCTTCCAGCAGCCAATAACTCTGGTGAGAGCCCAGGGCTGAGGCAGAAATAGCCTCAACTCCACTGGTTAACCCCTAGATCCACAGGTCCTGGTCCACCCCTCCAATATCCCACAAAGACCTAGGTCACATCTTACAACATGGTTATTTAAAACAGGTTATTCCCTCTGCTACCTAATGGTTTAAAGCCAGCTCACACAGATTATGTCTTCCTCCAGGCAATACAAACATTCATCTTACCTGCAGGATGCAATAAGAAAGAATGCTCTCTTGTGCTGTAACTATTACACATGCCCAGTTTTAAGATTAAAAGTCCTTATTCCCTATCCACATGGACACCACGTGTGTAAGGAAATGCTTTAATTTCATTGAATTACAATGTGAGCCATAATTTCAATAATAGAAAAATGAGGTATTGAATTTCCAAAGATATTTTGTAATTGGAATGAGAGCAGCTGCCAAAAGACAAAAAAGCTTGAGGGCAAATAGAGTCTATGAGTTTGGGCAACATCATGTAAGCAGAACACAATCTGAGATTGATTACATGGGTTTGTCTAGTTTGAAAAGAAAGAGCCTGAAGAATTAGTAAAGTCTTCTGAATTAAAACTCACTTGTTAAAAAAAATGCTGGTGTCTGAACAGTTTATCTATTGATAAACTGAAAACAGCAGCATCCTCTTCCTGTGAGGACTGATTCTCCTATAGAGAAGGAGAAACAAACACTTTGTTAGCATGGTTTCACAGAAGTTACAGTTGGTCCAGGTAGAATTACTTACGATCCAATTAGGTACCACCTAGCTTTTGCTAATTCTTGGTTGAAGACCCACATGTGCACTTAGAAAAAAAGTCATCCTCCAAACAGCTGAGGGAAGCCTTCACCAATTGCTGTGGTACTTGAACAGGGTGGGAAAACTTTCCCAGTGCAAATGAACCTTGCAAGTCAGGATGCCCATAGTTTTCATCTGCCATTAAAAACAACGCCTTACTGCACAATCATCCTGGCCATCTGAGGTTCCTAGTGTCTCTCTTTAAATGAAATCAGCATTTCCTGTCCTCACAGGGCACTGAGCAATGGGGAGCTGGTAATGCTTTCAACACAGGGGCAGCAAGAGTGCAGAATTGTGAGGGCAGAAAGTACCATGACAAACACTGCCTGGAGAAACATTGACCAGACCATCAGGAGTACACTACGTTTAACAAAAAGTTTAAATGTTCTTTAACGTCCAAAGCCACAGCTGAAAATTAAGACAATAAAATGCAGAGGTATCAGACCTAACCCATCTCCCAGTTCTGCAGCAACCACTGCTTACTCAGTAAGAACATAAATATATAGATGAAATAAAGTCTGAATGAAACTCTCAAACCAAATTCTCACAGGCTGCCCTAACATTAACTGTTAGTATTTTAACAGGTCCACTGTTCTAGCTTAAATACAGAAGAACTAATAACATTTTACTTCAAGTTTTTCAATAACTGGCAATACTTTGAGAGCATGTGGAGACAAAAGCTCATGGGAGAATTACAGGCTTAATTGGAAATGATGGTCTTACTATTGCAAAGGGGAAAAAATGGGTAACTCGTTATTTTTCTAAGTCTCATTAACTTAATCCAAGTACAGAATTTGGGAGGAGTCTGACTCATGATACTGGAATGCTTGGTGTTGTCAATATTGAATAAACTCACTGTCACACCTACCCTTCCTACAGTTCAGTCTGGACAACAGAACTAAGCACAGCTCTGGATTTGGATTTTGATCCCAAAAATCCATCAATGATCAAATTTCATCATGTCAACTATGCAGTTATGAACAATGAAATCACTTTTATAAGTAAGCAACTACTGCAAAACCCATTATAAATAGCATAAAGGACCCAATTGTTTTCATTCCAAATTAAGCAGGTTCGTTTCAAGTCCAAACCAATGACAAAACAAACCAGGATACCTATAGTTACATCATAGCACAAAAGACAACGTAAATATCCCTTTCCTGAGGCAACGATGGCATCTAATCAATTCAAGTTCACATTATTAGTTGTCCAGCAATAGGAGAGGCAGGGTATTGGGGCATAAAGTATTGAGTGTCCTTACACAGCTTTAAAAATTCCCCACAGGGTCAGATGCCTGAAGACCTACCTCACAACTAAGGGCCAGAACAGAATATGTGAAGGCACATATTTCTTATCTAGGCACACAGATCTGTAAACCTTCATTTCAAACAAATGAGTTTCTTCTGAAACCTATTTGAGACCTCTTCCCCTTTATTTTCCAGCAGTGGGCTCCAACTGCTGCCAGACCTCTGTTTATGCAAATGGCAAGAAATTCCATTTCCCATTTAGCCAATGCCACAAAAACAACCCCATTAATTTGCTTCAGGTTCTTTTCCAGAAAGCTTACTAGGGGTCATAAGAGCAGTAAAGCCACAGAAGAAGTAGGAACAGCTTGGTCCCTGAACCCTTAACTCCACACAAACCAGCTCAGCCTTCCTACATTGCCCCTTTTCAAAAGGATCTCTCCACAAAGATGAGATTGCACTGGCTGCACATCCAGGGCAACCTGGGAAACTCCTGCTGCAAAAGCCCAGGAGCACTAAGGAGTCCAGGACACTAGTGTGAGGGAAGCAGGATGCACCTGGACAACAACACTCCAGGTACCACAAATGCTTTGTACTGTCCTCAGCTCCACCTCCTTTCTCTGCAGGCAAGGTGATTGCTCCCTGCAAATCCCTTTCTTTGCCACAAGCCTACGTTCAGTACTTTTTAAGACACTTACAGCTGCTCATCTCACTGAACTCTTAAGGCCCTTCTGATACAAGCCTTCTTGAAAGAATTTCATCCCAAACCTTTCCTTTCTTCTCCTAACACCCCCACAACGGCAATTATGATGATATCTGCAAGTTACCTGCACCCATACCAAGAGCAAGACTACATCACAGGTTATGTGGTGCTGCTTGACCTTCGAGGTAGCTGAGAGTACACATGCAATTTAAAACCAGACATATTATTGCATTTCACTCAGCCAATAATAACTGAGGGATGCACAAAGGCAGGCATGCAGGTATTCTGCATGGGAGAAGGAAATGGGAAACATCTTCAAAACACCATAATCATTAAACTACAGAGAAGAAGGAAAAAAAAAAAAAAAAAAAAACCAGGCTTTGCTGATTCTATCATTACCTGGTTACCTTCAAGCTACATATTTTCCTCTTACCTTTGTAAAGCACTTGAGCACAAAAATTTCCAAAGGCTGAAGAGCTGCAGGGGAAGCAGGACACAGACCAGGCAGCCTTTAGGGATGCTGGCAACAAGGCTCATCAACAGCTCCAGGCACAGCAAGCAGCCCAAGGTGCAGCCCAAGGTGCAGCCAGGGATCCTCTCAAGAGCAGCAAAGGACAGAGAGCTGGAAATGTACAATGCACCCTGGAGAGCCCCATACAGCAGACAGCTACCAAAAACACACCTCTAACATCAGCTCAGCAGAGCCAGCCAAACACAAGGATAACAACCAACACCCCAGAGACCATTCCTACTTACTAAGACTTAAATAGGGCTCCTATGCCCCTGGGAGTGGATACAGGACTCAGGTGAAGTTGCTCAGGGGAATCACAGCCAATTATGGCTCTGACAATGAACAGCTGGTATTACCTTTTCTGGAACTTCATCAGTGTAAACAATATGGTAAATAAAAGATGAGCATTCAATAGAATCCAATGCATTTAGAAGGAAATTCACTTATTCTCAACAATGAAGACATAGTTTTATGATTTTCCCTTTAAAGAAGAGATTCTCACCTGTCCATTTTAGCCATGTTTTTCTTTCTGAGCCTCACAGTAAGTATGTAATATCATGCTTTTATGGCACTGACGTACACATTCATTGTCAAATAACCGTGTCAGACTATCTGTCAAACAGATAAAATTAAATTATACACAAATCCTGTCACAGCCAGTTTCTGTAGTAAGACATCAGATTTCAAAGTGAGGCTACAAAGGCATTCCAGCCACTTGAAGCAAATTCTACAGGAAGGTTTTAACAGGGATCATCGTTCCTAAACTGAACCTATCCTGTCTCACATCCTCATGGTACAGGACTGGATTCTGGGTTTTATAAATTGTTAGAGAGAAAGAAAAACACAAGTCTCTTAGGGGAAGGATCCTGTTAAGAAATTGCCACAGTGAATGGAAACTCTCCAGAATGACTGTGACCCACTAATGTGTTCTTCCACATCCAGAGCCCCCAACTCTGCACCCGAGGGTCACACTCACCTGTGGTTTCACCCCAGAGGGGTTGACAAATAGCAGATAACACACCTTGGCATCACCCTGTACTGCCTCAATAACCAGGGCTGTCCTTGCACAGCCACGTGAGCACATGGAGAAGGAGCAGGTGACAGGGGGTGGCAGACAGGGGCTTGCAGGAAAAGAGACACTGTCCCCCTTGGAAGTCACTTCCAACATCTTTTAGGTCTCTATGTCCTGTGTCCAAAAGCAGCTGCCCTCACCTCGTGGGAGTGGCTGGAGGCTTGCAAATGTTTTGGACTGTGAGATGCCCAATAACCATGGCCAAGGAGGCAGCTGCTGCTAAGGAGGCAGCAGCTGGACAGACAGACAGACAGATCCTTTAGAGGAGCTCTTTGCTCCTCCACACTGGGGAGAAAACTGAGTTTGGCAGCAAGTTCTCTCTCAGTGCCTTTTGCAACACAGATGCAACATCACATCCACTCACAAACACAGGGGAAATATAGAGTTGTTTCATCAGTAACAGGGAATCTCTGTCAGAGGAAAATGGTGCCACTTAGAGACATTTTTTACTGTCTTTTCAAGCACAGCCTGGGACAGGGACTGCCTCAGGAAGAAGACAACACAGTGAGGGGCTGGACTATGAGTACTAAGGCAGAGAAAGAGCCATAGCAGGGCCAATGAAAGCAGAAAATAAAAGATTTCCCAATCAAGTCATAGGGATTTTGCCTTTTAACTGGGCTCTCAGGCTTCAGTTTTAATTGTGCTTTTACTTGCTACAAAGCAGTTTTCAAAAATCAGCTTAGAGGGACAAAATGAATAGGCACAGTTATATGAGGCTTGGAACACTCAGAGCTAAAATGCTGACTGTTATCTTGGGCAGTTCACAAATAGTACTTACGCAAGCTGGGAACTGCTCCACCACTGCCAGCACTGCTGTAACTCCTGACCTCCTCCTGGACGTCAGATGGGAATGATTTTTAGTTTATCCGGTCTGGACTGGATTTGATCCCAAGCACCAGGGCAAAGAAAGAAAAAATTTATTCTGTAAAAGCTTTACATACTGGATGCTTAAAATTTAACACTCGCCCCTTAGAGCTATATTCCCAGCCCAGAGCTGGTAAGAAGCAACATGTTTTTTGCTTTAATCCTTTCCAAAGACGCATTCCATAAATGGTTAGCATCCTTGCCAACCACTCAGTCTCTTAGTGAGCCCACATACCAGCTTTAAAGTAAGCTCTTCTAAAACCAGTGCAACAGCCCTGTGGGTTAAGTTTATATTATTTCCAGATTCGTATAGCTGCAGGCTCCTTTTTAAAGTTGCAAATGATAAGTCATCTCTTTGTTGCCAGTACTTTTTTTTTTTTTTTTTTTAACTTTGTTTAAACTGTTCACTGATGCACTTAGTGAAAAACAGACTGTACTAGCAGTAACTTAGCAGTATATGCTGTAGCAACAGGAACACAAATCCTGTATTTTGCAGCAGGAGCGGTGAGGAACCTCTGTTTGGACAATTCAGTCTATTAATAACTCCAGATATCAGTACTTGAAAACAAATTCAAGGAAAAAAAGCAACATATTGCACTGACACAGCACCTTTCATCCCAAAAGACACCAGTTGCGCATTTTCAACAGCATAACCTGTCTAAAGAAACTACCTTAAAAAAAATACAGGGGTGCAGGGGACTTCCTGACTTCATGGCAGTTAATCACAGGGGAAAAAAACCAGTCAAAATACAGTCACTTCTCCTTCTGACCCTCTGGGGTTGGATAAATTCCTGATTGCTTGCTGATAGCTTCATGTCTCTCTGTCCTGATCAGCACAGAAAGCAGGGAACCAGGCACCAAGCACTTTCAGAACACTTGGAGTCCTTGCTTTTCTCCATTTCCTGAGAGACTGTAGAAATTTTATTGCAAAAATGACACCACTCCCAAATTAAATTTTAGAAATACGATTGTATGAAATTCTCCTCTTTTCACCTTTTACTCTTTTGCCCAGTTTTGTCCCCCACTGTACACTCCATCAGTCCCACTAGAGCTCACCAAAATTCAAGCTGGAGCTGAGAAAGCATTTTCTTTTCTTCATCAGAGGAGCTAATTTTCTCCTCTGTATTCCCTGGGTTTCAACACCAGGGCCTTTCTCTAGCTTCCCTCAGGAGTTTGGTACCAGAAGACAGAAACAAAGAAGAGCAAATGCAGAAAATTCCAGGGAATGATGCTACCCTGTATCTTCAGATCTCATTCCATGGGGCCTCTTCCACTCTAGCTCATGCCAGAGCTGCTTCTGGGTAATCAGTGGGAGCTCTTTGTTTGTTTAAAGCAGAATCTGCTTTCAGCTCTCGACTGCATATATATGTGTGGAGATGTGCAGTGGTGCCCAGGGAAGGGTCTGAAATTGTTTTTAAATTCCACATCCTGCAAACTCATCAGCCTCCAACTCAACTTTGATAAACAACTGGGAAATGGTACTGGAAGCTCCAGTCAGGACTGGATTGAGGCTGGCTGGCTTTTTTTGTAAGTATATTACATTTATCAGTATACTGTGTTTGACCCTTTTTATGGATCAGCTGGGAAACCAAAGCTCCCATGCCTGCCTGTGAACTCACACTCCAGTTCTGCAAACATTTATATAAACAACTTAATCCCACATACTTGACTGGTCTCCTAATTGAATATTTGCAAGGCTTTGACTTTAGTGTAAACTGACTTCACAGGAGACCATGCAGCATTTTCTACACTTTAAAAGCTAGACTGGCATTAATTTTTTTTTAAAAAAAGACAACAAAACCCCAAAAACCAAACAAACCACCACAACCCAAAAAAAAAAAATGTTTTCTCCATGTTTTAATTGACCCTAAATTTACCTTTTGTCCTTCAAAAGAGGAGAAAAGGCAGGATGGACAATCAGAGTGAGGGTGAAAAAGCAGAGCTGAATAACAGTCATGCCCAGATCCCCTTCACTTGCTCTGTTGTACTGTCATGGTCAATCTGATTGCTTGGAGGCCCCCTAAAAATTCAGATATGGAACATCTGTTTCTAAAATTCAGATCTCTGAGCAAGAAAATTCAGAGGGTTGCTTTGGTTTTTTTTAAAGTTTGGTTCAGCTCCTTACCCTTTTCAGGAGCAAGCAGAAAGTACAGATACAGTGCACAGTTAATATAAATATTTATTGACCTTGGGAATACATAGGAGCTACTTCAGAAAGTTATGTTGGCATATCACAAAGGCACCATGCTGCCTGGCACACTCTGGTGTAACAGTGAAGCTGCATAATTATTTTGCAGGCAGACTGGAGTGAAGCAGCCTTCAAGGCTGAGCTTCCTCCTCAAGCTGAGGGGAGGAACAAAGCTGTTTCCCTCTCATTTCCCTAAATGGTGTGTCTGACACTGCATTTGGGGGACATGACTTGGTTACTCCCTGACTGTTTACCTCAATTCTAATCATGCGATTAAAAGGACTGGTTTATAATTCCCAGATCACAAGCACCCACATCCTGGGATCTTTCACACTGATTTAAACCCTGGGATCCAGACCCAGCTCTAGCTGGGAGCTGCAGTGCAGAGAGCACAGCCACCCTCATCCTTGTCCAGCGCAACTGCTCTGCCTGGGATGGCACCAGGTTTCCAAGGGGAACTGTGGGCCACTGGGAGGGGGAAAAGATGGTCCTGTGGCTCATCTGCTGAAGCAAAACAGGCTCAGACCTGTGTCCAGCCATAATTTAGTAGGATGGTGCAGAAAACTCACCAGGGCTTTCTCTCTTCTCCAGTTGTCTAAGCGAAGGAGGTTAGAGATAAAACAGAGATAAGCTGATAAGGGGTTTTGTTTTCCTTTCCCTGTCCTTCTAGGCTGTGGTTTCCCACATCAGCACCAGTTTCTCTGCTGGGTCAAGCACCATAAGCTTTTTGCTGCAAGTACCATCCAAGTGGTTTTGTTCAAGGGCCTTATTTGTTTTAATGAGGATATAAAATAAATTCGGATGGGAGGGATAACCAAGCTGTTTCGGGACTGGGCCCAATAGCTTTTGCCTGAAGTTCTGCTGGCAACAGTGAATAAATTCAGTGCCAGTCATTTTCTCCTGATGCTAGAGAAGGAGAGGAAGCTTTCCCAGCTGATGGGATGCTGTGCCACTGTTCAGCTGGCAAGAAGGCGAATTTTGGGGCAGAAGGTCAGGAGAGGGAGAGTTCCCGGGACTGCAGCCGTGGTACTGCTCTCTGTAAGGGCAGGAGCCAAGAGGACCCATGAGTGCACACCCTGGGAATGAAAGGACACTAATTTCTTGACAGTTAGCAAAGCTGATATTTGAGGGATGTGTCATAACATTCCAAGGAACAAAACTACAATAATGGAATGTGTTTTCACTTGAGAGAGTGTCTTTTTGGCTATTGGATGCAGAGAGAAACAAAGGATGAGCTTTTATGAGACAGAGGGAGGTGAAACTCATAATTTTGAACCCTGCAGCCACCCCACAGAGAAGGAGCAGGTAGCGAGACTCACCTGGACTCACTGCTCACCAGTAGTTTCATCACAGATCTCTCCACATGTGGAGAAAAGATAAAGGCTCATAACTAAACTCAACTGAGTCTCATTGCTGGCACAAACTCTCAGTGACATCCACAGGGTTTGGATAAGGCCCCTAATGAGCTGCCTTTATGCCTCCAACTCCTGAGACACCAAAAAGTGGATTTGGGGAATATAAAACTGGAGAGAAATTCCACACAGCACTGCTCTCTTTAGCTGGTACACTTAGAGAGCCTGTTCCTCTGCCAGCTCCATAAAGCAGGACCGGTACAGGGGACTCATGATTTTTTGCTTTATCCGTCCTGCACCACGTCAGACTGGGTCCTCCTTACTTGCATGTCAGCTTCTCCCCAGTGACATGACCTAAAATAAGAGAGCCATGGCTACCAGGTATTTTAAACACAACTATAGCACCAATTACTGCTCTCTATCCTCCTGGATCTCTTAAATGTGTTCTAGATGGATGGTCTGGCTTACTTAGAACAGCAAGGGAAAAAAGTCTTTGTTCAAGCATTGTTCTTCTTTCTGAGCACAAATGGGTTATGTTTTTTGTCCCACAGTGCGACAGGTTTTCAACACAATGGATGGAAATGTGAACTCACAGCTTTGAGATGGCAACACATTCTGAGGACTAGAATTTGCTTTTGAACTTGAACTGTACAGGCATTATAAGATTCATATCTCTTTACTGTGTCATTTACATGCAAAATGAGTGTGTTTATCTTGTCCTGCCATATCTCATTAGGAAACACAGCTGATATTCTAATGAAGGACAATTTTCACTCAGTATTCATGGAGGATAAGCGAGCTCTGGACCACTTTTCATCTACGTGCAAAGCCAGAGCTGAACGACAACAGCAAAAGTGTCAATGTATTACTGATTGAGCCTGTCCTGATGCAGTATTTTGGATTCCTGCTCCACCAGTTGGAATCCTGAGCAGTGTGCACAGTGCAGCAGAAGTCTTGCCACACAGCACTAGCCCAGCTCTGGCCTGTTAACATCAAGGAGATCAGCTACCAGCAGACAGAACCAGCCTGTTCACACAGAGCAAGCCAAAACATCCATCCTGGCATCCCTGTGAATGTGCAGCGGCCACTTTTCAAAACCTGAGCACATTGAACTATTATAGGTGTACAAATCGATCTGGAATTACTCAGCAGCCAGATGTCTAGAACTGACTGGGCCACTGAATTGCCAAGAAAAACTATCAGCTATTTGCAGAAAGTAAGTGGGCTGGCAAGTCTACAACCTGCAGCAAAAGGAATCAGAGTCCAACCCATCCTTTTGCTATAACTGCCGATCATCTTTTGTGGGTACAGAGGATGAAATAAATTGCTCATCATGTTTTAAATTAAATTATGTAGCTACAGTACACTCACTACAAAGCCTGTAATAGCAGAAGTTGCTGTCACAGAGGAGCATGGAGCAGTAGGCATTCTGAAAGTGCAGTTCCATGTAATTATCCAAAAGAAAGTTGGGAGAAATCCTGGCTGTGTGTACCACTGAGTCTACTGACTTGAAGTAACCAGTTACCACCCTGCCAACTGAAGTTAAAAAACAAACACATGAGAAAATTAAAAGGAACTTCCATAGCAATTATCCAGGGATGCATTACACTAGGGCTGGCAAATTCACGAGCTGCATCTGAACAGCTCAAATGTTCCCCTCACAGCAGACTTGCATTTACAGCAATGAGCTGAACTTGCTCACCCTGCTGTGCATGGCAAGGCCAGAGCTGTGCAACCCATGCACAGCAGTGGATTTCACACGCAGGCTCACTCATGGCTGCCTTTCTGCCCTGAGAGCCGTTCATTATAGTGAAATCAGCATTAATCCCTTGGGGCAAAGCACATGTCAAGGTTTGCAGTCCAAACACACACACCAATGCACTCCGTTGTACAAGCTCTGCAGCCAGGGAAGGGCTGACACCACCCATGGAGCTTGGATCAGCTCCTTCTCCTCAGGGCTTGGTTTATCTTCTGAAAACAGAACTCTTTTCCCAACCAAAACAGACAACAGAAACCAAACCAGAAGTGTGCTGCTTCTCCATTCACTGTCCTGTCCTTTCACTGCTTACAATCTCTTACCCCACAAACCCTACCTCCCAGTCTCCTTTCTTGTCCTCTCCTCACTCAGACTTGTGTGATGCTCCTGTGGACAGAGAGCTCATCTCACCTTTGAGTCTCTAAGTGCTTCTGGACTGCAGCCAAAATGGCATCCTCTTGTCCAAAGGGGAAGCATGGCTCATAAAAAACCTTCACATAAAGTGGGCATTAAAGTTGTCCCTCTCTTCCCTGAAGATATTTTGCCACAGCAGTGTTTGCTGGGCAAAGAACAAGTGATATCCTCATGCTAAGGACATGAATCACAGCTGGAGAGGGAAGGAGTGAGCAGTACTCCTGGTCTAAGAGGAAAGAACAAGTGACATAGGAAACAGGCAGAGATTGAGGTGAACAATTCCTTTAGATACCTGTTTGCTTGTGGAAATGCTCCTTCCTTGTTCTCTCTTCTTGCCAGAGCCCATTTTTCTCTTCACACACATACTAAAGCAGTGTTGGCTGGCCCTGCACACTCTCAGGCAGTCCCCACTGTCTCAGCAGCTTATTTCTTACAAAGAAAACCATTAAAATTTGGGGGGTTTTCTGTTTGGTATTATTTGTTTTGCCCCCAAATCTGTTTTCAGGAATGGCTGATGAATGACCTTAACATTTAAAAAAATAAGTTTTGGTCGGAGATCAAGCAAGAACCTGGAGGGTAAAAGATTGGGAAGGTGATTGATGATGACAGATGATTAGCGAGAGAGACTAATACCAAAGTTACTGCCAGCATCTTGGCTGGAAGGTCAGTGACCCATGAAGCAGCATTTTATGTGACCAACACCTCCTTCAAGCAGAGGATCAGATATGCTCACCCTGTGAACAAAACAATTTGGAAAACAGCTGTAATATTTAGCATCCTGTGATCTTCCTATTCCCTCCCAATATGCTTATTGCCACTTGAAATCAATCTCCTGATGACTTCCTAGGTAAAGAGGAGACTTGTCCTACAGTCCCCGTGTTCTACAGGCATTCTGAACATCTCTGGTTATTAAACACTATCAAGCACATTTCTTTTCTGTCAGGGAGGTCTGGATGCTCCTGTAAGTTATGGCTGAGGTAGCCAAATTGCTGTCCACGTCAGACTTTCCATCGTCATTCCAGAGGAAAAATGCCTCTTCAATTCCCCTCTGCAGAGATGTACAAGTGGCACCCTGCCTCCTGTCCAGAGGTAAAGGAATGATCCCTAAATATGGGCTCAGAAGTGACTTGGGAACTTGCACGAGGTAAGGCCATGGTCCTACACTGGCACACATCATTATTCCACAGGCAAAGCTTTTGGAGTCAGCAGCAGTGAAAAGGAAGAATCAGAGAGTTTTCTTATAAAAGGTTCAGGAAAATGTTTTCTGGTTTTCCAATCTTTTGGAAGTATTTGAACTATTTGAAACCTCCCACAGCTTATGCACTAGAGAAGAAAATAGTAAGAAAAGACAAATATTTGGGCCACTTTGGGTCTATAACAGGGTATTTTTATGAGCCATTTTTCATCACAATAATTTTTCAAATATCCCCTCTCATCACTCTCCACAAAGATGTGAAGAACTCACATTGCACTGATGTCCCCTTTATAATTCTCTGACTTTGCTGCTTTGGTACTTTTGGCAGAAGCAAGTGTCTACTCAGCTTTAGCTTGGATTTTAGGGAAATACCTCTATTTTGCATGGATTCACCTGCTGCTTTTAGGTCTTGCACGTCCAATAATCTGCAAGGCTCAAGTTATGCTATTTTGCAAGGAATCAGAGGCTAGGACACAGGACAGGGCAACCTGGCATGAGTCAGGCAGTGCTGACTCATCAGTCCAGAGATTCTGATAGGTTTCCACAGCACAGAAAGGAGGAGGTGACGTGAAATGATGGACAGAATATTAAACCAAAAGGAAGAAGCAGAGATCCTCCCCAAGCACTCCTTCACTGTTTCTCTGTAAACAAACAAACATATTAATAAAGGAAGAGCAAAAAGTCAAAAGGCACTTTGCAATCAACTAAAGAAAGCCTTTAAAAGGGATAGGGATGGTGAAAGCCAAGACACACAAGAAGCCTGATAGAAAGAGAAGTGCTGGAAGTTAAAAAAGACAGTGAAACACAAGATGTCAGGGAGACCTCCATCAAGAATAGAAAACATTTTTATTATACTTGGCATTAACAACTGCAGTCCTCTAACTGAGGCTAAGATGTAGAAGGAACATTTATAACACTCCATTGTATATTAATTTAACATCAAGGAAAATGTAACTCTCTGGGAACATGATGCCTCCTTGCTGCCAGCTGCCTGCTGTGCCAGCCTGGCTTCTCACCCTCCTCACTCTACTCCTGGCCAAGAACACTTCCAGAGGAGGGTCAGTGAGCTCTGGTGCTGGAGTTTGCTGTGCCACGAAGCCTTGAGAAGGGAGCAGCCTATTTGCTTCACTGGGGATACAAACCTGCTGGCAGGGGAGACATCCCCTCTCCAGAGAAGGGATGAAGCCACAATTCTATGACACTGATGGAGATTTTCAGAGTTAGAAATGGTCCCTGTTGCTGCAGGCAGCATCCGCCACACACACACACACACACACACCCAGCACACGGTCTTACCCTTCAGGTTTTCCACCCTGGAGCCCCTGGGCTGCTCCACAGGCACATGCCAGTGCTGGGAAGGGTGCAGTGGAAACAGCAAAAATGCCATGCTGGGAGACACCTCTGCTTGTCACTTACTGAGGAAAATCTCCCCACTGAAAGTCTTGGCCAGCACTGGAACAGCCTAACCAGGGAAGAGCCTCAATCCCCATCTCTGCAGTGATTCAGTAGGAGTGCAGATGTGGCACTCAGGATTAGGGTTTAGCAGTGGGCTTGGCAGTGTCAGATTTACAGTTGGATTTGATGATCTTAAGAGCCTTTTCCAACCTAAATAAATGGTTGCATGGGTTCTATGTGATACCTCTGCCAAGCAGGAATATCACAGCTTTGTTTGACAGTCCTCCTGAAGTACAGAGTGTGACCAGGAAACTGAAGAACCTCTGTCTTATGCACAGGGACTTTCTCTCCTTTTTCCAGCTTCTCAAAAAGATGCAAAGAAAGGCATTTCAAAGTTAGGATATTTCCATGCATGGGATGTCAGTTACCAGCCACAAACTTTGCCCATCCTGGGCATTGCTGAGAGAAACTCACACCTGACCAAAGCATCAGCAGCCACTTACTGCTGCACTTCCACCAGGCAAAGCAGATTTCTTGATGGAGCACTGGTTGGTGCAGAACATATAAAAAAGGAGAGGGGTTTGCTTAAAATATTTCACTGACAAGGAAAAGCTTTGAACACTTTTCCTTTCAGGGCTTAGTAGGTAAACTCTGAACCAGGTAAATTGTGAGTGACTGGTGTTCTCAACTGCCTCTTTTCCTCTTTCTTCCCCAGCTGAGGAGTACATCATGCAGGATCCTACACAGAGGGTGAGCAGAGGTTTGACAAACACAGAGTACACAACAGAGACTTTCAAGTGGTTGTGCTGAGGCAGTAATTTCATGGTTTGTTCAGTTCCAGACTTAAACCTCAGTGCCAAGAATCATTTCCATACAATAATGAAAAGTCTAAAATAATTTTTAAATACAGAGAGAGAGAGAAATACCGTACAAAATACAGCCGAAAATAAAAGAGCAAAAGTAAGCAAATAAGGAATGCTCAAAATGAGCATGGCAGTTTCCTCTGGATCAAAATTAAGACCCAGTTACCACTAGTTACCACCCAGTCTAGTGAACCTCCAGTGGATCTGGAAGACATTAAAGATTTGGAATAAAAAACAGAGTTGGAAAATTATATTTGATTATTAATTAAAGTAAACTGCAAAAATAACAGCAGTGGGCTGCCAATATCATTTCTATTTCTGTAATGCATCCAAATACACTGTGTGGAATTGCACTGTTCAGTCTTTGAAAGAGGAACAGTTGAATAAAAATGCATATCCAAGTTTGGGACTTCAGAAACAATACAGAGACATCAGTGCATCCCCTGTAAGTTCTGAAATTTGAAAGCCAAATCCCAACTGGGACTTGAGACAGGGATGAAGACCTGAATGGATCAGGCTCAGACTAGACCTGGTGCTCAGGCTGGATCTCAACTGGATCCCCTGGGCCCAAAAGCAAGGTGTGCAAGGAGAAGCTCTCAGGTGTCAACTCATATCCTATATAAAATATACCGTCTTAATTTAATGCATCTTTTGACCTTTCAACTACAGAGTGTATTGAACTCCATAATGCCTTTGAACTTTTATGAGAATGCCTATATTGCCTATATATATATTATTTTTTCCCTAAAATAGATGTCAAGGATGCTTAAAAAAAAAAAAAAAAAAAAAAAAAAAAAATAACTGGGGGTTTTGGTTGGGTTTTTTTCGTTTAAAGCACAGTCTGAACTAAGCTGGGTTCTGCCAAATCTGCCAACTATTGATTTGCTGTAGACAGTCTGGGCTGTGATTCTATCACATCAGCCGTGGTCAGGGACAGCAGGACAGCCCTGCTGGGAGTCACAGAGGAAACACAAATGTTGGCAGACCTGTTGGCAGCGATCCCCCAGACAACGTGGATCAAGAGTCCAAAGAGCTTCTTCTAGCAAAGAGACTGGGTCCCTCACAAGTGACTAAAGATGGAACTGTGGTTCCAGAAAAGCTGCCCGCAGAAATTTTGTCACCAGAGGAACCTTTGTCCCTGTCCCTACTCCCGTTCCCCCATGGCAGGACTCCAATCAGCACATAGAAACCAGTTCAAGGGAAGTGAATGTTCTTCAACATGAAACATTCAAAGGACCAGAGATCTGAAAAACTAATCAGATGACTGGTTCATTACTCAGGAAACTGTACTGGTATGTTTTAAAAAGCTCGACAGTCTCTTTTGCCTTTGATAAATTACATACATTAACCACCCCAAAGATCTGCTCTGTAGCTGCCACCTCACTGTAATATCTTGCTTTCTTCTCCACAGGATATCTAAAAATTCACCATCCTTTTCTTGTAATCCATCTTCCTCATTACTTCTGTCAGAGAATCACTTGAGCTTCTTTAATTCAACCACATTTTCCCAGACACAGCTTAAAGACTTTGGTTGTCTTCATGACAGGAAATGCCTGGTTATCTGTTAGGTAAACTGATTAATTAAATAAAAAAGTTTCCAAGACAGTTTTTGGTCTTTTAAATGCAGTTCTCAGTCCAGTCCTGTGGTCCCATTTCCTTAATACAGAGTGTCTTTACTTTGCCTAAACCCCACAGCAATATTTCAGGACCCTACCAGGGGCAGCAGTGGTTAAGATCAGCGCAGATCTTCCACAGGGCACCCACCAACTCCTGAACTTCATCAGAGAGCTCAGATATTTTGGCTTCAAGGTTTCTCTTTGCTGTTTTTCACCAAAGTGCACCATTCTTCTTCCATAGTGTCAAAAAATCAGCAGCCACTGTTTTAAAATGCTGTCTTCTGCCCTATGAATGCATTTAGCATTGCTCTAAAGGAAAAATAATACTAGTTTGTCAGATTTCTACAATTTCTAATCAATCCAGAACTTTTCCACTTCTACTTTCTTTATGTATGTATTCCTCATACATACAGGAAAGCAGATTCTGATTTTCCTTAGGCCTGTTTTAGATTTTTGTTGTAACTTTACCTGCAACTGTTACTCTGCTCATTAGGTCAGATGTGAATTTTGGATTACAGTGTTGAAGAAGCCAGACAGAAAACATGAAAATGCTACCATGCAAAATGAATTATACCAGGGGCATTTAACAGCAGAGCACTGTACAGAGGGAACCATTTCATCAGGCCCTCACTACATGGCTGTATGGGTTGCTCATAGTTACTCTGGCATTTAATGCTGGACCAAGAAGACAGCCAAGGCCATGCAATAGCACTGAGATAGTCTTTGTAAGCCCTGTATAACTTTGACCTTAACAACTTTGACCTGTATAACTTTGACCCCAACAAGCACAAAATAAGACTAATATCTTTTTATGATTGGTTTTGCTGTTGGTTTTTATGTTTGGGAGGTTTTTTGTTGGTTTTTTGTTGGTTTTTTCCCCTTGTTTTGCTTTGGTTGTTTTGGGGTTTTTTGTTTGTTTGTTTGTTTGTTTTTTGTTTCGTTTTTTGGTGGAGGAAGGGAACATTATTAAATATTTTTTTAAACTAAAAAACTGTTTTCATTTAAAAAGCCAAAAATCCCTTTTGACATAGCAGGCCTGTGTCTTCAGCTTGTATGATTGCAGAATATATGCATCTTTTTAAATATATGGTGTATATATAGCTATTGAATGAGCTTAGCCAAACTCAAAAGCAATAATAGCAGTTTTCAAATAAAATTAGGAAACTGCTACCCAAAGAAAATGGCACTTACTGTGCACTCAAGTGTACCCAAAAATGCAAGTCCCAGAAAGAAAGGCCATGGTCTCTTTATTTCACCTGTTCTTTCTGCTTTCCACTCATGGTTTGAATGAAGGGAAAAGGAAACGGGGAATATAACGTGAAAATGTCTGGCAAGTCAGAGGAGAAGGAGAAATGGGCAAATCCTGGCCTCTGAGCTCACCAAGGGTTTGGCAGGCACCAGAGAGAGTCCTGAGCATCTCTGTGCTCCTCACCCTGTCCCTGCTCCTCCTTGTTTAGTGTCCAGCAGGACATGCCCCCTCACACAGGCTTCAGAGACAGCTTTATTGCACTAAAGATCAGTGAGATGGTGCCCTTGTGTTCCTTCTTTTATAAAACAGGAATGTGTTTTGGCTGCTGAACAAGAGCAGTAAATATGGGTTGTAACAGATACAATTAAACCCCTTAAACCAACTTTTTTCATTTTTTCTCTTTGCCCTCCCCACCATATTCAATTCACATAACAAGCAAATCTACCCACTGAACAGAAACATAAATAAATTTTCATGTGAATGTTCTTTATATATAATATAGTAGACATGTCAACGAGCTAAATTCTTTGTCATTCTTACTCTTCTAACAAAATCGAACCTTGAATCTTCCTGGGTAATTCCCATCTTTGCATAGGTCAAGTGCATAAATTATGTTACTTTTCCCCAGGCCTCCTCCACAGCTAAGACTAAGCCAGGATGAGTAATAAATTTCCTCACTAGATGGAGCAAGAGCATCTAGACAGTAGGAGGTATGCCAAAGTACTGTAATGGGACTCTCAGAACTGGGACAGCCCAACTCCATTTACAAGCTTTGGAAAACCACAGAGCTCTTGTCCTTTATTCCAGCAATGTCAGTGCTCTGCTGCAGTAGCTGAGCCATATTCAAAAATCAGGGGGAATTCCCTGATATGGTAAAGGTCCTCAGACTGAGAGGGGTTCTTACCACCCACTTCTTCCCTGGTTCTCACCCTCAATAATGCTGTTGCTGACAGACCTAGACAAACTACAAAACCTACTAGCTTTGTTTCTGGAGGAACAGTAATTTTCAGTGGTGGTCTCTTATGTCCAGCTCAGCCCACTAGGCAGGGTTTGAGTTACTGGTGGTGCAGGGACACCTCAGCTTCTGCAAACCCATGGCAGGAAGATGACTTGATTTTTGGCTTGGAGGCATGAAGGGCACCTCTGTGTAGCCATTGTTGGTTCTGCTTAGCAGAAAGAAGTGCCATTTTCAGTCACTGATAAAACTCCTGCTGTGTATTACCAGCACAGAGGGTCTAGCGTGGAGTACCATCAGTTCAGAAGGAGCTGAGGGGCTTCAGTGTCTCCTGGGATAAAAGCTACTGGTTTTACTGATTGATGGGGTAGTATTTTCTGCAAGTTGTCTGACAGCTCCAGTTAAATCCACCACTGAGAGTTATTCCTGTTTCCCCACATCCTTGGATCTGTGGCAAAATGTCCCAGTTTAACCCCAGCTCCCTGCCAGCCCCTGTACTTTCGAGGCAAACTGCATCCTCTTCTCCTCCTTCCTGAGACCTTACAGTGGCAAAACCAGTTTATTTCCAAACTGGAAAATTTATTTCTGGAGATTCAGCAAGTCCTTTGTGATCTGACATTTGATACTCTATTCTGAGGAAAACTTCCGGTGTGGAAAATAACACCACCGTTCTCTAAGGCTGAAGTTTTACAAAAATATTAACAGAAGAACATAGCATGTAGAATTTTTTTAAAAGTTCAGCAACCTCAATTATCAGCCATGTTGCCAACTTGTGCTGCCTGTGTCTGCCACCAGAGGAAATGACAGGACAAAAAGAAATCAAACCTACAGGCATAGAGAGTTGCAAAGTCCTAAAAGAACTGTCTCATGTTAACAACAAATCACACAACAAGGATCATTTCTCCCCAGTACTTGATAACCAAGGATTAGAATGAGTCTTTGGTGAAACATGAGGAGAAAAAGGGAAATTCTCAGGACAGACAACTTCAAATTCTAAATAGAAATGTAACAGGAAATTAAAGTAAAAAAGAAAGACCTATGACCAATATCCATAAAGAACCATTTGACCAGTGTCTAGATTTCAGCTTTGTTCCCTTCCTCCCCAACTTATTCCAGCCCATAACCCAGTCCCATCCTGAACTTTTGGCTGCCTTTAGGGAGCTGCAGTTTCATACAGAGATTTGCAGTTTCTCAACATGGGAAATTATTGATGTGAGAACAATCATTTGGCGAGATGACGTGCGGGCCGTACTACTAAGGAAAAGACAACTCACAGCAAACATTCTTAGTGGGATGGAATTCCTCTGTAATATATTTATTTGCCTTCCAGAGAGCTGTAGCACAGTGACTTTCCTTCAGGAATGCTGTCTTGAGACAGGAACTGTCCTTTTTGCTACCTCCCTTTCAGAGTGTGACGTATTTCACAAAATGCCTGTGTAAATAATATTGCATCTTGAGAAGGCTAAATTACAATAAATAAGAGGCAGAGCAAGATGCAAACAAAGGCATAAAAATGCTCTTAAAATGCCAAGTATTTTTGTAGCAGATTGCAATAGCTTTTTTCCCCTACATTTTTTGTCCTCACAAAATGTTTTCCTGTTGGACAAAGAAGCACAGACTTAAACACAGACCTGTTTTCTTAGACTATTTTCTATTAGAAAGGAATTTTGGAAAAAAAACCCACTTCCCAAAATAATTTCCAGTTTTTAGAAACAAAATATTTGTACCCCAAAGTTGTGGTTTCTCATTTCATTTTCTTAAATCCATGAAAAAAAAAACGAACAAAAAACCACTTTTGTCTTCTGAAATACTCTAAGGAGCAAAAAAGTCCCATAACCAGCTCCTCACAATAGCAGCATATGCTTGCTTCATATGCTTGCTCCTGCCTTCTTTTATATAGAGATAAGCACACCTTGCTACAAGTCACACAGGAGGTGGCAGGAGGATTGTTCTTTCTGCAGCTGAAGGAAGCTTGCACACCTCAAACTGCTGCATGATCTCTTTTGTCTCAATAAATATCTATGCACGTAGTGAGACTGAGGTCTCTGACTCAGGTTTGCTTGGATTCTCACATCAAACTTTGTACTGCCTCTGGGGAAGAGGTACATATATTCATTGGGTCCTTCATGGGGAAGAGGTACATATATTCACTATCTTATGTATGGTCTTTCAGGAAGTGCATCTTATCTCCACCTACTAATATTTTTCATTATTTTATGTGGGAAATGGGGTTGTTGGTCATCCAGCTTCCCATATCCCTGATATATTTTGAAACCCCCTAAGTTCCTGCATGAGTGGAAGATTCACAAGTTGCTCCTAATTACCCATGGTCTTAACCTCTGACTTTGAACAAAGCAGTTCCCAAGCCCCTGCATAAATCATAGAATCACAGAATGGTTTGGCTTGGAAGTTTAGGATAAACAAAGCCTCTTGTCCTGTGCTCCCACACAGAGTTCAACCTACAGCAGCTGCACCCCATGCCCCTGCACTGAAGGTGTTCCTCAGCAGAAGGGACTTTCCAGACCATCCAGTTCCAGCCTCTGCCATGGTCAGGGGCACCTTCCTCTAGACCAGGGAGCTCAAAGCCCTACCTACGCCTGCTCAGGGCACAGGGCATCCACAGCTTCCCTGGGCGATCTGTGCCAGGGCCTCATCAGCAAAGAATTTCTTCCAAACATCTAATCTGAACCTGCCCGCTTTCAGCTTGAAACCATTCCCCCTTGTCCTGTCCCTACATGCCCTTGGAGTCCCTCTCCGCTTTTCTTTTAGACTCCCATCAGTTACTGCAAAGCTACAATGAGGTAACCCTGGAGCCTTCTCTTCTCCAGAGAGAGAGAATTGTACAATCCCAATTCTCTCAGCCTTTCTTCATAGGAGAGGTGCCCCATCCCTCTGATCATCTTGGTGTCTTCCTCTGGGCTTGCTCCAACAGGTTGATGTCCTTCCTGTGCTGTCTGCACTCTCGCACAAAACAAAGAGACAATTGAGAATTGCTGTCAGGGAGACTGGAGCTTCATTATTTGGAATCTCTCTTACCTGTTGGTTATATACACCAAACACAGACACTGACAGGCTCAGCTGTGCAAAGGAAGAAGTCCTGAAAGGATCACTGGGGTCAGGATTGAGCTCTTAATTATCAGATGCATCCAAATAAACTGACTGCAAAGTAATGACTAGATGCTGACATTAATACTGTAAAGTATGTTTTACAGTTACAATTGCATCAATGAGAACCATAGTACATTAATTTCCTGAGGCCGTTTTATTTACTTCAAGTGGTTTAAGCTTGAGAAACATAACAGGGAAAGCATAACAAATGCATATTTCTTGGTGGTTTGCCTAGATTTGTTACAAAGCTGAAATCTAGACACTGGTCAAATGGTATCTTTATGGATATTGGTCATAGGTCTTTCTTTTTTACTTTAATTTCCTGTTACATTTCTATTTAGAATTTGAAGTTGTTTGTCCTGAGAATTTCCCTTGTGGTTGCTCCACTTCAATCAGAGAAATTCATGTGGGTATTTTCTGGAAGCTAAGTGTGCAGGTCTGAACTTTTTCTCAACTGTTCGGATTGCAGCTTTCAACACCAGAATTCTGCAAAATATTTAACACCCCAATAATGAGAGAAAAGAGCCCAGTTCCCTCCACCTTGACCTGTCTCCCCAGCAGGACCCGCTGGAGCCTACAGAAAATGAAAACCAAGGTTCTGTAAAGCATTTGTCTTTCTAAGAAAAGAGATGCATGTGTTTCTCTCCTGAGTCACACTGCACTGACCCTGATGTAATCCTCCTTGCCTGTACAATCACAGCCTGGAACCAGGAGCAGGGTCACATCCCCAGGATGTCTTTGGACACTGGATTTGCCTGTGCTGCAGCTGAGGAGCAAAGACATCAGTCTGAAGACATCCTCTCAGAGTGGTTTTGGGCAACACAGGACAGTGCAAGGCATGCTGGAAAGCCATGGTCCTAAATGAGGTGGAAAAGAAGTTGAGTCATACATGACGAGTTTGCTGGGTCATCTTTATGGTCAGCAAAATCCAGCTTTGGGGCAAATGGTTAAAAAGGGCATAAATGTAACCATCTGTGGTTTTTTTGCATGCTACGTGAATCACCTACCAAAATCAACTCTGCAGCTCAGGAACCAATCTTATCTGGCCTGGTGATGCCTCTGTGCAGATAGAGGCTTCTGTAAAACACATCCTAAATCAGATCTTGTCACGCTGGAGCTCCCTGAGTCACTGGAGAAAAGAAAATAGTGGGATGCCACTATTAATCTCACCTAAATGAAATGCCTAAAATAGGTCTGATGATTCACATCCTAAAAAGGACTGCCAGTCCTTTAAGGAGCCAAGGGAGAGCCTTGCTCAAGTGGGGATATTTATACTGCAGACATGTCCAAGGAGGTGAGATAAAGCCTGTCCCATCAGTCCCCCTTGGTAAAGAAAACAGAGTTATCAGGAACATGCCTTGAAGTGCTTAATCCAAAAAGGCAGGAACTCTTCCTCCACTTCCAAATTGGCATCATGGCTGTTTAAATTGAACTTCAAAAACCTCCTGGCCATTTGCAACAGCGTTACAACGACTTGTGAGAACTATCTTCAAGCCTTTTGCAAAGCTGGAAGTAGCCAGACTGTTTTTGGACATTGATTTATTTGTATGAATGAACACTTGCAGAGATACTTATGGCATGGTTCTATCAATTGCCACTGAAGACTTCTGAGCTCTAGTCTCTCTACAATTTTTACATAATTATAAATGTTTATTACAGTTCTTGTAGCATGAGTGAATAGGTAAAGAAACTCAATTTTAAAAACACATCAATCTTTTAAGCACATTGCAAAGATAAAATGCACAAAGCTGTTGTAAATAGAAGGTAAGGTAGAATTCCCAAGCTTTTCCAGAAACCTCATTTTATTACTCAGAGCTCTATTAGGTTGATGACCAGGCTAGAATTCAGGATTATTCATGCTTTGCAATGTCTAGCCCTCTTCCTGTCTGTCCATCAAGGCTGCTGTCACTAAGGGCCCTCCCAGGAATCTTGCTAGGAATACGCAGACAAGATATGAAGGTCGCACTTCAAAGCCTGTTCTTTATTTCTGCATCCAGGGGAAAAAAGAGCTTATGGGGAGTCTGGCCCTCTCCCTCTTCAGACAGCAGGACCTCCACAATTTACAGCAGGGAAAACAAGGATCAGCATCCCAGGCTATAAGAATCAAGGTGAACATAGCAAAAGGAGAGTGTGGAGAACTAAATTCAGTATTGTGTTTTCAATCAGGAGTTCTGTGATCACCAGTGGACACATTGAACACACAAGGGCTGAACACTTGTCCAGCAACTGGACCTGCATGACAAAGGCACTTCCTTGCCTCATCCTTTTTCCCCATGCTGTCTCAGAGCTGGACAAGATCAGACGTTCACACTCTCTGCATCCAGTTGAGACAGCTCTTCCAGTGACCTGCTTTTACAGAAATGCTGAGTTCAGCAGAAATTATTGTGCATAACACTCAAAAACAGGGACGTGGTTCAGAAGGTGCTTAATAGGTCTGTCTACTAAGACCAAACAACCAGGCTTTGTGGAGCCTTTTTTCTCATCTCCATGAAAAACAAGTCAAAGCTAAATAAAACTGGAAAACAGATTGCCCATTGTTTTGACAGGCCTTAGATGATCCTTTGGGGAGTACAGGCATATCTAATATAGCACCCCTAATATTTCTGTAATCGATTTTTCCATTTGTTAATTCAACCAATTCTTCTTCATTCTTGGCACGCCACCCTTGGACACTGAAGGAATTAACATCAAGCAGTGCCTGTTAAGCATGATGCTTTTTTTGAGGTACACCATTAACAAAAGACCTGATCCATGAGGTGATGAACAGCCACAGATCTCACCAGCAGTGGCGGAGTCACACACTGGTCTTTGGCCAGCCACAGCAGTAAAAAATCATTTGTCATGTAGCACCGCTGAGCCCATGCACAACAGAAACACACTGCAAGAGCCCCTTAGGCCACAGAGCCCTCCTACTGCCTCTATCACATCCTGCTATGCAATAAGTTCCACCCCTGTCAGCCATGAAAAACTGCTGGGCATCGAGGTGGGAGAGAGCTTCACTGGAGGAACAGAGAGAACAGAACAAGCAGATAAAAATTATTAAGAGGAAAGCAGGTCACTCAGCATTTCTCTCACGTGGGTGGCTTTTTCCAGCTAAAATATAAAAAATCCTCCTTTTCCCCTGTGCATCGTTGGAATGCAGACAGGACTGTAAAATATAAAATGTGATCCAGCTGGAAATCCATACCTCGGCACAGCAGTTCTCAGGCTTTTTCATATGTATCTCCCTCTCAAACCTATTCCACACCTGACCCTGTCTCCCCCATCTAAGCACCTGATAAGCAGTCTGAAGCTGGCAGGACACACCATCAAGGAAGGTGTCATGGAAGAAGGCTGTATGGGAGCCCCTGGATGGCATTTTGTGTTTGGATGGAGAAGTTTAGGGTGGGGCCACATCAGGGAACAAGGTAAATACCACAAACATGAGAAGGTGTTGATACCTCCTGCAGGCTGAGCTGGAGCAGAGCTCAGCCAGAGCAAAAGGATAAAGCAGGGATTTATTAAAAGGCCTCAATGGACACACCTGGGCAGTGCCAGAGCCTGGCTGGGCCACACCCAAGGTGACCCCAAAATGGGCACATAAATGAACAACTGGCCATGAGGGCTCACACTTTGATAAGTTCTGCTCCATCAGCACATTGGAGTTCATTGTGCAATTCCAGCTCCAGGTTATGGAGCTCCATCCTCCTTGGTTTCCCTTCTCACTTCACCCTTGGTTTTGTTCTTGGGCCTGAAAGTTGCATCGGTTGTCCTTGGTATCAAACTAGAAAAGGAATTGTTTTGTCTGCCTACTCTGTGAAGAGAGCTCAGTAGCACTGAATATGAAACCTAAAGCTACCCACCAAAACAGCACAGAGTCTAAAAAATATAAAAGCTAAAACTAAAGGTATCAATGTGAAAAACACAGTAGCCAAAGGCATCACTCAGAGCCAAGTGATAATTCTTCCCCCCAAACAAACATGTAGGACCATGTGAGTTTTCAGCCAACTGGCATTTGTTTCCTTATTGTGCAAACAGCAGCTTTCTATGGAAATCATTTTGGCACTTGCCAGTGTTCATTTTCTTTCATTGTTCTGAACAAAGATGTCAGTATTTCTGGTGGATTCTGACCAAATCTGATTCATGTTTTCCAAGCTAGGAAAACAGGACAAAAATCCAAGCTCCTGTGGAATTTGAGTTCTAAGGTATCAGAAGGGAAGGGCAGAGAAGCTAAATAAGGAACTAAAGGACAACTGGATATAAAGTACTAGTTCTAGTTAAAAGGACATATTTCTGGCTGTGGAAAACATTCAAGCCAGCCACACAGAAGGGAAAGCATAGAATATAAGATTTCCAGTATTGAAACAAAGTACTTTCCATTTCTGTGGGGTCTTCTAAAGTTTTCACCTGAGAAAATGAGGTCTGGGAAATTTATTTTGTTTTGCTATTGTCCAACAAAAATTAAGTATCAGTTCCCACAACGTCTCATGAAATTGAAATGTGTATCTTCATGTACTTTAAAAATTCCTTTAGAGATACGGGTTGAGTATACACCAAGTGCAAAAATAAAACTCATGCGTTTTGCATCACTAATGAGCATTTTCACACTAATGTGTAAGGGAAGGTTGCAGAACAAGAATGAGAATTTGCTTTGCAGGAGTCTTTCTATCAGCCACACCTACAGACTCACTCTACTTGGATAACTCACATCAGTCCACATATTTCAAGACAGGTGTAAGGGAGGTCTGAACTGTCTTTCCCAAAGCTCAATTTAACAGCATGCAAAATGCTCATAAATTTCCACAAATTCTGACAGGGAGAGAGAGAATACAAGAACCCTTGGGAAAAAATAGTACAACAGTATCTGAAAGCAGATCCCTGAAATCCAAGACACCTTCCAATTCATGCTGCTTTTAATTTGGCGTTTGCTCATTGCTGAGCACCTTTTCTCATGCAGCACTGACTGGTGAAGGTGAAGGTCTGGTGAAGCTGCTGGTTCGAGACTAAAGCAGGACTAATCTGTACAAGTGACCCTAAGTGATGACTGCAATTTATTCCGCAGCAGAACTCACTCACCCCCACACCACTTGTTAAACTCGAGGGCAGCTCTGGCAGAGATAAAATGTGCTGCCTCTCAGGAGAGGTTGATTACACCTCACTGTCCCCACGTGCACACAAGGGTGTAAAATCGACCTGTTTTCCTGTGCATACTTTACCACAATGCACTTACTCCACCTGTTGTCCACTTGCTTTTCTACAAGTCCCTCTACAGCTGCAGTTTGTGCAATTGCTTTGCCTGTAGGGATACTCGGGGATCTTTATGCCTGCTTTCTCACTCCTAGCACAGCCTGTATCACTGCCTTCCATAGAGAATGGAAAAAAAAAACCTGCAGCTCAGGAACAATTGAAGAACCACGGATCTTAGACATCTAGCTCGGCTTTAATAACAATAGTTACTGAGAGCCTGACAAATGTCTTGTCAGGAAAGCAGGATGCACTGGGTAGTTAATTACTCAGCAAGGCATCCTCAGTCTATGTTAAGGGATTAATAGCACATGCACATTCCTACTTTCCAGCTCTTCTGCTAGATTATCACCAAGAACAAGGAGAAAACAAAGGCTTTTGCTGAAAGTAGCAAGCACTTCCACTAGACAGCTCTGGCAGCATCAGGGTGCTCCATGTGTGTATTCAGTTGTGCCATTTGCTCCTCATGGGTAGAAACGACCAGCCTGGGAGATGGCAGCAAAGTACTGCCTGGCTCCTCTGAGCTCAACAGCAGCCCAAATGTAAGCATTTGCTGTCACTGGATACACACTGCATTCCTGGGAGAAAGAGAATTTCTTTTCCCAAATTAATATATACTGACTTTCATACAAGTACCAGACGGAAGGTGAGGAAATACGCATGTGCTGTGCTAAGGGAGAGCTGGGAGAGACCTGAGGAAGAGCAGGGCTCTGTTAATGAGGCAATAATGCTTGCAGACAGCATTTGTAGTGTCAGGGGTCCCGTTGGGGGCCACAACTGCGTTCTGGAGCCTGGTAAGAGTAATTGCAGCACCACAGCAACAAGCACAGAATAATCTGAGCTGGAAGGGAACCACAAGGAGCATCCACACTGACATCTCCAGCTGAGCTGTGGGGCAATGCTCCTCTTTTCAAAAGAGCCATCAGAAGTCACCTTTAGGCCACCTCATTGCGCAGAAGGGACATCCTAGCATGGCAACAGCCCTCTTCTGGGATCTGCTGCCTGCCCTTGCTCTGTCAGCAAGAACGGGGAGTCTCTTCCCCTGCTCCCCCTTTTTTCTATAGTGTGCAAACACAACCTGGCTGCTAAATTCTGCCGGAATAGACCCAAGAAGGCCTGGCTGCTGAGCACCAAGGGTAAAGGCAGCGGCAGGAGGAGTGCCATGGAACAGCAATCCTGTTCTCTGTGCAGAGCTGAGGCTCCCTCTGACACTCACCCACGGCCGGAAACTCTGGCCACCAAAACACAAGGGAAGAGGCAACAACCCCTGCTCAGCACAGCTCTCAGGAGATTCCAAACCCTTCTGCACCCTCTGTCACAATCATTAGGCAGTTCCCAGCTCTGAGCTTTAGCCGCCACCGGCCCATTCTCCTGAGCCGGGCTTTGGGTCTGGGTCCAGTTTAAATGTCTATTTGACTTTTTTGGGGTTTTGAAATATTTGTTTGGGAGGAAGCTGAAGTTTAGAAGGTATGGTGTTCTGGGGCTAGTTGTAGTGGGTTTATTTATTTATTTATTATTAATTTTTTTGTTTTGATAGGTTTAAATAGTGTGGGGGTTTTGTTTTGTAGTTTGTTTTTTTTCTAACATGAGCAATAGAAATAGGTTTTGTTTTGTTGTGATGGGATCAGTATGTCCACATACTAGGGCTAACTAAGTTTTTATATTTTTGTGGCTCTGATGGGGAGGGCTAATGAATTTATAGAGTTTAAAATATAAAGAAATAAATACAGAATAAAAAATACGTATAAAATTACAAATATAAAAAATAAATATAAAAATACATAAACAAAAATAAATATATATAAACATACAATATATCTAAAATATGGAACAGGTAATATATAATATTACCTGTATTGTTATAACATATTATTTATTATATAAAATATATATATAAAATTATAAATATATATATAATTAAAATATAGTTTAAAATCAAACACTCTTGATTTGTTTAAAGGCAGGGTTTTGTATAAATAAAATTATTATAAATAATAATAATTATAGTAATTATTTTATTATAAATAAAATTTTTAAAAGTATATAAATATATACTAAATATATAGCTATCTCTAAATAAAAAATATAAATAAATATCTTATATATAAATTTATATAACATATGTAGTATAAAACAGTGTATTATTACACAATATATAGTATATTAAAGAGTATTGTACATATAATATGATACAAAACAGATATAACACATATAAATATAATATAATATATAAATTATAGATATAAATATAGATAGAAAAATTCAGCTATAAAATATTTAAATAATAATTAATATTAAATATTATTATTATTTAGATTAATATTTAAATATTTAAATGTAAAAAGGGGGGTTGTTTTTATTTCGTTAGACATAGAATTTCTTTATAAATAATATAATTCTAAATAATATACAAATATAAATATACAAATATATAATAAAGATATATATAAGTATGACATAAAAGTAATTTATATATATTTAATACTTATACTATATAATATATAAAAATTATATTTTTATATTATTTTATTATATGTAATAAAATATTTTAGTATATTATAATATATAACATACATAATTTATATAAAATAGAAATTAAAATATAATTTTAATATACATATATATAATTCATCATAAATTTTATATTATATATTTTATATATGTAGTCTATAAATATATATTATGGATATAAATACAAAGGTAAATATGGGAAAACTGGGTATCAGAAGTGCTGAAATACATTTAAAATAAGGGGTATTTTGGTGTTTCTTTCGTTAGAGGCAGGGGTTTGGTTTAGGCCGGGCTCGGCGGCAGTGCTGCCGCCTTGTGGGCACAGGGCGGTACTGCAGCCACCGCCGTGCTGCAGGCTGGCAGAAAGGTCCCTGCTGGGACCCCCCCAAACCCTGGTCGGGGATGCCGGCAAGTGTTCAGCTCCAGAGGAACACTACAGAGGGGCTGTGCTGGGATTCTCCAAATCCCATCCAGAGCTTCCAGGCACTTACAGACCTTTGGGCTACTGCTGAGAGACTCCATTCTCTGAGCCAGAGAGTTTTCCCATCGGTTTCTGTCGTGCTTAGCACCCGGCAGGTGGAAATCCCAACTGCAGCAGTTGGAATCAGCCAGTCTGGGAGAGGAAATGAGCTGTTCCATGGATTTATTTTTCCCAATGCGTTTTGCATTTGCACCAGAATCTCTCCTCTCCCCTCAGATCCCCTCTACTTGTGTTTTGACTTTTCTCCTAAAGAATTCTCTGCCTACGCCGGAAAACCAATTCCCTAGCACTGAGGCTAGCCGTTCGCCGCAATCCGGGTCCCGATCCCGGCTCCAACGCTGCCCCAGTCCTCCGGCCCCGAGAGCCACAGCCCTCCCGCCCTGGGGGAGGCGGCACCGCCCGGGACCCCCAGCCGACACCGACAGCATCCGAGGCAGAACCCTCGGTGTCATTGCCGGCATCGCTTCAGCCCCCTGGGCCTCGGGCAGGGCGGAGCGGTCCCGGTTCGGCCCGGGGAGAGGTGCGAGGCTGCGAGCGATGGCTCGGCTCCCATTCCAAACAGGGCAGGGTGGGCTCGGTGGTGGAGCCAGGGCTCTGTGAGGAGGGGGCGGCTGGGGTGGGGAAGAATCAGAGGGGGTCAGGTCACTCTGCAGCGTGAACAGACATAAAACACACATAAAACATCGCCAGACAAATGAATGGCCCTTCCCCTGTTCCGTCCTGTCCCCTAAAGAAAACTATATCTTTAGAGCCATTTCCACACCACACGTATAGTACCCACCCTAACTATAATATTGCTTCTGGCCCTGCCCTCAAGCCGGGAGTGCCAACAGCCCCAGGGCCAACCACTTACCAAGATGGGCTGCCAAAACAACCCCAGATGTGAACAAGTAGAATGACAAAGGTCCAGACCAGCCTCAGGTGTAAGCAGTGATGGTGAGGACGGGGTGGCTCCTGCTGGGGCCTGTTTTAGGGGGAGGATTTGGTCAGCTTATTTTGGCATAGAACTGCTGCAGGAGAGGGGACTCCCGGGGGTATCTCGTGGAAAGGGGCGGTGAGGGCATTTCACAGGGTCTGGGGGAGCACTGCTTTAAGAAGGTACAGAGGGACCAGCCTCTGTGCCCAGAAACATCAGCTGAACACGTGAGCCAGCGTGTATTTGTAGAGGGGGGGGGCCTTTCTCCTTACCCTTTTTAATTTTATCTTAATAATCCCTCCCCGGTGCCCCTAGAAAAAAATGGGGGTGATGAGGACAAAAGAAACTTACACTGGGAAAAGCAGGAAGAGCAGCTACTCTTCCATTATTGTCTGTGCTTAAACTGGGAGGAATGCCCCTTCACCTGCAGTTTTAAGGGTATTGATCGGAGGAAAACCTGCCTTTTACAGGGTGTTAGGGCTATCAGTAGACAGGCAATCCCTGTGTTCTATTTTAAATGGAAGAGGCAAACGATTGTTGTTGTATTACGGGTTTCATTTGAGGCTAACCAGCTCCCCCCCCCCCTCCTTTTTCATAATCTTAAGGTTTAAATTTGGGGGGGGAAGCCCTGTTGTCCCTACTTAGTGAATGTTTGAATTGAGTTAAAAATCCCCTTTTCCCATCCTGTGAGTGATTGAATTTTAGGAAAGCTCTTCCTTTTTTGCTATTGGCAGCTGCGCTCCGTGCGGGGCCGCTCCCGTTCTCCCGTCCCGGTCCCGCGGACCGGCGTCGTTCCCAGTTCGATTTGGCTAAAAAATGGGAAGTTAGTTTGAAAAAGTAAAAAATGGGGTTTAATTTTTTTTTTTTTCCCGGTTGTGTTAGCCAATATAGTTGAGAGAGTATTTGGGGGAGGATGATAGAGGGTATCCTATTTTATTACGGTTTTAGGACGTTTTATTTTTTTTATTTTGTTGGCTTAGTGCTCCAATGAATAAGTATTAATTACATATACTTTTTATCTATAGATACAGTTAAATATAGGTAGTGCTAGTGCTATTTAATAAATAGGGGCGTTTATATGTGTTATATATTTAGTTTTGGGACTCTGTAGTGTATTGTTTTATTTTTTGGTGTTGTTTACTCTGTGAAATTTGATTTTTGAGTGA
Organism: Certhia americana; assembly: GCA_018697195.1. Lineage (NCBI taxonomy): Eukaryota > Metazoa > Chordata > Aves > Passeriformes > Certhiidae > Certhia > Certhia americana. The sequence continues at coordinate 60,064,371 of CM031879.1, read as the reverse complement.
TTGTAATTTAATGAATAGATTTGTTTGTATTTGAGGTAAAGTTACTTTAAGTAGGTTTTTTTTTTTTTTTTCAATAGACTTCTGACATGCATTATTGGGATATTGTTTTTGTTAATTGCAAGTAGGAAAAGAGAGGCTTGGGCCAGCTCTGCTGATGGAGTTTTGGGTGTTAATCTATTAACACCGGCTCTTGTTAGATGCGGTTTTGAATTTTTGGGAATTTTTATATTTAGTTGTTTAAAGGTGGGTTTAAGTATTGTATATTTTAATTTTTTTTGTAGATGATGTATGATAAGGGATGTGGTCTACTTAATGTTGTGGCTTTCAGTTCAGGTGTTGATAAGGTGTCTTGTGAATGGGGTTTTGTGGTTTTTCCGTGGGTTTTTCCGATTTGAGATGTGTTTTTTAAGGTTTACAATGGTGTTACGTGCTTTGGCAAGAGGCACATGGGGCAGGTTTTTAATTATTTTGTGGTGGAATTTAGTATTGTGAGTATGCAGTTTTGGAGGGCTTGAGGTGGTGTCATGTACTTTGTTAGGTTTTATTAACATTTAGAATTGGATTATTGTTTATTGTATTATAGGTGCTTTATTTATTTGTTTTGTTTGATTGTAATGTGTTTTATAATTAGGGATAAGTTGGGAGTGTTCATTAGTTTTATTTTTGGGTCAATGCGTATTTATATGATGGATTTTTTTTTGAGCAGTTTTTTTTATTTAGACAGTGTCTTTTTTAGTAGTTTAGATTTTTTTAATGTTAATTAGTTGTTTTTTAGTTAATTTTATAGAGTATTGGTTGATATTTATGAGTTAGTGTAGAGGTAGAATTTTGAGGGGTCTTTTCAGTTATGTTTAGGATCACTTGTATGGTTTTGAGTTTAGTAAGTTGGTTTGATTTATTTTTTGAGTAGTTTTTGTGACTTGTGGGCCACTATTTGGCGATTTGTGATTGTGATAGTGTCACTATTTGGTTGATTTTTATTTTTGCTTCAGTTTTATGGTGTGCTAAGAATTGTTAGTGAAAAGAGTAGTGTGGGAAATTTCTGTTGTTTTTTTCTGGTTGTTTTTCTGTCTTTTTTCTGGTGGAGTCCTGAGTTTGTGTTATTTGTTTCTGGGTTTCTTTTTTGTCAGTGAGATGAATGTTTTTATTTTGAGGCTAATTTGTAATTATTAAGGTTTTAGGGCAATTTTGATTTTTGGTATGGGTGTGCTGTATGATGAGAGAAATTTGTTTTATGTGGTATTGATGTCATAGTGATTAGAAGTTATTTTTGTTTTGAATGTTTATTTTAATGTTGGTATTGGGGAGGGCAGGAGTGGTGCTTTAGTGCTTGTTTGGATTTTCTTGGTAGATTGTTAGGAGTTTGTTTTTTTGGTTGGCTGGTGGAGCTGATGTGATGTTTTTTATGGTATTGGTGGAAATTTGCCGTTTGTTTTATTATTTTTAGGGACTGGATTTTTTCAGTAAGGTTGTTGATTTTGTTTTTATTTTGATGGTGAAATTGGTTTGTAGCAGAATTTGGATGATTTTTAAAAATATTTGTGTTTGGGTTTTTGTGTGATGTTATTAATGTATTGCAAGTATTTTAGCTTCTTTTTTAGTGAAATTTGGATGAATTTATGGTAGACAGCAGGATTGTTTTTTAATCTTTCGGGGTAGTTGGTTTTAGGTGTGTTTTTGAGGTGAAGGTAAATTGAGGTTCGTAATTGGTTGTTAGAGGAATGGAGAAAAACATTGGTCATGTTAATAGTGGTGTATTATTCTGTTGATTTTGGTTTTAGTTTGTATTGGAGTTTCAATATGTTGGGTACAGTAGTGTTTCATGGTGGAGTTGTTTCAGGTAAAATAGTTTATAGCTCATTTTTTTTAGGTTTGTGTCTAGTTTAAAAGGGGTTGTTGAAAGGCAAGTGGGTTTTGTGGATGTTTTTTTAGCTCATGGATTGGGACTGGCATTTTGAGTTGTTTGGTATTGGTGGTGGTGTATTGTTGACGTGGTAATTGGTATTTGTTGGGGTATTTTTACAAAGTTTTGTTGTGGATTTTTTTTGGTAGTTTAGATAAGCTGTTGAATTGTTTAATGTTTTCTGGTTATATAGTAGTCATTTTAAATGTTAGAGTTTTTTGAGCTTCTGAAATATTTGTTTTGGTGGAAGACTATATTTAGAATGTATGAGTTTTTGCGTTAGTTATAAAGGGGGTTTTTAATTCTATTTTTAGTTAGTCTATTTTTTTATGTTTTGTTACAGTCAAATTATGACTTTTAGGTTATGATAGTAATAGATATAGGTTTTATTTTGCCATGTTATGCGTACAAATGTAGACCAAGTTTTTACAATTTTGTGGGTTTGATGTGTTAAGTTAATGAGTTTATATGTTATTTTTGTTGTTGTTGTTCTTGAAGGGTTACAGGCAGGGATTTTAAGTTATTGGGGGTTTTTTCCACATATATTTTAGAGGTTTTTATAAGGGGTTTGGAAATGTTTTCTTTTATTAGCATACTGGGTAGTTTGGTAATGGATAATTTGAGTCGGCTTTTTCATTGTGAAATTTCCTTGAGTTTTAGTCTCATAAATTCATGTATTTGTGTGCTTAGGATAGTGGTGTTTCTGGTGCAACTCAAGGTACACATTGTCATTTGTGTGTTTCAGGTGCTCCACTTGCATGACCCAGAGATGCCCTCGCCAGCCGGCCAGCAGACCCGGTTCAGCACTCCTGTGGGAACTCAGGAAGTATTTCAGGAGTCTGTGGTAAAGCATTTTTCTTTTCCCTTTGAAGTGGTGAGTTGCAGATTTGTCCGGTTTTGGCAGCTCCTGCATTGTTGTTTGGTTCTTTTTGGTTGTAGCTGACTGAGAGCCGGCAGCGTGGTGCCAGCAGGAAATTCCCTTATGGCAAGGAGGCCTTCATTCATACCTGATGTGGATTTGCATCCCCGGACATATGAGAGATAAGTGGATGGCTGTGATGCACAGAGGGGAGGAAAGTGGAGGGGTGCAGGGTTCCGGGCTCACCGGAGGGATTTTTGAGTCAGCTTTGGACACGGGGATGTCCAAGAATTGGTCCCTTAGGCCATGTGTAGGGTGAGTGTGGCTTTGGACCTCAATGCTGCGGTGGGCAGGGCAGAGCAGTCCCGGTGGCTGTCGTGTCACTCGTGTGTCGTGCATTCTGTGTCTTCTGGGCATCTTGTGCCACGTGTCTCTTGCCTTAGCCCTTTGAGGGGCCCTTTGGCCACCCTGGCATCCTTCTTAGTCTGTCTGATCTCAGTGTTCTTCAGCCTGGTGCCAGCACCTTTGAACCTTTCTCCCAGGAGCTGGGACAGGCACTGGAATCACATCTGTCTTTAGAAGCATCTGTTCAGCTGTCTTTGTAGGTCTTGTTCTGAGCTGGAATGGCCAGCTGTGCATCGTAGGGATCCCTTATACTGAATTACGACTTATACCAAGGCAAGCACCTGTAGGGGACTCTGACCATAGCATTCTCGGGTGTCCATCCTTGCGATTCTTGGAACGAGTCATTCCATTAGCATCTTCTTGCTCCAGGGCTCTCTGAGCCTCAGCAGCTTGTCATCAGTCTTACCTTGGTCGTCTCATTCCACATTTTCTCGGTCCTTGCTGTCCTTCTTGTGGCTGAGAGTTTTCTCTCTCTGTGTTGCGTCCCCTCCTTTGTCGTGTCCTGTGTCATGGGTGTCTGGGTGTATTTGGCCTGGAGCTGCTCTGCCCTGCTGTGCTGCATCGCCTGCTCTGTGGGTGTAAAAGGACGAGTCCCGGGGAGTTGAAATTTGTAATGTAGGGTGTAGTTGGACTCTAGATGGTATTGCTAGGCTGAGACAAGGTGTCTGGAGCTGTTGAGTTACCCTGCAGCACTTGGACTTTTGTCCTTACTTGCTTTCAGATGGAGATGGATTCAATCTGTGGACGAGCCCCCCCATCCTGGGTGGGGGTGTTCCCCTGAGAAGGTCAGTCATCGTTTGTCTTTGCAGGGAAGATGTCAAGGGTGCCTGTGTTGTCTTGGGTTTATAAAAAAATGGTTTTAGTGGTTTTTTTTCTTTGGCTGTTTTTTCTGAGATTCCTGAGAATGGAAAAAGTCTTTTTCCCTAGCTAGAGATTGAAGAAATGGAGACCTTTCTCTTCTGCTTTTTCAAGGTTGTTTATTCATTTCATATCTATACTTTCTTGTCCTTATCAGCAGAGCTGTGTTCTGCAGGTCAGTTCCAGTACAAATCCCCCGCCTTTAGGGTGGAGTGTTCTTTTATACTAAAACTTTAGTAAACAGTGTTTACAATAATTCTCCAGTATTCATCACTCATGTTAGAATGTTAACCTTTATTCTAAAGTTACCCTTTATTCAATGAGAAGTGCCACCATCACTGCAGAAGATGGAGCAGATGAGGAAGAAGGAAGGAGCCCAAAAGCTGTGCTGTTCCTCCATCTTGTCTTTTTCTGCTTAGCATTCTAGAAACGTCAGAAATTTAAAATTCTCACCCAGTGGTAACCTTCATACTATGCTTTTATCTAATACACATTCTTGAAAGTTTTGCTTCATCTCAGAGCTAAAAAAGCCCTTTCAATGAACAAAGGTTAAAAAACTTTTTTTTCCTAAGGGTTTTAAAATCCCTTAATACATGCAAAGAAATGTTTCTCAGCATTTCTGATTCCAACAACTCCACCCCCTTTTCTGAGCTAAAAATCCTTCTTCAACAACTTTCTTCATGGCTTGTTTGACACAACGAAGCAGATACAGAACCAAACATCAAGAGATTTATAACATCTATTAGTGCATATGAACCTAACTTCACAAGTTTTCTCCATGTGTGTGAAAGACCAATCTGATTAAATACATCATCCAGCAGTTCAACACTGCTTCTGCCACTGCATTTGATATAAGGAATTATAAATTTTTCTAATGCTATAAAATTATCATCCCAGTTTGGCTTATACCAAGGAACAGGTCTTTTCCTTCATTCTTTTATCAAGGACACGTTTCCCAATGCTGCATTGGACAACCCTCAGCACTTGAGGAAATGACAGGGCAAATGTGTCCCCACAACTGTGGAGCATTCCTTTTGGCAACTGCAAAGGAATCTGGTTGTGGATGGTGTGATCTCTCTCACTTTGTTCTCATTTTGGTTTTGACTCCAAGAGAGATAAACATGACACTGCATTTTCATTTTCATTGGACCAAGAATTTCCAATTCCTGAGGCTCATAATGAGCCTTAGGAATGGATTTTGTTCTGAACAAGCTGACCTTCCACTGGATTCCAAGTGAATTGTGCAAGTTCTGGAGGAAAACTTATTGAAATTGGCCATTTACTTGCTGGCAAAACCCACTGGCCTGATGCATTGGCCATAGTTTCCCATACCTTTTCTTTTTTTCTTTTTTTTTTTTTTTTTTTCTTGCTGGCAAAATTACATCACTTAAAGCATCCAGTGAAATGATGAAACACAAGCCTCATCTCTGACTGAGCTTCATGCTCGATGGCTTTGACTCATGTGAGACTTGTTGATTTGCAAAACAACCTGCATCACGCTCTCCTATAAAATTCAGTCCATCTTGGGTTTATAAAAAATATTTTTGTGTGTTTTCTTCCACCTGCTGTTTTCTGTGAGCTGAGAGTGCAAACAGTCTTTTTCCCCCAGATAGTGAAGAAAAGGGTCATGAGTCATCTCTTCTGATGTTCTCATTCATTGTTTATTCTTTCTTATTAATATATTCTGTTCCTGACCAGCAGAGCTCTTCATTGCTGGTCAGTCCAAGGCACAAAAACCCAAAACCCCCCCCCCCCCCCCCCAGGGTGGTCTGTATATTTGTATTACAATCTGTGTAATCAGGATTTAAAATACTTCTCCAATAACTATTATCCATGTTAGAAAGTTAGACTCTACTCTAAACCAAGTATAAAGTGCCGCCTTCACTGCAGAACATGGAGCAGATGACAAAGAAGGAGGAAGCCCAGAAGCCACATGGACTTCTCCATCTTGTCTTCACCTGCTTACCATCCTAAAACCCCCATATATCTAAAATTCTCACACTGTGATAAAACTACACACTATTCTACTATCTAATCCACATTCTTGAAAACTCTTGCTTTGTTTCAGAGCCTCAAAAGCGCTTTTTCTATGAACAAAGGTTAAAACTGCTGTTTGTCTGAGATGTTAAAATCTCTTCTCAGAATTCTCAATTCCCACAGGTCCACAGTCTTTTATATAACAAGATGACTGAAGTCTGTGATTTCAGCCACAGTCTGGTTCACATCTACGTGCTCTTGTCTTTGCTTTTGGGGTCGTCTCTTGTTTGTTCCTGAACCAGCAATGTCCCACGCTTTTTTGCTGAAGTCCATTTTTGTCTTGCACCTGTTGAAACACAAGCACACCCTCTTCCCTAGGTTAATAACCTGAAATGAACCTTTAAATTTTCCTGGATTCTAGATTTGTGACCAAAACCAAGGGATTGTCCTTTGTTTCTGCCTGAGCAAAACCACTTCCGGTGCTGCTTGTGCTGAAGACAACAGCTTCAAGGTCGTTTTATCTTTTCCTATGTCTGCTAAACTAACAACTCCCCGAGATCCCTCCCAGGAATCCCCAAGGGACAAACCACTGCCACATCTGTAGTGTGAACAAAATGTGTAAGTGTTCCTGAGAGCTAACTCCTCCTATGATCTTACTTCTGACTGGTCTCACCCACAGCTGTGTCCTCTCAAAATCGATCCAGGGGGTCTCCTGGCCCCCATCCAGCAGGTCCCAAGTGGAGAACTTCTCAGGTGCCTTTGTTTTTTTCTCCTTTCTGGGTCGAGGTTGAAGCGACCTTCCTCTGCAAAGTTTCAGAGTTCTTTCTTCCTTGGAGTTGTGCCTTTCTCTTTTTCTTCTCACGCTGATACTCAGTTTGCATTCCCAGACCTCTAAGAGATGTTGACAAAGTGGGATGCAGGGTCGGGGCTTGGCAGGAGTGATTTTTGAGTCAGCTTTGGGACATGGGGATCTCCAAGAAGTGTCTCTGTCTCCTTTGTTGTTCTGTGTCCCTTTTCCCTGTAAGATAAATCTCACCCACTCACCCCCCCCCCCAGCTCCCTGAAGTCAATTTGCAGGAGGTTTTTAGCTTTCCAAAGGCAGCCGGGTTCCAGGTGCTGGCATGTTGGGTCTGCTAATTTCTCTCAGTCTGGGGGGAATTTCCTCCCTGATTACAAACCTCTGTCATGGGAAATTTTGGGGGGCAGAATCCCGATTTTGACCACGGGCACCCGGGGTTCGTGTCCATGGAAACGAAAGCCCTGCTCCCTGATGTATTAAGGGCTGTGCAGGGGAGGGAATGAGCTGCAGGACCGTTCTCTACCTCACCCCCTCTCTCCAAGGTGCAGCAGTCTGAGGTGTGACCTGCTGCCTTGAGAGGTTTCCTTGGGCACGCCTGTGCAGGGAGCTTCTAGTCCAGAGCGGCCAACAGGGGCATCCTGAGCATCTCTCCAGGAACGATGGGTGGAGCATCCAGCAGGGGCTGGGTAGCAGCCAAGGTCACCCGGGCACGGAGCTTCGTTTCAAGAAAATGCTAAGTGAAAAGCCCTCATGCCTCATAGGGCAGTACCTGAGCAGATAGGGCAGCATGTGGAGTGCCAGGGGAGAGCTTTTCCGCTTTCCCCTTTTATCTCATCTGTCCCTCCCCAGGGCCTCTGGTCCCTCCATATCACCCACAAAAAAGAGAGGGGTTATTAGGAGAAAAGGGGTTTAAATTGTCAGGAAACTTAATCTACAGCCACCAGAGGTTTATGTTTAAAATGGAGACAGAGGAGTTCTTTTGCTTTATTTGAATAAAGGGAGAGGCCATGGGGCATTCCCCTGGAGTGCCTTAAATTTTTGGAGGACGCAGCCTTTCTTTTATCCCGATTTCCCGGCCACATTTCTCTCTCTCTTTCCTCATTGGCTGAGGTACTTGAGAGGCACAGACTGCCCAGAGCACCTGATATCCAAGATGTCCCTCTAATTTATACCACTCCCTTTAAATTTTTTATTCTTAGAGAATCGATGGTTTCTCTGCATTGTTTCTTTCATCTTTCAATATCCAATTTCATTTCTCAGCAAACCTACGTTTGGTTTGTAAGGCAAATACCTTTTTTCCATTCATCAATCTGTGGAATCCTTCCCATTGTTCCCTTTATCTCTCAGTGCTAGTTTTAGCTACCAGCATAGCCACAGCTTGTTTGTAATTACAAAGACCTCATTCCTTCAATAGTGAGGGGAAAAGCTTCCTTTTCCATAATTGTGTTCCAATCGAGGCAGAGTCCCATTCCCTTGCAATTTGAATGGTCTCAGTTGAAGGAAACCCTGACTCTTCCATGCTTTTAGGGCTATCAGCTGACAGAGAATCCACATTTTCCATTTATCCCTGTTTAAATGGAGCAGGAAAACCATGATGATGCTATTTAATAGGTTTGAATTACAGGTAACTCCCTCTTTTTCCCATGGAAAAGGGCCAGGATTGGTGTCCAGGTGCCTGTGGCTCACAGTGAGGTCCCCCCTTTTAACCCTCCCCTCCTCTCACCCCCACCTTTGCTGCCCTGCCCCCACAGCAGTAGGTAGGAGCCCCAACACCTGGGGGACAGTGCAGCCCTCATAGCAGGACAGCACCCGAATAAAAAAGCTGGGGAAAATGTCTGTGGGTGCAGGGTGTCCCCAAGGGGCTGGGGGCTGAGGGGAGGGGGCTGCAGGGTGACACGAAGAGTTTGAGGGGCAGCTGAGAGGCCCAGTGGGGACTCTGGGGTGTGACACAAACTGAGAGGCTGCAGTGGGGGTGCTTGAGGGTGACGCACTGAGGGGCAGGATGTGCCTTGAGGGGCAGGGGCAGAGGGGGGACTTGATAGGTGGGGAGAAAACACTGAGGGTCAGGGGTACCAAGGACAGGACCCCAGTTTGGGTTGGGGTACAGGTGGGGGTACCACCCCTCACCCCACCCCTAACCTCACCCTAAACAGCTTCCCCATCACAAGGGAGAGCACACAGTGGGGATTGGGGGTGCAGGGTATGAATTAAGGGAAGGGTACAGGTGCAGCAGCCCCCATCCCAGCCCTAAGTTCCCCCCAAACAGCACCCCTGGGAACACCATCTGTCCCTACAACAGCACAAGGCAGCGACTGCAATGCTGGAACAGCCCCTGAACCCTCCCAGCAACACAAGGTGGTGACCCCCAACACCAGGACAGCCCCAGAACCCTCCCAGTAGGATGAGACCCACTGCAAAATGGTAGGGATGACATCTGTGGGGTAGAGAGTGACAGGTAGGGTTTGGGAGCTGAGCTTTTTTTTTCTGGGGTTTTTTTTTGGGGTGGGTGGGATGTTTGAGGGATTTTCTGGGAATGTTTAAGATACTATTAGGGCTTTTCTCTTTTGAAAGATTATTTACGTTATATTTAGGGCTTTCTTAGTCCTGTTTTGAATTTTAAGTTTTCTTGGGTATTCTGGGTATTGGGTATTGGTGGGGAAAGGACTCTGACGTGCAGGCAGCCATTCCAAGTAGATGTTTTGCCCAAACACTTTCTGCCTTCATGGCAGAAAGAGAGGTCACACAGCCTTCCTCAGGCATGGAGTTCTCTCTGCAAGGCAAGATTTATGGTTTTGTTGTCTGTTGCTCCAACAAGATAAATTCCTGTCAATATAGCAAGTTTGTGGGTGAAGCAAGATCCCAGATTGAACTTTCTGCTCTTGTGCCAGGTGGGAGCTGATCCTGGGCACGTGGGTTCTCTGCAAGAGGTGTGTATGTACATGCTGCTCCAGGCAAACCAGTATCAGGGCAAACCCTGGGCAGTGGCAAGGGCATTCCCTGGGGAGCCTGTCCCAGTGCTCGACCACCCTGTCAGTGAAGAAACTTTTCCTGAAATCACGGTTGGTGATTCCCAGCCCTCTCATTTTTCTGGGTCTCTCTGCAAGGTGTCTCTGCCTTGCAGGCAGTCAACATCTCCCAATTTAGCAGCTTCTCTCCTGTAGCTGCACAGTTGATTCCTCTTGAAGCTGTTAGTCCAGATAACTCTCACTGTGCCTGCTGAAGTTCCTTGTGCCCCCTACTGTCCTTTGCTAAAGGAGCCCTTCACTGTGAAGGGTGTAATTGAAAACGCGACATACTGATCATAACAAATGAGCCCAGGCTTTACTGAAATAACTGTGAACTGCACAGGCTGAAATGCAGAACCATGGTCTCTTCAGTTCTTACGTTCATTTAGATGGTCAAATGTGTTGAGAGGCCTGATCTCGCCTGGTTTGACCAGGCTGGTGTGCAGGTGAGAGGCCAGCACGAACTGGGAGAGCAGCTGCTCCTTCACAGAGGGACAATGGGCAGGAGAGCATCCTCTGCCAGGATGGCCAGGGCTGGAGCAGCACGGCTCATTGCATCCCTGGCTGGATCTCTGCACCTCTGCCAGCTCTCGAGGAGGCACTCAGACCTCATAATATCAACAACTCCTTCCTAGGAGGGCATGAATCAGACCAGCCTTTTTCAAGCCCTTGTCATACGCAAAAAAAAAAAAAAAAAAAAAAAAATCACAACAGAAAGCCTTTTTTAAGCTTAAAACATATTAAAAAGCCAACAAATCCCAGTTATTTTTATATATATATTATATATATATATACATATATATGCATACATGTGGTCATGTACATATATTATTCATCTTCTGAAGCTTTTTTTCATGTGTGCTTGTTTTGTAATTTTCTTCCCAGTGGCTGGTGTGGGGCTGCATTTTGGAATTGTGCTGAGCACAGCATTGCTGATATAGAAATATTTTTGCTGTTTCTGAGCAGGGCTCACACAGAGCCGGGTCCTTTCCTGCTTCTTGTGCTGTTACACTGGGGAGGAGGTTGTACTTCAGCAACAGATAAAAGGAGGTGTTGATTAGGTGTTTTCTGCTTCTGAATCAAACCCCTAGACTAAATTCTGTGAGGAGATTCTGCAGTTGGTGATCTGTAACCCTGTCTTTAAGATTGTTGTGTTAAAGCTGATCTTGTCAAATTAATCCTTTAAAAAGAAAAACAGAGCAAATTTTTGAACTTTCAGTCTAATGTCTTTACTTGCAGTTTATGTTCATGTTGTAACTTTTGTCTCCTGGGAATCTTAGCTATTCAGGACATGCAATAAATTCACTGATTTTAGAATTCTTTGGGAGGAATTTTCATTCCTTATTCCTACTGAAAATTTGTGGAATATGGATTGTTTGCTGCCTGTTAATTGCATCCCTATATGTAGCAAGTTTTCTAATTGTTTCAGCACTTATCAATAAGAGAAAAACATCTGGCTGGTTTGAATAAATGTGGTGTACTTGAAAAGTAAAATACCCAGGACTTCAGAACTGTCTCATGTCCTTGTGAGTTGGCTGCAAATAGGACACTTGGAAATGAAGCATCCTGGTTGAATGGGGTGGTTTCAAAGAATGCCATTGACAATTTTCCTCCTCCCAATGCCATGACATCAAATCTCATTTCTCCTGAGAGTTGGTGTTCTCCAGGCACTCTGTGGCCTGGAACAGGACTGCACACTCAGATGATAACTCATAGCAATGAGTGATGAAAACATTTTACATAACTTGAAACGAAATTGAATTGCAGAAGGATATGGACAAGTGATGCAGAGGAGGAGAAGAGGGTGGAGGAAAGAAAATCATGAAGACTTAGGTAAGAGCTCAATACTGGGTCAGACTGCAGAGTCAGATCTTCTGTCTCAGCTGGTACTCAGTCCTTTAAAAGGAATTCATGTAAACCAGGCATGCTGAGAGTATTTAAAGTAAGGAGAAGTTCCCTGGTTTTATTCTTCTCCCTGCACTTTGACTGGGAGGTGAGAAGAATGGTGTTAACAGGGCTGTATTCATGCTGCAGTCTGTCCTCAGATGATTCTGAGAGAAGTGTTAAAACACACTGCTGAGCCCAAGCTCTGCTTTTATACATTAAAGGCTTTGCTTCAGCTGCCTGAAGATCCTGGTGGAGCAGGTGGATATCCCTGAAGGAGCTGAGGGTATGGAGTGGGTAGAGGCTGCTATTTCAATTTGTCTTGATTTTTCTCTGTCCAAATGAATTTTATTTGGCAATAATAATTTAATTTTTCCCAGGTTGTTTTGCCTGTGATGATAACTGGGTAATCTCCCTGTTCTAGTCTCAGCCCAAGAGCATTTTTCAATTTTTTGTCTCCCCTTTTCATGTGTGATGAAGGCCAAAGGGAGGCACAGGGTCTGGAAGAACTGTTTCAAATCATTCTTGGGGTGGTGTAAAAATTCAGATTTATAAAACAGGGAGTCCTGGTTCCAGCCAGGAGAGGTTTAATTTTTGCAGTAGTCACAAGGGCTCATGGCCAGGACCTGGAGTTTATTCTATGCCACCCCATATCATTCCTGGGAACAGGGTAAGTGGTCCTTGGGAAGGACCCAAAGGATATTGCTGGGGTTTTGGGAGAGCTGCTCTGGAGACAGAGGGAGTTAAAGAGCTGAATCCCAAGGCATTACCCAGATGGTAACAGAATACTCTTTCACAGCTGACTTGGAAGTTCAGAAAGCACCTCTCACTGAAAGCTATTTTGATGCCTTTCTTGGATGATTTTAATGACAAGGTAGTTACTATTCACCCAAAACTGATTAAAATGTGAACTAAGCTTCTGAAAAATTCAGAATGTTTTCTTTCATTCAGACGCATTAATCTTTCTGTATTTGTTTTATGAAGCTTCTTCCTGGTTCCCTTAAGAGGCTTTTACTATCAGCAGAAGAGCAATTTGTGTCTTGATGTGCAGAGGTGTCCCTTTAGAGGCACTGTTATGGGATGAACACCATTAAGTTCAAGGGCAATGATAATAGGATGAGGCAAAGAATGGGGAAAACTGGCAGAAAATGGAAAATATCAGACCCCACAGTAGCAGGCAAACAAAAGGAACAGAGAAATCCTTCCTAGTTCTTTCTCTTCTCGGGCCTTGTTTTCTTTGCCAAGTTACAAGGTCTCTGTACCTAATTGTGGATCAAGGTCTTCCCCAGGAAAGAAAGGGGCCATGCAGCCGTCAGGTCACATCACTTCTGCATTTGTTGTTTCACCCTCCCCACCCTTCAATATCTGAGGGCCGGCAACTCCGCTTGTGCTAAAAACACCTTGGGAGTGAGATAATATGGTCAATTCAACAGGAATAACACCACAACAAATTAAACACACCCCCCCCCCCCCCCCCCCCACACACACACACACCAAACCCCCAAAAATATAAATCCAAACCAGCTGAATTTCATGCATGATCAGATAAAGAATGCTTGCATGTAGCACCAAAACCTTGATGTCAACCAATTTTATGCAGTTCCTCAGCTAAGAATTACATTTGGAGAAAGTAGACAGTGAACAAGGTTTATAAGACAACAGAAATGTAAGAAGTTCTTAGAAAAAGCAAGCAAACAATAGATGGGGAAAAAAATACCACTGATGCCTTAATAAAATCAGTAATTCTAAGGTGTAAATAAGGCCTGAATAAGATTGGCAATTGTAAGGTATAACATAACACAAAATATTAACAAGCCCCTTTGCCTTACTGCATACAATTTAGTTAATTTCTTTGTATCTATTTAAAAAGAAAATACAAATTGTTTTAACTCTAGTGATGGGAAGTGTTAAAACACTTCAAAACCATGCTTTGTGTATGAAAATGGTAATTCCAGTCCTGTCCTAAACAGTGGGATGAAAGCCATCTCAGAAAATCGGGTTTTGTGATATTGCCAGGCCCTCTTTGCAGACAACAATATGTTTATATTCTGGAGATAGGATAAGATTTGCATAAGATTCAGGTAAGAGACCATTTTCAGTTATTTGTTCTGACAGAAGTGATGAGTTTTGCAGTTTGCCAGTTGCTGAAATGCTTTGTATGAAGATCAACAAAGAAACGCTTCTTTTGTGTGAGGGAGAAGTATTGCTGTGTGAATATTTGGGACTTTTTTCTTATGCAAAATGATATTCTTTAAAAATGGAATTTCTAGAACTCTCTTTTGAATGAACCAATATCTGTTGTATTTTTTTAATGTTTCTAAAATCCAAGACAAGCCAGGCTGTTGTGCTGGCTCTGTGTTTGCCCTCTGTTTATAAACAGTGTTGAGGATCATCCATCATCTGCCCTGGACTTCAAGATGATGACATCTGAACTTCATCCTCACAATACTGTAGCACTGACACTTCAAACAAACTCAGAAAATGCTAAAAAAAGAGCGCAACTTACAACCATTCTACAAGCATGATATCTGTGTGCAAACAAAAGACTAAAAGACTCATTTTGCAAGACTCATTTTGCTGGAAATAATTAAAGTTTTTGGTTTGTTGTTTTGGGGTTTTCTTTGTCTTGGTTTGGGTTTTTTTTTTTCCCTCTTCCCTTTTTCTGGCTTTAACTTACTGAACTTTTTAGTTAAGGCAGCCTGAAGGCATGAAATTACAGATGGTGCTCACTCATCCTAAATTGAAAACTACTTCTTTGCAAAGGTAATTGTTTCCAGTTGATACTTGCCACTTGAACGGGATAAGTCAATCGTTTCTAGAATGAAAATAGCTCTTATATTCCTGAGAAGGGAAACTCCCTGAAAAGATCTGTGTCCTCAAAGAAGGGATTGCATCTTCTTTCCTTTACCTGTGGTCTCATTTTAGCTGTCAAACCCACGCACAGAGACTTTGGCAAAAATAGGTAAAAGTAGCAAGAGTTCCTTGATATTTATAGGCTATGAATGCAAAAATGTGAGTGGAGAAACAGATCGTATATTTGAAAATATTCATTATTTCAAAACTTTCTTACAGAAGCTGGTCTTGGAGCTCTAGAGTCTGTAGCCTTTTTGAAATTTGGAGCATTTTGAACAGCAGATGATGGAACAACTGCAAGAGTATGTAAAGAGAATATGCCATTTACAATGTAAATTTAATATGCCATTTGTGCTTGATTATGTTTCTAATCCACATTAAAAAAACCAAACCAAACCCTGAATAGTGGTATCTATTTAAAGGAACATTTTTTCTGTCAGAAATATTGGTTAGGTTCTTTCTATGGCTTTTGATAAGCTGCTTGAAGGCATGCTGGCTAATAAGGATATTCTAATGATTTAGCAGCTCTAGACTGGGAGCAGGAATCTCTGGGTTTTGTCTTTACTGCTCAGCACAGATGTGAGCCCAAAATTTTGGGGGAAATGAACTGTGCCTTTTCTCACTGGGGTTAATAAATATATGCAGACAGTGAAGGCCTGCTGGGTTTTAGGAGTCCTGCATTTATTTCAGCTCTGAAGAATACCTCCTTTAGGGTTGCAGATTCCTTTTCCTCTGAACATTCCCCTTTTCAGTTCCCTCTCATTGCCTTTTTCTCCCAACTCTTCTCTCCAACCCATATCCCAGGCTTGTATTGTCCTTCTATGCCCTCGTGGAAATAAACAAACAAAGAAACAAGCAATTGACAGCTTCTATTTGTGTCTTTCAAACACAAATTTGACCGCTTTTATTTGTGTCTTTGAGGTATTTCTGAGCCTTTTCTGTCTTCTGACAAGCAGAAAAGCTGCCCCTACTGCATACTTGTAAGGGATAGAAGCAGCTTTGCATAGAAGCTCTCAAAAAGCTTTCTGTGGCTGAGATCTGAACATCAGGACCTAAATCTGATGCCTAATTTGAATCATCCCAGTGAGCTGGACTCCATCAATAGCTGCCTTTGCTTTATTCAGGAACAAACGCACTCTAGGTTATTCCTGTTCCTGTCAAAACCAGGCTATTTCTTACTGTCTGTTTGCACCTTGATTTACTTTAGCTGAATCTGTCAAGGGTTGCAGTTTAGGACACGTGAAATTAGCAGCAGCTACCTAAAAGCTGTGTTAAATGAGTAATTCCAGTTTCCAGGCACACTCTGTTTATGAGAGAGGGAGGCTGACCCATGATAAACACACTGCAGAGGAACTATTTGGAATTATTTCATGCTTCCATTGGAAACTTTGTGAAAAATATCAATTAAACCCACTATTGTTAAGAAATTACATATAGATGTTGTATGTCTTCAAAATATAATTTAAATTCTTCTTTAAGGTTTCTTGATGCTGAAACCAAAAGTGTATTGTTTAGCATAATTTAAGTTCAAAGCTAAAGACAAAAACCTGAGTTTTACCTTTTTTGCCTCCAGTTCTCCTCTCCATCCCCCCCGCCACCCCTGGGGTGGAGGGAAGAGTTTTACTGGGAGAACTAAATTAAGAGAATACCATTCCCAAACCATGACACGACCCTCTAAAAAAAGTGATGACTGAAATTTTGCTTTTTCTGTCTGTAGTTAAAGACGGAATAAGCAGAACTGCATTAACTGAGCAGGAGCTGTTTGTTCTTTATGAAAATTTGTAGTTTCAAAAGTATACAGGTACTAGGTAGGTTGCATGATCAGGCAATGGAGAGAAAATTTTCCTAAGTATCACAGAATATTTGCAGAGAAATTGAAAATCAGTTTCAAGCAATCCAATTAAAAAAGCTGTGATAATGAGCACCTTGGCACTCAGCACCAGTGGAGGGCAGGTCTTTCTCAACACGTTTTTTTTCCTCTCAAATTTGCTTATGAAAAAGAATGCTTAGAAAGAAGCAAAAGAGCACTTACATTTCCCTTTTTCTTTGTTTTTTTAAGTTCCAAGATGCCTCCAGAAAGGGAAAATTTGGCAAGTCACAGAAGTTAAACTTTTTAAAGACGTGGCTCTGTTTAGTCTGGTTTTTTTTGCTGAGAAAATGTCTTATAACAGATGACACTAGAAGCCAGTCTTGTAGCTTGAAAAAGCA
Organism: Certhia americana; assembly: GCA_018697195.1. Classification (NCBI taxonomy): domain Eukaryota; kingdom Metazoa; phylum Chordata; class Aves; order Passeriformes; family Certhiidae; genus Certhia; species Certhia americana. The sequence goes on along the minus strand of CM031879.1, from coordinate 60,047,620 downwards.
GCCCAGGTCAAGGCAGTGAGGGTGGTGAGTGGAGAGGAGAGAAGGTGATCTCATTAATAAAATAAAGCCTGGAGTGTCTTTAAAGAAGGATGGATTATGTTGACAATCAAGTGAAGGATGCACTTGAAAGACAAAGGGTTTGAGCCTGTGCCTGCTGCAGTAACCTGCTGTAACCTGGACTAAGCATATAATTTGATTTGCCTTAAAACATCTCCTGAGTGCCAGCAAATTAAAGGCCAATTCTATATTACATGTTTAATTAGTTGTTAAGTAATATAGGTAAAAGCAGAACTGGCAGAGTTCCGGGCGCGGTCCGTGCGCCTCCGTAGGGCAGCCCCTGCGCTGAGACAGGGAGGAGGAATGGCTGGTGACATGGTGTTTGCGTTTCTGAGGGGACTCCGAGAACTTCGTGGAGGAGGAATGCTGGAATTCCCTGGTGCCACCTGTGGGGCAAGGGAATGAACATTTCAGGGTAAAATTGGCCAGTGCGGGAACAAAAGCTGCGATAATCTGTGTCAGTCAAGTTGTGGACATTTTTTGGCGGGAAAACCTGAGGTGATGTCTGAGGGAGCAAATTGGTTTTGGGGACAACTCTGAGGTAATTTGGGATGGATGGGCAGAGAAAATGTTGTGAGGAAACGTGAGGTAATTTTGCAGGGCCAGAAAGAACATTTGTGTGGTAAAATCTCAGGTACTTTGCAAGGGGCTGAATGAATATTTTGGAAGGAAAATCTGAGGTAATTTGTAAGGACCAGAATGAACACCAAGGGTGAGGTGAGGGTCCCCAGGTAATGCTGAGGGGATGTGAAGGTCACTGAGGGAACATGAATGTCACTGAGGGGAGACAAATGTCACTTGTGTTGCTGATTGGCACTGCTGGGGCGCGTTTTCCACAGGGCTGTGGTAGCGCCCTCGACCCTCAGGTCCTCTCAGGGGCAGAGGCAGGAACTCTGCCAATCCTCACTCCATCTTCTTTAGCCTTGGGTTGCATGTTAAAAGTCCTCCCTCACAATGTCACAGTTGCAATGTATAATTGCTATAGTAACGTTTGCATAAAGCTGTATCATTGTTTTAACTTCTTGATTTCGTGCATGTGTCAGTTCCTTCTGAGGTGGTCTGTATTCCTCTGGTGGTCTTTTGATGAAGGCTTCTGTAGTCTTCCTCGCATTTGAATTTTTTACCTCTATGTTCAGCGTGTGCCTGTTGCTTCTTGGTTTTTTTCAGTCTAGCTTGTTTTTAGCTAATATTGCAGTTTACACGTTCCATTAAAACTTGCTGTTTTGCTCTTGGTGCTGCTTTATTTGTTTTGGTTTAGGACAAATTTGGGACAACATTTTTAAAGGGGTTTTTTAGAAAGCAAATTTAAGTGGCCTATCCTTTAACTGGTTTGGAAAAAGATTTCTTTGGAGAGAAGTGGAAAAACATCTTTATTTAATGGGTAAAGCACTCTCTAATATCTAAAATGAATAATATTAAATAATAAAGGTTTTTTGCCACTCCAAAGAGATGATTAATTTACAAAGTCTTTTTTGCATGTTGTTGCTTGGTTTATTTAGTCTTTTATTAGTCCCTCTAGCGCTGCAAAATGCTGTGGCTTAGGCTAGGCCCTGGTGGGTTATAGGTGTGAGCTCTCAGAGGTTTTTTTAGTTTTTAGTTTAGAGCAGATTTGAACAGATTTAAGAAAAAAAAATACAGTTTGGGGAATTTTAAAATTTTAATTAAATTAATTAAGTTAATTTATTAAAAGTAAAGAAGAGCTCTCTTGTTAGTGCAGACATCACTGTCTGTGAGAAGGATGCGGGTGAGCAAGTGTGGTTTTTGATAATTTGTGCTTTTTTTTCTTTTTATTTTTGTAACTAGTCTCCAAGTTGTAGAACTTAGTGTTTAGTATAAATAGAATAGATGGTTTGGGATATAAGCATTATAAAGTCAGGATATTCTATTCCTTATCTCTATATATTTTTATTTTATGTATGCATATATTTATATATATGGTATATAGCTATGTATAGACAATAGTAATATTTCACAGTCATATCTATATATGGTTTTTATTTAATAATTAGATTTTTTAGAGGTATGTATATTATTTAATAATTAAATTTTTTAGAGGTATGTATATTATTTAATAATTAAATTTTTTAGAGGTATGTATATTATGGTTTATTTTTTGCATTATTTACCATACGTAACTTGGTTTCTGAGCAAAGACAACTCTATGAATAAGTTTGTATTTGCCGTAGAATTGATTTAAACTTTTTTTACTAAAGTTTTTATTATGTCTCACTGGGATTTTGTTTATTGTACATAAGGACTAGGTTGGGCAGGGCTTGCTTGGTTGGTGGAACTTTGGGTGTTAATTAATTAGGTGGCTTTTGTTAGATGCTATTAATTTTTGGAAGATGCCTCACCCAAAGTTTTTAAGTTGGTTTTTAATAGTATACTGTTCTGTTTTCTTTTGTCTGTAGTTGGTGCATGGTAGGGGATATGGTATATCTATTTAACGCTATGTTTTTTTAGTTTAGGAGTTGATAAGGATGGTTTTTTGCAATGAATTCTGTTGTTTGATTTAATCTCTTTAGAGGTATTATGTTTTTAAAGTACTTATTTAAGGTTTAGGATGGTGTTACAGGCTGTAGCATGAGGCACAAGGTAGGTTTTTAACTATTTCATGGTGGCTTTTATTATTGTGAGTATATAGTTCTTACTTTGATGTGTTAGGGGTAGCATGATGTAGCTAATTTGTTAGGCCACACCATATTTATACTTGAATTTCTGTTTACTAGATTGTAGGGTCTTTGTTTGGCATCTTTAATGGTAGCACCTTTTTTACTTTGTTTTATGGATAATTTGAGAATTATTGTCTCAAATAAATTTAAATAGTTAAATTATTTTTTTAAAATAAAAGTTAAGTGGTTAAATTTATTTTTTGGTCTTGTGTCTACTTATAGGTGGTATTTTTATCATAAGGACTTGAGGCATTATGAGTTTATTGAGCTAGGAATCATTTTCTTTTGTGTTGCTAATTTAAGTCTATCTTTGACACTTTTATTTTTCCGGCCTGATCTACTTGTTTGTTGTTTTGGTATTTTTTATTTTTATTTTTATTTTTTTTTTACTTTTTAGTAGTTTAAGTTTTTTTTTTCCCTTAATGCTGCTAATTAGCTTTTTTTTTTTTTTTTACTTTTTTAGTCATCTTTATAGAGTATTGGTTACTATTTATGAATTGGCATAGAAGTAGAGCTTTGGCCACTTCTTTTTTTTAGTAATAATTAGAGTTAGTTGAACGGTTTTGAGTTTAGTAAGTTGGCTCTCTCTACCTTTCCTTATAGCAGCTTTTGTGACTTGTGTTGGGCTTTATATGGCTGCTTTCTTCTTTTGTTTTATTTTTATAATGTAATAAGAACTATTAATAAAAATGGTATGTTTTCTTTGCTTGCAGTTGGTTGTAGGGTGGAGCTTCTTTAGAATGCGTCACTTTTTGGTTTGTTTTGTTTTTTGTTACTGAGACTAAAGTTTTTATTTTTGGGCTACCTTGTAACTATTTTTAAAATTTTAGGGTGATTTAATTTTTTAGTATGAGTGTGCTGTGTGAGGAGGGTATTTTATTTGTTTTACGTGGCATTGGTGATAGGGTGGGTAGAGGGAATTTTTGCTTTGAACATTTATTTCAGCACCGGTAGTTGGGGTACCAGGAGGAGTTGTGTTTTAGTGCTTATTATTTTTGGGCCAGTGTGGACTTTTTCATAGGTTGGTAAGAATTTTTTTTTTTTTTTTTTTTTTTTGGTTGGAATGTAGTTGACTTTATATTTTCTGTCACTTTGACTCTAGAATTTTAGTGGCTGATTTTGAGTCTCCCCAGGCACTTTTTGCTAAAGGTTTTGATATAGACTATAACTCTTGGCTGTAGAGTGGAGTATGTTTTTCATATCTGGTCCTGTCCTGACTGGGATAAGGGACTGAGATGAGGGATTTTTTTCTGAATTTGGGTAATGGTTTGTTGTTGTTTAGGGCCCCATTAGAAAGTGTTCTTTTTCTGGGTAACTTGGTAAAGAGGGCTCACGATCTGGTTGTATTTAGGAATTTGTATTTTCTAAATCTTATGGTACTTAAGAAAGTTTGTGGGGGGTTTTTTTGTTGGTTGGTGGACACATTGTTGTGATCTTATTGACGACGTTAGTGGGAATTTGATGCTGTTTGTTTTGTTATTTTTATCTTTAGGAACTGGATTTCTTGAGTAGGTTTTTTAATTTTCTTTTTTTTTTTTTTTTTTTTTTGGATGGTGAAACTGATTTTAGGGGAATTTTTTTAACACTTTTGTGGTTGTAGATTTTTATATAATAATTTCATTGATGTATTGCAGATCTTTTGCAGGTTGATTTTTTTTTTAGTGTAGTTTGAATTAGTCTATGGCAGATGGTAGGACTGTGTTTTTATTTCCAGGGTAATTGGTTCTAGGTGTATTGCGCTCCCCTCTATGTGAAGGTAAACTTTATTTTGTTTCTAAAGGAATGGAGAAAAATGTATTGGTAATGTTAATAGTGGTGTACTATTTTGTTGTTTTGGACTTTAGCTTGTACTGGAGTTTAATATATTTGGCATAGCAGCTCTTTATGGTGGAGTTACTTTATTTATGGTAGGACAGTCTACAGTCAGTTTTTATTCTCTTTTAGATTTGTGCACAGGCTAAATGGGATTGTTGAAGAGTGAATGGGTTTTGTGGAACCACGCCTTGATTCTTTAGTTTATGGATTATTTTATGGATGGGAATTACAGTATCTTGGGTTGTTCTGTACTGTTGGTGGTGTATTGTTGAGGTGGTAATTGGTACTTGTTGTTTTTCCCCCTCCAGAAGTTTTATTGCAGATGGGTTTTTTGATAGCTTAGGTAAGATGTTTAATGGCTTAATGCCCTCCACATTTAGAGTTGCTATCTTAAATGCCTACCTGAATTTCTTTGGGTTTTTGAAATATCTATTTTGGAGCAAGTTTATGATTAAAATGCATGGGGATTTTAGGCTAGTCACAGTGGGGTATTTTTTTTACTTATTTTTTTGTTAGGCTTATATTAGCTTTTATTAAAGTTCTGGTTTTCATGTCATGCTAGCAATAGAAATAGATTTTCCCCCATATGTCTTGATGGGATTAATGTGCACTGTGTACTAGTGTTTACTAAGACTTTATATTTTTGTGGTTTTGGTGCACCAAGTTAATGAATTTATATAGTCTAAAAACATGGGATTCTTCAGCCTCTATATTTGTTGTGCTAGAGTAGCAGTAGATTTTTTTATCTTACTTCTTTGGGTTTTTTACAGTCATGTAGGAAGAACTACAGCTTAGCTTGTTGGGATGTACTTTCTTTATCTGAGAGACGTTTATCTTTGGTATTAGAACCTCTGATCTGTACTGTTGAGATTTGGAGAAAGCTTTCTTTTATTTTCTTTTAAATTTTTTTTAGTTTCTTGTGATTTTCTTTTATCTTTTAATTTTTGCAGAAGTGTTTCTATAGCTGTGATTCTTGCATGTGTTGGGCCATGCAGAGTATTTGCATATGCTTGGAGTTGTTTTGCTATATTAAGCACAATCTTTTCCCTGTCATCTTGCTTTATTATAGTTAAAGCCGAAGCCTATTCTTGTGGCTTGTGTAAGTTTTTTCTACATCACAGATACAGTACTAAGTCTGGATTCTTAGTCATTATGTCATTTGAGAAGACAATTTCTGCCACTGCTATTTTGTTAAAGTATTGAATCCCTTGTTTTATGGTCTTTCACTGAATTTGTTGCATATAGAGATTTGTCTGCACACAGGATCTGTGCCAGGATCTGTGCCCAGA
>CM031879.1:59875164-60041775 GCA_018697195.1 Certhia americana | reverse complement strand
TTAGCCTTCCTCAATATTCTTTGATTGATTGCTGGATCATGTGACGGGGATCTTAGATGCTTTGGTTTAGTACTGCTTAGAATTGTGGCCTTGCTTGCAGTGTCTGAAAGACTAACTAATTACAGACTCATCAGGTTGTTGAGTGTAATCTTTTTTTAGGCCACAAAGGTCCTTTAGGGAAAAGGACTCAACAGTCACTCTTGATTTTGTGTCCATTGCTCTGACTGTTGATTTTGTTAGGAGCTTGCTTTGAGGGTCCTTCCCCAGGATCATTGTCTGCTGGCTGATTGGTTTTGTTTGTGTGCTTCTTTCCTGTGGTGACTGCCAGTGGCTTAGGCTCACTGTCTGGTTTAGCTACAACTTGAGTAACTGGGGTGTTGGCTGCAGCTTGAGTGACTGGGGGAGCTGCTGATTTATCTCCTTGCCCCCCTGTATCTACCTTCTGCCCTGCAGTATCTAGCAGTGTGCGATAAGCTTATGTCAGGTCTTGGCTTACTCTAATGATCTTTTTCTCCTTAGAGTCATCATGGCACTTTTCTTTTAAGTATTTCTTCACTTTGGCTGGGTTCTGAATTTGTTCACGTGGAAAATCCCAGACTATAGAGTTAGAAAATTCTTTCAGGGTTTGGCCCATATCTTCCCATTTTCTACACCACTCAGGATTTCCCATGCTTGGGTCTACTTCTGGGTCAGGGGTCCTATCAGTTCTTCTAGAAATTTCAGCCCTTATTTTAGAGAAGTTGCAGACTGTATAGAGGAAGTTTACAAGATTAAATATCAGGAAGGTGGTCTCTATAACATTTAGGGGAAACTGAATAAAAGTGATGGAACAGATTGAGAGGAGAAGAAGGGAAGACAAGGCTGAAAAGCCTTATTCCCTGCTTCTCCTCTAACAAACAGGGTGCAATTACTAATAACATGCTACTCAAACAATGCTTCTGGAACTGGGATGCAGGGTGGGATGAAGAAACTATAAACCATACATAGCTGGAGCAAACTCCAGTACCTTTAAAAACTTTCTTTAAGTCCTTATCACTGAGCCCAGCAGAATAGCTCTTCTAATCTGTGCCTCTCTACTGTAAAAACTGTGTTAGGGACAATACTGGAGCTATCTCCGAATAAGAAAATAAACTTAGGGACCAGAAAGGTATTAAAATCTCAAAAAAGCCTAGAGACCAGAGACACATGAAGGCCTCCAACCTGAGAGACATTATGAATTCAAGCAACATTGCTATTGACTGCTTCATCCTAATATAGAGTGAATACAACCAAAAAGCAATCTGTACGGGGTTTTTCCACTTTTTCGAGCCTCACATTGGGTGCCAATTAATGTATTTGTCCTGGTTTAGGGCAAATTTGGGAGAAAACCTCCAAAGGGATTCTTCTAGAAAGAAGATTCAATTGTCCCTTCCTTCAGCTGGTTTGGGAAAAGATTTCCTTGGAGAGAAGTGGAAAAAACTATTTATTTAACAGGCAAAGCACTCCCCACTAAAAAAAAAATGAACAATACTAAACCACAAAACCTCTCACTGCTCAAAAGAGACGACATTCGGAAATCACTGTCACTTTAGGACAGGCGCTTATTGTCTCATTGGCTTTGCTCTCTTACTTGTTTTAGGTGTACATCTTGTTACAATATTGCTTGTGGTTAACCTTTTGTTATATACCACTTAGGATTCATATGCCACTTGTGTTCCTCCTAGGGAGAATATGAGGGTCATTCGAGGGGAGGCAGGTGCCCCGTCTTCCTCTGAGGGTCGCTGAAGGAGTGGTGTGTATGCTGCCTGTTGCTAAGGTGACACAAAGGTCATTTGAGAGGGCAGCAAGTGCCTCGAGTGTCGCTGAGGAACCATGAAGGTCTCTGAGAGGCATACGGGGTACACTGCATGCAGAACTGAGGCAGTGGTGGTGCTCTGCGTGCCACCGAGGGGGGGAATTGCAAAGGAATGAATGACAGTTAAATCTAAGGTAATCACTAGTATAGAACATTTTAGGAGCAAAATTTCTGTTAATCTGTAGGAGATATTTTGGAGGGAAAACCTGAAGAAGCGTGTGGGGGAGAGAATAAACATTTTAGAGATAAAATCTTAGGTGCTGCACAGGACACAGCTAGGGGATATTTTGCAGACAAAATCAGTGGCAGTCTTTATGGAGGGGATCCAAAGTCACTTTCTTGCTAGAAAACCTGTGGTAGCTGACATAAAACAAATTAGAGCTTTTTTGAGGGGTGAATTTGGGGTAATTTACAGAGGAAAAATGAGCACATTTGAGGGAGAGTCTGTTCTAACACAGCAGTCAAAGGCAACCTGTTTGACAGAAAATCAGGAATAACTTAGAAGGGAAAGAGGTGACATTTTGAGCTGAAAACCTGGGATAACTTAGAAGGGTATTGCCATGGGCAGAGTAGGAGCTGCAGAGAGACTCTGTTAGAAAAGCTCTCCTGATGAGTCAAGAGATGCAAAAACGAACCCCTTGTTTGCAAACTCCTGAGAAAAGAACTTGGGTGTGGCATACTCCAGTCCAAGCCTCAGACTTTGTTAATGGTTTATGCCTAAAAGATTTTATAACTGGACCATCGTAACATTTGCTGCTTCAAAATACAGGATTGGAAACCACATATACTGATATAAACTGAGATGATTTATGATGACAGCAACTACCCAAAATTATCTTAATCAGCATTATTTACTACACAGTAGAGGCTCTCCAAACACAAGTATAACGCACTGATTTCAACCAGCAGTAATTACAATAAACCTAGGAAATACACCTGTTCGTTCAAAGTTACTGTAACAAACCAGAGCCAGAAATAGAAGCAAATCTCTTTGTCTTATCAAACATAGGGAAGAGAAGAGTGTCTATAATGAGGGATGGACCATTACACAAAGCATTACAATAAGGAATATCTTGCAAGACAAAATGATAATATTTGGGAATATGTGATTTGAGGCTCAACCTGTGGGGCAGTGGGGTCATGCTTGCCTTCAGGCACAAGAGCTGGGGCTCCTGAGGCCTGAGTCTGTTATTGTCCACTGACAGAAGCCGTGGGATGACGAGGCAAGAGCGGCAGTGTCTTCGAGCTCAAAAGTGGAGCGGCGAGGCAAGAGGGAGCTTGGAGCTGAAGAGGGGCACGAGAGGCCCTCTGGGCAAAGGGCCTTCTTAGCGTGGCCAGGGCACCTTCAGGGTGCCGCGGCTGGCTTTGCACTGAGCGACCTTCCTGCGTGCAGGGCTGTGACTTCTTTGTTGTGGTTGGCCTTTTGCCGTTGTGCTCCTTTCGCTGCCCGGAGAGAGGGGCAACCCTGTAAGGAGGGTGAGAGCCCCTGTCTCTGCACCCAAGGGGGGAAACAGAGCTCTCCCGTCCCCCAGCCCGGCCGCCCTGTAAGCAGGGCAGGGCTTTTTCCCATCCCCGGCAGCTTTCTGCCTGCTGCTGAGCCCAGGCCAGCGTGATCCCCCCGAACTCGGGGCGTGTCACGGCCTTTGTCCCCGTGCCAGGCCTGAAGCACCCCAGCGCACCGTGGCCCCTGTGCCCTCTGCACAGCACAGGACAGGTGAAGGTCAGATGCTTTCCTGTCCTGCTTAGCGATAGGGATGGCTCATTTGAGCAGTTTAGCTGCACGGAATTTGCTCCCTCTCCTGCGACTGTCTTCCCCTCCCTCCCCTGTCTGTCTTCCCCTCCCTCCCCTGTCTGTCTTCCCCTCCCTCCCCTGTCTGTCTTCCCCTCCCTCCCCTGTCTGTCTTCCCCTCCCTCCCCTGTCTGTCTTCCCCTCCCTCCCCTGTCTTCCCCTTAGCCAGTGTGAGTGAGCAAGTGTGTTTGTGCTTTAGCCCCCCCATTTAGAAATAGAGCAGTGTAGCTTAGACCTCCCAGGAGGGATAGAGGAGGTCTGTGCAGCCACAGGCAGGTCCCCAAAATGCACGGGTGGAGCAAGTATCCGGTCTTGCCCCTGCTTTGTCAGGAGGGCACGAAGCCCCTTAGCGGTAGCATGGGCAGTGTGACCCGCCTGTAGGCAGGGCCTGGGTCTGTGCCCATGCTGCCGGTGTTGCTGGTGAGCTGGCAGCGTGCAGGCCCCGTACTCAGGGCATGTGTCAGGACCTTGTTCTTTGACCCTTTGTCCCCAGGAGCAGCCTCAGGTCCCTGTAAGCAGGGCTGTGGAGGCTGCTTTAGCCAGGTGATAGGAACGAGCGCTCCCAGGCCCTTGCCAGAGGCAGCTCGGAGAAGTGCTGTGGTGCAGGGCGGGGTCCCACCTTCGGCACCCCTTTGCTGCGGTGCCACCTGCCTGGCAGCCTTGTTGAGGAGGCCGGCTGGGCTCCTGCAGACGACCGTGTTGCCATGGTCCTTGCACTAAGTGCTATCAACCACTTTATCTTGAAGAGGAAATAAGTTCCTTATTACAAGTTCATACCAATTTGAATCCAAACTGTGTAAATCTCTCTCTGGCAATACCATGTCAAAAAAATGGTCAGCAATACTGGATGGTAAGGAATATTGCCATGTATTGGCAAAAATTACTAGGAGAATGCCGTGCAGGACTATCTTGGCTGTGTTTTGAATAAAACCCAGGTTTGAAGAACCCCATAGATTTGATAAAAGAGAAAGAAATAACCAGATCTCAGATTGAAAAAGATGAACTGGAGATACCAAGAGGTAAAAACCTATTTGTGGATCTAATAGAAAGAATAAGCAAAGAATTGAATGTGACAAATTGTTGGGTATGTGGCAACACACAAATGACTGATATTTGGCCTTAGGAAGGAATTAGCCTTGGACCACTGCAACTACTTAGGTAGAAACAAAGTAAGCCAGAACTCCACTCTATGGGAATGAGGAAACAAGAGCAACGGAACATAAAGAAAAAGGTTATTGGAGAAGAGTGCATCCTGAGATGGGGAGGGGAAATCAACACCCCTGTTGGAAATATGGCTCGTAAACGTTACCTGGTAATTAAAAATGCAGCAACCAGATGGGTCCCAAACGATCCTTTAACATATTGGACTATAGGAAAAAAACCTCAAGGATGTATCATCCCCAAAGGTACCAGCTGTATGAGTGTGGAGGAAGGGGGATAAACCCCTACTGGGGAATAAGGGAAGGGTCTTGACTTTGGGAATTCCCATCACAAACTAGGAGAACAATTTGGGAAGCACCTAAACACTGTAAGATGGGCTGGGTTCAAGGAAACTGTTCACAAGGCCACATTCACAACTTGGGAATTTTACCAATCCTATAATCTGCTTGGCATCTATACATCAGTCTTACACGATGCAGATTCTGGAATCTTGTCGTTTATTGAATCAAGAGCAAAGCAGCTTCCAGCTTGACACTCATAAAGACGCTAACTAGAGGGCATAATTATATGTCCCCGTCAAAAAAAGACACAATCTGTGGCTTTATTTCTATATTGAAACACGTATGTAATGTGCATGTTTTGGCGGGGTTTCAGTATAGACAGAGGCAGCAATTGGTGCTATAAAGTTGTTTATTGTACAAAGGCATCAGTCCACGAGTGCATAAGTCTGAAGGCGCAGTTCGAATTGCTAAAGGGGCCTTTTCAGAACAAAGTCCTGACTGGCAGCTGCAAGCACCAGGGCCTCGGGCTGCAACCGGAGTGGTCTTCTCTCTTCTTTTCTTCTTTCTTCTATCGTGGTTGCACGCAGGTAAAGCAAAACCAAGCAGCAGCGAGCAGCAGCAGTAGGTGGGTAGGGTAGGGTAGGGTAGGGTAGGGTAGGGTATGCCGGCCTCTACAGAGGGTTTTACACCTGAATTGGCCAGTTAGCTATAAATATGATCCTAAATCAATTTCTCTACAACTCTTAGAATTATACTTCAAAACGTGAAATACACTGTCAGTTCTTACACATCTGTATATATATTTGTGCACAATACTCCATTGATGTGCATACATGTTTTATTCGTTTATCTTCTTGGCTCTATCTAAAGAATGCAAAACAATATTCTACTCTGGTTTAATTATGTCTATGAAAGTACTGAACTTTGAACTGGAACTTAGGGCACTCTGCACCTACTCAGGAATATAGGAAGGAACAAAATATATTCTTACTTACTTACAGTGATTTATAGCATGCTTAATTCTAAAACTTACACTTCTTTAGGTGCTTTAATGTATCCTAATTTCTCTCAAGGCTTTGACTCAAAATCTACATTCTTTTCTCCTTGAGAGAGACTCAGAGGGTGTGTAACTTCTTGATTTCCACCCATGTAATATATTCGAAGCATATGCTGTACATGTTATAAATACAGTATTTATGCTAGCAATAGATCTATTTTAAGAAAATTCAGAGATAAATGCACTAAAGGCATTAATATGTGTCACAACAGAGTGACGCTAAATATCTGCTATAATGTACTGTTTAAACATAATTACATATTCAACTCTTTATATCAATAAAATATATAAATACTTTCAATAAATTTTTCAAAAAATATTTCAATAAATACTTTCTAGTGATTTACTAAAATATGGATATCGATCTAATATCGATACCCATTCCTTTATATCAATAAAATATAAAAATACTTTCCATAAATTTTTCAATTAACAATTTTCAATAAATACTTTCTGTGATTGTACTAAGAATTTATTGGATATCGATCTGAAGATCGATACCCATCGAGGACAAAAGACTCTCTAACAGTTAAGTTAGAAAGTGTATGTTTATTGACGGCCGGGCAGCTGCGTGGGATAGCTCCCTAATACGCACTGCAAAGATCACAGGTAATTACAGAGCCTTTTATCCACAAGAATGTTGAATACACAAAATACAAATGCATATTCATACTCTTGTCACCTCCTCTTCTCCGCTTGGTATGCTAATTGACAAAAAGGCTATTAAGCATGCGTAGTTTTGTTCTCTGAAATGAGTCGGGGGTCTTATGTGGGGAGTGGTCACCAAAAGGAGGAAGTAAAACTGGTCTTCCTCGTTCTAAACTTTCACCCTTTGATGGATACGTGATAAATGACTCCTTGGAGTTTCCTGTTCTCAAGACTGTTTCTAGAGATAGAGGGTCTGCAATCATCTTGTGTTTTTGGGGTCTATTGATCAATTCTCTTGTTTTTCGTTACAAGCTCAGCTTACACAAACATAAACTTGACAGGCAATGAGTTATTAGATCCGGGATAGCTTATCTCAAATCCGGTCTCTCTCTTAACCATCCTCTGAATTTTAACTGATTTCAGCAAAGCTTCTTTTTCCCAGCTAAGTCAGCAATATCTTCAAAATTAGTGTCTCACTAGTATCTGATATATATATATATCTCTATATCTATATGAGATATATATCAAAGAAAACTCTAGATTCTTCTCTGTACAATGTTTCAGGTCAGCTCCAACACAGTTGGTACAATGCTGTCCTAAAGGTTTCCCTTACGGGGACAAGGACAAACACCATCCATTGACTGATCCTGCACATTGCCCAGAGATTGTCGAGTCTCCCACACCGGAGATGCTCAAGAACCCTCTGGACTCAATGCCTTGCAATGCACAGCAGGGAGACGCTGCTGGAGCAGCCCTGGACCAGATGATCCCAGCGGTGCTCCTTTCAAGCTTTCACTCTTCCGGGATTCTGAGATCAGCATCTTTGCACAAGGTGCAGCTCTCCGAGGCAAAATGGACTCTAAGAAAGAGCTGGGGGCAGTCACAGTCCTGTTGGGAATGGGACTGTCTCTCCCAAGTCCCCTGGCCGCAGCCTCTTCAGCTCCATCAGCTTTCAGTCCCTGAGTGTGCTTTTGCTCTGCACAAAGGATGTGTGCTGGCAATTGCCGCTGCCGACTGAGCGGTGCCTTCTCCTTGTCCTGCACGCTCTGCTCTGCGTCAGCTTGTGCCTGGGCTGTAGAGTCTCCACACAGACCCCAGAGAGGGAAAAAAGGAAGAATAGCATTTCCTCCGACATGCTCCTTGGTCTTTGTAGCCACCCTGCTCATCACTGCATGCAGTGCTGGGAAGAGTGTTGTCATGGCACTGCTGCTGCTGCTGCTGATGATGATGGCAGAGAGCCGCTGCGCAGCGTTTTCCCTTGCCTCTCCATATGCCACATTCTCCCCTCTTTTCCCATGTTCTGTCAGCTGCTTCTCTAGCAGCAGGAGTGAGCCCCACAAGCCCAGCACTGTGCAGGAGAAGCGCTTTCAGTCTTCGTTGTACAGGGTCCGTTGTAAGCGCTTCTGCAGATCCATGTACTGGCTCATTGCCTGGGAGTGGGCAACGGGATCCGTCAGCAGGTCATGGAAGAGGTTGCATGCCCTGGCCATTAGGACATCTGGGGGCAAACTGATCCCCTCAGGAAGCCACCGGTTGCCCACAATGAAGTGGTTGAGGCATCGGCCTTCCACACATCTGCGCAGACTCTCGCTGATATCCAGCAGTCGCCTCACAAAATGTCTCCTGCGCCACTGTGACACGGGTAAGGCATTCAGGAGGTACATGACAATGGTCTTGATGGTGTAGGTGGAAAAGCCTAAGCCCAGCTGAAGATGGGTGAAGAACTGCAGGCATCTGAGGTGCAAGCTGTCAGGGGGGGCCCGCCTGGAGATGTGCCTGAAGAACTTCATCTCGGCCACGGCGTAGCTCTCCGGCCAGGTTGTGCTGGCGATGTAGGCTTCCCACGGCTGGCTGCTTACAAAGACGTCTGAGCTGCCTTGCCGCACCCCAAAGAGCACCTCAATCCGGTAGCTTTCCTTGCCCTTGCTCACCTTGAACTGGCAGGAGCGTCTGGAGGGCAGCAGCACTAAGTGCCAGTTGTGGGACTGCAGCAAAGCCGGCCAGATTGCTCTCACCAGCTGGCAGAACCAGCGGGCAGTTTTCTGCACGTCCAGGTAGGAGCCCGTGCACAGGGTGTCCAGGAGGCTGGGATCCTGATGCCTCCTCAGCTCCTCCTCGGAGTGGTGCAGGAAGCACAGCATGTTCTTACGCGGCTGCCTTCTCCCGCAGGTGCATTCCCGCCGCACGCGGATGCGGAAGTTCCTCACGCGCCCCTGGCCTGCAGTGCCCAGCTCTAGGTGGAAGCTGTGCCCTTCGGGAGGAGTCATGGGTACGAGCACCTGGTATACAACATCCTGCTCACGGGGACTCCAGCCTTCGAAGGCACTGCCCACCCCAATGGCTCCATGCAAGACTGGGTAGAAACTGTCGGACAAGACTTGTTGAACGTACATTATAAAATTGTCCATCAGCTCACTTGTCCACTGGCAACCTGTCTGCAGGTCCTGTTCAGGCCACCGGATGCGCTCCATCACCAGTCTTCCAATGTCATTGGCACAATCACCGTCCTCTTCTTCCTTTCCCATATCATTGTTTGCTGCCTTTTCAGCCTCAGTGCCAGCTTCATTTCCAACATCCCGGTCTTCATCAGTAGCAACACTGTCGACTCCCTGTGCATCGCCATCATCCTTGTTGCTTTCTTCTCCATTCACCTCATCGTGGCCTTCATCTCCATTTCCAACATTCCCCTCGTCTGCCTGACCATTTCTGACCTCCTCTTCATTTACACCATCATGTGCTTCTTCCCGCTCTTTTCTCCTTAGGCTCCTTTTCCTCCAGATATACCAAAGAGCCAAGAGAAGGAGCAGGAGCCCAGCAACAGCCCAGACCTGCCAGTGCTGCAAGGCAGGCCACAGCAGGTATCCCTTGGCCCAGACACCCTGCTCCAGAGACTGCTGCTCCACCTCCCGCTCCAGCCGAATCCTCTCCTCTTCCAGCAGCTTTGCACGTACCTCCATCCGCAGCCGTGTCACCTCGTCCAAGCCATCACCCACAGGCTGTGGGTACTGGACAACACTTTGCAGGAGCAACAACCATACTACCCAGGTAGTATCCATGGTCTGCAAGAGGATGCAGAGAAGGCCTTGAGTGGCACTGGCTGGGAGGCAGCTGTCACTGGGGACAGCTGGAATGGGAATCCTAGGGATCTGGGGGCAGGAAGGACAGGGCCCCAGACATCTGGCAAGCAATGAGGCCCATCCCACTGCCCCAGCAGCAGCAGCAGCAGCACTACAGTGCCCTGTCCAAGGCTCTCCCATGAGGAGCTGTCCCTACATACAGGAGCAGAACCCAGCCCCGGCTGCAGCGTTTCTGCCCCAGCCCTTGTGCCCAGCCCAGCCTCCCCAGCACGTGTGTACTCACCGCTTGCCCGAGCAAGACAGGGAGAGCGATACCTGCTGGGGCCTTTTACAGCTGCCCCCATTGTGACATGTCCCCCAGGATGTCCGCCATGAAGTCACAGGTGTCATAGGACACCGCAGCCAGGACAGCCCCGCCCTTTGGCCCCAGCCCAACTCAAGCAGGCAGAGGGGGCCCTGGTGTCCTGGTTGAGGCAGACTTTGAGTGAATCTTCTTCCAAGAACTTCTCTTGGTCTTCCTTTTGTCTTTCTTATCAGCTGCCCTCCACTGGCAGTCTCCTAGATATCCATGTTGGAAGGCACCCTTGAGGATCATTCAGTCTAAGCCGTGACGCCATGCCCAGCTAAAGTTATATCTCTGAGTCGATAGAAGTTGTACTTGGGTCCCAGGCTTGCTGCTTTTCTCAAGGATGAGCATGACAGCATCCTCTTGCTTCCCCACAAACACCTGTGTACCAGGCCTCTGGGAGAGCACACATCTCCTCTGCTCTCAAAAGCCTTTCCTAGCAAAATTCAAAGACATTTGGCATAAGAAGGATGTATTTTGTATGGCCAGTTAAAGAAAAACTCTTCTGTCTTTTTCTGCATAAACAGGCACAGCTGCACACACTGCAGAGATGAAGCGCATTCTGAGAGTCACAGGCTGGTGTTGTTGGCCTTCCCTCTGATTGCAACCCATCAGCACTCCAGCCCATCAGCACCAGCATTAATCTGTAGACAGTTGGAAGCCCCACTTTCATAGATGGTGACGCCAGTGCCTCTCCTTCCTTGCCTGTCCCTTCTGCAGGCTTGTAAATCAAGAAAACAGGGGGTGCTTATTAGAGGGGGCCACAGAGTAGGCAATTTGGGACACCTGTACCTTCCCAGTCCCTCAGGCAGTGGGGGAAGGAAGATGCAGGAAGGGGGAGATGCAGCTGGGAATTCGGCTAACAAAGGAGGCTGCACCCTTAGCCTGGGTCTCAACAATTTGAGGCACCCCGTGGGAAATGTCCCATGGCCTCTGCCTTTATTGGAATTACATTGCACGACTCCTCTGCATCTTTTCCAGACACACACCTCTGGTGTCGGGAAGTTTTTTCCACACAGGGAGATGCTCTACTTTTCCAGTCACCATTCCCAAGGTGTCCTCTGCTTTCTGACACATCAAAAAGCCCCTGTCCTTGCTGCTGCACGCGTCTCCCACGGCTCTCTGCCAGCCACACTCCAGAACTCCCAGCTCCAGCCGGCAGGGCCTCAGCGCCCAGCCTGGGCCCTCCCGCCCTGACGGCCATACCAGGCCCTGCTTGCTGCCCTCATGGTGCCACTCCTGGCCCCAGCGCTCTCCAAGGCTGCTCCAGGGCACCTTCCTGCGGCCTTTCAGTGCCTGCCCGAGGCCCAGCAGAGACCTGCAGAGGGGCTGTGCACAAGGGCCTGCAGGGACAGCACCAGGGCCCGTGCCTTCCCACTGACAGAGGCCGGGCTTGGGCTGCACGTGGGCAAGAAATTCTTGGCTCTCAGGCTGCTGAGGCCCCGGCCCATGCTGCTCACAGCGCTTGGGGCTGCCCCCTCCCTGGCACTCTTCCACGCCAGCTGGCACAGGGCTAGGAGCAACACGGCCTAGGGGATGGCGTGCCCACCCTTGGCAGCAGGGCTGCAACAAGACCACTTGTAAGGATCCTTCCAAGCCAAGCTCTTCTGTGCTTCTGGGAGGCAGCTGGGCCCAATTTCTGATTAGCACCAAGTCAACGCTGTAAGCTGGGCTGGGTTCAAGGAAACTGTTCACAAGCCCACATTCACAACTTGGGAATTTTACCAATCCTATAATCTGCTTGGCATCTATACATCAGTCTTACACGATGCAGATTCTGGAATCTTGTCGTCTATTGAATCAAGAGCAAAGCAGCTTCCAGCTTGACACTCATAAAGACGCTAACTAGAGGGCATAATTATATGTCCCCGTCAAAAAAAGACACAATCTGTGGCTTTATTTCTATATTGAAACACGTATGTAATGTGCATGTTTTGGCGGGGTTTCAGTATAGACAGAGGCAGCAATTGGTGCTATAAAGTTGTTTATTGTACAAAGGCATCAGTCCACGAGTGCATAAGTCTGAAGGCGCAGTTCGAATTGCTAAAGGGGCCTTTTCAGAACAAAGTCCTGACTGGCAGCTGCAAGCACCAGGGCCTCGGGCTGCAACCGGAGTGGTCTTCTCTCTTCTTTTCTTCTTTCTTCTATCGTGGTTGCACGCAGGTAAAGCAAAACCAAGCAGCAGCGAGCAGCAGCAGTAGGTGGGTAGGGTAGGGTAGGGTAGGGTAGGGTAGGGTAGGGTAGGGTAGGGTAGGGTAGTGGTAGGTAGGGGTAGGGTAGGTAGGGTAGGTAGGTAGGGTAATGGTAGGGTAGGTAGGGTATGGTAGTGGTAGGGTAGGGTAGGGTAGGTATGGTGAGGGTAGGTATGGTAGGGTTAGGGTAGGTATGGTAGGGTAGGGTAGGGTAGGGTAGGGTAGTGGAGGGTAGGTAGGGTAGTGTAGGGTAGTAGGGTAGGGTAGGGTAGGGTAGGGTAGGGTAGGGTAGGGTAGGGTATGCCGGCCTCTACTGAGGGTTTTACACCTGAATTGGCCAGTTAGCTATAAATATGATCCTAAAACAATTTCTCTACAACTCTTAGAATTGTACTTCAAAATGTGAAATACACTGTCAGTTCTTACACATCTGTACATATATTTGTGCACAATACTCTATTGATGCGCATCCATGTTTTATCCGTTTATCTTCTTGGCTCTATCTGAAGAATGCAAAACAATATTCTACTCTGGTTTAATTATGTCTATGAAAGAACTGAACTTTGAACTGGAACTTAGGGCACTCTGCACCTACTCAGGAATATAGGAAGGAACAAAATATATTCTTACTTACTTACAGAGATTTATAGCATGCTTAATTCTAAAACTTACACTTCTTTAGGTGCTTTAATGTATCCTAATTTCTCTCAAGGCTTTGACTCAAAATCTACATTCTTTTCTCCTTGAGAGAGACTCAGAGGGTGTGTAACTTCTTGATTTCCACCCATGTAATACATTTTAAGCATATGCTGTACATGTTATAAATACAGTATTTATGCTAGCAATAGATCTATTTTAAGAAAATCCAGAGATAAATGCACTAAAGGCATTAATATGTGTCACAACAGAGTGACGCTAAATATCTGCTATAATGTACTGTTTAAACATAATTACATATTCAACTCTTTATATCAATAAAATATATAAATACTTTCAATAAATTTTTCAAAAAATATTTCAATAAATACTTTCTAGTATCTGAGATATATATATATATCTCTATATCTATATGAGATATATATCAAATAAAACTCTAGATTCTTCTCTGTACAGTGTTTCAGGTCAGCTCCAACACAGTTGGTACAATGCTGTCCTAAAGGTTTCCCTTACGGGGACAAGGACAAACACCATCCATTGACTGATCCTGCACATTGTCCAGAGATTGTCGAGTCTCCCACACTGGAGATGCTCAAGAACCCTCTGGACTCAATGCCTTGCAATGCACAGCAGGGAGACGCTGCTGGAGCAGCCCTGGACCAGATGATCCCAGCGGTGCTCCTTTCAAGCATTCACTCTTCCGGGATTCTGAGATCGGCATCTTTGCACAAGGTGCAGCTCTCCGAGGCAAAATGGACTCTAAGAAAGAGCTGGGGGCAGTCACAGTCCTGCTGGGAATGGGACTGTCTCTCCCAAGTCCCCTGGCCGCAGCCTCTTCAGCTCCATCAGCTTTCAGTCCCTGAGTGTGCTTTTGCTCTGCACAAAGGATGTGTGCTGGCAATTGCCGCTGCCGACTGAGCGGTGCCTTCTCCTTGTCCTGCACGCTCTGCTCTGCGTCAGCTTGTGCCTGGGCTGTAGAGTCTCCACACAGACCCCAGAGAGGGAAAAAAGGAAGAATAGAATTTCCTCCGGCATGCTCCTTGGTCTTTGTAGCCACCCTGCTCATCACTGCATGCAGTGCTGGGAAGAGTGTTGTCATGGCACTGCTGCTGCTGCTGCTGATGATGATGGCAGAGAGCCGCTGCGCAGCGTTTTCCCTTGCCTCTTCATATGCCACATTCTCCCCTCTTTTCCCATGTTCTGTCAGCTGCTTCTCTAGCAGCAGGAGTGAGCCCTACAAGCCCAGCACTGTGCAGGAGAAGCGCTTTCAGTCTTCGTTGTACAGGATCCGTTGTAAGCGCTTCTGCAGATCCACATACTGGCTCATTGCCTGGGAGTGGGCAACGGGATCTGTCAGCAGGTCATGGAAGAGGTTGCATGCCCTGGCCATTAGGACATCTGGGGGCAAACTGATCCCCTCAGGAAGCCACCGGTTGCCCACAATGAAGTGGTTGAGGCATCTGCCTTCCACACATCTACGCAGACTCTCGCTGATATCCAGCAGTCGCCTCACAAAATGTCTCCTGCGCCACTGTGACACGGGTAAGGCATTTAGGAGGTACATGACAATGGTCTTGATGGTGTAGGTAGAAAAGCCCAGCTGAAGACAGGTGAAGAACTGCAGGCATTTGAGGTGCAAGCTGTCAGGGGGTGCCCGCCTGGAGATGTGCCTGAAGAACTTCATCTCGGCCACGGCGTAGCTCTCCGGCCAGGTTGTGCTGGCGATGTAGGCTTCCCACGGCTGGCTGCTTACAAAGACGTCTGAGCTGCCTTGCCGCACCCCAAAGAGCACCTCAATCCGGTAGCTTTCCCTGCCCTTGCTCACCTTGAACTGGCAGGAGCGTCTGGAGGGCAGCAGCACTAAGTGCCAGTTGTGGGACTGCAGCAAAGCCGGCCAGATTGCTGTCACCAGCTGGCAGAACCAGCGGGCAGTTTTCTGCACGTCCAGATAGGAGCCCGTGCACAGGGTGTCCAGGAGGCTGGGATCCTGATGCCTCCTCAGCTCCTCCTCGGAGTGGTGCAGGAAACACAGCATGTCCTTGCGCGGCTGCCTTCTCCCGCAGGTGCATTCCCGCCGCACGCGGATGCGGAAGTTCCTCACGCGCCCCTGGCCTGCAGTGCCCAGCTCTAGGTGGAAGCTGTGCCCTTCAGGAGGAGTCATGGGTACGAGCACCTGGTACACAAAATCCTGCTCACGGGGACTCCAGCCTTCGAAGGCACTGCCCACCCCAATGGCTCCATGCAAGACTGGGTAGAAACTGTTGGACAAGACTTGTTGAACGTACATTATAAAATTGTCCATCAGGTCACTTGTCCACTGGCATCCTCTCTGCAGGTCCTGTTCAGGCCACCGGATGCGCTCCATCACCAGTCTTCCAATGTCATTGGCACAATCACCGTTCTCTTCTTCCTTTCCCACATCATTGTTTGCTGCCTTTTCAGCCTCAGTGCCAGCTTCATTTCCAACATCCCCGTCTTCATCTGTAGCAACACTGTCATCGCCATCATCCTTGTTGCTTTCTTCTCCATTCACCTCATCGTGGCCTTCGTCTCCATTTCCAACATTCCCCTCGTCTGCCTGACCATTTCTGACCTCCTCTTCATTTACACCATCATGTGCTTCTTCCTGCTCTTTTCTCCTTAGGCTCCTTTTCCTCCAGATATACCAAAGGGCCAAGAGAAGGAGCAGGATCCCAGCAACAGCCCAGACCTGCCAGTGCTGCAAGGCAGGCCACAGCAGGTATCCCTTGGCCCAGACACCCTGCTCCAGAGACTGCTGCTCCACCTCCCGCTCCAGCCGAATCCTCTCCTCTTCCAGCAGCTTTGCACGTACCTCCATCCGCAGCCGTGTCACCTCGTCCAAGCCATCACCCACAGGCTGTGGGTACTGGACAACACTTTGCAGGAGCAACAACCATACTACCCAGGTAGTATCCATGGTCTGCAAGAGGATGCAGAGAAGGCCTTGAGTGGCACTGGCTGGGAGGCAGTGGTCACTGGGGACAGCTGGGATGGGAATCCTAGGGATCTGGGGGCAGGAAGGACAGGGCCCCAGACATCTGGCAAGCAGCGAGGCCTGTCCCACTGCCCCAGCAGCAGCAGCAGCAAGAGCAGTAGCAGCAGCAGCAGCAGCAGCAGCAGCAGCAGCACTACAGTGCCCTGTCCAAGGCTCTCCCATGAGGAGCTGTCCCTACATACAGGAGCAGAACCCAGCCCCGGCTGCAGCGTTTCTGCCCCAGCCCAGCCTCCCCAGCACGTGTGTACTCACCGCTTGCCCGAGCAAGACAGGGAGAGCGATACCTGCTGGGGCCTTTTACAGCTGCCCCCATTGTGACATGTCCCCCAGGATGTCCGCCATGAAGTCACAGGTGTCACAGGACACCGCAGCCAGGACAGCCCCGCCCTTTGGCCCCAGCCCAACTCAAGCAGCATAGGGGGTCCGGTGTCCTGGTTGAGGCAAGACTTTGAGTGAATTCTTCTTCAAAGAACTTCTCTGTCTTCACTTTTGTCCTTTCTTATCACTTCCCTCCACTGGCATCTCGTAGATGTGCTGTGGAAGGCACCCTTGATGATCACTGATCTTATCTGTGTGACTCCATGCCGAGCTACAGTATAGATCTGTTGGTCAGGTTTAAAAAGGTCAGGGAGTGCACACAGTTCAATCGCACACTTAACTCTGGCTACTCCACCATCAGTTGTCCCCAAATTCCACGTCCCATAACTTTGAACTCGGTCTGGATCTGGAACTCAGCCATTTCCCTGGTCAGCCTTTTCTCCCCAAGGCTGAGTCCTTTGTCATTGAAATAATTTTTTTTATCCTATCTTTCGCTCTCAATCTTTTGTGACGCAACTTGAGGTATTTTCCTTCTATGCATATGTTTGTTACCATGGAGATCTAATTCAGCCAGCCTGGTCGACTCCCAACCTCCTCAGGCAGCTGTATAGAGCCCTCAGTGTCCCCTGAGCGCTTTTTTTTTCTCTGTGCTAAACACTCCCACCTCCCTCAGCCCTTTTTCCGCAGACTTGTCTCCATAACCCATGCCCACTCTGTTTCCCTTCTGGCACACACTCAGCCCCTCATGTATTTCCTGTGCTGAGGGGACCAAATCTGAATGCAGGATTTGAGGTCCAAGCCTCCTGGTGCCTGTGTGGGAAAACACACTGGTCGCTTCTTATGGCCACTCTGTTGCTGACAGAAGATGGATGCACTGGGCTCCTGCCTTTTGCCACCCTTCTTGCGCCCAGGCTGCCGCACTTGCCTGGGGTGGCGATCCCAAAGTGCAGGACCCAGCATTTTGTTGCCTTCTATCTCCTACAGGAGAACGTGACCCATCAATTACTCTCCCAGACCCCTAAACCCTAGTTCCCTACCCTCATCAGATCAACACTCACCCTACTCATTATCCCTTAGATTTGAATTCCATTTGCGACTTTTCATTCCAAAGCCTCTGCCCAGGTGACAGAGTGTCCGTGCGGATTTTGCTAACCTGCAAGACCAGACTGTGAAGATGGGACCCCTGTACACAAGAAATGCCCTCTTGCTCTGGGGCCTTCCATGGCACTGACAGCACAAGTGAGAGCCCTTGCTTGGCCTTTGCCTTCCGCAAGGCCCTACTGTGGGCAAACCTTGAATTCCCTATGAGGTCAAAACCAAATGAAGGCACATGGCTGCTAGGGCTGCTAGGGCAACGTGTGCTGGGCTGCTTCTGTTGTGCTTGAATTGTGGATACCTTGGACTGGCACTTTCCTCCAGGGAATCATGAATTCCATGCTGCAATCTCTCTTTCAGGGTTTTCATTACTCACAGTTGCCGTCCAACTGCCTCCTGGGAAAATACCAGCAGCAACAAGGTCTGTCTCTGAGCCCATCCATAAAATGCTGGGCACTGTCCTCTTCTCTGTCCATGGTCAGGATGGGGCAAAGAAAGTAACCTGAAGATACATTTCCATCTCCAAAAGACTGTTTCATTGTAAGATGTCTTTGCCTATTTTAATTGACTACACTTTAGCAAAAGAAAGGAATATCAGCCCTGACATAATTTTGATCTCATGGCAAAGGGGTCAGGAAATACAGACATCCCTGGATTAAGTGCGCTGGAAATATTCCCACAGGATATGAATTGAAACAGAAAGTAGAAAAGACAATCCTCTCCTTCTTTGGCCTCACCAAGCTAACATATTTAAATAACTTCTATAACTACATAGTTAGTTCCTCAAAGAACACTTTTGAAAACAGATTCCAGGTCAAGGCATAGGTACTGACCTATAGGAGTCTTTAAATAGGCACTAACTGCATTAAATTACAAGTGTCCTTCCTGGGTTATAAAGTGCAAAATTCTTGCGGCTGACTCTTCTCTTTCCTTCAGCTTTAGGGAGGCACTGTGTCAGAGCATCTTCCAGCAGCCTCAAGAAGGAAGATATTTGTGGAAAAACAATAATAACACACACTCCTGCCCTATGACTGGACANAGGTCTTAAAAAAAACAATTCTTGTCACGTTTTTCTGACCTAAAGCGCAAATTGATGGGAAAATCTTTGGGCAGGTATCAGCATCTTAGGAGTCTTACTGAGTTGGAGTGAACACGCAACCAGCCAGTGTGGGAGAGCTCTGTCGTACACTTGTGGTAACATGTTCAGCTGAAGCCATGGGCTGTCACCTCCCTCATGCCATGTCAGCAGTGCCACAGGCCAGGGTTCACCCACCTGGAGGATGGACACGAGACAGATTGGTTTTCTGTGGTCTCCCCAAGACCCTCCCTTGCACGAGGACAGCAACACATCTGAGTCCTTTGATCAAATTATTTTATGTAACATTACACAAGAACTGTCACTTAAAAATAAAGGCAAAAATTCTCAGATGGGCCTTTCATGTCTCCTAAACATGTGCTTACACCTATGTTGGCATGTTATTATCAGCCAGGATGAGAGCAGAGGGACAGAACCCCTCATCCCAGTGACACCACAGCACCTGGGGTTAAAACACTTGGAAGGAGGGATGATTCTTCCTTTAAAATACTGACAGAGGCACAAAGAAGGCACCTGCCTCTCTTCAGCTCCACAAAACCTCTGGGAGAAGTTAAAGAGCAGCATTGTCTGAGATATCTCTTTTCACATCCCCACTTTTCTCTCTTCCCCTGCCCCAGCCTCCCCAGAGCACCAGAGAGGGAAGGACAAGGCAAAGCCAGGCAAAATGTAAAGATCTGCAGCAAGATTCTGCATCTTAGTGTATTTATTGACATGGCATAGGATTAGATGCAAAACTTAAATCAGGGGAAAAACAAAGCCCAGAAGAAAGCAGAAAAATTTCATACAAATAACTAAAAATGGCATTAGAATCTGAGTGGAAAAGAAGGGCTGGCAGCTCCACACCTCTTTTTTTGCTTCTTTGTTTAAACAGCAAGACAGCAGAGTATTCTTTTAAAGCAGATAAGCCTGGATATTTCTATTAGGAATTATAAGGAGCATGTCCTTAATGATATTATTTTTCTAGACCCATTATCTGAGATTCGCTCTCACCTACTTGAGGCAATCATTGACGAATTAAAAAATACAACTCAGTCACCGGTTCAAAGGCCTTTATTTGCTTTTTTTTCCCCAAGGGAATACAAAGGCACCACTATCACCATGGCTCTTCCCATGGTAAGTATCAGGAATATACTTCAGATGCTGGAATTTGGATAAGAGAAAAAAAGGCTGGAAGTATGACCACTGTGTTAAAGAAAAATAATCTTTCTAAGGTGGTCTCATGCCCCAGTGCACAGGTACCCCATCACTGCCAAGCAGGAGATTCTAGCCAAGCAGAGCCATCCTCCAAGTGTCTAACACAGAGCAGCCCTGTTAGAAGCTGGTTTACATCAGTGCTTTTTTTTTCCCCTTTGAAAATTAAAGGATATCTCTGCTTTGATTTGTAATCACAGAGAAATGCAGATTTGCAACTAACTATAGTCTTTCTGGCAAACCCCCATCCTCATGGGAAGTTCTTTAATTCAGCATGTGTTTGTTCAGATTTTCAACTTCTCATATCATAAAATGATTTCTGAAATGTCTCATTTTCTGGATTATTCACCATTTAGTCATTATGTTCATTTGGGCACCTCAAAAAGGAATTTTATACAGATTTTCTCATGCAGGAAGGCAGATGAGTACACACACACACCCTCCACACACACTGTCAAAAACTACAAAGAGCAGAGAAAAATGAAAAATAACAGGGCTTAAAAAGCCTTGAAAAACAGGTTATGCAGCAGCATCTCCCCAGAGTCCCCTTCCCTCTGCAGGAGCAGTGCCTGTCCCTGACATGGGTATGTGGTGGGATGTTTTCCTGTGGAGACCACCTTTGGACACCCCAGCTTCCAGCATATGGCATGAGGAGCACCTCACCCTGGTTTTCCTTGCTATGAAATCAATCTAGTTTGCAAAGCACCCTCCTGTTTTGTTTTGTTTTAAACAAATAATCTTCATTAGAAGGCAGCAAGTTAAAAGAAGCATTAAAACATATCCTCACAGGAAGATAAATACGAAATTTAACTCACAGCAATAGGATTACTGGAGCTGTCAAATCATGGAAACAATAATTTCAGATTGGAGCATACATCCAGCTATTAGTTAATTTTCTATTACACTAATTCAGGCTATTTGCTGATGGATTTTGCTATGTCCGATTACCAATCAGTTAAAAAACAAACCCCTTGCTTGGAAACTGCTGGTTATCTACAGCCATTTCTCCAAAGATAATGCAAGCAGGATTTTCATAATCTGCTTGCTTCAACATCCCGATAGACAATCAATTCTTAAACCACTCATGCTGGATTTGCTTCAGTGCTTGGATGAGAGGAAATCAGAGCTATTGGAATGTAACAAGGAAATATCCTCGTTTGTGCTCCAATACTCTTTGCTACATGCAAATATGGCTAAGTATGCAGAGAGGCTGCCACTGAACAGTCAGCAAAATTATCTGCAGGCTAATCCAAAATATCTTATGAACAAAACCAGAGTGAGCATTTCATGCTACGATTCATTTCACTAGGATTGCAAAGGAGCGTTTCTTGGTAGGACGGCCTCCAAGCCAGCAACAAATGGATTTTCTGGAGGAACCAAGTTTGTGACAGATTTTGTTCCAGAGGAAAGTTGTGAGGAGGAGGAGGTGGGATCACCTCCCAAATGTGTGTCCATGGTTGTCCCCATAACGGGTCAGCACCCTGGTGCCCACACTCCTCCCACTCCACCTTCCATTTGTGTCCCACAGGTTGAGCCTGTCACTCTCACAAGCACTCTGTGACAATCCTGATTGGTCTAGGAGCTGCTCTGGAAGGCATCCATGCAGCATCCCCACAATGGCAGACTATGTATTTTGAAAAGGATTTTCCAATGTTCTCTAATTTGGTTTAACTCCCACTGAATTCACAGCTAAGTCAGTGGTGGGAGTCTTGAAAAAGAACACCCACAGGCCAGAGAAAGCACCGTTTTTGGACAGGATCATTCCCTCCTCTGAGTAGAGGAGGTAGGAGGGAAGGCATTGCCTGCCTGGCACACATTCCACCTCCCCTCACACATAGTCACCTCTGAGAGACCTTTATTCTTCTGCCCTCAGAGCTGTGTGGTCACTCCCACACGTGTATTACCATCAGTGCTGGCAGCATTTCATGACCAGTTTTGTAGGAATAACCTCACAAGGAGCAAGGCAGTGAGAAGTCAGAGAACAGAGAATTTTCCAGCATTCTCAGTGAGGTTGTTTGCTGATAGATTTTGCTACACTTGATTACCAAGCCATTAAAAAATCTCTTTGGAAGTACTGTCTGCCTTCCAGTATTTCCCCAGTGGGTACTGTCCTGAGCATTTATGTGACAGCTTATACGCAGCTGAGCTCCAGCAAAGACTCAGGCCACCTGTCTCAGGCTCTGCACCAGCAGAAGCAGCAAAAGCTGGCACCTCAGAGCTAGCATTAAAGCACACCATGCTCAGCCTGCTGGTCACTGAGCCCTTTCCTCTAAGGGACACAGACCTGAAGGTTCCCAACCATCCATCAGGATTGTGTTTTCTCGCCTGTGTTACTCTGTACTTCTGCTGTCAGCATCTTCTTGGAACGTAAGACAAGGAGAACTGTGAGGCTGTTGAGAAAATATAAATTTTCCCTGTGCACCCTCCAGCTGTTCACCCAGTACCAGCCAAGTTTCGTCCCCAGGCCTGCTTGCTCTCCTCCTCCAGGCAAAACTTAAATCCACTTCCCTCCTTGCCCTGCCACAACTCACAGCTGTCATGTGGTATTTGCTGTGCCTCCTCACAGGTCAGTTCCTCAGAGATACTTCCACATCCCCTCACCCATGGGGTAGGAGGCTCTGGGCATGTTTTGCTCTCCCCAGGAGATAGCAAATGACTGTGGAACAAGACGCCTAGAAAATGATAGTCCCCTCACCCCACTGGGGGCTCTGGCAACTCCACTTGCTGAGAACAAGACAGCCTGAGCAACAGAAAACTGACAAACCCTGATTAATAATAAAGTCATAATAAAAGTGTGCCAGCTGGCAACAGCATGGTCTGTCAGCAGGGTTGGATTTGCACGGTGGGAGCCTGCTGTCGTCTGGGTCTGGAAAAATGCGGATCCCACGGGAATTGTGTAGATTGAGGGCATCCCCCCACCCTCGTCCTTGTCAACAGAATCCCACCCTGCACATACAGCACTTGACACACTGCTGGCCATGCTGGCTACCCATTTGGGCAAGGCAGTCACTGGATTAATGGTCTGCAAAAGGAAAAAGACTAGGGTTTAAGGCTCACACTGGATTTTACTGACTCCTACCCTGAGCTGGGCACAGATGGGTTCACAGAAGACACACCTTGGCTAAGGGATTTCTCGTGTAAGATGTGCAACAAGGCACTGACACATAAAACGTGCACAATGATTCACAGCTACAGAGATGATATTTATTAGAGACAAAGGCCATTTTAAAGACATGGCCAGGCCTTGAGATCACATATAAGCACAATCTGCAGGACTTAATGCTCCTCAGGTATCACCTGTAAACACTGTCTCAGGCCAGGTTTTTGGGGTGCTCAATGCAGTAGCTCAGATAAATAGCAAGGATGGGCAGTAGTTTCACACTGTAACGCATTTGATAAAGCTAAAACAGCATTGCAATAGAAAGTCACTTGGATGTAAAGCCTGCCCTGCCTGCTGAGCATGACAGACCAGTCCAGGTACCAGACCAGCTCAACAGGATACTTTTGCCTGGATTACACTACAGTGCTTTCAATAAGCTGCTTCAAAGAAGAGAAAAATATACAATGACTGACCAAAAGGGATGTGAAGAATCCAGTTCTTCCAAGGAACCTTGCACAAGATGATCATCCCTAACATGATGGAACTGGTAGCTTTATCAGTACTTTAGCATTCTTGTTTGTGTATGCTCACTTCTTATTAAACACTACTTGGGTTTATTGAACCTGGTGATAACTGGTACTACACTTAATAGCCTACTCAGTGTAGATGTCAAACTTTTGCAGAACCTATTTTGGGTACTTTTGCAATAAAGCCTGAGACTTTTATGTTTTTCTGATTCTAAAATAAAGGGAGGAATTATTTCAAAGGGCACATTAAAAGAGAATGAAAAAATAATATTGTACCAACTGGAAGGAAATTGTGGCTTTGGAATGTGAATCAATTTTCCTGATTTCATTTTCTACTCACGCACTGGAGCTGCCTTTTTCCACCTCCACTCAAGAGAACAAGTAGGGACACAACTTCTACTTAATTTTTTTTTTAATTATTTAAAAAACTTTTGGTATAGCAGATGACACCAAATGTGTTAGCTGCCCACTTCTGCAGAGATGCACAGTAAACTTTGGTAACATGCTAAGAGCTGAATTAAATTGTCTGCCAAAAGCAAGCAAACTTTTCTAGACAATCTGTTATTTGACACACTCCAACCGGTAAAGCCTGTTGGACCATCTGTCTACATAAAGTCCAGGGTATGTGTTTTACATGGTTCTAAACTTAGTAGTGAGCCAGAGTCAACATTTCCACAGTGGGGATACCCTACAAGAAATTCTGTCAACAGCTCTTGCCCTCTTGGCTGGGTGTCCAAGACACAGGAAAATCCCTTTCCCCAGCCTATTTCCACCTGTTCACTGCCAACCTGACATATCCAGGAGAAGCCACACAATGCCTAGCCATGGGCACCCAGAAATCCCCTCTACAACCACAAAAAAAACCCCAGGATACAACTACACCAGAGGAAGCTGACCTGTTGGAGTTCTCAAACACTCCAAAAATTTCAAACCTTCCCTATTCAATATTTTCCTGCCAAAAAGGAAAATTGGCTGTGTTCCCAGGCAGGAAAACTACACACAGACAGACACACATATCCCAGCTGCCTTGCATCAAAAGGTAAAAGGGGGAAGGAAAATTAGCTCATTACTGGATCTGGCTGTACTTCTGCATCCCTAACACACTGGCTCAGGCAAAATGTTATCTGCTATCTTCGATATTTTTTAATGTTGGTGGAAGGATAAAGAAATTCTTCTTGCACTACTGAGAAACACTTTTAAATTCTTATACACAGCAGCCAGCTGGTGTTTCCAGAGTTTTTACACAGCGTTTTTGCATTTCAAATACAACTTCTCTACCAGATACCGTCCCAGTTACACCCTGGCAGCTCTGAGTATGAGAGGGGAAGGAGCTGTTGGACCACCTGTGTCAACAGCACAAGGGGAGCACAAAAGGGAAGAAAATTGGGATGGACAAGGAGTCAGCATGCCAAAATATTGAAATATGTAGGGGGGAAGCACACATAGAAAAATTGGATACTAGAATGAGGCTGTAAATTGAGGTTCATACGTTTTTTCCATAATTTTAGTCAGTGTGTCTGTGAAATAGTTGACAAAATAGAAATACCTGACTCTACTAGGAGTCTTTATCTTACTATGACACTAGTATAATTCAATGTGGCCCAAACTTCTATTTTACAACAGAATTGTTTTTTTCAGTTGTATTTAGGGTCAGATCACACACCTGCAATAGTATTTCTAGTAAAAACATCCACGAGAAGAACTGCTTTGGTACTTGTGGCTTTTTTAAACTGTGAATTTTAGTTTTCCTGGCTTTTGATCCTTGAAAGCCTGACTAGTTCTGTGTTTACAGGCTTTAAAATATTTATTATGTTCTCTTGGGTCTGGTAAATGTGGCAGGTGGTCTTGAAAGACACTTAACCCCAGGGACAAACCAGACCTCATCAACCCCCCAGGAAAAGATGAAAAAGCTTTGGGTTTTTTTGTTTTTTTTTTTTTTGTTTGTTTGTTTGTTTGGTTTTGGTTTTTTTTTTTTTTTTTTTTTTTAATTAAAAAAAAAAGAAAAAACAAAAAAAAAGAAAAGGACTTATTTTCATTACACCACTGCCATTTCAGATCATGTATTTCAACTTCCCATTTACCTACATGGGCACAAACCTCTAGCTGGGCTCTAGTCCCAAAGGAAACTAGAGCACCCCACTGCTAGGGAGCACACATCCAAGGATGAGCTCAGTGCAGGCTGCAGCTCTCTGGAGCAGGTAAATCCCAATGGAACACAGTGTAGGGAACAGCATGAAACACCCTGACTGCAATTCCCCAGCATTTCATGACAGATTTGGGGAGCTCCCATCTAAGCACCCAGTTACAGTTCTACAGATAAAACTAATCAGCTTTTGACCAAGCTACTCTATGCTCCTCTAATGTTTAGCTGCTATTCTGTATTATTTTATTGGCTCTTTTCTGAGGTGTGAAATGAGTTATGTGCAGCCTGAAAAAGGGCATCAATGCAAAACATCCTTAGTTACTTTAATTTTAGTCAGTGGCTAGAGCAGAATGATTTTGAGGACACTAGTTGTAAAGGAATGATATGGGGAAAAGGCTTAGAAAACTAAGGGGGGAAGTGAATGTCAAAGGTGCACTTTGTTCAAATCAAAGTGCAAAAACCCCAGAGGTGGTTCATTGTGTTCAGGGTTTTTTCCTCATTTTTAAGTTCCAGAAGGTACAGTTGGTTGATGGAGAAGATGGGACAGCAAAGATGTGCCAGTCCACAGTACTGCCTGATTTCATTATCATTTGTCTCAAAACTCATCTCTCCATATCTCAGTCTTTACACCCTGTTCACAGTCTTACCATCCTAGAAAATTTTGAATGGCAGAGGTAACCCATCCATCTCCACAGCTAGCAGAAAGGCTCATATACACTAATTTGTTCCCTCCAAAGTAACACTTTCATCTAGTCTTTATTAAAATATTAATTGATCAGAAAAAAAAAAGTCACTTGTGAAAAATTGACAACGGCTTTTACTCCTTGGGGAAATTTTAGCAGCCAGTAAGAGAAAGAACAGCAAGGTCCCTTCATACAGACACAAACACATCTCCTGGAGAGCAAGAATTTGATTGAGATTCTTTCATGATTTGAAAGCCTAATTGCCAAAGAGACTTACAGCAGCCACTGTGAGAATGGCTCCCTGAAAGAAACAACACAATAAAAACCATTGGAAAAAAATAAAGGGAGGGGAAAATGAGAAGGAAGGAAAGGGCAAATACTAAGAATTGCCACTCCCACCCATCAAGCAGGTGGAGGCTGCCAGCATTTTCCACCTGGAGTTCCCCTGTCCCATTGCAAAGCATCAAGGGCCTGGCTTGCTCCAGGGCTGAGGGGGAGCCACATGAAGGGGGTGACAAAAGTGTCAGTGTAATCCTGACAAGACCAGCTCCCAAGGAGGAGAAGGAGGTTTGACAGCAGGGACAGCTCTCCAATTGCCTGCCTCAGGCTTTCCAGGCAGTACCAATCTCAGTCGGTGGCTTGATCCTCTTAATGAAAACTTCTGTGCATGTGCATTCCCTTAAAGTCACCCTGGTAACTCTGCCACTTCCACCTGCACTTCTCTCCACACAGCCCTGCCACTCCACCTCCAGAAATATGTATTTTTCTGGATGTATTTGGGTATTTTGGAAAGAGTGGATGATGGAAAGATGACAACAAGCAGGAGTTGGGAACTCTTCAGGTCTGTCCCACTTCCTGGTTACTGCTGTTACCCAAAGCCACCGCACCACTGACCTGTAGGACAGGAAAAGCAGCAGAAGCTCCTGTAGGGCTTTGGAAAGGACCTTAAAGATTGCCCAGTTCCCACACCCCTTCTGTGAGCAGGGACGCCTTCCACTAAACCAGGTGTTGGAACATTCTTTTTAGCTCTGTCACTTCATATTTATTATTAAATGTGTGCCAAAACTGTGGCTACGCCTCAAATGTAAATAGAGCTCTTGTATACTACACCGATTTATGGAGTGGGTGTCTGTATGATGGATTAGTTAAATTCCACAGCATGTTTTAGGAATCAAACACAAACTCTTTATCAAAGTGTCTTATTCAGACATGTCAAGTATATTATAAATTTGCTCTCAGCATAAAAAGCAGATTAAAACATTAATTTTTGGTCTCAGCATGTTTTTGATTCAAACACATTAACCATCTTTTTTTTCCCTGTATGTTTCCAAAAGAATGACTTGTTTATAAAAGGTTTAGGCAAGCAGGGGTTGGAAATAGAATATGACCCTTTCTTTTATTAAATATCAAGATCTAGACTTCCCCTGTTGGAAGTACAAGCATTGGATTTTCTTATGCCCAAGGAGTGGAACACAAAACTCAGAGCACACAGAATAAAATCCAGCAGTTTCCTAGAGTAGTAATAACCATCTAACCAGGGCAGCACCAGCTAATCCTCCCAACACTGGTGGCTTTTTCCTAGCCCAGGCCATATGCCTGAAGTCACACACTGGGACTGAATTCTGATCACCATCACAGGGCAAGAGGTTCAGGATGGTTTTGCAGGAGGAAAAGGCCACACGGCTACCAAAATCACTGCCCAGCCCCTCCTGCCCCCTCACCCCTGCTCTCCACAAGCCACATCCTGGATTTGTCTGCTCAATAGGAATTCATTCTAGAATGAATGCATGCTCTATGTGCAGTGTTACAGCAACCTAAAATTCTGCAAAGCAAGAATGAACTTCTCAGGTCTGCCAGTTGATTCTTGGAAGCCCATTAAGGAATCAAGCAAGGTGCCTACAGGCACTTGCAAATGAAAGAACCAAGTATTCTTTACTTAAATTGTCCAGATCAGCACACACAACTAACATTTGCTGGGGAATCATGTGGTCTTGGTAGCTCATTGGCAACACACATTGTATTTTTCTCTGCAAAAATATCATGAGCTAATTCTTGGTGCAGAAGGGATTGGTCTGAGCGCAGTTTGCACAGCTCTGTCCCCCAGCAGCTTTGCAGTATTACCATTTTCAAAAGATTTATCAGCATTGCTATCTAAGGATCTTCCCTGGGCTGCATGATCCAGAGGCAGACACAACAAATTCTCCTCTGTAAATGTCAGCACTTGTACTCAGCGAGCTCTGGTTTCCCATTAACACACAGATGGAGGATCCCACCAGAGATCAAATGTCAGAGTTACTGACGGCAGGAAATTTAATCAGTTTAGATGGAAGCAAAAGAAAACACTGAAGCTTTTTTTTTTCCTAAATATATCTCTAGTTTTATTCAACATGACATGAGTTTAAGGTCAAGAGAGTAGATGGAGGTTTTGAAATGTTCTGATTTAAATCCCCCAAGAAAGACCAAGGGTGACTTTTTAAAAAAAACTCACTTTTTAAATCATGGCTACCCTCATGCATCCAGAGGAAACTGCTGGGAGGCTGGGGATGGAGGCTGGACAAATTCACCTAGGAGAGCCTGGGGAGTTTGAGATGACATAGCTGTCAGAGCTGGTGGGAAGATGAATTCACTGCTCTCACCTGTACTGGCCTCTACCTCCACCAGCAGCAGAGCCCAGCCAGCTTCTGCCCACCTCTTACTGCAGACAAAGTGCAAACGTGTGACTCCCTCTCACAACATGCTTAACAAGGATTGGTGTCCCTGCTAGCCAGAGTTTGTGTCAGGGCTGCAGTTTGAGCTGGACACAGTTTGGCACTGGCTTAGCAAGAAAATAAGGGCATCTTTCATAGCTGTGAAGGAGAACCCCCTGTTCCTGCACAGTCTCACACCAGCATATTGTGCTGAGTGCCTTTTCCATATTCAAGCAAATGAGCACTGAAATGTTTATTGAACACTTGGTAAGTTCAGACTTCACTTTTGCTACCTATTCAGTTGGCATCCAGTTCATATCCTCTTGTCTGACAGCACTGGCCACCTCTCTAAAGCAGGTTTTGAACTTCAGGTGTGTCTCAGCCTTCACTCTAGTGAGTCTTTCTCCTCTCTAGTTTCCCAAATGACTTCCTGAAGCAGGAAAATGGGGAAGATGTAACAACTTTCAAAGTCATCTTCAAGAGCAAAGAATGCAGAGCCCATTAAAAAACACACATTTAATTTCTTTGCAGCACTGGGGGGGCTCAGAGAAAACAGAGGGCAGGATTTGGAACAGGAGCTACAGCCCTTGGATTACACAGTTAGTACACCAGCTGTGAACACACATTTACAGTCGCTCAGGCTGTGTATGTGAAACCTTGCATGAAGAACATATTTGCTAAACAATGTTAACACAGCAAGTGTCAAACACCAGTGCATGCCCAGAAACAGTAGCAGAGTTGGGAACCCAAAAATCACACCATGGCCTTCTAGTGGAAAACAAACAAACAAACAAACAAACAAACAAACAAAAAAGACAGCTCAAGCTCTTGGCCTTGTTCTTTATGCTTCCTTGGTTCTGTATTTGGAATACAAGCAATACAGAATTCGCATTATAACCTTCGTATTTCCGCTCACGATATCTGTGGATACACAAACCAGAGACAACAAAACCAGACGGGAAGTATTAGCAATCCCTGGAACAGGATGAAACTGCACCTGCCAAAGACAATCTCCCACCTTGCCCCAATTATAATGTGAACTTGGACAACTGAATTGCGACAGGAAGCAAAAAAGGAACTACAGTGGTAGGAATTAATAATTTATTAAATTAACCTGAAGAAAAGGGATTTCTGTTGCACTCTGTTGCTGGAAGACAAGTAAGGGCAAATAATGCAGCATGAGAAATACACTAGCAAAGAACAGAGTAGATAATTTAATAGGGCTTTATATCCTAGTTTTTTATGATTATTCTATGTCAGGAATCATATTGGAATTACCTGACATTTTATTTTTTTGTTGCATTATTTCCATCATGTTTTGCTGCCATTTGATGCATTGTTTTTTGTTGGTTTTTTGTGTTTGTTTTGTTTGC
The DNA here is from genome assembly GCA_018697195.1 of Certhia americana. Taxonomy (NCBI): domain Eukaryota; kingdom Metazoa; phylum Chordata; class Aves; order Passeriformes; family Certhiidae; genus Certhia; species Certhia americana. Next base: position 60,011,504 of record CM031879.1, on the reverse strand, counting down.
GTTTTGGGGATTTTTTTCATTTACTTTTTAGCTTCTTTTTTTCTTGGCTATATAAACTGCTCCTGTATTTAAAAATTGCAGTGTAACAGGGTAATGGATTCAGAGGGCTTACTATTCTTATGGTGCTGTAAATCACTGGAAGAGAGACTAACAATGAAACACTTGTAAAATGAGATCCTTGAAGAGTCTAAATAGTGTAGCTGTAGCAAAGCTCCCTAAATCATATTAAATTCACTCACTAGCTGAGGATTTCCCCAGTGAAACTAAAGGACTTGCAGATGCCGACACCAGTATTTCTTATACTGATCAGCTCTGTGTCTGAGGCAGTGCAGAACAGCCAGAGGGGAGGAAGGCAGGCACAGATTTATTTCTTTTCACACAAAAGGTGGATCTCAGCATGGACACCTGAGCCCACACTGATTACTCTGTTAATGTTAGCATAAATAAAAGCTCTTCAGCTTTCTAGGCTCCTAGCTCTGGGCAGCACAGCAAAACGCCCACAGTTCATGAATGCCCAGCATGCAAACTGCTGACATCACCAAAGCAGTATTGGGAAAAGAAAACAAAAGGAAAAACAAAGGAAGCCCTAAATCCCCTCTTTCCCTTTCCATGATACCACATGTTACGTACCCAACACATGCACCCATTCACAAATAAGCAACAGGGAGCTAGAAGTGGAATAATGTCTTTTATTTTTAATAAAGATTTGACTTCCTTATTCAGCAACAAGCTTGTAGAGGAATGCTGGGATTATGTGCCCTGCAAGAGGTCAGACTTTGCAACCACAGCACCACCCATTAATTAACCGCATCTGTAACCCCACCAGGAGCTGGCACCAAATTTTTCTGTGAGTATTTTAATTGGAAAACTGGACTCATCCAAATGGAGTTCATTTGTTTGTTTGATTGATTTTGTGGTGGAAAAAGAAAGAGGGGCATGCATGCACATTGATTCAATGATGGAAGCATTCACTTGGATGAAAGAGATCAAGATTCAGCTCCCAGGTCTGAACTAAGCATAACAGCAACTAAAAACCTGTGACTTTCATTTCAGGAGACTGAGCCACCACTCTTCTGAGTTTGAATAGAATGATCAGTGTTTCTGATTTTCCAGAGAAATTCTTCAAGTTATCTTCCCACAGAAATAAGCTTGCTTTTAAAATCTTGCACTGAAAATCTTTAGGAGACAGGAAAATAACTTTGCCTCCTTCTCAGCTGCTGTAATTTCCCCAGGAGCTGTCACTGGTTTAAGTCTTTAACAAATACTAAATTACTAAACAGTTTAAGTTTAGTGTAAAGTTACGAAACTTCTAACAATCCAACTTTTTCAGTATAGAAATAATGAATGATTTAAAAAAAAAAAAATTATTGCCTCTACCAATCATTCTGCATGAGGAGCTGTAGGGCAGCCATGTAATGAAGTGCGTTAGTGTCTTTTGCAGAACCTGCTTCCTGCAATTACCCAAACTTTTGCTAAGCTGGGATGTTAGCAATTCTGTTACAGGTAAGTTTGCATGTCATGACTCACCTTCAGAGTTCACAGGAAAATTCAGAAGACCGCCCTCTGCTAGCAGCTCCAATGCCAGATTAACGTTGTGGGACTGTTGAAGAGAGATATTAATATAGCTGACAATATTTTCTAACCAACTGAAGGTTTTAATAAGTATTTCTCTAGTAGCTGAAGATACTGATTCATAAATATGTACTCATATTCCTCAGTTTTGATGAAGTGCTCTTCAGAATTTTTATCAATTATCATATAAAATTAGATGTAAAATCCATCTCCAGCCAAATATATCCCATGAGGTGGGCAGAAGAATTCATTTATTTTAAAATAGACCTTGCATTTGAAAGATTTGTGTTAATGGGGAAAACAGGCTAGATTCCTAACTGGATCTAATGAAAGCATGGAGTCTATTTCTGGGTGTTTTGAAACAATGCCCATACGTTTACTACACTTGGGACAAATGGAAAGGAAAAAGTTCTCTATATTTCATTCAGAATTGCAAAGATCAGGTATGCTTGTGAGCCAGAAGTGTCTGCTGTACTTCTAAAATGTCTATTCACATTAATAATAGTGATAATATCCTTAGTAACACTCATCAGAAATTATGCACCCACTTAGAAATGAAGGCTGGGGTGGTTTTTTCCTCATTTTTCCTCGCTGCTTTTTCTCTCCCTTCCCCACATAAAAGCAGCATCACACACATAAGCAGTAATTGTAATTGATTTTTTGAAAGTAACATCCCCTTCTAACATCTTAAGTGTAGTTGTTTACTTGGCTGGTAATCAGCAAATTCCCTTCCTCTAAAGGAGTAACAAGACCTGAATTAACTTCAGATTGTCTCTTCCTGCCTCCCCTGAGCTACTGGGCAATTTATCCTTTGGGAGGCTGCTCTTCCCTGTTATCTTGTGGCAAAAAGCACAGGATCCCCACCTGCATAAGCCAAGCAAAACCCCTGGGCTCTGAAGTGAAGCAATAGATTTATGTTTCGCCTGGTTTTCTGGCTTACAAGTAACTGAGACTTTCTGTTTGGATTCAGGTTTGTTTTCTTCCTCTGATAGCCAGCAGACAGGAGAGCTTAAGACTATGCAGTTCTACACAATTTGTCTATTGGAATGGATAAATCAAACGTTTCCTTAGTGAACCAGCACAGGCAAAAAAGGCACATTTCCCTCTCCGTAATGCATTGGGGATTTTCAAGGAATGACAACATGGACATTTCAAAAATCATCTTCAGACAGAAATACCAATAATTACCTAAGAAAGGGAATCCTTGAAAATAAGGTGCCTTGTTGAGCTGTGCTTCCCGACTCAAAAGCGCTGGACAGTTTTCTAGAATTTACAGCTGGACAGCAGCCAGGACATCTGGGGTGTTTCAACTCTGGGCCTCTTTCGGCAGGAGTATTGAGTTCACACAGTTTTGATAGGCATACAAGCCCTCCATCATCATCATCATCATCATCATCATCATCATCATCTCCTGACTGCACAGATACCACCCCCAGCTTCAGCCTGAACTATTTTGTGATCATATTCTTTGTCACAGAAAAGGCATACCTTTCTACACTCATGAGCACCCAGAGCTGCACTTTACAGTTACTCTTTTTTGGTTTTGCAATAAACACCCAAAAAAACCCCTGCAGCAAACCCACCCACAGGCAGTGTTTTCTTCTTGAACCTCAAAATTAATCACCTCCCAAATTTCAGCCATGGAATGGTTTTGGTTAGAAGGAACTGTAAGTTGAATGCACCACACTGATCCCAACAATGGTTGTCACCATTCCAACAGAAAACAAGATCTTTAAAATCTCAGCAAAGGCTATGTCTTTATACTTTACTGCATCAATTCATGTATAAAATGACAGGGAGTTAGAAAGAACAGGGGAGTTGAAAGACGTTTTATGTACAAATGACAGCTGAACTATGGTCGATTAATATTTTTAGTTGTAGTGTCATCCCGCTTTTCATTTTGTAACAAACATCAGAGGAGAAACAAACGGGAAATACTACTTTGACAAACTGTTCAACAGCAAGTCCAGTCCTTGGGAGTAACTTTGCTAAAATGAAATTACCACATTTTGTAAATGTAGTACATTTTATGTAAAGAATTGTACTGAAGCAGTACCCAATCCCATTCTATTCTTCACTGATGCCAGGCAGGGTAAGAACTAGGAAGTCTGAGCTTTGATTTGTTCCAGAACTTTAGGGCTATCTCATTTCCAGAAAGATACCTGTGAGGCTAAAATAGGGCTGAACCAAAAAGAAAATAATTATTTATGAAATTTAAATAAGAAAGTATTCAGTGACTTCCTCTGAAGAAAGGTAATGGAAATGTTAAAAATTTCTGTCCAACTCAATGGGAACAGATCAAACAATATTGAAAACTGAGTGGAAGAGAAAGGGAAGAAAAACAACTCTAGGGAAATGCTTTGATTATGTCTGTTTCAACCCTTCAGAATATATTTTCCCTGTTCAGCAACATTTTTTTCCTAATACTTTTAACAGTTACCAACTGACAGCAATGAAATTTTGACAACATTTGAACCTAGGTGTCAAAAAATAGTGCTTTTAAACTTTCTGACGAAAAGCTCCATGGGAATATTTATTTGTTAACATAGGACCTCTGAGAATTTTCATTACAAATAAATGTTGCCCAGGGGCATTGACTATGCTAGGGCTGGGAATCAGATGAGAGCTTCATCTGCACGGAGAAGCCGTAATGCAAACCATGCCAGAGGAGAGATTTTCTTCTCTGGCAGCTCTCAAGCAAAAACGATCTGACACATTTCACTTCCAGAGATCTGAGCACAAACCAGGAAAAATAGCTACAGTTTCAAGATTTTCAGAGCTACTCAGTGACCCAAATGAAAAAAAAAGCCTACCCACACCAGAGACAATCTGAAAATACCTCAAATATCTCAAAATATATCAACATTCCAGACCTGTGGAGGAGGCAGCCCAGCACACACTTCCTTCTGGCTGGTGACAGCTTTTACTTCTAAAGCGCAGATGAAATCTGCCTGGTAGAGGTGGGAAAAGGTGCCAAGCAGGTCTGGCTGAGTGTGTTACAGCCCCCAGCCTCGGGGGAGGAAAGGATGTAAGCCCTCAAGAGCTTTCCAAACACAGAAGGAGCCTTCAAAATGTTCTGGCCATGTCTTGAATAAGGTACATTTTTAGGGCAGCATAAAGAAACTCTCAGGGATCCAGTTCTGCTACAGAAGAGGTGTCACCCTCTTCAAATCCAGTTTGAAGGACAGACTGGTAGAAGAGAACACACCCATTGCCCACCACACAGAGCCCTAGATTTCACCAGAAGGCTGCAAAGGCATGGCCATGCCAAACAAATGCAAGTAACAGGTGTTTGACTCCCATGAGATGCTAATTTTGAAGAGGACACCGACCTGTTCTGAGATATTTTGACAGCACCAAGTACCTGTGAGGGCACTGCCCCAAACCCCCCTCCTGCAAACACCAGGACTTCCAGAATCACAGAGAATTTCTGTTGTTGTTTTTTTTTTCCATTAATGCAATCTTGTCAACATCCAGTTTGAGAGATCCTAAGTTTTCTTTTACACAGGGTCCATGAGAAGAAGAAGGATGTATTTTAACATCATTGTAGGGAAAAAGAAAACAATTAGAAACATAAAATGACAGCGAAGCACACAAAGTCTGGTTTGAAATATTCAATGTCATTTAAGAGCTCTGCAAAAGGGAGAAGAGTCAAGTCACTCCTTGTAACACTATTCCCCAGCCTCAACTCTTTACATTCCTTCTACAGAAGTCCAAGGAGTGAATCTTTCCTATAGATAATGTACAAAGTCAATATCAACTTGTATGTAGAAGAAATCTGAGTTCATTGCTCAGGCAAGTAAACTGTGAAAATCAGCCAGTCCTGCTCATGCTGCTGCTCTCAGTCTTGGTGGAAATGAGGTAGATTTAAAAGACACCCGAAGAGTGTGAAAATGGAAAGACAAATGTAGTAGGGACAAGAGAGATGGAGAAACAGAAATAGATAACAGGCTGCTCCAGGAGGTCAAATCTTTATACAAACAGTGTAAGCATATGGGCATGGGACTTCACACACAGCAGCAGCAGTGGAAGGAAGAGGCAGAACACATAGTTTGATAGCTCAAGGTATAAGTAATTACATAACAACCTACCATCTCCATGGTGTTGGCTGGAGTCAGGAAGAAATTTGTTAAATTCAGAAAGTAACCCTCTAGTTGTCCAATTAAGAGAAGTAAGATAACTCCATCTGAAAACTAGATAAGAATTACATAAAAATTATTTGGCTTTAGTAGCCTATTCCCGTAAATGCCATTCTAGCAATAAAGGAACAAAAATGTTACTTGAACAAGCAGACAGTCTAATGACTCATCTCCCTCGACCTCTTCCACAGTAAACTTCATATTTAGTTAGATAAGACTCCCAAATTCATGCTTGTGAAAATATAACCTTGTAAAAGGACAGCTATTAAAAAAAACCTATTCCAAATATGAAAATAATTCAGGCAGGCAAAAATACATAAGTGTAAATAATAGAAAATTGTGCCTAGTTATATATGACAAAACACTTGAAAAACCTTGTCTTACAGTTGCCCACTGGGAAAATCCAGAAGAACACAGCATTCTCCAGATCCTAGAGCATTCAGCCCAAATTTTCTTGCAATTTCATACTCTAAAGAAGCTCTACATTCAGTGGATGAGACTTTGGAATGTGATAAAAACAAGGCCTTCATATCATAAAGCAAATTAATCAGCATCAACAATCATTAAACAAAGCAATCAACTTGGCTTTCATTTTAATGTTCATGACACCTTTATTTCTATTCTGACAGAGAGCACCCTTAGAAGTTAGGCAGACTCTGAAAATTACTACCTGTAGCATTACTACAAGGGCAGCATTCAATACAAAGGCTGTTTTTTCCTATTAATTATTTGCTGCAGAAACTTCAGAGACTAAAGCTTGATATCTTAACCTATACCTGGAAATCATAAAGTTGCCAAATGTCAAATTACTGTAATCAAAAGGAGAATTCCTGATGGTGAGAGGAAAGAGGAAACACCCAAATGGCTGACAAAACATGGGTAACATGCAGCTTGGAGCACATTACCTGAGATTCAATGTCTTTCACATTTAATCCTAATTTTCCAAGGTTCTGGTCAACAAACTGCAAAAGTGCCTAAAGAAAAAAGAAAGGGAAGAAAGGGGGAAAGGAAAAAACTTTTGCAGTATTTAAGTTGGGCCTAACAGATTTCAATGTCTACTAAAATGTAAATTACCTTTTTTACAGCATCCAGTTTATCTGGAGCACAGCTAAATAATTCATCAAAGGCATCATCTTCTGTATCAAAACAACATTAATTGGTTTTATTTTGAATGACTGAGAGATCAGAGCTTTAATGTGGCTCCAGAAGCAGAAAGGTATTTGCAACTTACAATCCAAGGAGGAAAAGAGTAGCAGGGAGGCAGAGAAAGATGCTGCTTTTGTATTTATCAGAAGACAGGATGACAGGCTTCCCTTCAGCCTGACCATATCAGAGAAAACAATTTACTTCATTCAGCTCTGTAATTTTCACCTGCAGAGGTTCTCAGTTTGTGCTGCCACCAGTCTGAGCACTGACTAAATTTCACATTGTTGGGTTTATTTCTTTTCACTTATGTTTTTTTAACCCTGAATCTCTGAAATAAAATGCAGGGAGCAGAAGAGCTGTATGTTTCACTGCTCTCCTCAAATGTCAGTTACGCACTTGCAGGAAAAAAAAACAGCCTTCTTCCTTCAAAAAACCACAAGCAAGATATGGAGACACTGCCCTTCCTCTGAAAACTCAGAGACCTCAGAAACAGCCAGCTCTGCCAGCCAGTTTGAAGTGGGCAACGAGCTGGTGGCAGCAGAGCTGTGCCAGGGAACTGGCAGGAGTCTAAAGACTTTCAAGGCAATGAGATCCATCCAAGACCCACCCTCACCTCCCCTGTCTGCCCAGGTGCAGCAAAAGCAGGTTCTATCTCCTGCCCCAGCCACAACGCAGCTCCGGTTCAAGCAAGAGAAGAATATTTGAAACACCCTGAGCAAGGAGAGGCACTCTGGCGGCGCAGTTAAATGGAGAGCCAGCTTCTACAGCACAGGAAAGCAAAGGCAGCTTTGCTAAAGGGAAATCCCTCCCAAAAGACAGTGACAGAGAAGCCTCCTTCGTGAAAGGGATTCCTCAGGTTCCTCTGTTCTGCCTGTTTGGGGGTTGCTGCAGGAGCAATGTCAGGGAATGGGTGAATCCATCAAACAAATCAGAGAGAGCCCTCTTCTGGAGCCACGCTTTGGGATGTCTCTCTTTGCTAAGAAAGCTGTGTCAAAAATAGAGAGCATCTTGAAGCGTGAATTGCAGATTTCTCTTCTCAGCAGAATCAGCTCACTACAAGAAAAACCTAATTATGGGTTGGGGTTTTTTTCTATTTTTTTTTTCCTCTAATTTTATTTTTTGTTTGTTTGTTTGGGGCGGGGGGGCAAGTGTTGGAGACTTTTTCACAATTTCAGCCCACGCTAGAGAACGCTCAGTGGAATAAGCAATAAATAGATACTAAATGATATAGTTTACACCTCTGCAAAGGATGAAAATGCCAAAATAAAGGGCACAGCAGAGAATTCAAATTGTTGCCTTGGTTCTCTGGGGATGCAACATGCTCCTTTGCAGCAGGACAGAGCAGCTCACACTGAAGCCTGAGCAGTGCCCAGACCTTCTGCAGGCTTTGGACATTTTTCACCTCAAGTGTTTCCCAGCCCTCAAAAGCCCTAAGGGTAAAAGCTCTGGACACGTTTGCTTGACTGAGCTGCCATCCACAACCAAGTACCCAGTGGATTTCAACATCTCATTTACAAACTGTGGGAAGGAAAGTACATTAAACCGGTAGCAACGAGAACCACAGTTCTGAAGCCTTTATAAATAGTTCCAGCACTGAACATGGTTTGTGCACAAATCCAGGCTGCATTCTGCTTCCAGCCAGGCTTCTTTTTTGGGTCATCAACCCTCCTTCATGCCCTGTCTCCCCTCCTATCTGCTGCCTGTAGTCCACAGGCAAAGCGACCCCCAGTTTCCAAGCTGTATTCTGTTGGTACAAACAGGCACTAACAGAAGACATTTGGAGAAAAACACCAGGAAAAAAGTCCATGAATCTCCATTAACTTTAATGGGAGCATACTGATTTTATCATGGGGTAAAAATGGATCAGGACATGGTGTATAAAAGCACATAATGAAACACTGAACTTGGCAATGCCAGCACTTACTTGACTGCTCTTCTATGTTCTCTCTGGATGTGCAATAAAAAGCGAGAATTAGAAAAATGATTCAGCAGAGCTGATCTTATTCATAAGCTTTGCTTATCTGCTATCCTGTAAGGCAGGATATAGAGTTCAAAGTGGCATTAGCTTTATGGCAGAGTGACTTTCCAACAGACATTTTTAAGTAGATTGTATATCTGTGTATGGGCTTGGAAGCATATGAGATTTTAACTGGCCCACACACCAATGAACATTTATTTTTACAAGCACAATCCTCAATATTCTCTTCCAATAAGCTGCTCATGATATTAGAGCTTGAAGATGTTCTGGTATATAAAAAATTATAATAGGAAAATCTGTTTATAGTTCTAAGAGTTATGTCCATATTTTTTCAGTGTATAAATGGTATCCTACTAAACTTTAATAATGACAGTACCTCTCACACGCAGCAAGCTAAAACATTTCTTTCACAGTAAAATAAGAACTGCCTTCTTTCTCTTAATTTAAAGATACAACAGCAGCAAATATGAGGTAGATTTAAACCTTTGCAGCTTTAGAAAATTTCCAGTTTAGTCTGGCACAGGTAAATTTACAGTCCTATAATTTTATTACTATATTTGCTATGAAATTTCATGGCAGTGACAAATGCTAAGCTTCAGGAATAATCATGCATATTAGCTTAGAGAAGTTTATATATAGAATAAATAAAGTATTGCACCATAATGTCAAACATGAAGAGGGGAATTAAAAAAAAAAGGAAGAAATCAGAGGAACAACTCACATTCATATGCATGCCTAGGCTTACACCTTTTCCATCATCATGATCCCAGCTATTTTTTGTAAGGGAGAACACACCCACAATATTTCTTTTCTGATTGACAGTGTAAAAAGCAGATATATCCCCTCTTACTTGTTTTCCGTGATATATTCCACCGCATTTGACGTCTTTAATCCTCTGGAGGTGGTCTGTTAAAAGGACAATAAACAATGTTGGATTTGTCACACAAAAAAAGGTATTCCATAAACAAGCTTTCATGACCTGTTTGCTGCCTTAAATGATTATCAGAGGGCATTTATTCAATTACTCCAGTACAATTAGTCCAGGTACTTGGAGAGATTTCTGCTTCCTTCTGCTCTCTTTATTCTCTCTTCACTCTCCAACAGGAAATCTCTTATTTCCCCATCAGAGGAAGTCCTTGGTGTTTGCTGCTCTTCCCTTTCAGGCAGTGAAAAACATTCTGTGTTTACATACACCGGTGGTGCTAACTTTTGCAATTATATTCCAAATTGTAGGATATTCAGTATTCTCCTACAGTCTCAGAATTGACTTTAAGAAAGAAAATAGAGGAAGAAAGTGTATAGTTATCTGCTATAAATACCAAAGTGCGACCCAAACAGAAAGGGAGTAAAAATTCCTGTCACTTAAAGAAAGAAATAATCAGCATTAAAAAGACTTTATGATTTATGTATACAAGCTTCTTTTTTAAAACATTTAGAGAGTTACAGCCGAATTTCTTAATTTTCTTCTCTACAAAGATCAACAGCTGCTTTCAGTTTGGACCATTCCCTTGTTTGGCTGAGGAAGGAAAACTCTCGGGTTTTTTACACGATGTTGTTGTTGTTCTTCCCGAGAGTGTAAAAGTCTTTTGCCCAGCACCGAGATAGAAGGAAAAAACCGAGAGCCGTCTCCTCTGCTTCTTCAAGGCTGTTTATTTTTCCCTTATCAGTACAATTTCTTCTATGACCCACAGAGATCTGTTCAGCAGGTCAGCTCACGGGGAATGGCCCAGCCCCAAAGGTGACTATTATCTTTATACTACAAACTACATAATCAGTATTTATAATTCTTCACCAATAACTATTATCTATGTTAGAAGGTTAGATTCACTTCTAAGCCAACTATAATGTGCCACCTCACTGAGGAACATGGAGGCAAGGAAGAAGAAGGAAGAAACCCAAAAGCCATGTGCTTCCTCCGTCTTGTCATCACCTGCTTACCATCCTAAAATCCCCATATATCTAAAATTCTCACCCTGTGATAAAACTATGCACTATTCTACTATTTAATACACACTCTTAAATACCCTGCTTCATTTCAGAGCTTAAAAGCCCTTTTTCCATGAACAAAGGTTAAAAACACTGTTTGTCAGAGATTCTAAAATCTCAAACATGCAAAGAGAAATTCCTCATATTTCCAGACTCCGACAGAAAACAACATAGTGCCCCTTTTAAAGACAGAATATCCAGACTGAAAACTCAATCTAGTCCAACAAACTCAGAAATTGAAAGGTGTGGTTCACAGAAAATATGAGCAACTCTTTCACACCTGCACACATATTTCTTCTAATTCTAGGCAGGTTAGGCTTGTGAAAGGACTCTAGGATCTACTGTAACAAACACTGAAACTGCAAATACCTCGACGGTGATTGTCTCCACTTGAACATTTGGAGGTAGAGCCAGGGTGGGTTCAAAGTGCTTTGCTATTGCAACCAGAAGATGCAGTGTGCTCAGTAAGTCCTTTGCCAAGATAGCTATTGCGTGGAAAGGAAGAAAACAACACTCAGTGTGCAAAACACATGAACTTCCCTCCCAACATCATGAATTCTCCCTGTGCAGAGGACCCCAAAGTCATGGAGGGCCATAACACAGGTGGAACACCAGACTGGGATTTATATAATACCAAAATTTAGCAGCAGCACAACTTAAACGTGAGGCATACAGGGATGATGAAGGCTCTTAAGTGATCCACAAGCTACAAACTTAGAGGAGGCAGACCCAGGTGGGGCCAGATATTTCTCACTCTTGATTCAGCTAGTAATTGAAAACAGGTTGTTTAATTACTGCTCTGGCAGCACATTGCCTCACAGCAGCCTTATACCACAGGAAGCCTGTGATGGATAATATTCTTCAATTTCACTTCTGCACCTACATTCCACACTCCATTTCAGCTGACTTTCTTCCAGTTGCAAACACTTGGCCACAGCTTCCAGAATCACGGAGAGTTTCTGTCGCTGTTTTTTTTCCGTTAATGCAATCTTGTCAACATCCAGTTTGAGAGATCCTAAGTTTTCTTTTACACAGGGTCCATGGGAAGAAGAAGGACATATTTTAACATCGTTGTAGGGAAAAAGAAAACAATTACAAACAAAAAATGACAGCGAAGCACACAAATTTGTGTGAAAAAAAAAAAAAGTTTGAAATGTTCAATATCATTTAAGAGCTCTGCAAAAGGGAGAAGAGTCAAGTCACTCCTTGTAGCATCATCCCCCCAGCCTCAACTCTTTACATTCCTTCTACAGAAGTCCAAGGAGTGAATCTTTCCTGTAGATAATTTACAAAGTCAATATCAACTCATACATAGAAGAAATCCAAGCTCATTGCTCAGGCAAGTAAACTGAAAATCAGCCAGTCCTGCTCACGCTGCTGCTCTCAGCTTTGGAGGAAATGAGGTAGACTTAAAAGACACCCCGAAAGAGTTGTATAGGGAAAGACAAATGTAGTAGAGACAAGAGAGACTGAGAAACAGAAATAGATAACAGGCTGCTCCAGGAGGTCATATCTTTATACAAGCACCACATAGTGCCAAAAGCCTCTTAGATTTTTACCAGTTCCTGTACCAAAGCTTTTAAATTTTTCTTTTTTTCTTTTTTTTTTTTTTTATAGGCAGGAAAGCATATATATTATAGTGCTGATTCCATCCAATATTTCTGGTAGCACCAAAAGTGCTTTGTGCTCCTGGTTTATGAAACCCTCCTTCATTTCAGAAGCACTGAATTTCACACTTCATAGTTGACATTTTCATTATGTCAACTAGTGGTAATAGGAATTTCTTAGAAGTAAAATAAACATGTAAAACAATAGTGGAAATTTGATCAGAATTGTGATTATCATAGCTGGCCCGCAGTGCAGAGAAGGGATTGCAGGTCCCTTCTATTGTGATTCCTGAGGTTTATTCTCTGATTGGCAAGTTCCTCCGTGAGATGCCTGCAAGAACTAAACCCAAAGGAGAAGCTCACCCAGGAGATGATGAATTACCAGCCCATCATACAGGTCTTCCTCCAGACTTTTAACTACTATGTGTTCCTCTTTCAGAGTTCTGTTGATCCACTCAGTCAAGAACTGCAGGGGAAAACAAAGCAATTTTATTCTTGTTGTTTAGACAATACAGAACTCAGAGCTATACTCTGTTTCACCTCTCTCTTCAGTCCCTTATCTCAGATCTTGGGTTGCTTTCGATCTCCACTTCCTCTATGCTTTTTTGGTTGTTTTTTAAAGGGTTAGTTTTTCCTAATTTTCAAGTGAGATAGACATCTTGCTACTTATATTCAGAGGAATTATGTTACCCAGCTGAGGAAAGAGACCCTCTTCCCACTCCCACCAGGGAAAGGGCTGCACAGCACACTTCCCATCCCCTGCCTTCCTCACACGTCACAGAATTCACACAAATTCAACTGCCAGGCAGAAGTTTGTAAGAAAAGAGTCTTGGCTCATTCTGTGGGTAGTTTCTTGTACTCATCCGTGCTACTAGCACTCCTCCCTCTCATCTCCTGGTTTTGTTTTCTTTTTCTTTCTGCAATATTGTACCACTCAGTCCCCAAATGCCTCCTTGGAACTTTCTTACATGGCCGTCGTCCCACTGGCCTTCCAATATCCTTCCTGCCTTTGCAAGGGGAAGCTGCTCAGGAAGCCAGGGTCTGGCTACAAAGGGAAAAGAACCACATGTGCTCCTAGACAGGAGAACAAAGCAGCTCCTCAGCACTTCTCCAAGCATGTGTTTTATTCACATGTGTTGAGAGAAAGAGAAGATGACCTGGTGAAGCAGAGCAGAAAAGCGGTAGCCCCAGCTGGCTGCCAACATGAACAGCCCTCTTGTAAGAGAGAAGGGTACTGCTTTTATTGCTCTGATTGTTATGAGTGAATGTCTGGAGTGGATAATATCCTTCTCACTTGCTGTAAACAGAGGAGAAAATTCGTAGCAGATTCCTGTAAGCTTGCCAACATTAACAAAAATGTAAGAAGGGTTTAAAAAAAAAAGTCTCTGAGAAGCTTGGAACTGCACAAGAAATAAAAAGGCCTGAACTGAGAAGCTGTCAAATTGTAAAATGCATCCTCTGCTAAGAACAACAAGAGCAGAAAGCTGTGGTCTTCAGCTGATGCTTGGTGACACTTTGGATGTGCAAGGGGTAGAGCAGTACCCCAAACACAAGAGTACAGCCAGAGGGAAGTCAGGAAAGCAACAAGTACTGCTGAGCACAGACCTATGGCATCCCTCCTTTGCTCTCCCAGCTCAACACAGCCACATCCACAGCCTCCAGCTCACACAGCTCTGCTTTCTGCCCAGCTGTGGGAGCCCCACTCAGCAGCACAGCAGAGCCTCCTGTCTAAAAGTGAGTAAACAGGGGAAGTAGAAAAGAAATACTTGGAGAAGTTTGCTGCTGGCTTCTGAATGTAACCATCTTCTATTTTACATGCAGTTGGGTATTTATAGCAGCTACAGAAGCCATTTTGTATTTCTCAGTTCTCCAAAGCCACCTCAAAATGAAAATGCAGGGAAACAGCCTCTCTCCCCAGTGAGTTTCTTCACTTCCCTTGTTCTTCCCTTGAAGGTTCTTCCCATCCCAAATGCTTCTCTAGGGAAGCCATCAAATCTTTAAATTAGGAAGGCAATCAAGGGGAACTGATGGGCACCCAGAGGACTTTGCCTCCCTCAGGACATAATTTCCATCTCCTCATCACCCAAAGAAAAGACGTTAGACAGTGATGAACCATCCTTTCACAAATCTCTGACAGGAAACGGATTAAGCACTGAAGCTCACAGAAATCTTCATAGCTGAGGAAAACTCTTCATTTTTGGCAACCTCAAGATAACAAATCTGATCTTTCTGTAGACAACATAATTGCATTTTGCAGCACCACCTTTCACACTTTCCCTTTCATATAACATCATGAAAGCCTGACACAAAATCAAATCTTTTTGATCAAATGTGCATGAAATAAGAAACACATCTACCTACGTGTTTATAAATGCTACAAAATATAAACAACAGCACATATCTCAAGCTGCTTTTTATGATATTTATAACAATTTCAATACTTCTATAATGCAAGGAACGCTGGTCTCATAAGACTCATGCCACTTTTCTTCCAGGAAGTTTCATTACCTGGACTGTGCCATTAGAGAAATTGAACCAGTGATTGAACACACTGGGGAGACTTTCAAAATTAGATGGAAATAAAGCACTTGCCTGTGGAATAGGATTCATCCTTCACAGTTGCCTCAAGCAGGCAATGTATCATACAACAGCCTGAAAGCTTCCATCCCAAATTCCTGGTGACTTGCATGCTCTTCATCCCATCCCCCTTGCTCTCTCCTGATCTTGCCAGCTGAGCCAGCTGCTCATGAAGACTGTTGCAAATCAGCTGAGCAATCCTAAAAGTTACCATGGGATCAGTGCAGCAAATCTGCACCTTATTTCTCTTTAGTCACAGCAAATGCTGACATGGATGTTCCAATCTGGTGGTCCCAGCCCGTTGTTTTGGCTGGATTCTCGTAGCTCTCACGCTACCGTCACAATGAAAGAGCAACTGGGTGCTTCTGGTGAGGCTCACCCCCACAGCCCAGGTTAGCAGAGGTGTCACACCAGAGGCCACTCAGGTTTGTGTCCGCACACCCAGCAGTGCTCACTGCATTGGAAGCTTGATCCTGTCTGGCCCCAGCCCCCCCTCACTGTGCTGAAACAAAGGCTCTGCTTCACTCCTGTGGAGCCCATCTAACGAAAGCAGAGCTCGTTCCCATCTGCAGAGAGTGGGGGACTGGGTGAGAGAACTGGGCAATTTACATGGCTGAAAGAGGTTAAAGAACAAGGCTCTTTGTTTCCTTTAACAGGACTCGAGGTAAGGGTTAAACCAGACAGTAAAAGGAGTGGTACCAGTTTCAATTCTTCCAGTTTGGGGTTGTTGTTTGAGGTCAGTTTTATGAATTTTCTCTTCTCTCCTATGGAAGGAAGCAAACAAGATCCATTACAATTATCAGATATGACTAAAGCAAGTTTGCAGCTAAATCTCCTATCAGTTTGATATTCCCAATATGGCTAATTGCCCTATGCAGAAGCATCTATTTTTCATTTTAACTAATTCCTTATGAGCAAGAAACTGGTATAGCAGACTACTAAGCCTGCTGTTGGAAATTGTGCTTCAGATCAAAAATATCTAGATGGACAATTCTAGAAAGACGAAAACATACTTTGGTCAGATCCACATGTGTTAAACTAAAATTTCAGCTAAGAACCAGCTGGACCTTGTGTTTCTTCTTCATGATCTGTCCCCAAAGAGTCAGCAGCCAAATCACACACACAGAGCTTACTCATTTCTGATACAGCCATGGGATTACTGCTGAAAAATACACAATTCATTTGTACAGCACGTTTTCTGTTTGGCCCTTCAGGTGGTTCTTTGGCCTTTTTTGTGTCCTGGTTCATAAAGCACATACCTTTAGCAGTGACATCCTCAGTTAGGAATCGATCAAGTGTAGAAGGCTGAGTAAATGTATTTAAAAAGTCTGGATCCATTGTTTTTAATCACTCCTGGTTAAAGGGTAAAAAACATTGGAGGGAAGGGAACATGAGTAAACATCAAAATTAGTGCTAAGAAAACAAACGAACTGAAAGGGTTTCTTTATCAGTTACAATTTCATCACTAGCTGCTTTTTAAAAAATCTGAAAATATATTTAAATGTGTGCAAAGGAAAAGAAGTTTAAAACAATTTTCATTTTTTTCTGTTAATCATCAAAATGTAGGGGAAAAAAAGACCTGAAGACCTGAACTATAACTTGCTTTAATTACATCTAATTGTATCTTCCCTGTATTAGATAATTAAAATTCTATTTCAACTGAAGTGAAAAAGAAGCTTTCAGTCCCTAGGTATTAATGGATATGCACTAGAAATATAAAAATTACCAATACTTAAGGAGTATTAAATCAAGAACTCAGTAGTTAAATTACTGAGACAAGTTACCAAATATAAGCAGCTTCCTTTATTAGACCATCTGGCATAGCTGTGGGGAAACAAGGACAGCTATTGGCATCTGAATAACCTCTTTTAAAAATTCTAGTATGGAGTCATAGAATCATTTAGATTGGAAAAGATCTCTGAGATCCCTGAGCCCCAACTGTTCACCCACCACTAAATCTTGTTCCCACGTGCCACATCTGCATTGCTTTTGAATCTCTCCAGGGATGGTGACTCAAACAATTCCTGGGTAGCCCCTTCCAAGTCTGAGCACCCTTGCAGTGCAAAAATTTTCCCTCCTATCTAACCTGAACCTCCCCTGGCACAGCTTGAGGCCATTCCCTCTTGTACTGTCCCTGTTCCCTGTGAGCAGACCCTGACCCCCTCCCCAGTTGTCCCCTCCTGTCAGGGAGTTGTACAGAGCCAGAAGGGCCCCCCTGAGCCTCCTTTTCTCCAGGCTGAGCCCCTTTCCCAGCTCCCTCAGCCCCTCCTGGTGCTCCAGACCCTTCCCCAGCTCCGTTCCCTTCCCTGGACACACTCCAGCCCCTCAATGTCCTTCTTGTCCTGATGTTTCCAGAACTGCCCCAGGATCTGAGGTGTGGCCCCAGCAGTGCCCAGCCCAGGGGACAGTCACTGCCCTGGCCCTGCTGCCACACCCTGGCTGGCACAGCCCAGGTGCCAGTGGCCTCTTGCCCACCTGGGCTCATGTCCAGCCCCTGCCCCCAGCACCCCCAGGGCCTTTCCCAGCTTTGCAGCCCCTCTGCTCCAGCCTGGAGCTGCAGGGGGTTGGTGTGACCCAAGGCAGGACCCAGGACCTGGCCTTGTTCAACCCCACACAACTGGCCTAAACCCATGGATACAGCCTGTCCAGATCCCTCTGCAGAGCCTTCCTGCCCTCCAGCAGATCCACATTCCCACCCAGCTGGGTGCTGTTCATGAACTGACTGGGTGTGCCCTTGATCCCCTTGTCCAGATCATCAATAAAGGTATTGAACAGGACTGGCCCCAGTACTGAGCCCTGGTGACTCCATTTGTGATTGGTCACCATCTGGATTTGACTCCATTGCCCACCACGCTCTGGGTCCAGCCTTCCAGACATTCAAGAAGCAAAACGGTTCTTCATAAGCTAAATGCACATTGATTTAAGTGCCAGAAATCAGAATTACAAACTTCAACTGTTCTGTGGCCTGCAGAGGTGAATGAAATTACAGGAGAATGAGGGCTCTGGACACTTACAGCAGACTATGGTTCTAGCATGAGTAAGAGAACTCATCCTTCCCAACAGTCCAAAAATCTCTGGAAGTCAGAGCAGAGCAGATGCGATGACCAGGAAGACCTTTATTGCTGGGCCACTGTAGAAGAGGGGATGCTGGCTGGTTTTGTGCTTTTTTTTAATCAGAAAATGAGATGCTCCATATCAGGGGTTCCCTCCTGAGGGTTCTCCCACTCTCCACCCAGGGTGCCCACACTGGGTGCCCTTTTTCCTAAGGCTTTCTGTGAAATGAGTGGGAATGGCACTTTGTTCTGGAAAGAACAACCCAGAGCATTTAAATGAGTGGCTAATCCTAGTTTTAGGGATGGAGTTCCCTCTTTCTGTTCCCAGAGAAGCCCTGGATGCTGCTGCAGGTGCCTGAAGTGAGATGCTCCCACCAGCCAGAGCAAGGCACCTGCTGATAATCTCCAAGGTGACATTCCTCTGCTTGATAGCTTTATACACCAAATGGCACAGTGCTGCTCTGAAGGCTTTCATATATTTCTTACAGGCTTCAGTCAAAGTGCATTATAAATGTTATTTTACATCTATGTCAGATAATTATAAACGTGTATTTTAACATAGATTTTGCCAAAGCTGAGAATATCAGTAGAAAATAGTAATTGGTTGCTTTTGCACATCAGTCTGGTAAAACAAATTGGTACAAAATTGCCAGCAAGGCACTAAGAGAAAGGATCACAAGAGAATTCATTTCATTCTGGTGGCAGCAAAATTGAATGCTATCTGTAAAAAGCTGGTTGATAAAATAGATAGGAGAAATTGAGTGATGTAGTGCCTGAGGAACAACTGAACTGTCTGAGATAAGACTGCCCAGATGAAATTAACTGAGAGAAGTTAATTAACAGAGAGCAACCCAAGGACAACTTACTTTTAAATTAGGTTTCTGACAGTTCTGATGCCTTGGGGAAGTCCAGCTTGTAACAGAGATGGTCTGTGTAAACCACAACTTACGTTCACTCTGTTTTGCAATATTCAACTTGTGTATCACTTACTTCCTTCAACTATCAAAGTGGTGTGTGCTGCCTGCCACACCCTCAGGCTCTTTTTGGCCAAGGAACCCAAACATCAGGAGCCACTCTAAAATTTGTAAGGAAACCTGTAAGGAAAGGCCTGAAATTCAGAATTTGCAATAATGCAGCATAATACCCCCTAGGCCATCAGTCCTGTGGGTTGATTAATTGCTACTAAAATTGCTACTGTGGTAAAGAGTTCAAATTGCTACTGTGGGTAAGACTAATTTGCCAGGTATCCAGTCCTTTTCAGTACCTTAAGGGGAAGAAATCCAGAACCCCAGAAGGGTATAAGCAGTGCAAAACCACACAAACACTTCCCCAAAACACTTTAACAGCCCTGCAGTTCAGCCTTCCTAAAGCAAAGCTGGGGGCCTGGTCACTAGAAGCTGTCACTATGAGCTCCCCACTCACCCCTTGAACCTGTGTCTGTCTCTCACCCCTCAGCAGTGAGGAGGTGGAGCGTGGCCCTACATCACATGAAGCTCCATCTCCTGTTTCTTGTTCTGACCCACCAGCTTCCCCTGAAGACACCGTGCAAAGACCAACAGATCCATCTTTTTGCCACCACTGTGTTAACGCTCTGTGCCACTCCTGCCTTGCTACCCCAAAGCCTCCACATCCACCTGTTTCCAAAATGGAAAACAGACAGACTACAGTTACCCTTCCCTGGAACACCAGCTGGGCACTCTCAGTGCTTTTTTCTGGGCTTCTCCCAGCATGATCACAGCCTTTTGGAAGTGCTAGCAACTTCCAAATGTTCAATGAGACCTGCCCAGATTTAGGGAGGTGCACTGCCGCACACACAGTGGCCTCTGCTCCTCTCCTCCTAAGTCCTGATTGCTTTTTTCATCACTGCTGACTCTTTATCTATTAGATCTCCAAGGTCTTATTCCTACATAGCAGCACACCATTGAGAGCCCATCATTTATTGTATTTCAGCTTGCATTTATCAATATTGATTTCCCACAGGCATTTCAGAGCCTGAGAACTGCAGTTCTTCAGCATTTAATCGACTCATTGCTTATTACTCCTAATTAGCATTCACAAGCAGTCATTCATGTGGCTGTGCAGCACATTGGTGAGGTTTGGTCCCAGGCAAGAGCCTTTCAGAGAACAACATATTGCAGGAGCAACACAAAATAGAACCTGCCAGGGGTGGGACACCTCCTTGGGTGAGCTGTTTAATGAGAAACAGGAAAGGTTAGGAGATTTGGTTCTCACACACAAATTTCCATATTTGCTGCAACCAGCCCCTGCCACCCATCAGTTAAATTTGCTGCTCAGAGCTGGGGCTGACATCCTGTTTTTGCCAGCCCCCATCCTCCTGCACAAGTTTTTTATCAGTACTTGGAGTACATTATAAGAGACAACTGCTGGAATACTGACTGTGCAGGCATTTCATTATGGCATCTTTAAATAAAATAGATGATTATTATGGGCTATCCAAAGGGAATGGCATTCTCTGAATGAAATGCTCATTCTCTGAGAATGCCATGGATGTACAGGCTTTGCTTTAAAGCTAAGGGGTGTTTGATTTCTTGTGTGCCACCTGCAGTGGCTGCCAAGAAGTGAATTGTTCTTAGGTCAGGAGCTAGGCTATATGCACAAACTCATAATGTCACAATTACTGATAAACAACTAATTCTCAAAGTGGCTCAGAGTAGCTCTCTTTTCCTCCATGAGTCTTTCACAGGCTCCCAGATATCCCCAAGACAACATACAAAGCACTAATGGGGCTCTGGCTTACAAATTAGCTGTAGAATATTCACAAGGCACTTTCGAATGCTACCAAACTGTTTCACCTGTTTCATTTCCTGTTTGAAAAGACAAAAGCCCTACTCTGCCTAGCTTGAACACATTTCCTAAGTAGATCACACAAATGAGGGGAAAAAAATCCAAATGAGAATGTTAATAGTAATATTTCCACCTTTGGAAAACCAGAAATAAAAAATAAGTAAGGATAAAAAGAGAACGCATGTTGTGTATCCGGTTTAAAACTTATTTTCACTTTCCTGTGTAGTGCCAGACTTTTCAGTAGCCATCTTTGCTCATAAGCATCAGAAGAGATGTTATTTTAGTAAGAATAATCTACAAAGATACAGAAAATCTTCCAGTTAAGAACACTAATTATGAAAAAAAGCACCCTAAGTAGTCCCATTTTCCAAACTTACTGTTCTCTCCTTCAGCAACTCTCCAGAAGCTCTTCCAAGACCTTGTCCCAGCAGTCAGGAGGCAATTTCTGGAGGAGAGGGCTGAGTCCAGGCTCAGAGGACTCCCATGCAGGGCAGCACAAAGCACACAAGGGGAAGTTGTGCCGCAGTGCTCTGCTCTTAAAAAATGAAACCACAGTCCCATCCGGAACTTGTCTGTGGGCAAGTCCCTGCTGCAGAGACTGAAATAAACAGGAATACAAGTGCAGGAAACATGAAGCCCTGCACCTCCCGAAACACCAGAAAGTATTAAAAAATGTGATTCTTCTTGGATGGCACTGCCAGCACGACTGGGCTACTCTGCCTCTCGGGAAACTCACAGAGCACTTTGCTTTGTATGTAATAAAATACGGCAAGAGCAGACAAGATCATGTTCCAGTACACCTTTTCCTCATGCTCCTTCAAGGATTTTATAAAGCAGATCAGGACCACACTACCTACCTGGCAGAAGGAGAAACCTAGAAAACTAATTCATTTGTCCTTAGAGAGGAAGTTCGCCACACCAGGGCCCAAAACCCTCATGTGAGACAAGAGTTATCTCCAGCAGGCAGTACTGCTGCTCATCCTCCCCTTTTATATAAGTGATTAAAGAGTAAGAACTTCCTATAGAAATCACCTTCCCTGGATGTTTCCTCCAGGTATGAGTTGCATTTATTAACACACGTATTTTCCTCCAAAACCTGAGGTAGTGACCAGTGCATGGAGCATCCAGACTTCTGTAGAACAGCAGTAGTCCATCCTGTATGAGTTGCATTTGATTTCATGCCTATGATGCCTAAATATTTTTGGGGTTTATACATTTTTCATGCATTTGTAGCTTTGCAAACTGTTAATACATGGTTATATAGTTCCTAGAATTTTTTCTACCGATTCTCTTAGATTTTCGATGAATAAGCAAACCCTTTTAACATTCCTGAAGTTCTGTTGAGTCTTATTCTCAAGGAGAAAACCTCTAACAAGGACATTTTGGTTTGCAACCAGGATCTGAGGAGACATCACAAGAAAATAAGGCAAAGAAGCCCTTGGACCAGCTCCAAGGGGCTGACCCAGCATGGATGTTTCTGTAAGTTCTCAAAGCACATCTCATGTACACACCCCCACCACAAACACCTGGCCCCCACATGAAAATAGTCACTGAAGAACAATGCAAGGATCCAACAGCAATAACAAGTTCTGATAATGCATTTTCCTGCTTCTCCACATGGTCCTGCTGTATTGGAGAGCCACTCTACACACTACAGCAAAGGGAAGCTCATCATTCCTAAGTTCTTCCCACAGATTTTTCCACTGAGAGAAAAAAAATAAGTAGAAAACATAGTGATCATTATTTGTTTATTTGAATAAATAGTAAAATTTTCAAAAACCATGCATAAACACTCCTGCTGTGAATTTTAGCAAACATAGCATTACATTGTAACTTGCTTACAGTACACAACTCTTATCACTAAGATGTATATCTCCAATATATGACAAGTCCAGAATTTTATCTGCAAGGCTGGTTTTTAGTAGTTAGAAATCCAGAGTAAACACTGTTAAAAACAGTAGAAAAGACACTTAAAAAGTACATTAATACTGAAAGCACTGGGGCATGGGGAAGAGGGGAAAGAAATCCTTTAAGATTTAAAATGAAAAAAAAAAAAAAAAGATCTGCCACTGATGGTTTTTCATCTTGACAAACAGAATGCAACTCAGGACTATCTGAGCTTCCTCTGTGCTAATACAGCTCACTGCAACTGAGTGTGTCAAGTAAATGCACCTAAAAGTCAAGTTATATGGACTGGAAAAGACAGACATTCATGAAGCACTTATAAATGTGGGAGCTTAAATGCTGCAGAACATTCAGCACTCCAGATGAACTCAACAGGATTCAGACTGGTACCCATATGTGAAAACCCCAGTAACACAAAGATAAGATGAGTAACAGTTTTAACACTGACTCAGCTTTCTGAGAGGCAAAGAATTATCATGTGTGTGTCACAGAAAGGCATGACAAAAGCAGGCGTTCAGAGAAGCTTTACCTACATGGCTCCCCCTGGAAACTGGACTGACTGGGAGAAACACTTCAGTTTAATCTGCCTGGCTCACAAATCTGGTTAACAATAAATAGTGTCCACAGAACAGTGAGCTGGCCAGACAGCCAGGAGCCAAGGAATGAAAAAAAGTATTTTCCCTGAACAACATCTACCAACACCCAAGACCCCAACGGGGCTGTGACACCTGATCCAGGGAGCAGTCCAGGCTGACAGGGATATTAACAGCAGGAATGCTAAAGGAGAGTCATGGTTGCAGCAGGGGGAATCAGAAACACATAATTGAACAAACCAGACTCTCTCACAACCTGTCAGCCTGCTCACCTCTGCTCGTGTGCCCTGAAGATATCAGCTGTATGATCTCAGCTCAGAAACAGTCATACTCCTTTCCAAGGCCAAATCACCCTCAGCAATCTCTTATTTTTATCTTCTGTTTGTTTTTGATATTAATACTGCTTGCAATTTCAAAAACTACACTCTCTGGAGGTCCTTCCCAGCAACTCAGAATATAAACAGAGCTAGCACCTCCACATCACCTGAAGGAAGGGGGGGTGGAATGACAATTCTTTAACAGCCTCATTTCCTGCAAATAACCCTGCATTGAACTAAAGGTTTGAGACCTTTCAGTTCACTGACCTTCCAGCCTCATGAAACCTTTGTTTTTCAGCACAAAAGTTAGGCCAATTTCATTCACCTGCCAGGAGAGCTGTCCCACTAAGCCGTAGCACCTGTGCAAGTCTCCGCTGGTGGTGTTGTGGTGGAGTTTAGTGGCCCCAGCTGAACTGCACATCTGCTTGTTCCAGGCTCAGTATAACCAGTGAGAGGTCAGCTCCTTCCTAAAGTACAGGCATGCAGAGATTCCCCAGAGAGCCTTGAAAAGCAGAGGAGACCTGAATTTTTCATGCAAAGAAAGGGCAACTTTCTTCCATTTTTTTTTTTTTTTTTAGAGGTGTGACGGGAGGTGATCCAAGTAATCCAAATACTAGAATGCAGAACCCAAAAGATACAAAGCAAAGAAGCAGAAGCTCATTTCTCTCCCTTTGAGATGAAAAAATGTTTGAGAAGGGAAGAAGAAAATTCCAATTGTAAAATTATACCATTCAAATAGCATGTTTCCTCTTAAACCTGAGCTCAAAGGCCAATAATGTTTGCTGTTAAAAAAAATTATTTTTAGGGAAAGAAGATGCCAACTTACAACAGGACTCAAAAAGTGAGCCCATGGAGCAGAGCAATTCCACCTGCTTTCCTTCAGGGCACTCTGCCTAGTGTTTCACCCAAAGGAATGGCTGCCCATAAAACAAAATTTGCTGCTGAGATACATGAAAGCAGCAATCAAATTCCTCCTCTATGTGCTCAAAGGGTGACACTGAATGTATATCCCACTTATCATTTACTCTGGAAATGCCAATCCCATTTCCTCCACAGAGCTGTCCTCAAAAATCCAATCAGATGGCTCCTGTTCCAGCATGTTCCCTCTGTTAGTTTCAAGAAGGGCTGGGGAAAATGCACTAATCCAGTCTGTGCCTCTGTGACCAGCTCCTGACCTACCCAACTGAGGCTGCCTGCTTAACAGGTGACAGTGGCACTAACAACCAAATTTCTCCCAGAAAAGAGATTAAATAAAAACCAGACATCAAAAGATTAGTTGGTCATCCCATTACAAGACTTATTCTGTGTAAACACTGAATGGAAGTAACACTGAGTAGAAAGAGGTGAACACAAAAACTGAAGCTTTTGCCATTAGCTTCAGACAGTGCCTGTAATTCCCCTCAGCCCAACAGATAATAGAAAAGGCTCAGCTTCTAAATAAATTCCAGTGGTGGTTTTCTATTGCTGACACTCTAAGCCTGGAAAACCATCAAATGCCAGTTGCAGCCTAGGAGTATGCAAAAGAAAGTCTTCTGCAGAAGCAAAGAATCTCAAGCCATGAGGAAGGTCTCATGTTTTCCCTGCTCATTAAAGTAGTTAGTGGTACATTTCCTTTCTCAAAAGCACATTGGTGGATTATAGCAAACAGATCCGTTTGGCAAAAGTGTGAAATAACTACACATTTTCAAGTGACCTAGAGAATACACATGCATCATTTTTAGTGGGATTGTCTTAGATAGCTACAGAGAGAACACATCAACTGTAGGCAGAATGCACGAAGTACATAGCATAAGGCACAATGGGAGCATGCAGAGGGCGTGTTTATTGGAACTTCTGCCTGAGGAGGCTGAAGTATGAAGAGACCTCAACAGCTTCCAGGATCACTCAATGTTCTTGTACTTCGTGAAGAGGTTGTACAGAACCCTGAGGGTAGACTTCAGGTCCAAGTTGACAACATCTGTGGAAGAAAAGGAGAAATCCTTAATTTGCATTTTGTTTTCCCTCATTTGTCCTGACAGGAACAGAAGTCCCCATATCTCTGAGCTGATGCAATTGTGAATAAAAAAAAAAAGTCCACAGAGTTCTGCTCTCCCCAAGCCTTTCAAATGTCCTGCATGATATGCTTCCAAACAGCTTTACAATCATATAGTCACAGCTAACTTCTCTCTGGGAAACAGAAGCCAATTCCCTTCCTCAGCTAAAACTGGCTACAGAAAAAGGCTGCTTCTTTCAGAGACCTGGGATAAAGGCTTTGGGAAATACTCCTGATGATTTCCCTGGCCACAGAAGCAGTGAACAAGCAGTCAGACACATCCTGAGGTATTGAACCACATCCACAGCTCTGCAATGACATAGTCCATGAATTAACAATGCCTGAATCCTTAGCAGACTCCAAGTTTTTGTTATTTAATAACCCTTCTTACCACACTAGACCAGGGAACAGATCTGGAACAACTCTCAAGAAAAAGCTCTCCTGTTAGCACCTCTCCACCTATACTACAATAAAATGCCAAGAATGCAGGGATTCTGGGGGGAGGCACAGCACAGAGAAGGCTGAAGAGGTAGAAATAAAGTTTGGATATAACATGCAAGAAATGAGTAGGAAGAAGCAAAAAATATACAGTGAACAATATATAGGGAAACAGAAGTGAGGAAGAACAGATAATTAAAAAAGTCATCAAAAGTCCTAGGAAGACAGCAAACTGTTAAGAGACCAAGTACAATTAACATGAGGTCCAAGGGAAATTCCCACTGTCTGCTTTGAAGAATCATTGCCAGGACCTCCCCACCCTCCCCTCCCACCACACATTAGATAGCACTCTAACCCCCACACTCCATCTGGTACATTCAGCAATTTCTATAACATTCTTTCTAGCCTTTTTTCCTGTATTATTTTACATATTTCATTTATGATTTTCAGTTTGCATTTGCAGAAGACTCTTCTCCTGCCCCAAAGTAAAGTCTTAATTGCTGTGAAGTCCTGCACCCTGAAAAAAGAAATGTCCTATCTGGATAACTGAAATAAGAAACTTCTAATTTTTCCAGGCGTCATAGAAAGTTGATACCCAAGTTAAAAGAAGCCAACTCAAATTAAAACACAAACTTCACATTGAATGTTTTCTTATTTTTTTTCTTTTTTTTCCATCTTCCAGTGGTGGAAGTTCCATCTCCATTCCTTGACAATGCAGACCAATGTTTAATAACTACAGTTGCAAAAGTTATTCTGTAATTCCAATTTGTCATTTTCCTAACTTTCAGACCTTGTTATGTCTTTGCTGCATTAAAGAGCACAGAGTGTGCAATGCATCCTCCCTGTGTGGGCGACTGCAGTGTTCCTTAGTGATCAGTGTCTGACAGGTATTTCCAAGAAAAAGCATATTCTCAGCCTCCTGTTTCTTATAATAAGATAAAACATGCATAACATCAACAGAACTAATAAAATGTTAACGGAAAGTGGCAATACACTCAAAAAGTTGTTTAAAATATTCCATTAATTTAAAACTTCCACAGTCCATAACAACCTCATTAGAGGCTACTAAATTAATCCACCACAACATAGTTCTGCTGCAATAACTCAGCACCAAGTTCTGCTGCTGGCCCAATCCACTGAATTTGGCCGGAAGAACAGAGAAGAGGAGATGACCTATATAGTCCTATTTTTGTTTAAACCTATACTCAGACACACTACAAGATTTAAAAAGACCTATTTCCTTTGAGCACTGCAGAAAGCATGAGCTATGGGTATAAAAATTATGTTCTGCTCCAAACAACATTTTTCCTTAAATCCTACAGCTAATTAAACTGGTTGGACAGCCAGCTCACCACCTCAAATCCTGTGGTCAGATTTGGGAACCTCATGTCAGAAGACATTGAGGGGCTGGAGCATGTCCAGGGAAGGGAATGGAGCTGGGGAAGGGTCTGGAGCTCCAGGAGGGGCTGAGGGAGCTGGGAAAGGGGCTCAGCCTGGAGAAAAGGAGGCTCAGGGGGGACCTTCTGGCTTTGCACAACTCCCTGACAGGAGGGGACAGCTGGGGGAGGTCAGGCTCTGTTCCCAGGGAACAAGGGAGAGGATGAGAGGAAATGGCCTCAAGTTGTACCAAGGCAGGTTTTCACAATTGGATATTGGGGAAATTTCTTCAGTGAAAGGGTTGTCAAGCATTGAAACAGGCTGCCCAGGGAAGTGGTGTAGTTCCCATCCTTGGAGGAATTTAGAAGCTGTGTAAATGTGACACATGGGGATGTGGCTTAGTGGTGATCACAATGGTGCTGGGTTAATGGCTGAACTCAAATGATCTTAGAGGTCTTTTTCCACCTTAACAATTCTACAAATCTAGTCCAAGAGGCATTTATTACTCAATTCATGCTAAAGGGTGTGGATTCACCTGACAGATTTCCTGAACCTATTGATAAACAAACAACACATCAGAGTATGGCATTAACAGATCATAACTATATACAGAATTCTTTTGCAGAGCTTCAGATTCTCTGTCAAAATGAATTATCGTTCTGTGAAACACATTGCAACACGTGACTGGCAAGATCTTACAAATGACACTGCAGTGACAAACCATTCCCAAGCTGTGACTGTCCTCTCCAAGTGAGCAGTTTTTCAAGAGCCACAGTCAGTTCTAAAGCACACTCCCTCCAACAGCTGGGAACTGCTGCCAGGAATGGCCACACACAGTTAAGAGGAAGGAAAACACACAAGAGATGGTACATCCTGCAGCAGCAAAAAGCTAAAAAAGGAATGTTGTACGAGCTAATTTGGCTCTCCAGCTCATATTAATAATTAAATTTTCAATCAGTAAAACACTTAAAAGAATATTCTGCTGCTTATTGAAACTACACAAGCAAGATCTGCTATAGTGTTTTACGATTCATGGTAGTGTAAGGATGTAAGAAAGCCTTATGGAAAGGTAACCTCTTCTGGTTTTCATCATTCTTTTCAGCATTTTCAGCATTCTTCAGAAGCACTTTTCATCCCCCAGTTCACAACAACAGTATGGACAGCATATATAAGCCATCTAATACTTTTGCCTTTTTCTTCCTCTATAACCATCTCCACTGTTTGTTAATCTATTTACTATCACTGCTTTGTCTCATGTTGAGCCAGACCAAATGTTTCTTGGGGAGGGGGTCCTCATTTTCCTTTGTTCTGCAGAAGCTTGTATCACATACATAGTCTGTTGCACCAGGAATAAAAATTGCTCATTTAGCGATCATAAAGTTTTAATTCCTCTTTTTATCCCTAGTGCAAGGAACAATGCAGACCTCATCAATAATTAATTTTTAAGTTCAGAGACATAAAGGTGAAACTTGCGTTTTACTCTTTTTAGTTCTGAGTTCCACATCCACATAAATCAAGAAGATCATTTGCTACTGTTTCTCCTAAAAAAACCCTAAAGTCTTCCAGTTAGCTGTCACTGAAATCCAATCACAGGAGTCCAGACTAGCACCAGCTGTAAGAATTAGAAGAATTAGACCATGACAAGCTTTCTGCTTGGATTGTTATTGAAAACACCAGCTGAATTTATAATGTAGCACTGAACAGCTCTTGAATGACTCACTAAAGCTCCACTTGGACACCTCAGTGAATCCACTGCAGACAAGAAGCATGGGCAGATATACCCCAGGCACAGACAGTGAATCCTTTGGAAAACTCTCAAGAGGCCCATTCAGAGCTCCACTTTGTGGAGCTATTGCTACTATGCTATCGCTACTTTGGATAGAATTGCACTTGAAATACATCTGCTCTGATGACTTTAAACACAGTTTAAAGCCGCGTGGCACGTCCATACCTTCAGGGCGAGCTTTTGGCTTCTTCAAGCCTCCATCTTGCATCAGCTCAAAAGCAAAAGAAACATTGTGCACCTGAAAGAGGTAAGGGGTTTAGAATCTCAGACTTATATAGGCATCAAAAACTTCTAATCAAAAAATTTTAGATGCTTTATTCTCTCTGTACTTGATAATTCTATTTAAATCAATATTAAACATTTACATGTTTAAGCATAACAGAACCATAAAGTGCTTGGTGATGGCAGTCACCACCTGGGAAGGCTGTGCAGAGAACCTGCAAAATAGGCTAAGCCAAACTGCACATAAAGAGCTTCTGAACAAGGTCCCACAGATCACACCAGGAGCATAAATTCAGAGGAAAGAAAATGGGCAAAAAGGGAAAGTGAAAGAAGGTAGGTGTCTTCATTTAGTCTCTCCTTTGAGGACAAAAAATGAGAATTTAAAGAGATCTTCATAGCAGATTTCTTGTCCAAGCTTACTGAAATTTAGGCAAGTAATTAGCATTATAAATTCTGTGCAGTTTTGTTACTGCACATGACAGTTCTGGACATACACAGCTTAGTACTCAGGACTTTATTAATCTCTTACCTGCTGCAGTTCCTCCTCATTCATTGTGACAAATCCAACCACTTTCAACGTGGTATTTTTTATTTCCCAAAACCACAGAGCCTACCTCTCCTTCTTCAATTTACAAATCCCAGTTCCTCAAGACTGAATCTCCACACAAAGCCACACCATGACTTCAGGAATACTGGATAATCTTTAGGGATTTCAACCATTAATAATAAAATTGTAACTGAACAGATGCTGGCTGCAACTTAGCACCCTGCATTTCTGCAAGGGCAAAAATTGAAGGTAATGGGATAAAGCAGCAGGAGAAAGCTATAAAGGATATGTGAGATGCAACAGAGAACCATCCCTCCCAGAGATGTACCTTTGTTGAGAGGCTGACAGCAACAACCCATGTGGAAACTGTTATGAAAATCCCATTTTAAACAGCACTCACAAAGCATTCCATCTTCTAACTTGAGCCAATATTTACACTCCTGACCTAGCCCCCTCCTGCTGCAGCTCAGCCAACACAAAACCTGTCCTCTGCACTACAGAACCTGGCAGAATAAAAAGCAGGGAGCACCTGCAGGATTGCAGCAGGACCAGGCTCAGGGTATTCTGATGTGCAAGAGACCAGACACACACAGATGCACATGCAGGTCTAGGAACAAGCAGGTCTAGCAGACAGAGGCAAACTTATGGTTGTGACATTAAAACACAGCCTAAACTTTTCTCATTGTGAACAAGAGGAGGGACACAGGACAATGGAGCAAATGTGGGGCTGAGCAAGAGACCTACACACACAAGAATGCTTCAGGCAGTACTACAATCTAAAAAATTACTTTGGTTATGCAAGCTACTATACAGTACAGAGCACTCATTATTGTATTTATTCATTATATGAGCTTCATGTGTTGTCTGATGCCAGGAACAGAATACCTTTCTTCCTTAACTATGGGGAATTTACCCATTCATTTCACAATTTTTAGTGGTTTTAAACATCAACTGCCATCATCAGCCTCTTTGCTAGATCTCTTGAAGACAATATACCAGGTTCTGTTTCACCTGGCACAAGGAGAAAGGATAAAACAATTGGAAAAAAACATGCAATAATAATGCAGAAAGAACACAACCTGGAGGTTCTACCCACCTTTTGATCAAAACTTTCAGGTGTTAAGTAGAAGTTGTGAAGTGGAACAAAATAGTCCTCAAGGAGACCCATGAGCAAAACCAAGTAAACACCATCTGCAAACTAAAGAGAAATATGAGGAGAAAGCATCTGTTTGTAAATCAGCATTCATAAACAAGAACAAAGAATGCTTGGCCCAAATTATGTATTTTGATTTTTTTTTTTTCTAGCACAGAAGTGTGAGATGGTTTCCCAAACTTCCTGGGAAATGTATTTGTGCATTATATACCCCCAATCCTACTGCTACAGTATCTGGTCATTTCAATCACAATCCCTCTTAAATTGTGTGTTAGATGTTTGAATCTTTGCCCTTGATCAAAATTTGAAAATAAGTCTTCCCTGTCACATGTAGGAAGTTGAATTTCATAAAAGAATCTTTTCCCCCAAGTCAAATTAGATTGTTTATGGTTTCAGCAAATACTAAAAAAAATCCTACATATTTTCAGCCACCCTATTCAGTGTTCCTACCAGACTAGACTACCCCTTAGACTGGCTAAGGGGGATAATGTTATGCAGTTCTAAGATTTCTCACTTGTGATCCTGATATGGCACATGTGACAGCCTCTAAAAAATAAATTCTTGGGCATCTCTAAGGCATGAAGCAACAATTTCTTATGACAGATCAGATCAAATTATTTCAGCAAAGCTGTAGAAGAGCGATGGATGAATTACCGGTATTATACTAAGCCAAGCTCAAATTAATTACCCATACTCCTGGTATAATTCTCTGGATGCTGTGCTTATCATTTTGCCAAGACAATAAGATAACCATCTCTCACAGCTTAGTGAACTCTGGAAACAAGACTTGAGTCTGCTTAGCCAAGCCTATGTCTGAAATTTGCAATTTACACAGATTACATCCAAGAAGACAAAGCGTCCTACCTGGGTTTCCAACTCCGTTACTTCCAAATTCAGTTTATTCAAGTGTTTGTTCACAAAGGTGATCAGAGACTATTAAAAAAAAAAAAAAAAAAAAACCAGAAACAGCTGTGTCAGACACTACACTCAGTGACAATGAGAAAGGGTTAACATAACCTTTAAAGACATTTTTCAAAAACACAATATGCATGTTTGCTGCCTGCTTTTGCACAAAGAAGTAGAGAGCTGTCGGGTTTGTTGCACCAGATGCCAGAACTCAGCAGATGGTGCTGTTACATGCAGCTTTCCTAGCACATCAAGCAAACTGTGTCCTGGAAGACGCTGTGATGACATTGGTGCCTGAAGACAAAGTGAGCAGTAGGTGCATTTACTGTCCCCACTAATTTTTCCAGGTTCTTGAACAGCACAGTGTTGGGCACACAGCTCTGTTCCTGGAGGGATGTGTGCAGTCAGCACACAGATTACAGCCAGCATGTAGCCCAGGTCTGGGATTTCTTTTCCAAATACAAATCTTGCCATTAAAACCAGATCTGTGCTAATGGATTGAAGCAGAGAGACCTGTCAGCCCACTTACAGCATTTTCAGAAGGGACACAGAGCATAGTGTTACCACTTCTATTGTGTAGAAAGAGCTAAGTTAGGGTTTTTTTCCACTTAAAAACCCTTTTCTAGAAGACATTTCAGTCTGGAAAGATAAAAATCTTCCCGAGACTTCAAAGTGTTATTTTAAAAGCCCACATCCTTTATTTCACACAAGGGGAAGGGACAATTTACAACACTGATCTTCACATATTGCTCTCCTAATAAGCAGCTTAACAGCCAGGCTGGAACTATCTGATGGGACTACATGGAGTCTGTCATATATTCCCCCAAAGCAGCAAGAGCTGGCAGAGAGAGATAAACAGCTACATTACCCCTCTGCTCTGTCTAACACAAAGCAATGTCAAAAATAAGTCTGGATGGATGTGCTGTGCAATGATGTACAGCCTTAAAGGACAAACCAAGGGACTGCAGGAATAAGTGCCTAGCACCTGGACAAAAGCAGCTCTTCTGTAAAAGCTTTATATCCAGCAAACTTCTTTATAGGTGAATTGCATTTTAGGGCACTGTGGAAAACATCACCTGGCTTTGAAAGAGTGATCCTCAGGTATAAACACCCTTGTCACTACTTTAGGTTCCTTTTCTGTTATTTGCTGGATGTTCCTGAATACTTTTCCAAAAGCATAGAGAAAAATGCAATGTGGAAAATAAAGCTAGGATTTTACTTTTTACCTTTTTGACCACGCTGAGCTTGTCTGGTGCGTGATCAAAAAGCGTGTCAAAGGCATCACGTTCTGGTTTGGGGGAAAAAAAAAATAAAATCAGAACATCTCCAACAGCACAAGTGTGGGAAACAGGTCTCCTGTCCAAAGCTTAAAGGTTTTCTTCCTCATAAAGCCATGTAACAGAGACTCAAGCTAAAAGTCAGCACCCTATTTTGGTGTCTGGCTATATGCCAGAGCAAACTGCCCTGGGAATTTTAGAGGCAACTGAAAATAAACATTTTCACTGATTTCCCTTTTCTGCCATTCAAAATTGATACACAAAATACGTGGGTGAAGCAGAAATTAAAATGAAACACAAATGAAATTATCACTGTACCCCAATCCTAACTTAAATAGCTATGGTTGCATCCACATCCATTGTCAAATTCAGATATTAATTTGGTTAATTTAAAACTACTCGTAGCACCCCTGACACCAGTAAAGCTTAGAAAACTTGAACTCAAGTGAGTTCTGACTCAGCAGTGCATGAAGAGCAAAGCCTAAAGACAGTAAAAATATTTAAATTAAGTTTCTAACTTCAAAGCACTGTCTATCAATACCTAATCCAATCTGTTTTTAACATAGTTTTTAACAGCTTTTCCATGATCAAATACTTTTTACTTACAGAAAACATTTTAATAGTTTTCTACTGTCAAGCAAACATTTATTATCTAAATTCATGTGGTATCTGAAGATACATTATTTAGGCCCTATAGCTCCCTGACATTACTTATTTTCCAGTGCCTTATTAATATTTAATGTAGATACATTGCAAGAGGAGATATGATAGTTTTGATATATCATAATGGGCAAATAATGAAAATAAATTACTTTTTTCCCATCCTTTACAGGAGCATATATCTTTAAAATTAAAAATGACTTAATGCCACTAAAAAAATAAATGCAAAAAGGGAAATCTCTTGGCAGCAACACAAAAAGAAACGGGTTGTGTTTAGAAGACCAGACATGCAGTTGGTAAGGCCTAAACTTCAAAGTCTAGAAAATACAGAGGAGAAAAGATTCTCCATGCACAGGAATTAGATCTGGTCCTCCCCATTATGCTCCAAACCTGCATGGAGTAACAAAACCTGCCCCCACAACATATTCCAACCTCATGGAATTGCTCATCCCATTGTCTTGATCTGCTGACAGAAAAATTGACCATATTTCTGTGTCTGAAACAAATCAAATTAAAAAAAAAAAAAAAAAAATTCAGAGTCAAGTTTGTTACTCACCGAATCTTCCCATCATCATCCTGCAAGTCAGAGAATTCAAAAACATTAAGTTAGTTCATGAATAATCAGTTTGGGAAGACAAGAGAATGGCTCTAAAAGGAGTCTTCCTTCAATGTACAGAGGGCCAGCAACCTGTGCAAACTCAGGGGGCTGAGTACATCACAGACCAGACCCAAGGTGCTCAGGAATGCCACTAGCAGAGCACCAGTGATGTCAGGGAAAGCCATTTGAAATTAGTGGAAATGCTTCTTTACATTTTACACACCATTATCCATACTTTTTATGATGAAGGCTGAATGACTAAATGTGCTTGTGTGTGCATTTCCACAAATAGAATCTAAACCACACAGCTTACAAGAAGCAAAGCCATCGATCTCACTTTAACCTGTTTTGTCTGAAGAAAATACATTCTATGTGAATATTATGTAAATAAAACTGCCACATATGAAATACATACATAGCCAATGACATGACCAGATATATGCAGATGTTTATCAGCTGAGAATCAGGCCCTGATTTGCACAGAAGAATTTGAAAGTATGCAGTGAATGTTGGATTCTGCTGATCACTGCATTTTCCATAGGTGTACTTGTATCTGGATATGCAACACTTTAAGCACTAACCTCTTAATACTGTGTAATACTAGTTAGCTCCATAAAATATATGTATAAACATATACGTATAAACACACATGCAAATCTGCAAACATCTTTCTTGCTAAAATATGTCCAAGCCCCAGCCTGCAGATCTCATCTTGCAAATCAGATCTGGAGGAGAGCACAAGCTCAGTGCATTGTTCAAGGGCACAGGAGAGAGGGGAGGAATTTTGGCCCACAAACCTGAGCCAGAGCTCTGATCCTACAAAAGCCACTGTGAGTTCTTTAACGTCCACACAGAGACATTATGATCTCATTTCTTGAGTGCTTCCATCTGAAAGATCTTCCCCACTAAGGACCACATGGTGCTTCATTTGCCTTCAAAGCCATGGGAAGCAGAGCCAACTCTACGGGGAGCCAATACACTGATAAACTGAGGGAGGGCTCATGTAAGCCTGTCTTAGAAAATTTGCCTTCAGGCCATGTGAAGGAAAACCTCAGATTTCAGTTGAAGCCAGAATGCATGTCTAGCCTTCTCCTTATAAAAAGGACTGTAAAAGCATAAAGCAAAGTAAACTGGTATAAAAAACTGGAGAGAGAAGAGGTTTATTTCTTTATTTTTGCTGAGCTCTTCTCTCCTTACAGTTTTAACTGTATCAGTTCAGTTTAGAGAGCTATGTCAAAGAACTGCCTTTTGTCAAATTAATTCTTCCCCAAAATATCTACATTAGCCCTTCAATTAATAAAGAAAATAGTACTAAGCAGAAAGCATATATATAGGTACATCCAGTAGCAAGGGGAAAAAAAGGCTCACAAAAATCACTTTCAATTAAAAGCTTCTAAAACACAAGAATTTACAGAGGACACTTCTCCATTGCAGCATATTTTCAGAGACCAAATAATTTCCAAAGTAGCTAAAAAAGCACCACCTGAAGGGATTTTGTTAATTTAGCAAGGATGAGAAATGATTCTTACTCTGTCGTGGTCGTCAGCTCCTCTGAAACATGAGTGGTCTGAAGGAGGCCTTCACGCTTCTGGAAAGGAAGATGGAATTAGCAAATGAGAAGCTCATCAGGGGCTCATTCAGCATCTTTCAGAGCACCAGAGGACAGAACTGGATGAATTCACTAAGCTTCACAGAGGCAGAGGTGAAACAGCTACCACAGGCGGATCCACCCCCCAGAACAACAGCATTGATCAGGCTGACAGCCAAAGGGATGTTTGGGAAATGTATATTTACACCTGTATTTGCAGCTAACTGCCTCACAACAATTCTCCTCCTTAGACCACAATCAATATCATGGCTGGAACACAATTTAGAGTTTTTCAGCTCCATTGTAGACCCCGACAGAGCAGCTGGTTGTGTCATGGTTTGCCACAACCAGCAGTTTGCCACATCTGGCATCCTGACTCTTCTGGGACAGAAATAACACAGTGGCTGTTCCCAGGCCAGGGCTCCAGAGTGCTGGCACAGCTCTCCTTGAGCAGGCATGGCACTGGGGCCACCGGCACACACCTGACAGGGACACATTCTCCAAGGATACACTAGGAGCACAAAAAGCCCAGCTAAT
This sequence comes from Certhia americana, assembly GCA_018697195.1. Lineage (NCBI taxonomy): Eukaryota > Metazoa > Chordata > Aves > Passeriformes > Certhiidae > Certhia > Certhia americana. Next base: position 59,974,705 of record CM031879.1, on the reverse strand, counting down.
GATTTCACAATGAACAGCACTTCTCCAATACCAGGCTGTCTCTCCTTAGCATAATTTTCTGCATGAATAAGGGGTGTCTATCCAAGAGAAATAGCATGTATTGAGACAATTTCAAAATACCTCAGAGCATGGAAATGCTTTCACCTGAGTGAAAAACTTGCTTAACATCTCCAAGGGTTCCTTTCAAAAACTATGCCTGAAGGGAGGAATTTCTTTCCTCCCTTCTCTGTGCTCAAAAAGTTGACAGAAGGAGCTCAAATCTCAGCAGCCATCTAGGAACCAGGTCTGTCAGAATGACTTAGGGGAGAGGTAATAAAGCTTTCCAGCTCAGGTAAGCAGGGAAACAACCCCCATCCCCACCCCACAGGCACAAGCTCTGTACACCTTTGCCATCTCAGTCCTTTTCACCAGATGAACCTCAAGCAAAAATTTATTAGGGAGAAGAGCTTTGAGGAGAAACACATCCTTCCCCAGAAGCAGTTTGAGAAATGAGAATTGAAATCTAAAAACCAGTAAGAGGAACTCCTGCCCCTCCACTCCCTACTGAAGAAACGAAGGCAGGCAGAGCTTCTGGAAGGGAGGGAGCCTGGCTGGAGGCACAGGGGGAGGTGTTACAGCTCCATGCCTGACGGGGCCCTGGGCTTTTTGCTGCCAGCTGGCCACGTTTTCACAGCCCTCACTTCCCTATCACACTCCTATCTCATCCTGGTCTCCCGAGGGAGCCATGGGAACAGTGCCAGGAGGCTTGGGGGAAAAGCCAGCATGACAGCATGGATGGAAAAATGAGGAAGCATCTGACAGGGCAGCGTTTTCCTGCATACAAAACAATGCTGTTTTTATTCCATCCTACCACGTCTCTGCTTTATTAACACAGGACTCAGGATCTTCCAGGCACCCTGCACCCCAGGGAGAAGATGGTGCAACCTGTGAACAAAACCTCAGTAAGTGATGACGCTGAGTAATGCCTCCAAGTGCCTGATAAGAAAGAGGAATGGATTCCAACACTGGCTCCCCAGCTGGTGGAAAAGGAGACACTGCTCCTCCTCCCAGAGAGCTGAGCATGCTGCTCTCACAGCAAGCCTAGGTCTCCTGACCTTGCAATCCAAAAGCAAATATCCTTCCTTGATAAAACGTTGAGTCCCTCCACCATTAGTACCAGACATATTTATTCTTGACTCTGACCTTTCAGTCTGCAATTCAGACTAAAAGGGAATTACTGTAAAAATACCCCAGATCTCCCAGCAGCACCAAGGTAGGACTTGCTGCAATTTTAAGAATGAGGCTGAGGCAAGCTAAGCATAAAACATGACAATTCCTGAGCCTTGCAAAAATAACCAACACAAAGAGCCTTAAGGACAATTTTTACACTTAATTCTGACAACATTTTTGTTTTCCTGAATTAGGGTATTTCTTCACTGTGCAAGCTTACATTTCGAACAGCAGCCAGTAGAGTCAGCTGGCAAATCTCAGTATTTTCAGTTCTCATTGGAAGTACCACCAAAACCAATAAGTTTCTCTCCTCCCTGCCCTCAATGAGGAGGGCTGGAATGACAGGCACATGCTGAGTGACACCAGCATTAAAGCATGTATCACCCTATTCTCTTAGGTCAGCACTTAGAGTAGCTGCTCATAGGATTTTAACTAGAAGGCCCACCTAAACGCTTGCTCTGACAGGACCCTTCTTGAATAACTTGGGCATACATTGCCATGGTTACCCCATTTTCTATTTCACACAAAGAAAACAGCAAGAAAACTAACCCTGGAGGTTGATTTCAAAAAGGCTTTCAAGTTACTTCTAAGAAACTGTTTCAGAAATTCTGCTCTTGAGAGAGGCTACATCATGGAGGCAATTATGAAATAATAAAAAACAAAAGTGGTTTTCTGCTGGGTCGGTCACGCAGTTGTTCCACATAATATGGAAAGACAGATGGATAGCTAAATGTTCTTCCTGCCAAGGAAGGCAAAATAGAAAGTCGTCTCCAAAATGCTTGTGGGTTTCTGAGCAAACTAACTGTGCAGGACCAAAAATGGGTAGTGTGTTGTTTGACAAATCCAGATTGAGCTACAGATATTTCTCTAAATCAACTCTAAATCTCTATTTTTAGCCTCTAAATCAACTATTTTTAATCAAAAAAAAAAAGCAGCGCCTTAAGAAAGTCTCAGTCTGTCACCTCAAGATGCTAAAGGAAGAGAAGATTTTAATGGAAGGGCAGAATCACCATGGAATTGTGGAGATCTGGATAAATGCCTTCCATGTAGCACAGTGCTCTCATAATAGTCTCACTTCATGCATCAGGACAGTGAAAGTAAGAGAAAAAAGATCCTATAGCACTTACACAAGCTCATAAGGTGTTCTGCATTGCTCTGGGATGGGCTGTAGAAATGCACCCATGTTGGCTGAGCAGTAGCTTGCTAAACCTCTTTATTTTCATGGTGTAAGCACAGTCCTTTGGTGGAAGAAGCATCTCAGGGATCTGCACAGTGTGAGGGCAGCACAACAAGTGGATAAAGATAATCAAAGTCACCCATGAAAGTGAGACTGAGCTAGTTTTGAAAATTTCAGTGTGGGTGTGTTCCTGCACCATACTCCCACAGCATCTTGCATGGTTTTCTTGCTGCAGGGTCAGTTCTGAAAGACTTGCACAGAAGTCACTTCAACTGTTTATTTCCCCCCTCAAATGTATATCCAAGCACAAAGAGGCATTTAAATGAACACCTCTCAGTTAACACCTTATGTTAACTGTGATCTAGTCTGGCAGAACCCTGTTCATTATTGGGATATATAATAAGAGACCACTTAAAAACAAATTGGTAACAGTGGTAATAACCTTCTTAACGGTAGTTTTCTTATTTGGATGAGGAACAATACTCACCTCATCACCATTCTGTTTGTCATTAGTGTAACAAAGGCTAAACAAAGTCCATTTAAAGAGATCTGTATTACTGAACCAGCATGTATTAGCATCAGGGTGTGAGAGAGCTGCTGACCAGCTTATATTTACATATTCCTCCTAGTCTTTCCAACACAGACAAAAGAAATTTAAAAATAAATCAGTCTCCTATTTACACTCATGTTCCTTTATAACTAACTCACTGTGCTTAAATTCTGTCTTTAGTTCAGAAGTTCAAAATCACTTCCTATAGATAATAGACACATTTATTGTGAACCAGGGAGCATCCTTCAGTTTCTCATTTACATCACACTCTGCAAAGTCTAGAGCTTCCAGGCATGTAACCTGGAAAACACCATTACTTAAACATAAAGCAAAATGAATCTCATCTAATCAACCACCCTGTGTCTTGTAAGGGGATCCAGATTTGCAAAACAGGGTGTGGGATCACTTTATTGTCTTAATTCTTAAAAGGAAGTTCACAGATGGAACAGTAAATGACACTGGCAGAGTGAGTGCCACAGCAAACAGGCACAGCAGGAGCAGAGTGCCAGCTGGAACACATCTGCCTGGGGTTCAGAAGCTGGGAGAAAAACTGGGTTCCCATGGGAAGCTTTCATTGGGATAGAAGGCAAGGAAAAAAGAAGTACAGATGCTTGAAAGTAGAGTCTTTGTAGAGGGAAAGAAAATGGTCAATACCAAGCAGAGAGAGGAATAACTAGAGCAGTATCTAGGGCAGATAGATGGGGGAAGCAGTCAGGGCTCCTTGGGTCAGATATCTTCCCCATATCTAAGGAAAGCTAACAAAAACACAAGACTGAAAGAAATGATGAAAGTCTATTAGGCCTGCCAAGGAAAACAACTAAGTCTAAGTCTGCACATGAAGTCATTGGGGAAAAACAACTCTGCTAACAGGCATTCCAGACTAGGGAGATTTTATGTGCTGAAACTCCTTCCTGTGCTGTTTAGGTTTCAATGGCTTCTCTGCAAAAAATGCATGGCAAAAAAAAAACTGTACCGGAGTGACAGAAATTACAAGCCCAAAGGTCCCTTATACAAAATCCCATTGCATACTTTGAGCTTGCTCTTACAATAGCAAAGGGTGGCCCCAAACCTACTAAAGACATATTGTTCTTGGGGTCTCTTTTAAGCACGTGCAATCCAAAAATGCAATCACAGAACCACAAGGCTGGAAGAGACCTTCAACACCATTGAGTCCAACCCATGCCCTAACACCTCAACTAAACCATGACACTGAGTGCCACACCCAGTCTTTTTTTAAACACATCCAGGGACAATGACTCTACCACCTCCCCAGTCAGACCATTCCAGTGCTTCATCACTCTTTCCATAGAAAACTTTTTCCTGACATGCAACCTATATTTCCCTTGGTGCAGCTTGGGACTCTGTCCTCTCGTCCTGTCAGTTGCTGCCTGGTGAAAGAGACCAACCCCCACCTGACTGCAGCCACCTCTCAGGGAGTTGTAGACAGTGATGTGGTCACCCTGAGTCTCCTTTTCTCCAGGATAAACACCCCCAGCTCCCTCAGCCGTTCCTCACAGGGCTTGTGTTCCCAGTCCCTCTCCAACCTCATTGCCTCCTCTGGACCTGCTCCAGCGTCTCAGCATCCTTCCCAATCTGGACACAGCACTCAAGGTGTGGCCTCACCAGTGCCCAGTACAGGGGAAGAATGACCTCCCTGCTCCTGCTGGCCACACTGTTCTGATCCAGGCCAGGGGCCATTGGCCTTCTTGCCCACCAGGGCACTCTGCTGGCTCATGTTCAGCCGGCTGTCGACCAGCACCCCCAGGTCCCTTTCTGTCTGGGCACTTTCCAGCCACACCAACCCCAGCCTGTAACACTGCAGGGGGTTATTATGGCCAGAATGCAGGACTCGACGCTTGGACTTATTAAACTGCATCTTGTTGGACTCTTCCTTGGCATGGGACTCGCTAAACAACTGGGACACACATCTTCTCAACAACAAGAGATGGGAGGCAGTGGGTTGGAGCAGCACTGCAAAATCCCCTCTGCTCCTCCCAGGAGCTGGTACTCACCCGTACAACCACCACTTGCACAGACACGTGCTCAGGCAGCCGGATGGGAGCTCGGAAATGCATAGCCAAAGCCACCAGAAGGTGAAGGATGGAAATCAAATTCTTGCCATGGATGGCTGCAGGGAACAAGGGAAATGAAGCAAGTGAAATGATACTGAGGCATGATTTTAAACAAATGGCTCTGAGGGGAAAACACAGTGAAAAATGCTTTTGGTCAACAACAGTATTTTTCCTTCTTTTTCCTGAAGTAGAAAGGCCTATGGTGTAATTTCACAGGTAGCAAAGCCTAGATTCAGCCCTTCCTTGAAGCTTAACTTACAAGTCCAAACCCTTTCTGATCCCAGACAGGTACACCCAACCACTTGCTTTTCACTGAACCGGTGAATACTGGGGAAAAGTGCTCTTAGCAGACTTCCTGCATGATAACACATTTGCTGAGACAGAAAACATAATGAGAGTCCTTACAGTCAACATTCCACTTGATTGTCCAGCCATGGGGTCGGAGTAAATCATGGACAGCTTCCAGGACCGTCTGCAACTTCTGTTTCTGACCAATTTCAGATTGTGTCACCTCTGCCACATTCAGTTTACGGTCAGCCAATTTTTCTGCATTTGAAAAACAAAATAAATAAATAAAAAGGGAACTAAGATTAAACTCTGTGGAGATTATAAGCACAGACCACTGGAATACACTAGAACTTTCCTAAGAGAATTATTTTCCTTGGAAGGAAAAATAGCTGAAAGCAAAACTTTCACCAAAGTGTATCAGTTCCAATAAAAATGTGACAAAACTGTGAAGTCTGGCTGAACATGCTCATCAATCAGGTGTCAAAATATGTAACAACTTTCAGCTAGACATCAAGCTAGCAGCAATATTAATTACACCTCCCAATTTCTTTCACTGCAGAAAAGCATTTGGCACAACACAGCCTTCACTGCACAAGGAATCTGCACAGGTGTAAAGGACTTTTTTTAAAGTTAGCTTAGGACAATAAATGGGAAATATTTTGTGTGAACATTTACTTCAGCTTGGTAAGTTTTTTATCTGGTTAGTTAAAATTTAAGCTAAATCTAAGCTAAAGCACAATTTTTCACCCTCAAACACTCAAGACTCATATGACCCAGGATTAGCTCAGTGAAACTAATTTAAAAAATAAGCTGGTACAATCTTGTCATGTTGTTGACATTGTCACATCATACTTATTTACTTCCAAAATGAAATAATGCAGGAAAATGTGTAAAATTCCATTACTAAAATATCAGTTCTGTTTACGTAATATAATTATTTGTGGCCAAAGTTGTAGACAACTCATTCTTCTCTTCCTCTGTTGCGGCCCTTGCAAAAGAGACAGGAGCTAAAATTCTCCAAAAACAAGAAAGCAGGGACCTGAGGAAGATGGGGTAGAGTCCTCCAGCCATCAGAACAGTGGGAACAGCTGATCTCTGTTTTCTCTCCACACCCATGAAAAATGTGGCCAAACTCACTGTGCTGATCTGTCCAGGAGGTCAGGACTGGTTGGCCACATCCCAATTATATACTATTCCACTCTCCAAAACAAAAAAAATACTCCACCAAAACTGTTTTCACAAAATGAGATTCTAAAGAATCTGAAGACTCTTTCAGAAATGCTTCAGAGTTGTCAAAATTCCTCTTATTCCAATAATGGATATATTTCTGCTCTCAAGTTTAAACGTATGCTCCTTCTGGAGGTTTTATCCAGCTGAAGTTTATTTTTTAAAGTGGCAGCAATACAGGAGTGCTCTCCCAAAGAGAAATTCTCTACCCAAAGAGAAAAGATTTAGGTTATCAACTAACAAATACTTTGAACATCTTGACTGTTTCTAGCAATCTGAAGCAGGGAACTTTTATCAAGATTATCAAAAGCAAATTGATTTTTCAGTCACATGTTAGGGCTCCTGACTACTCTCAGCTGTCAGTCAGCAAACAAATTTATTTCCTTTCACACCAACATCATGTGTACCAGGCCACTCCAGCTCCTCTGAGTGGCACTGCTAGCACCTTGATAAAATTAACTAAACAAGGAGCTCCACCTCCATCAGACATTAATAATGTCTTATTTCAAACTGCTTCAGCATAAGTCCAATGACAAGCTGCTGTCTTTCACCCTTTTTATGGGCCTGGCTGTCAAGACAAAACACCTCTCACAAGGGATGGATAACTACCACTTGAAGCTCTATAACCACACCTTGTTAGTTTTCCCTGGAAAGTGAAGGAAGCAGAAGGAAGAAAGGCACTACTGAAGAACAACACAAGACTGGGGCTAAAGCTGTGGTAGCTCCAGGCCAGGGGAGATGCATCTGCTCTCCAGTCAGAGGCCCAAAATTAAGGAAGTGAGTAAAAGCTGATGCAGTTAAAAATCTCAGGCTGCAAGATGTCCAGGTCCATCTTTCCTCCTGTAATATATGCTGACTGATCTACACAGAGAACCATAGAACCACTTGGAAGGTTGGGAAAAAACCTTTAAGATCACTGAGTCCCAGCACTAATGCAGCTGCAAAGTCCACCACCAAACCACATCCCCAGTGAATGAACTGCATGATTCCTGAACACCTCCAGGGATGGTGACTCCAACACCTTCCTGGGTAGCCTGTGCCGACACTTAACCACCCTTTCAGTGCAAAAATTTTCCCAATATCCAACCTGAACCTCCCCTGACACAGCTTGAGGCTGTTTCATCTTGTCCTGTCCCTTGTTCCCTGCCTGCTGACCCCCCCAGCTGTCCCCTCCTGTCAGGGAGCTGTGCAGAGCGAGAAAGTTCCCCCTGAGCCTCCTTCTCTCTAGGATGAGTCCGTTTCCCAGCTCCCTCAGCCCCTCCTGGTGCTCCAGACCCTTCCCTCGACACACTCCAGCCCCTCAATGTCTTACATACACACATATTTAGGTACAATAAGCACCTTCTAAATGTCTGCAGGCTTGAGGCTGGAGCCGTGGCTCCACAGAGCATGAAAAAGCAGTGACACCTGAGAGAGCTACAGTGAAATCCACTGCCAGCTGCAGAAACAGAGTTATGAAGAACAACTGGATTCAAGCAAATATTCCCCAGTTAAAATTACCTGTACAACACTGATCAATACCACGTTTGGAGGCTGCTGGCTAACCCAGAAGTGCTAGAAGTACTCTTGTTTCATTCCTCAAGTTATTATTTTTGAGGTGTTTCAGCTGCACACAAAGCTGATTGTCATTAACTAGCTTTAAAAGCTTGTTCATCAAAACACTTGTCATATAAGGGGCCTGTACAAAAAATCCATCAACCAGTGGAAGCAGCAGCACTAGGTCCTCCTGCCCCACTGCAACACACACATACCACAGCCCAGCCCACTCTTGAAAACACATCAGAAGTGAGCTGAAAGCAGTCTGGCTAAGAAAAAGTGGATTTACACAGTACTGGAAGCCTCAAAGCTCTTTGTTTTCTAAAAGCATCCCCATAAATCACTGCATTATCCTGAGTCTTCTCCACTGTGCTTCCTGCATCAACACACACTTTGCAAAGATGGAAGCGGGCCACAAAATCCCAAACTCTCAACTGAGTGCATCCTCCTTTATGTCATTCACACAGAAGTGCACATTTTGAGCACATCCCTGCTGCCATGCATTTTTTTTTTGCCCCAAAAAGTAATACTATCAGGGCCTCAGAACAGCTCTCAGCCCAAAAGCTTTCAAAAGCAAACTACACTGACAAATTTTTGTCTTCTGCTTGGCATCATAAACATGAACCTCTTCACTCCTTTTCTACCCCATATTTCAGCTCTCTGGGTTACAGTTAGTCCATGAAACAGATACCTAGGAATCATCTGGATTTCCTCCCCTCTCAGCAGACAGCCTGAGGAGAACAGATGGAGGAGCTGAGGCAGCTTGCGGTGAAATCAACCATCTCTCTGAGATGCTGAGTTACTGCAGCTTTGGAAGAGGTTAATTTTGGGCCCTCCCAGCCTTTGGGGTCACCTTCTCCTGTGTGGACTCACCCAGAAGCTTTTGCAGCACCTGCCCATCATAAAGGTCCTCTTCAAGCTGTTTGACAATGATCCTCTCCTCCACCAGCACATCATTAATCCAGTCAATTAGAACCTGCAAGCACAGAAAAAGGAGGCAAATGTCTAAAAACAAACCAAAATACGTTCCTCTCATTCAAGGCAGTAATCAGGACTATAAAATAGGTGAAGTGAAAGCATATTTATGTATTTTCAAGTTGCAGAGATGAGACCTGAATTAAAAAAAAATAGAATAAAAGCATCTCATTGTCCCTTCTTGTTTTTAATTCAGATCTTGACAACAAGACAAGGTATTTTATCCTCAGCTATTGTAGAATACAAAAGTCCAGAATTAAAACCTTGGTCAAATGGGTCTGATACTCATTTTATAATTTTAAAAGTTCCCATATGCTGACTACCATAACTACAAAATCTTTCAGTCATCTGTAAAAAAAGAATGAGCATAAAGAATCTTTTAAAAGAAAAGGAACTGAGCTAAGTTTCCCAGGTGCCAAAGACAATTATTTCTGAACAGTTACAGGAAAACAAGCCTTGGCTGTTTGAAGCTGGTAGCAGCATTCCCCTCCAAGTTATTACTTGGAAACTAATTTTTTTTTTACAAAAATAACACAATTCTGTGGGAAGAGACACAATGTTAACTCCTGCTGCTTCCTAGATTCTATAAGAGAAGAGTACTCCAATCACAGACAAGAAAAATCCGTTAAGCAGAGCCACCTAAGAACAGTAAATTTCATTTAAAGTCTCTAATCTTTAATTTGCATCATATAAAGTTGTGGATTCTTTAAATTCACTTTCTGATTAGATCCCATATTTCTGCCTCTTCTTGGCAGTTGTGATAGCTACTATATAGCTATAACTACTACAAGTGTTTTAATATAAAAGAGATTGTAAAACAAAAGCAAATAAACAAAACACATGCAGGCTTGCAGTGTTTTGCACCCACCTTGGCAATCCTAGGGAACACAAGCATTTGAATATGTTGGTCACCAGGACATTCAGCCTGGCTGCTGATGTTCATTCAACCTAAAAACCCCAAATAAATCTGGCAAGGCTTAGTGACCATGAAAATATTTACAACCCAAACATGAACTACTAATGCTTCATGGGCCTCTAAATCCGTATCTGTAGTACTTCCAAAGCATGCTGAAAATACCCAGGGCTGAAAGTCAGCTCTAAAAATAGGGACCACTATGTAAGTGGCAGGTTTTAGCTGAGTGATTTGGCAATAGCTCAAATCCATGGAAAGCAAGGATCAGCATCAATTCTCTGCATAAATCACCTTTGCCCTCTAAGCTGTCCAGAGGGACTAAAACCTCAATAATAATAAAAATGACTCTTGCAAAGACCTGCCTTTGAAAAGATGAAGTTTTCTGATAAGTAATTCACTCACACAGGTACAAGAAGAAAGGAGGTGATTGAGGACATGGATACACAAGGATGAGCTCTGCAGCAGCATCACCCCATTGCTCCCCTGTGACAAGTCAGCAAAGGATTACCACAGATGGAAACCAATGAGAAGCACAATACTACCTTTCACCTCAAAAACTTCACCAGTTAAACAGAAAAATCAGTCCTGGATAAAACAAGACATCATCCAGAAAGAGATTTTCAAAGGTGACTGCCTAATTCCGTTATTATACAAGCTTGAAACACACAGCCATCCATAAAAAATGAACTGAAGAAACCTAAATTATGAAAGGTTTAGCTCTTCTGTGAGATTTACAGAACAGACTTTCAAAACTTATCTGAAGCTCAACATAAGATACTTAATAATCAGATCCCATTACAGTCCCTATAAGAAGAGGCTGGATTTCAAGAAGTTCTCAAAAGCTTTGTTAAAGGAAGACTCAGGATGCTAAACTATTTGAAACCATTAATCAACATTTTATTTTGTTTGTCCTGTGCTGAATGGTATTGAAGTCAGAATCTAGAAAATGCCAAGGAGTTAAAAATAAAAGAATAGCATGTAAGAGCCAACTTCCCATTTCCAGGAGTGCAGATACACAGGAATCACAGTACAGGGCCTTAAAAAAGGAAAATGCTTACAACTATGTGCTAATTAAATATTTCACAAAAATTTAGCACTGAAACATATTAGGTTAAAAAACTACAAAAGAGGCACGTATTAAACAGGTCTACCTGTAATTATTTATTATTTTAATAGCTTAGTGCCAAGTCAAAGAAAAATAACCCAAAGAACATTCTAACTTCTCTACTATTCAGACTACAACTTCAGTTCCACTAGAAAAAATGAATTTGAATAGGAAAAAAAATCCAGGCGGTTTTTTCAACAGCTGTTGAAGAATGGAAAGTACTGTAATGAAAAAAATCCTAAGCCTTTCTTGATTATGTCTTAACTAGAAACCCAGAAAAAAAATTCAGCAAAGATTTTTTTTTTTTTCTTTTTTAACTTGTACAGAGCGAACACCACATTGCTTATTGAAACAACGACCACACAGAAATAGTTTCTGACTCTGCTCACGGAAAGTCAGCTCTCTCCAGTTCTTTGTGATTTCTCCCTCATAAAAATACAGAAGCAGGAAATATTCAATAACCTGAATGTCTCAAAATTTTAACAGCCTGACACAGTGCTTGGTTGGAAGCAGACAAGAGCTTTTCCTAAACATGAAAAGATGCTTAACTTCTATGTGTCTGGTTTCACACTCCTCTACCCATTTCTTCCTTCCTGTGCCTGCACTTCATACAGCTGCAGCTCGATACTACATTTTGGGATCATAAAAATCTTCTATAGCCTTCTATAATATTTGGGGCTAGTAGTGTGGTTTTAAAAATTCAGTATGGTATTCTGACGTCCTCACAACCATGGCTGACATTTCATGCATATCTGCACTCATCTAAAGCACGTTTGAACTGGGCCAAATGCTCAGACACGTGCACTTGTAACTGTAAAAATTCAGAGTTCAAGGGCGCAAGGACCCCACAGTCACAGCTGTACAGTAGTGAAAAAAATGCAAAACAACACAAAATACATGAACACGTCTGGCACAATGGGAAAACAGGAAGCCCAGCCACTAAAAACAACCCAGAAAGAAAACCCTGCTTCAATGACCCACTTCCCCTCAGCTTCTGGCAGAATTAGGAAGCAGAGATCAAAGGTATAAAACTGGCTTCAGGGCTGAGCACGAAGATTAATAGCAAAAATTCATATTCAGGCCTCGTGGCTAAGCACAAAGCACTGGCATCCTGTAACCAAGGGGAAGGCTTCTTGTTGCCAAAAGCAGATCACAGAGCATCAAAAGCAGATCACAGAGCATTTAGGGAGCTTGGTTTCATCTGCTCACATGTGACAAACCACATGTCAAAGGACAGTGGCATCATTTTGGTTTTCTCTTCACCTCAGTAAATCTAAAAATAAGCCATAAAACCAGACAGGGGAGAAGTTGGTATCCTCCAGGACAGTGAATGTTTTACTACAAATGAGAATGTCTGCTCTTTTCAGGCAACATCTAGAGCAACAGTGTTTGGACCTGTATAAAGTTTAGATGAGCCTTTTAAAGGCTAGAAGTTATTGTAGTTATAAGCCAGTCTTAACAGAAAGCTTTGCAGAGAGGAAAACCACCTTACTATTGTGGCTTGCTGCCTGGGGTCAAGGCACTTTCTGGCTGGACCCAATTCTTGCAAGCTGACGTTCTAAAAATTTGCATTCAGTTAGCAGAAGCTCTTTTTCATGTTTTTCCTACTGAAATACAAAGAAATGAGCAAATATTGGACAACAAGTAAAAGAAGCTCACATATTTCAGACACTAGAAATAGAGCAGCATGTGAATACAATACTTATACACACATATAAATAAAACCAGTAACTCATCCCTCTTTTCCTGATCTGAATTTTCAGCTTTAGGTCTGTTCAGCCATGTATCAAATTTTCATTACACACACGGCAAATTATGCGAATTTTAAAAAGCTGCTGGCCAGAGAGGGAAATTTGCTGAACACTTCATACTGACAAATTGTGACTATTTTTAGAAAACTGCCCATGGTGATAGCAAACAACACTTCTAGGCATAATGTTTTTTGTATGCGCAGGAAGACTTAAAGCAGATATTTTCACATCTCCTACTAAGCAGCCTTCAACAAGGAGATTATCTGTATATGTGCTTTACTAAGAGAGAAATGAGGCTTTTTGTTGTGTTTTTCATCTGCTGGTCTCAGTATTACCATAATGCTGTACAGTCAATCCCTCTAGAGTTACAAAGACTCTGTCAAAATCACTTCCAAATGCCCAATCCACAATAATTCCTATGGCATGAGGTTAGCAGAAGTTAAACCAACATTTGGTGGAGACAAAGAGGTGCTAAAGCAGTGTCAGCAGCAGATATCTCTGCTGCTTCTTTGCACTGAGATCCATTTACCCACTGCATGTGACTGACAGGACAGAAACACTCAGCATCAGTGATGGCAGGTCTAACTCTGGTGCTGAAAGAGATCTGGGCTGGCCCCAATGAAATTGAGTCCCACTGCCAGCTTTGAAAAGGCACAAGGATCTACTGCTGCTATTGGCACATTCTCTCTGAGGGGAAAGAGGGAGAAGGAACCACTTGGAACTATAAAATCCTCCATCTATTTAAGTTCCCACTCTTCACTAGTCCATGGAGAGCTTTCCTTTCAGGCTCTGTGGGGCACACACTTTTCTGCTGGCTGGGTTTCTGAAGCACAGCAATTCTCATCCAGCTCTGGGGCTTTGGAAAATGCTATTAACCACCAAAGAACAGAAAATGAGGAATAAATTACTTTCTTTTTTTTTTTTTTTTTTTGCATTATCCAAACTCTGTAGTATAAAGTAAGTTTTGCCAGCATAATTCAAACCTCTCCTTGGCTTACAGATTGACATCAACACAGCGTGAGTTCACACCAGTGCTGCTGAATCTCTGTAAAATCTCCAACTGCTGAGAGGTATGCAAGTTATTAGCAATTACCCAAATTACACAGGCAGACAACAGAACACAGATCTCCTTTGAGGACAATCCCAAGGAAACAATCTCCAGTTCCATGCTGCTCCCTGCACCAGGTGATCCCATTCCATTGGAACCTCTCTCCTGAAATGCACTCAAACATTATCCTCAAGCAGTGTTCTGACCATGGTTTTTATTCCTCCTGGAGGATTTCAGGTTTTTAATCTAAAAAAAATACAACCTTGCTTGGACTACAACATCTGGAGAAGACTCAGAAACTTGTATTAAATTCAGCAGAAAAATTCACAATTTAAAAGCAATTGCAGTCTCTACATCAAGTCTCCTGAATCAGAGTACATCTGGTTCCTCCACTGCAATGACTCTTGTTCAGCTGATAATATCACTGCTCTACTAGCAGAAAAACCACATTACATTCTGAGAGGGTGATGCAAGACCACTGCACCTTTGAGAGAATTAATGGATTTAGGTACTAACAAAGAAAGAATGTGCAGTCACTTAATTTAAAACCACAATGTACTCCCCGATGAATTAGAATAACAGAAATCTGAGCACAGCTCCTTGCTAAGCTCAGTCTGATGTGGTTTTGTGATGCTAAACAAGTTGCTGCAGTGGTAATAAGAGATCACTAGGCTTGTTTTAAAGATGTACCAGGTGAGCAGTTTGCTGAGGCATTTGCTGAAGCAGTTTACTTTGGGGAAGCAGCCAGGGTGCATCAGGTTTCCAGGAGGGAATATGCCCAAGCTCAGCCCCCTCTCAGGAAATGGTATACACTATCCAAAGTTTGCACAGTCACACAGGTATGTGGCTGTACTGTCGTTTCCAACAAAAATTATCTCTACAATAATTTTAAAGAAATGGAGGGAAAGTGTAGTGGGAAGTGTAACACCAGCACAAATACCTCTGTGAAAGAGATCACACTTGTTCAGGCTTGCCATCCCTTCTCTTCATGCTCAAGCTTGCACTATGTTAACCCAACAACTTTCTGCAGAGAAAAGGTTCTCCTAAACATAAGTCCTTCAAGAGCAAGTCCTCTGTCATGCCAGGCAGGAACTACGAGCACTGCTGAGTCAGAAGTCTCATTTAACATCAGCACATCTGGACACAGCTTCTCAACCCTTGGGCAGCTGTGTCCAGTGACCAGAAAGACCCAGAACCACCAAACCCAGCACACAGGTAAAATGAGGGCAAAATGTAGGGCAAGAAGAATCTCAGTTCCAACTTTCCCATGACACAGGAGGTCCTCTCCTTGTCCCCTATCATTTTCAGTCCTACTCTTTCTTCTCCTGAAACCTCACTAATGCTTTGCAAACCTCATTTCCAGCTTTCACAAACACAAGGTACCTACATTTTACGTGTAGAGACTGCAGAGAGACCGAAGCCAAGCACTGATCCTTGCTCTGATAATCTCAAGGACAGAGATGGACAATGGAGCTTTAATCCACAACTCCATGAGCACCCTGACATTCAGCTTTTCCTTGACCCTCTCAGTATTGCTTTTAGCCTTACCTTGTTATTGACCTTCATCTTAGTTTCCACAGCTTCACTCCAGTAACAAGTTGCCATTCCTCAACTGTGTTCTTGGGTGACCAGCTTGCAAATTACTCCAGCTCACTAGTTAAAGGTTTGAAGAAGGACAAAACATTGATTTCCTACCTTGATCAGTTCCTTGAACTTGGGGTCTTCTTTAGAGTTGGGATCAATCATAGTGCGCTCCTCATTCTCCTCTGTTCAAGTAAGAGGAGAAACTTCAGTGAGATCCACTTCCAACATGTGCTGCTGAAACTGCAACAACTCCACACCACCAAGGGCTTGTCAGCTGATTGAGAATTTGCAGTGCCTACTCATCCTCTTAGCCAGGGGATGTCCCATGACCCAAGTGTCAGGCAATTTCAGAGACACACAGCCCCACTTCCCTAAAGCAGAATGGTCTCCCCTGCCCTTCCCCTGCTCTAGCCCTGCCCTATGCAGAATGCTTCAGGAAAATCCCTGTCCTCATGTGGGGCACATTCACAGTAACACACCAAAAACCACAGTAAACTAATTTTCTCCTTCTCCTCATTTTGAATTTAACTTCTAATTGAAAGCGCCTGTCCCTAAATTGCAGCACCTGGAAGAACACAGTGAGCTTAATGCACTACACTCAGTGCAGCTGCTGAGACTTGGGATGCGAGTTTGTGTCTCCACCCTATGGTGCCCCAAAACTTGGTCACACATGTGCTCCTGAGTGCAGGAACTCTTCAATCTTTGATTAAGCTTATGAAATAAAATGACCCCACTTTGTATCAGCTGTGCTAGTACATGGGGGAAGAACATAAAATAGATTGCACAGATGTAAAGCCTTCTATTTCTTCTGCTGATGAGGTGTGTGAGAAGTGCTCTCTAATGGCCAGAAGACACGCCATATGCAATCCTATTTTCCTACTGATTTTTCAATTCTTTCTTTCCTTCTATAAGGACAACAAAGGAGGGATTTTGGTATCACCGTTTGCCAGGCCATTGTCACAGTGGAACCCCTTAAAACCTGTCAGTGACCAGCCTACAGTGACTTCCCACTGCAGTAACAGACTTCCCTGCTGTCAGATGGGAAACATGACACATCCTGGACACGAGATTGACTTCTCAGTATTTAGTAACCAGTATCTAACTGGTTACCTTAGACCTCGCCCACACATTTGGGGTCAGTATTTTCCAGGGCTCTTCACTTCTATTAAAAAAATAAGACTGTGCTACCTAAACACACTTGAAAAGTTTCCACAAACCAATGAAAAAAACTTTAATTCTTCTGCTGCCTTTCGCCCCCCCCAATTCTTTTACTTCCTCATTACTGCCTAGGGTGAGCCAGGCAGTCCATCAAAAGGAAGTGATACCCACTACACACCCAAAACACAAACCCTGGAAAGGACTTGACCCATAACAGGATTTACCACAGAACTCGGTTTAACATTCACTGGTGATCATATCTTTGCAAGACAGGCCTCCAACAGCAGTCCTGCATCTTCTAAAGACATACCCAGCTTTAGTGGTATCCAGAAGGAATCACTGGAGACACCACAAATCCAGACACCAGACATATCAAAACAAAGCAACCAATGCTTTGCCTACATCTTAGAAAAAAAGTACTTTGCATTTCCTACTACTCTCCTAATCAGAAAATCCAAATTACTAACACTTTCTGGTTCTAGTTTACTATTTTATTATTTGTCCTGATGTTTGATTTACTGTTTTACAATTAGCTTGCTTCAACTTATTCTGTAGATTAAGAGACATGCAGCCAGGAAAGACAAAAGTGGCTTATTTCAGCAAATTTGAACACTTCTTGCTATTAAATGATGCTGTTTCTCTTGCAGAGACTCAGTGAGGGAATGGGGATGGACATGGGAGAGAGTCCATAAACTACCTCGCTTGGAACTGCTCTTCAAACTCCATTTAGCCTTTTTAATTTCTAGTCTACAAGTAATATGCAGCCTTTATCAATTGTTACTTCCAATCCTCTCAGTTCCAACTGGGCAATCTACATTCAGCAGTGAAGCAAAGATGTGGGGGCCAGATGGCCCCCTTCACAAACCATCTCTGCAGCACAGAAACTTTACCTAAGAGTGTGTCTTCTGGATGGATGTCCACAGTGCTTGGGTTCATTGGTGCATTGATGGCATTTTTACCTTCTTCTTGGAGGTCACTCACTGGATAGAAGAAAACAAAAAACAAAACCAAACCATAAAGAGTGCAATAAATGCTGGTGTATATGTAGGGGTTGGGAACAGCGTTCATAATAACAGACAACATCTGGTAGATCCATTTCAGAATAGGACCACAGTTTATGGCATGAAGAACTGCAGCCACAATGGAAAATAAAATTGAAGTAACATCCTTTTATATTAAACATCCTTCCTATTAAACAGAACTGCCACAGACGTGGCTGGAAACTTTTAGCAAGAAACACAATTCTGTGGTGAGAACAAACTCAGAGTGCTTTTTTCTCCAGAAGGAAGGGGTGTGAGCTTTGCCTGCAGGATGGCCCCAACTAGAGAAGACATCAAGTGCAAAAACAAACCCTTTTTCTGACAGCATGACCACCACTCATTCCCACTCTTTTCAGCTGCAGAACATGGCCTTATTAAATTCTCAGAGAACCCCAGGGAGACCCACCAAAAAAAAGATGAAAATGTATTTAATTTCAGTGATGCCACTAGATAAAATAGATGTGCCATGATCTGGTGAATACAAATCTGAATTTTTTTTACTTCAAGCTGTCCTAAACTTACAGCACTCATTGGGAAGCTCAGTAAGGCACGATTCACAAATAAAATGGATGCTAAAATACTTCCCTGCATGCTGCCATTAGGAAGGAACTAAACTTGAGGAAAAACACTGAACAGATCTTCAGAATTTCCACAGAGCTTGTCAGTAAGAAAAGCACCAGCACTGCTGTAACACTTTCACACCCTCCAAGGCACATCTCCCCTTAAACTCAGATGAAATGGATTACAAGGCATGAAGCCACAACAGCCCCACATTTTCAGTGACAGTTCTGTGTAAGCATGAACTAAAATGATTTGTGGCAGCATTTGTGGTAGTGCTGTCTCCTTTGAGAGGGGTCCCACACTCTTTTCAGGGAAAAGCAAGGACTTCCAAACAATAAGGTTTTCTAGGCAAACTTTTCTCAGGAAAGAAAAGGGGAACAGTTAAATAATGGTCACAGTGTCCCTGCAAACTCTCCCCTTCAAGAGTAGTCATTATTCCCCTTTCCCACTGGAAAAACATAACACAGGCTTGACATCAGCACACAGTCTGTGAAGGTTACAAAATCCTGCATCAGGACTTGCTGTTTTCCTGCCTCATACAAGTGGAAAAGACAGAGATCCTACTGCCACAGAGGAGGACAGGGAAGAAGAATCCCTACTCCTTCCCTCACAGAAAACTGAAACAGGTGCTTAAAACAAGTTCTTACATTTCTCAATTGCAGTCCCAAGAGGTTACTTAATTCTGGTTCACAGCATGATACTGATCACCACTAAAATCCTATGGGGTGCAAGCAACAAACCCCAGCCTTGTATTTTGAGACCTGATGGTTCATGCCCCATGGCTCCTGACTGCAAACAGAACACAACATCCTCAGGCTGAGATATAACCTCCTGAATAAAGATGCTGGTAAAGAAATTCTTAAGTTCCCCTTTTCAGCATTCCTTCCCATTTTCTTGAAAAAGTCCACAAACAAAAAATTCAGGGAGCAAGAAGGCCTCACACAACAGATCAAACCAGCTCTAACAATGTGCCTTACCCAACCCTGTTTGCATTACTCCCAACTAGACTTTCTCACCCCAACAACTCCTACATTGTGATTCAGCCAGAAGGCACAAAACAATTCATGTGTAAACTAAAGTCTGATTTTTAAAATCATGCTAGGACTATAAATGCCCAAATTTTGATTAAGTCAGACTTATTTAGGAACTACCAGCCTTATCTCTAGATGTAGCACTCTTCATTATCTTCATTATCACAGCAGTGCTGTCATTCAAGTGTTCAGTAAGTTCAGGGCATCACTGTTCCCAGTGCTCTGCAAATGCAGAGGAGAGCTGCTAAGTTCCTGTGGGCAGGGAATGCATGGCACAGGGTATGTATATGAAAAAAATGATGCATACATTTCAAGCCAGAATACTTCTAAATGCAGCTAAACTAGATTTATTCCCAAAAGTTCAAATAAGGTGATGCACTTACTCTTTTATTTAAATATAAAAATTACCTCTACTCTTCCTAACAAAAATACCTTGTTTCTGAGCAATTCACTAAAATGGAAGAAAACATTAATGCAAATGTGTGTATTAAGTCCCCATCCCTCATGACATGAAGAACCACACGAAACCTTCATATTTGTCTTCAGACCATGTGCAGCTGTGCCAGATCCCATGGGACCAAAGCATCCTCTCCTACCTCTGCCAGCAAAGCAAGGCTCTGCCAGCAGAATGCTTCCCGGAGTTGCCTCCCAGGGAGAGCTCAGCACACCATATCCTTATGAAGAGAATCCTGCCATAAAGGAAGTGTCTCCTACCTCCTTTTTTGCGCCTCCTACACAGCAGTGCAGCCATCCCGGCCCCAGCAGCAAGGACAGGTCACAGACGAAGCCCATGGGTTGTCTGAATGCTGACGGAGTGGCAGCAACTGGATAAGGCACTGCCACCTCCAGACTGCCAAAGCCCCCTAATTTGGGCATGGTGACACGGGAGCAGGCACTAAGATCAGCTCCCAGCTGCCGGGGACAGGGGCCAGGAGGGAGGACACAGTACTTGGCTGTAGTCCCAGGCAGGAATCCCTCCCTGTCCCAAGAGAGCCTGGCGCCTGCCTTGGCCCACCCTGGCTGCCTAAGGGCAGGTACCTCAAGGATGGTGTTCTCTGTGCATGGAGCTTCCCAAGAAAGTCACCTGCACCTTCTGGTGAAGGCACAGCTGGGTTTTCGCCCAGCTTGCCCCAAGGGACACACATCTTCCCAGAGGCAGCACTGCACACAGATACCTGCACTCAGGAACATGAATTTTCCAGTTCATTCCCCACACCTGCAGCACTCCAAAAGCCTTTCACACTGTGCTGGAACAATGCTGAGGACTTTTCCCCTGCTCACTGTTATCACTGCTGAGCAAAGAAACTGAAGCAGAAACAGGAAACAGAGAGCCCACAAATGAGCAAGTGGAGGCAGTTAACAATCAGGATAGAGCAACAGGTACATTTCTGAAAACCCAATGCAAATTTATGTTTTATTTTAATGCAAGTTACATTTTAATGGTATTTTAATGCAAATTTACAACAAAAAATGGCTTTCAAGCCATGCCTTCACAAGGTACTGTA
This sequence comes from Certhia americana, assembly GCA_018697195.1. Lineage (NCBI taxonomy): Eukaryota > Metazoa > Chordata > Aves > Passeriformes > Certhiidae > Certhia > Certhia americana. Next base: position 59,953,975 of record CM031879.1, on the reverse strand, counting down.
AAAGATAATGTATATTAAAGGAAAGGATGTATATTAAAGTGCCAGCCTCAACTTTATACAGCAGTGGCTTTGCTGTGAGGTTTATAGCAGAGCGATCCTTGCAAGAGAAATTGACTGGCAGAGCTGTGCTTGCACAGCAAATTATAGTCATGATAGGTCACACATGAGGTCTTACTGTCCCTTGCCTGCCCAGTCACAGGGCTCCTTCTTTTCCCCTTCCCTTTCCCACAGGGAACAGCTGCCCCTGTGGTGATGGCACAGGTCTTTTGCTCCCTATCCAATGCTGGTGTAAAACACCTTTCTCTAAATCCTGATCATTCCATTTCAGAGACCGGTGACAGCAAACCTGCAGCAGGGAAAAGCAGGAAGGGGTAGGACATTCAACACTGGCTGAAGGAGCATGGCTTAGTCCAAGCTGGCTTTCAGAAAACCCCTATGCTTTCCCCTAAACTAGAAATTTAAATTCACATGTAAAAGGTCACTTCTCTACCAGTCCCCAGGAAAGCAGCAAGGGTTCATAGGAGCCCTGCAATATTTTGACAATCTCCTGCCAGTGTCAGCAGTCAACATGATTAAGTCACATTGGAAGCTGTGCTGGCCTTCCAAACAAATTAATAGAATGAGCAGACCACACACACACTACTGTAATCTGTAAGCCAGGCAGGCTGTCTCAGAAATGGCATTATAGGCAAACTGCACACAGCACAAGCAATTAGCTACAGAAAATTGGAAGTGCCATCAGAACTGTCAAGGATTTCTCAAAAGCCAGGAGATAGCCTTTAAAGTCAGCAGGAGCACTATAAAAAGATGTCCCAGATTTCTCCTTTTTAAAAGAAAGAGTCAACTGATATCAACAGCTTTCTACCTTCACTCTTAATTATAGCGTAATTTTTAAGAGGTATCAGCACCAGCACAGGTCAGTTCAGTTTTTGCCATTCATAGCCTTGTTATTAAAAAACTGACCACAAGCCTCTGCATCTTACAAAACAGATGGAAAATGCTACTTAATTTTAGCTCTGATTATTTCTGACTGCAAGGCTGAATCCCACCCTGCAGAAAGCAGCAGCTGCTGTGACACTGATCCCAGGGTTCCTGTGCTTTCCTTTGCATACAGCCCATTCAGCCCAGCTGGCTCAGCAGCGCTGCCTGCCACAGCTTTTACATGATGCAATTCCATCTCATGATTCAATCCTAGCTTTGGAAGCTACCAGGCTGCTTTGATGTCCTTGGCTCCACTGCAGATGATCCTTTCAGGTAATTTTGTCCTCTTCTCTGGTGGGAGCAGCACACAGACAGCTAATGTGAAAGGTCCAGGTAACTCAAACTGCACGGGAAGCTCCCTTCCTGCTCACAAGTTCTTACTGCTTCCCAAGTTTCCTCCTTCTCACCAGAGACAAAACTGTGACCAGCTGCACTTTTTCAGACAGCAACTCACCTGCTTGCATTCATGTCCTCATAGTCCAGATCACCACGTGCAAAATACAAAGCCCATATTCATTCTCAGCCCTTTCAGAGCAGTTTCACAACCCTCATTCACTCACGTCTCAGAGGAGAACATAGATACAGGGCAAATCCCCTGGGTAAGCAGCAAAGCCTTGCAGAAAAGACCACGTATCAGCTGGAGCTCCTGCTTTCCACAGGAGAGATCAGACCAGAAGGCAACAAGTCCCTGAAGACTCTGCAGTGCCGACCTCTTAACTTGCTCCTCTGCCTATCACGGACTAACACAGGCAGCCATGCCCACCACAAAATTTCCATCTGACAGCTAAACTCTTATGAAAAGTTATCCTCAAAACTGCAAGCTTTCTAGGCCCATTTAACAAAAGGAAGTTTTGCTGAATTTCGTATTTTCTAAGAAAAACTGGTAAGCTGAAAGGTTTCAGAACCAGGCCCAAACATGCTGCTACACTGCACTCTTTTCTAGAGACAAACCACACACAGCTCAGATTACTGATCACTGAACATTTACAAAAGGCACTGAGATCTTTTCACAGAGACTCTGGGAGAAAGACAAAGTGGCCATTAACTGTAACAGAGAATTAATAATCCTAAGCAGATCAAAGGCAAAGTCTTGACCAGATCCACATAAAGGCACTGTATCAAGGGACTGCATTCAGAGCAGAACTGTGGTAATGAAGCAAATTATTTATATGCCTCAGCAGGCAAGGCACTCACAATGGTCAGACTCGGGTACATAAAGAAATTGAAAGGTACAAAAGAAGAAGGAAAAGCAAAGCCAAAGGCAACTTTTAGCAAAGGGCTGTAACAACAGTTTTGGTTTAGCTGCAAAGATCAAGCCACTCTTGCTTAAACAGATGTGTTAAAATTTACACAGGTAAGTGGTCTACTCTTGTGATTGCCAGAACAAAGATCTCCCCTTTATTTTTGCCTTCCTTATTAAAGGTAAAACACGCATCTATCATAGTAACAGCATATTCAATACTTGAGCCAGCTGGAAATGTTTATAAGAAATTTGGGCTTTGTTTTGCATGTGAGGGTGAAATACTGCTTTTGTATTTTCACAAATAAGAATGTTCTTATATTTCTAGGGAGTTATTTGGGGGGTGTCTGTGAAAAGAGGATTTCCATTTTTTGCTGGTGTTATATTACTGTCTTCATCAGGCAGAGGGATCCATTATGACAAAGAGGCACTCAAACTTCATCTTGAGCACTACTTGCCACTCACCCCTTCCTTTTGCAGGCATTACTGTTTTCACAAGTCACATTATGTCACAGAGTAGGGAAACTGTGTGTCTGAAAATTAGCCAGACAAGAAAGAGGAAAAAAGAATATAAAGTTAATTTTCACTGTGTGAGCACACAAACATTAATGCTGGGCAAAAATTAATTAAAAGAGACAACAAAAAAAAATCTAAAAAAAAAAAAAAAAAAAAAAAAAAAAAAAAATCTCCAACCCCAGACAGCAGAAATACCAGTGTGGGCAAGAATGGTGTTTTAAAGTTAAACTGTCAGAAGCAGAGATAACAGCACTGCTCTGGAATAGAGACACCCAACCCATTCATTCAACTCTTGTCTTCTTCACCATGAAGACGTCTGGGAGAAAACAGCACTCCAGTTTACAGCCTCCCACAGGTTCTACCTCTGCATCCCACACACACACCTAACTTTAGTGCTAACTTTATCAAGCAGAACACTCAGATTCAAAAAAAGTCATTACTGCAGCGCAGGCTTGCACGTTCCACATGTGACCAGCCTTCCATTTCTCCACCAACTTTCTTCCACTTTCTCCACCAACTTTCTTCCACTTTCTCCACACAGTCTGACACTTCATTTGTAGGTACACGAATGAACCCCCCCCTTAGTTATCTGCCAAGCCAGTTTCACCTGCCTCAGCTTCCTGCTCTCCCCATATCCTTTGCACAGAGAGATGAAAAGGTCACCACCACCACCAGAAGTAATCTACTGTGCAAATATGAGAACATTTTATGCTGTTTGTTCTTCTGGACATGCCAAGAGAGTACAGAGTAACAGACTCACTTCTGAAGGCACTGACTGGAGCTGAGCAGCAGCAGCACCACCAAGACTCCGTCTTCCACAGCTGACAGGACAGAGCTCGCCAGCCAAACTTCAGGGAACGGGAAGGAGGCTACAGATATGACTTGCATTTCAAAAAAAGCAACTATTTTGCTCATGCAACATGATTCTACAGGAAGAAAAATCCAAGATAAATGGTTCTGCAGACCACAAAAAGTACACATGCCCCATTGCTGCAATTGCCCAAATGTCACCCAGAACGGCAAGGAAAACCCTGAAAAACACTTACATGCAGCAACTCTATTTGCAACACACTCATTGAGAGTTTGCTAGTAAATACTAGAGGACCAGTGGAGGGACAGGCTACGCTCCAAACTAGAAGCTTTACCCTAAACACTCACCACACTGTTTTCAGTGTTCTATATCCCAAGGTTGCTCATGCCCAGGTCTTTCTTTCCTATGTCCTACCTGCACTCAGGGCAGTAAAGCAGTGTATTAAAACTGAGATGAAATATCTGCATAGGTAAATGCTACAAAATTTAAGGGAGCTTTCTCACTGGTTTCCAGATATGTCATGTGTGGGAAATTATTTTACTTGTTGCTTTGAGCACCAGAGGAGCCTGTCAAGACAAGCACTTCAGTGAAAAGCACTACAGACCTCACAGCAGAAGTCTGGTACTCAGAGCCCACAGCCAGATAAAAGCCAGTCCATGAAGGGAAACTACAGTGGAGGTAGTGGCTGCCATGAAAGCATTTAGATGTTTAACTCTGCCAGGTTTAAGTAAGAAATAGCCCCAGCACTTCCTAATGGAGCTGCTAAAGACTATATGAAAAGACTGGAGCCCTTCAACTGACTATCCAGTCCAGTCTTCCAAGCACAGCCCTCAAGGGATATCAAAATGCAATCACAAAACAAGAGCTAACCAAAGAATCAAATCAAAACAAATCCAAAGCACAAGAAAACATTACATTTCAAAAAGCATCCAAAAGACCTGCTGCTGGTTTTATTCATTTACTTAGTCAGCACACCAAATTTTCACAGGATTTGCAGTTCTAGCTTTCTGTGGTCCTTTTCAAAGCCTTTGTACTGGTAACATGCTGTGAGCAAGGAAAGGTGATGCCTCAGTGGTGCTGATCATCTTAAAGACTTTCAAGCTCAGTTACAAGTCAGTCCCAATCAGGGAACAGGACACATCCCAAGACGTGAGACAAAGAGCTCATGCAACGCAGGCATAGCCAGGAGGTTCTTTTCCCTCCTCTTTTTGCATCTGTTCTTACCCTGTCCATGATTGCAATGGATATGGAATCTTTCACATTCCCCAAACAGAATCATCTGGCCAGCTATGCTGCAACATGCTAAACTACCCAACCCCCTGAACCAACAGCACCCATCTCCTGTGCACTCAGCACAAGACTAAAATTCCCCAGCTCAGACAGTTTCAAATTGTGTCTGTAGCCTTGGAGAAACCTCTTACCAGCTGCTGGATCAACAGCAAATGAAGGACTCCACTGAGGATGCCTTCCACCAAGATTCTGAGTAGTAGGGCACTTATACCTAATGCCATTCACGGAGAGAAAAGTCCCTCACGAAAAGGTACAATTTCTTTCACCAAATGGAAACAAATATATAACTTTGTCCCTCAACCATTCAGCAGAGAGTGGACACTAAGACCAATCCCTCTCATCTCCCCATTACCATCCGTCTCTTTCCCTGACAAGGGACCCTCAAAAACACAGAAACAGAGTGAAACTCAGAAACTAAGAGAACATAATCAGAGAAACCTTCCTTGGAAGGACCAAAAAAATTCAGGTTGAAGCTGGACTGTTGCCGCACTAGGTTAGGTCAGGCACGACTACTTCTTCCCTTCCACATGCAAAAATTAAACCCAGCCACAGTTTGTGTGGTAGTCAGCATCAGATCTGCTTTACAGGCAGCACATCTGGTTTGCTCCTGGCACAGCAGGGCATTTTGCAGCATGACATCCTGGATGCAATTAAAATCCAGTTTACCAATGACAGGGCTCCGTAACACAAGCTTATTTAATTACCTAATTTAATTACCTATCCTTCCAGTTGCAGAGAATGATGAGGGAAGTAGCAGGAAGAGCCAACAGATCAATACCTGGCTCCAAGCCTGGTTAGGGTCTTGAATTTTGTATTTTTTTGATCATGGATCAGTTTGCCTGACACAAAGCCTGGCGGTGACAGATGGGATACATCTGTCTGAAAGGGGGATAGAGTCTCTTGGGAGGCAGCTCTGAAGGGCAAAGGGGTCCAAGAAGTCTGGATGTTCTTCAGGAAAAGATTTTATCACCTTGGAAGGAGGGCAGGCAACTCAGGAGGACTACAGGGATGGCATGAGGCTATGCAGGGAGAAGATTAAAGGGGTCAAAGCCCAACTAGAACTCAATCTGGTTAATGCTATAAAGGACAACAAAAATAGTTTCTACAAATGCACCTGTGCATGCTAAAGGAGTGCTAAGGAAAATCTCCACCTTTTATTGGATGCAATGGGGACATGTAATGAATAAGGCTGAGGAAAAGGCTGAGGTACTCAATGCCTTCTCCGCCTCACTCTTTAACTATCAGACTGGTTGCTCTCCTTGTACCAAGCCCCTGAGCTAGAAGACAGGAAGCAGATCAAATCCTGGAATTAGTTTTGGGCCTCTCATGGCAGAAAAGACATTGAGTGTGTCTAGAGAAGTGAAAGGCACTGGGGCAGGGTCTCAAGCACCAGGAGCAGCTGAGAGGGGCTCTGCCTGGAGAAAAGGAGGCTCAGGGGGACCTTCTGGCTCTCCACAAGTCCCTGACAAGAGGGGGAAGCCATGTGGAGGGTCAGGCTCTGCTCCCAGGGAACAAATGATAAAACAAAGAAGAAATGGCCTCAGGCTGTGCCAGAGGAGGTTCAGGTTGGTTATAAGGAAAAATATCTTCACTTAAAGGGCTGTCAAGTACTGTAACAGGTTCCCCAGGGAAGTGTTTGGGTAATCATTGCTGGAGGTACCTACATCACTTGTATATGTGGTACTTGGGGATATGGTTTAGGGATGGACTTGGCAGTGCTGGGGGAACAATTGGACTCAATGATCTTCTTTTGCAACTTAACTTCAGAATTCTAAGTAGAGCATCAAGATTCCTGTCAGACCAAATTCTGTAGTGTTACCATTTCCAAATTTCCAGTGGAACCAATTCACTGCAACAATACTGTGAGCCATACACAGGGAAAAAGGGAAACAGCAGTCCCCAGGTACAATTTGATAACCCTGTTCCTGTGGAAGAATGTTAAGTGGAAAGTGCAAGAGGTTACTTTTTCCTACAATTTCTGAAGTAAATCCTGTCAGTTTTGCAAATCCTCCAGATCCATCTGCTGGACTAGGCAAGCCAGAGAGTAAACAACACTATTCTATTTTAAAATGACAGAAGTGTCTGCATCTGTTTAATGGCACAAATGCGTGGATCTGCCAAACAGACCTAGTGGAACAACACTTTCTGAGGATTACACATTCTTCTATTTAAAGACACTAAAACAGACACGACACCATGCCTCTTTACAGACATCTCCTCACCCCGTTCTCAGTCTCCTTCCTTACTCCAAATAAACTGTGTATGCAACCATCCCACAGCTAATTAAAAATCAGCAGTAAGGCCATATGGCAGCTATAATGGAAAATACACTATTTCTTTTTTCAGCAGATTTCATTATGATTCAATCACACAATGAAAGAAGTACTAAGAAGGAACTGGGATTCCGGGAGCCAGAACAGTTTGCTTGTTTTATAACCAACATGCATAAATTGAAAAGAGTTTTTATAAAAGTCTGCATCTGATTGCCAGACAGGTCTTGGGGATTATAAAGAAACCTTTTTTTCACCTGGAGAAATAATCATTGAGAGGCAGAACTGAATTCCCAGTTTGCTCATCACCAGAAAAGCCAAAACCAGAATCTCATCTCATGGCCTCCCCTCTCAGCCTAAGGCCTCTGAAGAGAGCAGGTTCTGCAGAGTGTGCAAGGAAACAAATCAATGTACAGGGTTTATAATTAGGAGCCCCATTGTTCCTCCAGGAGGAAGTGACAGTGATTTAAGGGCCCAGAGCATACAGACGCAGTGCTCCCAGTATGTGCTGCCAGGTGTGCATGTTCTCTCCACATCTGGTTTTAAGAGCAAGACTTCACCGGATTCGAATTACAAAAGGCTGACACCACGTGTTTTTCATCATCCTGTTCCAGGCAAACTAGACTGTCCTGGGTTGGCTCTAACTGGACAATTTTGTAATAGGCCAATGAAAAGAGTGGATAAGCCTTTTTTAAATAACATCTTAAGGCGGAAAAAAACCACCGGGAATAGCTCTCATTGTTTCCGCCCTTGGAGGTGGTGATGCCTGGCTTGACCCTCATGGCTGGGTCCAGGCTGGCTCATGGGTCATGGACAATATTCTTTGTCTCCAGAGGGGTGGTAGCAGGGCTGCTGAACCAGCAGTAGGAGCGGCTAGAACCCCTCATGCTGAACCCATCAGTGAGGAGCTGCTGAACCCATCAGTGAGGAGCTGTCTGGCCCTTTACCGAGGAGTTCACCGGACCTATCCCGACAGACAGCTGGAGTTGTTTGCCAGCAGAGACAAGCTTTTTCTTAGTAGAGCTTGCCAGACAGTGCCAGACAGAGACTGTGTTAGCACCGAGAGAGCAGCTTTAAGAGAGAGTGGCCCTGGGCCAGGAGCAGCCCTTCTGTAGCCATTGCAGACCGGGAGCAGCCACATGGCTGGGATCAGAGGAGCCAGGGCAATCTCACATGGACACCTTGGCATAGCTGGCAATAAACTTTGTGTGTTCAGCCACTTTAAGGCCAGCTTTACTATGGACAGAAGGATAAAAGTGTTGGCAACAGTTGGTTTTTTGGAGATTTTTTGGTTTGGTTGTTTGTTGTTTTTTTGCGGGGGGGGGGGAGGTGTTTTTTGGGTTTTTTTGTTTTGGTTTTTTTCCCTGTTTTCATCACCCCAGCAGAGTCAGGCTGGCTCGCACAGTGCCAGCAGGGACCACATGGCCAGCATGGAAGCACAGCGAGCCATGTTCCTAATACAAACCTTAGACCAGATCAGCTTTTTGGCGTTGCAAAACTTTATAGAACTGTTTCAGTTAATGGTAACGCTTGAGAACAAAATGACTTTACAAATACCATTTCTCTCCTAAATTAGGAGAAGGAAAAAAAAAGGTGAACAATAGGGATAATAACATGGGACTCTGAAGTCAGTAAAGAAAGAGTTAATTCTAGATAGAAGGGATTGAAGAGATGTTTGAAGCTTGACTTAAAATCCTGTAAACTATGGTAAAGCTATGTTTCACTTTGGTTTTGTTTCCTTGTAACTCATAGAGATGCATTAGGAATGTAGCATTCTGGTACAGTTGTGGGCCGAGGCACCAGCAGTTGAAGCAGCTAAATGTTACCATGAATATAGTGAGAAACTTGAGCATAAAGAAATGAGAAACCTTACCCTCGGGATAGTAGTAGAAGACCTCTAGTCCCAGAGATGGACTTTTGCTTTATACTAGAACAGCTCATTCTTCAAATATCACCCCAATAAATTGAAATGGCCTATGAAAGCAGCTGTGAGAAAAACTGCAAGACATAGGAAGGACTTTCACACCGCAAACAGATTTTTTTCTTATATCCCGGGTGGTAGATTTGCTTTGTGACAATAAAATCATGAGAGACTATTTTCTTGTAAAGAAGTCTCCATAGTATGCCAAGAAAAACTCTTCTCCCTAAGTGAACTGAAGAAACTATTTCAGAGGTAGTAAACTGACTAAAAGTCCCAAGTTTTTGCCTCTATGTTGTCAGTAGAAAAGAATATTGTAGAGAGGGAGAAAAAAGGTGTTCTGAAGGTTTTATTCTGATTTTTCGTATTATGTTCCTTTTAACTCTGCTAATAAAGTTTTCTTTATACCCTTTCAAGTTTAGACATGTTTTGCTTTTTCTCCTAATCCTATCTCACAGCAAAAAATAAACCTACCACATTAACTGGTGCGTTGGCCAAGAAATCTCAAATTGGCAAACCTAAACCACTAAATATAATTGGTGCTTCTGTCCAGTTTCAAATTGAAACTGTGACATAGACATACACAACAGAAGTAACAAATTTCAGGTTGCACCTTTCTTGGTGCAACTTGGCCATCACAAGAGTACAAATCAGGAAATCTACACCTGAGCACAATATGCTTCACCCTGGAGAGATCACCTGGCCACTGGCCTATCAGCTGTGCAACTCAGGGATTTCTGTTCCCACTTCCCATCACTGCTGTGTCCACTCCCAAAGGCAAACAGGGTTTGCTCACACACAGCTGCTGTTTAGGCCTCCTGCCCACAGCCACAGAGCAGCCTGTCCTGAGCAGAGCTACAGCATACAGGTTCAGGAACTCCTCCTGAAGGCAGCCTGGCAGAGCTCCTTGATAAGCAGTGCTGTCCCACTGATCACACTCCCCATCATTCCCTTCCACCTTTGTCCTCAACAGTTCACACCTCCCTCAGCAGGGCAGAAGTGCTGATGCAGCCTCTGACACCAACCACGGACAGGCATGCTACAGCTATCACAGAATTACAGAATATCAGCTGAGCTGCAAGGGACCCACAAAGCATTAAGTCCAGCTCCTGGCCCTGCACAGACACCCCAACAATCCCACCCTGTCCCTGAGAGCATTGTCCAAACTCTCCTGGAGCTCTGGCAGCCTTGGGGCTGTGACCATTCCCTTGGGAGCCTGGTCAGTGCTCACTACCCTCTGGAGGAAGAACCTTTCCTGATATCCATCCTAACCCTCCCCTGACACAGCTCCAGCTGTTCCCTGGGTCCTATCCCTGGTCACACAGAGCAGAGATCAGGTGACTCTGATGCCCCTAAGGAGGAGCTGCAGCCCCTGATGAGGTCTGACCTCAGTCTCTTCCAGCTGAGCAGACCCAGTGCCCTCAGCTGCTCCTCATAATGCCACCTCTAAAGGCCCTGCACCATCTTCATAGCCTCCTCTGGACTCCTCGACACACCAAGCAAGGCAAGGGCCAGTCCACACACACACCACACAGATCCCAGGGAAAACCTGCCACAGAGGCATATTCCCTGTGAGAGTAAACAACCCAGGTGGTTGGGCTGTGCCCTGAGAAGAAAAGCTGAGCTCCATCAGTGACAGTGCACGTCCACAACCCATCTCACAGAGCAGGCAGAGGGTGTACGAGGGTGGGGATAAGCAGCTATCAAGGTGACCATGCAGAAGAGCTCAAGGCTGAGCAGAGTAAGGCACATGGATATTGGAAGAGCTGAGCAGAACAGAGCCTATGCCATCAGCCTCATCCTGACACTGGCACAGTGTTGCAATATGACACAAAATGAACCACATGCACTCATTAGAAGTTCAGGGCAAAAAAAGAGAAAACTTTATTTTTGTGACCTCATTATATATAGAATTCAAAAAGTGGCCAGGGATTGGAGGGTAAAGTCTCCACCTCTCCAACCACACTGGTCAAACCAAGAGTCCATCAATTTTCTCCTCCTCCAAAAAAGAATGCAAAACCATCATTATCTATATGAAAGTACATGAGAAACTCCATTACAAAAATGTAAACATCAGAAGGCTTAGAAAAACTTTAGAAAGTCAGGATGACAGCACAAGTCAGATCATTCCCTGGAGCCACCTAAATGACCTTCAGGTTTCTCTAACAAAATACCCAGATCCTGTTAGTTCAAAGAACCTGGAGGTGTGCTGAAGTTAGGATTGTTCTAATGAACAGAGGTTAGCACAAGGAGGAGTCTTTGACAAAAATGATCAATTTCCCTTCCTTCTTCCTTGCCAGCATCCAGGTCTCCTGAAACTACTGAGAGGAGCTGGAGAGCTGAAAAGAGAACAAGACTCCACAGAGACTTCCCATGAGTTGTGGCTTTGCAGCTCCCTCCAGTCCCATCAAGTCCATGTGCAGCTCTCCCGTGTATCAGTTTTACAGGTCTCACCCACACACTCCTTAGAACAGACACAGCCAGATGCTCCCTTCTAAAAGTCTCTCTACAGCTGTCATAATTAATAAATCCTGTAGAAGAAATTGAAACAGGTATCATTGAACAACTGCTCTGAAATAATTAGGAAGAAAAGGACTGGACTTCTGGTTTTGGAAAACTGGAAATGTTGATCATCACCCTGCTAAGGTTTTACAATGAAGCTTAACAGTATTCTTACAATGAATCTTATTTTAAAGGCTGCAACTCTGGAAATAAAATTACTTTTAAATGTCTGCTTTCTTTAAAGGAAGGCAAGGCATTCCTTCAATACTACTGAAAAGGTACAGAGCTATTTTATGTATCTGGCTGCATTCTGTCTGGAAGAAAACTTGGAGCTGTAATTCCAAACTCTCTTGTCTCACCAGGAGACCGTTCCTAAAGCTGCACTGGGTGAACCATCCTAGCCCTAGCTACAGGAGGAAAATGTGGGGATTATGATACTGTTAAAAGCATGATTCTTGTGCATGTAAAGCTCATTTCAGTTGAGACGTTGACACAAAATATATTCCCAGTACAGCTTTGCCAGAATAGAACACAGGACCCAAACCAGCAGTGCTCTACCAAGACGGCAGGCAGACCGGGTCAGGCCAGAGCCCTACAGGAGAAACAGCAATTAAACTACACAGGTTCCAACTGGAAATTTAGGTCTGTTTAAATCAGTGGTAGAAAGGATAATAAATTGAGGTTGAAATATGAATCTGTGTGTGTTTGCACAGACTTTCTATATATACACACATATCTGGAACAGTATGTAGCTTCAATATAACTACTACTGCAGAAAGGAATTGCAAATTCCTTTCTTAAAGAGCAAGTAATTCTATTTAACCAGCACTCATCTCATCTTCTGTGGGGGTGTTTCAGCAGCAGTAGCACATCACAATGAACAGACACACTTCTCCACCCAAGCATCCTCTCAGTCTGCAGCAAATGTACTTGTGCGAAGCAGGACAACAGAATGGGACTCCACACATTTTTGTGTTTGTCTCTTCATCTGCCTAAAAATTCACTGCCACATCGTGTGAGTATGGGAAGTAAATTAAGAAGGGGCTGAGACACCATCAGGATGTCTCACTGTAACTCCAAGACATGGATCCCAAGAACAGCACTTCAGCCTCCCTTGATATGCACAAAACTTTCCCCTTATTCAGCTCCTCTTGCAGTAATCCTGCCTTCTGCAGTGCTGTCCTCTCTTTCACTCCCCTCTCCTACTGATATTATCAGACACAAATAAATGGAACTTCTCCAGAGCAGTTTTCTCACCCCTGTGCCCACCCTCAGTCATGTCACTGGGACACAGAGCTGAGCAATTGATTCAGTTTTGTCTCCCTCACTGACTCCCCCATACCAGCTATACACACATAGATATGATAGTGGAGAGCTTAGCCAAACACCTGCTGCCCAGAAATTCAATACAATGTATTATGAGGAAAAAAAACCCCAAGTTTTGCAAGGAGGCTGGGAGTGAAGCGTGTAGCAAACCCTTTATTTCAGTACAGCAACATCACTCTGACAAAGAGGAAAGGGCAGATTTTTTCAATTTCCTTTCACAGATGAAGTAAAAATACAGCACTACCTGAAACAGTATCTCTTACAAAATCTGGAAAGAAGCTAAGGAATCATCTGGCTTAAAACCCATGTCTCCCGTGGGCCCTGCCTAGCACCCCAACAGTTTTCTAAGGTATTTAAAGCAGATTTTGGGGCTCTTGAACAGGTGGCACATCTTGAAAGACCAAAATCACAGAATCATGGAATGGTCTGGATTGCAAGGGACATTAAAGCCCACCTCATTCCACTCCTCTAACATGGGCAGGGACACCTTCCACTGTCCCAGGCTGCCCAGAACCCCATCCAACCTGACCTTGGACACTGCCAGGGATGGAGCAGCCACAGCTTCTCTGGGCACCCTGTGCAAGGGCTTCACCACCCTCATGGTGAAAAATTTCTTCCTAATATCTAATGTAAATCTCAGATATGCCAAGACAGAGCCATGGAACAGTAACATCAGGCAAACTTAGATACTTGCAGATCTCCACATGGCCTAAATGGTGGACAGGGAGAGAAGCAAAAACCAAAGCCGTCATAGAACATTGGAACTGGCACATCCTGCTTTTCTAAGGATGTGCAGCATGACTGATTGTAAGATGAGGAACACACAGCACCCTCCATGCTATCCCCATGGCCTTTCCTGACCTTTCTCTGGCCAAGTCCCTCCCCTGTGGGCTCTCTAGCCTGGTAGGGTTGAGCTCATGTGCTGATTTTTCTGCTGCAGAGCTCCACTGAAGTGTTCCTATACTCAGTGGTGACCCGTTTTGACATAGCCTGCAGGCATTAATAATCAGCAAGACTTTTCTCCCTGGGGCATTTCTACCTAAACTAGGGATTAAAAATATTCCTGGGAAAGAGGAAGGGAGGAGCCAAACAGACAGTGAGATCACTCACCCGCCTTCCAAAGGAAACCAGGATAAAAACGGCTTCCCCACGAGCTGCTCTTTCTCTGGAGTCAAGGCTGCCTAAAAACCCTCTCCAAAAAGTACATTGCAGCAAGTCATGAAGGAATTAGCCTCCCCACCCCCCCCCCCCCCCCAAAAAAAAAATTTACTTCAGAAGCTCATGGTTAGCAGCGGCACATCACGGTTATTTATGACCTGTGATTAAAGAAATGAAAGCCACAAATGAAAACTTTTTCAGTATCATGACAAGGAGCTTTGAGCTGTGTGGCTCAGAAGTTGTGCACAGAAAAGGATTGATATAAATGGATTTTAGTTCTCACACACCCTGTGAAAGGTCACTGTATGAGCACAGCTGGGACAGTGACAACTGCAGAACAAAGACCGGCAGTGAAAACAAGCAGAAGGTAGAACGAGCCCTCGGGCTGGAGCTTTTGGTGCTGATGGAGGCAGAGGAGGCAAGGACGATTTCAGGCTATGGCAAATGAGCAGCCAGCATTCTCATTTGCCGTGGAGAGGGCAGGATTTACTTTGGGAAGATCGTTCTGACCTCTGCTGGTCCCCTCAGGCAAATCCAGCAGAAACCTGGAGGGAGGCCAGGAATTCCCAAGGGCTGAGCACATGGGGAAGCGTTGACCACATCTGCTCCTACCAACTCATTCAAGGAATGCCACTCAGATGATCCTCCAGTTTACTTCTGCTCCACATTCACATAAAAAAAAATTTAGTTTCTAGCCCTGAAATTTGCTCCTAGGGCTGCCCAGGCCCTGTCACAAGCCGTGTTCCAGCCTCTCTCCCCCTGTTGCAGACCCCCCAGCTCATCATTCTTACCCCTTGGCCCCCTCCCGTTGCACAGCCACGGCTGGGACAACCTCCACTGGAGAGCTGCTCCACAAAGGGAAAAAAGCCATTTCCCTTCACAACAAAGGGGCTGGGCCGCCTGCAGCACCCGGGAATGTCACACCCACAAGCGGCTCCTCAGGCTTGCATCCAGCGGCATCCCAGACTGGAAGGAACACTGGCACGGAAAGCTGCCCCTCGTGTTGCAGCTCCTCCCCAGCACACCCACCGCAGCGGGGCTTTGATGTGGCTCCCCACTAAGTACCAGGCACAGCGACCAAAAGAAGCCCTTCCATTGCCACGACGAGCCGTGGCCACACAAGTTGGTAGAACCACAGGCAAACTCAGCAAAGCCAGCGGGCGGCCCCTGCTGAAAGTGGCCACCTCAAAAACACAGCCTAGTGATGCTGAAATGCCTAAAAAGGGGAGCTGCTAACCTGTTCCAGCTTAGAAGCCACCTTTGACATGCACATTTTTGGAGCACGTGCTCAGCCTCCCTGCCAGAGATCCAGAGATTTTCCACCATCTTCCTTTGGAAGCAAATGAGATCATCTCAGGAAGGCACAACTGCTTCTGCTGCTCCTCAGTAGAACCACGTCAGGGAAACTTGATTAAAAATAGATAATGAAGGAAACGCCAGTAAGCCACACCAAAACAGGCAGCAGGAGGAAAGGGAAACAATTTCCTTGAGACAGGCTTCAAGGCCTAATATTGTGTTTTTAAATATTAAAAAGCTGTCTTCTGAACATTGCTGGCAATTCACAGACTCAATATGGGCAAAATGTGATCAACAGCCAGCTGAAAGGAGGCTGAAACTTGAATTGCATCCCTACCCTACACACAGCTAGGACAAAACCAAGGCCAGTTTTAACCAGCCATCAAGTCAGAACTGTGTTAAGTCATAGGCCGAGGACACACAGATTTCCTGCTGGCAGATGCCAGGAGCCTGGGGATAACACGGAGGCAGCTTCTCTACAGAAACCAGTACTGATGAGTCGGGGAGGCTGAAGAGAACAGCAGACGCCATCCCCGGAGGACACTGCACTCAGAGGAAGGGCACACTGAGCATTCAGGACTGGGCCAGCTTTATCAAGTGCAGCATTGGGACACCTCCCTTTCTACAACAGTAACGGCGCTGCTATCTGAGCACAGCCCCTGGTGAGCCCCTGGACGGGGCTCCGGGCACGCCTCACAGATGTGCCCACGCCCCAGGTCGGGGTGTGCAACAGGGGCTGAGCCCCCCAGTGCGGGTGCTGGTCCCTTGGGCTCCAGAGCTTCTCCAGGGAAGGCTCTTGCCTTGCTCTTGCCTCCCTGCCCAGGTAGCACCAGCAGTGACATCCCACATGGACACACTCGCACAGCCTGGGGTATGTGCGCCCATGCGGAATCCTTCAGAGCGAGGTGGGTGGGATGTATCTGGTCTCTGGGCTCAGTAAAAGTCTATGGATGAAGTGGACCTGGAATGAAACACGGGCGGACTTAACCATTCCCTCGCAGCTTCCTCAACTCTCAGACCACAAAAAAAGACAGCCACAGTCTCGTTGGTCACCAGGAGTTTATTTTATAGCACAACACGGGTTCTGGGCTTACCTTCCCGGAGATGCGACATGGGCTGATACCCCGCCCTCCATCACTTCAGCTCTCCCCCGTCGCTGCCAGCCTCCCCCCACTCCTATCAGTCGCTCCCCATCGCTGCCGTCCATCTCCCATCGTTCCAGTCTCCCCCATCCCTGCCAGCCTCCCCCATGGCTATCAGCCGCCCCCCATCCTTGCCAGCGCCCCCCATGGCTATCAGCCGCCTTTCAAGCCCATCCCCAGCCGCGCTGTGGCTCTCAGGGGCGGAGGGCGGGCACAGCCCCTCGGCGGGGCCGCCGAACAAAGCGCGGCTCGGGGGCTCCGCCGCTGCTCCCGCGGGGGAACGGGACGGGACGGGACGGGACGGGACGGGACGGGACGGGACGGGACGGGACGGGACGGGACGGGACGGGACGGGACGGCGGAGCTGCCGCAAGTCACGCCGGCCCCCAGCACGTTCCTTCCTTCCCTCCGCGCCGGCGAACTCACCCTCCTTGGCTTTCTTCTTCCTGGCCAGGGTCCCGCCGAGCTTGCCCAGGAACGACTCCTCTTTCTTCATCCTGTGCGGCCGTAGCGTCGGGGACCGGACGGGCGCGGCGGACATCGGCTCTGCCGGGGGCTCGCCGGGGGAGCCCCCCCGGTCCTGCCCGATCCCGCCCGGCGGCTGCGGGGCCCGTGGGGCCGAAGCAAGCTCGGGAGCGGGGAATGAGTCGCCCGAGCGAGCGGGGCGAGCCCGCGGATTGCGCTCGCAGCGCTGGGGGCGGGCTGGGAGCCGCCGCGACCACAGCGCCCTGCCACGGCCGGGAAGTCCGCAGGAGGCGTGGGCGGGACGAGCCTTGGGCATCCCCGGGGGGCCGGGGCGGGCACCGAGACCACCCGAGCATCACCCGCGGCCAGGCGGGCGAGCCCCTCCTCCGGGGCACCTGGTGAGCCGCACCCACGCGGTTGCCGGGAAAAGTGGGTAAAAAGCATCGGGGCAAAACAACGCGCCCTGTCCCACCACAGCCGGACCGGAGTGGTGTTAGGCTTGAATGTACATAAAGATCAGACTTGAAATTGCATCCTTTCTTAAGAACAGTTTTATATATTCCACATTTTGCAACAATTGGACACAACTGTGGGCAAACGTTCGGCATGTGCCATTCGTCGGGACACCGCAATTGCTTGCTGGCTTCATTCAGGTGTGCCTCCTAATTTTGCAGCCAAGCGTTCCTTCTGTCAGACCAGCTTGCTTTCTCCTCCTGGCATGTTGCCGGCCAGGTCTGACATCTCCTTTGTGGGAAGATCGAGAAGAGGGCTGTAGGCTCTGCGTTTGCCAAGCCACCACTTCCCAGGTGTCCCCGCACTGCTGTTGCCACCAGCGCGGTGTGTGTGCACAGGAATGCCCCAAACCAGACGCTTGTTGAGATTCCACAGGGAGAATTTCTTATTCCTTATCATTTCACAGCAGCCAGGAGCATGATAAGGGGGTTGTGGAATACACAGCCTGGTAAAAACAGGTCCTGAGGAGTTATAGTGTCAGGGTCTGATCCTGTTTAAGCCCCTGAAGGGGTCCCACTCGTTTTAACGGGACTGCCGGGTCCCCAAAGTCATGCACGACCTTTGTCTGTGCTCCTGCGAGCAGCGTCCCTGTCAGCAGCCCTTGCCCCAACAAAGGACCGCATTCAGACCAACACAACTTGGCTCAGGAGCTGCACACCCAGCTTATATGGGACAGATTTGCAGGCTTGACCTGACACAGAAGCAGGACATACCCAGAGCAGAATGCAGCAAAGATAATTTTCTGAGTTACTTTCACTAGAGATTTCACTCAAGCTAATCCCCTCTGTCACCCAGACCCACTCTTGTCCCTCACCTCCAGCTGCTTTTCTACATTTTGTCACTTTGGCAACTAAAAGAAAAACCCAACGCGACAAACAAAAACCAAAATCACCCAGTCCAAGCTTTCCCATGTGACTAAGCACAGAGTAACCCAAGGGCAAGTGCCAGTAGAAGGGAAGTGGAGGGCACACATGACCAGGCTGGAAAGAGTCTTTCGAATAGCAGTGCAGACTTCTGTGAAATTTATTGAAACTGCTTCCTTGGAAGAACAAACAAATTTCATTTCCTGCAACAACAGTGCATTGCCTACAGCAGAGGCTTTTAGACTGCAAATGAGAATTTACCAGGGGTGGGATCAATACCAGTTACAAAACCACTTGCAAAATTAAATAATTAGCAAGGACATAAACTGCCTTCTCCTGGCATAAGTACCACATGAGACCTTTTACAAGTGCAAGCTCCATTTTCAGTTCATCAATAACCTGAATTCATACAAAACCCACACAATTAATGTTGATCTGAAACAGGACTAGCATAGTGGATATTTTAATTTTATAAAATGCATCCTGAAGTCTTAGATTACATTTAGCATTAAGGCAGTGTAGAAACAGCATTTTATCCAACCTCTGGGGAAAAAAAGCCCCATAAAAATCGATCAGTTCTCACACCAGATTTTTTTAAATGAAATTGCAATCAGAAAATGTGTGAGTACAAACTTTCAGCAAGAAAGCAAACAAACTAGTTAATTTCCACACATGGAACAAATAGTAAATAAAACTTCACTGACTCCAGTACAGCACTCAAGACATAACCACTTGAAAGAAAGTGCCTTTTCACAATTGAAATAAAGCCACACAGATAGGACATCAAAGTCAGAGGTGAATGGATCTATCTATTTATAAAATGCTTCAATGTGTAGCTAATTGACAAGAAAAAGGAGGTGGGGTTGTTTGAGACAAGAGAGAGAGCTCATGGCACCACAAAGTCAAATTACACTTCAGAAACACCAAAACAAAAAACCTGTAGCCTTTTTAAGACTCATCAAACAAACAAGGCTCTTCTAAACAGGAAATGAAGAGCTTCCACCGCTGCTTTGATCAGTGTTAGTGTGCAGTGATTTAACTGGCTAATGGCCACTAACAGGGACACAGCTGCTGCTGCACCAGGTCAGTGGCCTGCAGGTCAGAGCAAGCCCAGCTATGTGGTTTAAAACCTCCATAATGAATGAGATACCAGCCCTCCACAGCCAGAAAATTCTCTCGGGTACCTTTCTCTCATGAGGGATAAGAACCCTATGTATTTCTATAAGAATATATTCAATATTGCAAAAATGAGTGTATACTCACTAAGAAAACTGCCAGAGCATAAGCATGCCATTTTAGAGAATTACACTGAAAAGACTAAGTCTTGCTTAAAATCTGTTTTTATTTTCAGCACTGATCTGCTACTTTAGTATTTAGCTGAACATTTAAAAGTCTGAATCCACATTTGCTTATTTTAACATTGCTCACCTTCTTTTTGATATAGGTGTTGCTTCCTTTAACCTCATAGCACTTTATACTGCTTTCAGAATTTTAGACTACCTGAGGTTACTGTAATTATATATATATCACAAAATAGCAGTGACATTGAATATATCCTCTCTTTTCTGCAGATACTGAAGCAAGGCAAACCCACCCACTTCTCAAACCAGCAAATCACTGCAGTCTTGTTCTATTATAACACCACCTGTACTGACTTTGGATAGAAACTTTGAAGACACAAGATACAGTTATGTTTTCTTCCTGCTCTGCCAGATAAATGAAAATGTGTTGGGGGTGTGACTACTGGTGTTTGTATTTGGTTTGTGTTGTTTGGAGAGTTGTTGTTTTCCTTGGGGGGGGGAGGGTAGGGTTAATAATGTTATTCATTAAATACTGAAGTACGAATGTACCACCTAACTGATACCATTGATTTGCTTCAGAGTGCCTTCTATTAAGTATTCTGTTTAACTGAAAAGCTTGTACAAAGACCATTTATTCCATGCAGACATTGGCTCTGGGTTGCATTTTTTGCTTAAGAAGAGAAGAAAGCACAGGATACACTCAGCAAAAAGTCTCATCCCAATTACGGTAAAATCATCCAAGAGCATTCCAATTGCTAACAGCAATTTAGCACTGCTCTCACAAAACATACATCCACTATCTCAACAAGTTTGCCATGGTTGAGAAGCAAAAATTCTCCTGGAAAAGACTGCTACTGAAGCTGTGGCTGCAGGCTCCAGCCCTCTTGAACACGAGACAAGAATAGCAGAATAAACTGTACACTGAAGTTCTGGGATTATATTCTTACACTCTCCCATACAAAGTTTAGGATAATATTCCAGACATCTGACCAACTCCTTAATAGCCCCACAAAAGACTCAATGGTGTATTCTTTCCCTGTAACATCACAGTAAAAATTTATAATTTTTCAGGTGACTGCTCACCCAGTCCAGAGAAAGGAGAGCCAACCTGACCTCCCCTCACTTTTCCATGTTTGATCACACATGGGAAAGGCTTGGAACGCTTCCCTCAAAGGGCACAAGGGGGAGAGCTGTTTCTACACAGATGCCTGACAAAACCAGCAAGTATTTTGCAAAGGTAGGGAGTACTAAACCTTAGTTGCTACACCTCTACAGACTAGCAGCAAGACCTGGGTGAAAAAAGGCACAGAGTGACAGCAAAGCTACTTACGTTGATGCACACTACTGTATTATTGAGGTCAGCATTGTAATTTATCTGTAAAGCTTGTATTTTCAAAACAGAAAGTTATGGCCTTAATATGACAGCAAACCTGCCCCTAACATTCTCACAACCTCCCAGTTTCCTCTTCCACCTTCAACCTAAACCCCCTAGAAACTTACTTATTAACAACACCTGAAAACACCAGATCTTCCAAATATAAAGAGCAATATCAGCTTTTTTATATAAGCAGAACAGCTGCAAACCACCCATGGTTTTAGAAGTGGTGATGGAAATATTTGCCATAGTTCTGACTTGCTACTGCCACCTTCTCACAGGCTCGTGTGATGATGACACATCATTGAGACTCTTCAAACCTTGTCCCAAAACAGTCCTCTCCTCCTCAGGTCTCCCTCAGCCCCAGAAAGGGCTGCAAGCAGTGAATTAAGAGCACAGCTGAATGGACTCTGCGAGCCTGGTGGGACCTACAGCCTCAGCACTGCTCACTTGAAACCAGGAGGCCACGAGCACATTCCAGGTGTGCTGTTTGGGGGCACTCCTTGCCACCTTGCTGTCCCTAACAGTGGCATGCCTGAAAAGAAAAAGCACCTTCACTACTCCACAGGTAAAGTTATTTCCAGAACAGTCCATTTAAACAAACACCAAGCTTCTGAATCACAGTTCTGACTGCAGGCCTTACTTTTATCCTTTCAACTCTGGCCAGGAACAAAACCACCAAGAACACAGATTCAGATCTGCCCAAAGCACTAGAAGATCCCACTGAGCACTATTGGCAGCTCCTACTGGAATTCTGATTTCTACCTTATCCATTTTAAGTATCTGGGCCTCTGCAGCAAAAATTCAATGGAAGTATGTTAATCATATCAATATTCCATCGAAGCAACCACATAATCCAGCTGTTTGTTCCAGAGGAATTTCTGTAGTGGATAGCTTTTGTGCACTTGTGGTATGCCATAAGAAAATGTTACTTTTTAATCCAGTGCAATGCCACTAGGAAAACAGTAACCCAGGTGGAGCCTCATGGAACATGATTTTGCTCTCCTTATCTGGACAATTCTCTGGCAAATGGCACAGCAAGGTGTGTCAGAAGATGTGCTCAAAAGATCTCTTCAGCCTTCAGCAGTCTCTTCAGTTCCTCCCTGAATTCTCATAGAGTTCTCTCAAAGCTTAATTGTGGCCTGGCTGCTGTATGGTGTGCACAGAGTTTGGGGCTCTTTCCCTAGGCCTGCTCAAATCAGAACACTGCTGTGCCCTCTCAAAAAGCCAGCTGAGCTCGGGGCTCTTGTGTTATATTAAAGTATGGCACTTAATCAGCCTTGAGTAAAACACAGTGTGCACAAAATAGAAGTCTTAAGGCAGCAGAATACAGCTAACTTTGAACTCCTAGGAGAAAACTCTAACAGTATTTTAGTATCTAAACGTTCACACTAAAAATATTTTTATATGTCAAAATGTCGATAGTGCTGGAAAAAACTAATAACATTTGTTGACATTCTTAACATAGTTTCATATTTTTTCCCATAACAACAAAAGAATCATCAAAAATGCTTGGTTAAATATGTACTTGCTACAGTAGCTGTTAGATAAACACACTGAAAAGGTTTCTTATATCAAATTTTGCTATTTGAAACAGCTGACTTCTGTCATTCACAACATTTTGAACATCTGTAAGCCTACTGCTGCTACTTTATAAGGGAAATATGTTTAATCAAGCAGAGCTCTGCAAACCCAGGCAGTCCAGTTTTTAGCCTTCATATTTTAGAGAATTATCAACTACACCAGATTTAGTTACTGTATTACACCAACAGCAACACCTAACAATGCTAAAGCAATGTATAAAACTGTGTTCTCTTTAAAAAGACTGAAGTCTGAGTGCTGACTTGATTAGGAATGAGCTTTCATGGCAGTCCTGACATATTCAGCAAAGTCAAGTAGAGCACCAGCATGTCCAAAGCTGTCTTTAGCTGAGCAAAAAAAAATCAGGAGTTTAACTGCTCATGTATTCCTGTTCTGCTCCCCCAGAATCTTCTTTGTATTGTGATTTTAAACCTGCCAACACTTAATAACAAAAAACTGTTTATGTAGATACAGGGAAAGTGCACTCCAAGTTCAGATTCTCTCAGCATGACCACACAGGATTGATACACATAAAAGAAATCAGTATGTAACTACCTCCCAAGATGTTAGGACCAAAGTAGTGAGTAAGTCCATCCTTATAGACTGGAATGTATCCCAAGTGATAAAGCCAGAGGTGATTTGGAAGTGAAATTAGCATCTCAACAAGTCAGGACGAAGACACAAAGAGAAACCAGGTAGTTCCACACATTCATATCTATGAAGTCACTTTTTGCAACTGCTACAAAAAAGCTGCTTTTGCAAGACATAAATCAACACATTTTCTGAGAGCATTAAAACACTCCTAAGTTCAGAGCCCTGAACCTTTCAAAATTATAATTTTAGTATTTACTATGCTAGAGAGATGACTTGAATTTTTACAGTATGCAATTTAGATTGTAGGAGGCATTTATACAGAGGTTATTTACAATAGTGAAATATATTCAAATCAGAATATTTTTATTAATTTAGAACCATTAAAATGGTATCATTTTTGACTCATAACAGCTTTTTTGAGGACTTGTGGTTGGAAGAGGGAATGGTTGGAAGAGGGAAGGCTGTGCAAACCAATAAAACTCTAATGATATGACCATATGCAAGAGTCAATATCTGACACAACTTCAAGTAAAAAACAACAACTAAAAGCTGTAAGATAGACTCCTACAATCACTCTCCCATCTTTGATAAGAATCAGAGGTACAATGAACCTTCAGAGCATAATTATTTAATGTAGTTTCTTGTGAAGTCCAAGAGGTAAATCACTCAGCTGTGTATCTGCATTTCAAGGAAAAAAGACCATTTTGAACTATGTTCTAGTCTTGATTTCATCTCCAGAGCACAATTTCATTTAGCGATGTAAAATAGTTCTGTATTATAGAAATCTTATTCCTGCTCCAAACTGGACACCATCACATATCCTGAAAAGAAACAAAAAATAAACAGTGTAAGTGATATGTAAGGTACTGATGAAATAAAAATCTATTCTCCCTATCCCCAAAATCCCAAGGTTTTAGCTGACAAAGGCTTTTTAAAATAAATGTTTTGACAATCTGTCACCCATATGGAGCATTTACAGCTCCAAATAAAGCACATTATTTTGAAATTGCTATTATACATTCACATTGCCCATAGAAACATAATCCTGCTCCTGTATGAAAGACTGAATATCTCACAAAATACTCACAGACAAGAACAGGCCTCCTGAAGCTTTTTTATTGCATATTATATTTGCTTGATGCAGGATAATTGGTTGCTAACAAATGAATTTGTTCTTCTTTTATCTATAAATTTGTTTTCATTTTTCAAGCAAAGACATTAAACTAGGTATTTTTATCAAAGACAACCAAATGAGGTATTTATCCAATCATTTGGTTTAGAAGGCTTAAAAAAAACTCCACAAGCTGTTTGAGTGATCACTTCCCCGCAAGAAATGAAGTTGCTGCACAGCTCTTTGCACATTTCAACAGCTGCTCTCAAGATAAATGAACTCTGGCACTAGGGAAGCAAAGTCAACCCAAGCGTGAAACCAAGGTGAATAAAGAGGGCTGGGAGCAGCTCTGAGATGTCTCTGATGGTATGGACTAAACAAAACCACAAGGCAGAACCCTCCCTGAGAAAGCAGACAGGAGTGCAGGAACCTCTAAAGAAGCTGGTGCACCAAACCAACCTGTCTCCAGCCTGTACTCCCATGGGGAAGCAGTAGTTGAGCTCCAGCCTAGCGATGTTTCCCAGGCGCAGCACTATTCCGGCGCCGTAGGACCAGCGGATGCACTCTGCCAGCCTCTGCAGGTGTGCCCTGGGACCGTCACCTGCAGGCAAACACCAAGGGATAAGCAGCAAAGCAAGAGAGCAGGACTAGAATAAAAATACTGCAGTTGCAGTTGGATTGTTCGCTGGTCTCTATGTCCCACTGTAGGGCACCTACTAGCAAGAAGGAGGAAATGAGTATTAAGGACTTCAGTGCCTTTACTGCTTCCTTCCAACACCTGAAGGGAGCCCACAGGGAAGATGGAGAGAGACTCTTGACAAGGGTCTGGAGTGACAGGACAAGGGGAATGGCTTCACACTGACAGGGAGGAAGTTTAGATTGGGCATTAGGAAGAAATTGCTCCCTGTGAGGATGGTGAGGCCCTGGCACAGGTTGCCCAGAGAAGCTGTGGCTGCCCCATCCCTAGAATTGTCCAAGGCCAGGTTGGATGTGGCTTGGAGCAACCTGGAATAGCCGAAGGTGTCCCTGCCCATGGCAGGTGGGAGAACAAGATGACTTTAAGGCCCCTTCCAACCCAAACCATTCTGGGATCCTATTTTTAAGTTGATTGAAGTATCTCCCTCCCATGTGGATGTCACCTTTCTCACATCGAGCGAGGCAGGTATCAAATGTCACTATATTCTAAAACTGACTGAAATCATATTGAAAAGTCATACATTAACACACTGAAATGTATCCTGGATAGAGTTAGAGACGGGAGGAAAAAGTGTCCCATCAGCTACCACACCCTCACCTAATCACTTTTTTATCACTTTTTCTTTATTTCATCCCAATGAACACCAGAACCCCACTAAAACATCACTTTTTCTTTATTTCATCCCAATGAACACCAGAACCCCACTAAAATATCATTTTTTATTCTCCCTTCAGAATGGTATAAGATAGCAAGTGTTAGTTACACACTGGTCTGCAACCATCACCTGTTCACAGACACTATTACCCTCCTGGCTCTCTTTCCTACAAGTTGCACTGGAAATTATAGAGAAAGCTAAATAAACTACTGGCAATCTGTCAAATGTGTAAGTTAAAAGCAGCAGGTTTTTGACAGACACCAGAATATATGCAGTAAACGACGTGCTTCTGAGTGAACAGACACAGAACAACTCTCCTTTTTGCTTTTAGATGAAGAGAAGAGGGTTTTTTAATTCTGTTTACTCTTACCATAGTTGAGATTGCAGAGATTTCCAGCATTAAGGAAGAAATGTGTTCGGAAAAGATCTCCAAACCCTCCACGGCCAGGCCGGAAAGGGAGAGGCGTGTAGAGATGGACCCCTCCAGCCCAGAAGGCTTCTCCTCCCAAATAATCACCTGTTTGGGCAAAATGTTGGAATAAAGGCATTTACTGGCACATATGAAAAGAATCACTTGCTAAAGATACAAAAATATCCATAAGTTGTTTTACATTCCGTAAGTTTATATTCCACTTCTACCCTCTACAACTCTTCCCATTTGCTTTCAACTCTCTCCAAACTCACCACTATTAGTTTGAAAAATTAGCACTTCCACAATTTCTTTAAACCTTCCAAGGGAAGTGCACTTCTCTTCCTTCCCCCACCAGAAAAGCCTGAGGCATGCACCTACTCATGGCAGTTCATCAGAATTACCTCCTGACCACCTCTGCAATACTTTCCTTGGTTTTAAAATTAGGCAATTGATTCAATTGAACAATTAACTTCAAAATAGACTGGATATTGGATCCACTGATAGCAGCAGAGTAAGGAATAGAACTGAGGAAGTTCCTGGCTCTCCAAACACCTCTGCTGAGCAGATTATCTTTCCCCGAAGTTACCTGAAATAGCCTGTACCAAACCATCTGTTGTTACAACAATGTTTTGGGAACTTTTCCAGCTTGGAGGTTGCTCACTAATTCAAATGACACACTGGAAGTGTGTAGGTCTGAACACACACATGCTCTATAAAATTAGTAACTAATCATGGTTTAACTAAGAACTACCTGGCTTTATCCCATTGTGAACTAATCTATAACAAGACATCAAAGCCATCACACTCCTCAAAGTACAGAGTGAGTGCAATTATTTTCAGGTTATACAAAGCTTAAGGACTCTCTGTGACACACCAATATTTACAGTCAGAGGAGGGGGATTTCAAAGTGCCAGACCTTCACTCTGGGGTCCAATGCTGTACATGCTGAATCCACGCACGCTTGTTGGTCCACCAAGGTAAAACCTAGTGAATACAGATATATTTAATTTAATGCTTCACTTAAAGGTAACTTTGTAACAGATTTAGTAACGTGATATTAAAACACCAGCATTAGAATGCAAAATTTGCTACAGAGTGAGCAATATGAGAGACTAAACTACACAGTTACAATATGGCTTTGTGCATAAATATACCTCTGCCTGCTACAGAATTTTGCAGGTGGTAAAAACCGTTTTGGAACCATAAATATGGGCAGGCAGAGCTACTACACAGCAAATTATAAATTTTTACCAGCCCAATATGAAAATAGCTTGAGTATGAACGCACAATTATAGCTAACTAGAAACATTTTATTCTCCTCAGAACTACTGCTGTTTTTCTCTTGTGCAGAGTTTTCTACATACAATACCTCTGGTGACTGAAAAAAAAAGCCACAAACATTTATAAAACTTGCCTGTCAGCTATACTGGATGGCTTGTCTCCAATAGGTACCAGCATTCCGCCCCAGAGCGATGCTGAAACAACCTTTGGAGAGAAAAACAAGTTGTTTTTTGGTACTTATTCCTCAGGCAGAGCTCCCATCAGCCTCCCAGAGTTACAGCTGCTCACACCTTGTGTATATCACACCCTGTAAGTCGGATTTGCTACAGCATTTTCAGAAACTCTTGATGGCTGCTGCCCTCTTTCTTTTATGCAGTGCTGTGCCTTGAAAATGTCAATATAGCACATTTGAACCAAACGATTCCTCCACAACAGCTTAAGGGAGCACTCAACCTATCTAGCAACTCCTGTCTTGAGAATTTTCATGTCTCGAATTAAGATAACACCGCTGCCATCAATTATTCCTGGCAATTTGAAACCCACAGGAGACTGAGTCCAACAGGCAGCTGCCAAAAATGTACAATTATGACCTGTCCGTAAATTAACCTTATAATTACATGAAACCACCTTCTGCAACTCACTCTACTGACATCAAATAAACACACAGTTACTCTTTATCTATAAAAAGTAATTCTTGCAGCTCAAATCACCATACCAAATGGATTTATTCACTTGCTGCCTTTGTAGGAGTACTATTAATAGACAGTGAGATCTATTGTTAATACCTTCGGGATACAAATTACTGTAACCCCTGATTTTTAAATCTTCATGATGCAAGTTGCTGTTTAATTCCCCATTCAGCTCTGAGAAGAATTTATTGCACTATCTCCATGTGATAAAAAACTTCCTCCTAAATTCAGTTAGAAATATTCCTGGGAAATGTTGAAATTCTTATTTCAGTTTTTCATTATTTCAATTCAAAACCCTATTTCCACCAAATACTAAATCAATGCTGTTGAAATCAGTCTTCCCATTTTTCCCCAATAATCTTACATACAAGAAACAATTACATGCTATGATCCCAAGATGAACAGTTATATATTCATCATTTTAATTAAAAAGAAAATTAAACCAAAATTATACAGAATATTCATGAAGTTTCACAACTTTTAAGTTTTTCAAAATTTCCAAGGTTCTTGAAAAATCCTTCCTAAGGAAGACCACAAAGAACAGACATGACCAACATCACTTCTGGAAGGAATATCATTCTTCAGAACAAGTTCTCCCCAAAAATTCCCATTTTTCAAGTGATTGTGCACAGCAGGAACATAAAATTAAAAATAAAGATAGTCTATTTTCCAGAAAACAAAATCAAGTTATCTAATCCAGCCATTTTTCACAATCTTTTTCCTAATCCAGAGTGAAAAATAATCATAAGACATAGGTTTAATAGCCCCAGAAAAACCTCAGGTCAATTACTAAAATATCTTTTAAAAAATTACCGAATCCCAGAAAAGTTGCTTATTCAACTGAAATTCAAAATCCTCTTTCAGAAAGCTCACATCTCCACCTGTATAGCCAGCCAACTCCTGCAAAGACATACATTTATGGAAGTTGCAACAGATATTACATGTTTCTTTCCTCTAAAAATTTAGCATGTCTGCATCAGCACAGGCAGTGTTTTTCTTTACAAGAAATACAGAAATACTGGCATGGTGAGGCAGCTGAATTTTGAACCGAGGCATGCACGAACCTCAGAATAATGAGCTGCGTGTTTTACTTTTCCAAATATTAAACCAAACTATTGCTTTTTGTAAATGAAGACAAGAGAGAATGGAGCTGGAAAATTCAGCATCCAAAATCAAGACTGTATTTCCCTAGATCTGAGAAGATTTCATGTGGTGAAGGAGGGCATGACACAATTTCTTATTCTCAGCTCCCATGAAGTGCCTGAGCTAACTCAAAGGCAGGATCTAACAAATGCCACAGTATCTAAAACCTGAATTACAATCACTTTTCTCACACACAACAGTTCACTGCTCTTTACTTTTAGTTTCAGTGGCATTGCAAATCTGCCTCTAAAGCACTAGAGAAATTAATGCTTCGGAAGTATTACCTATACAGCAGAAAAGCCAGCTTTTAGAAAGGCTATGACTGTAACAAGAGGGAAAAGCATTTTCTGTGCCAAAGTGATACATGCATATGCCTTGGAGGATTATTTCTACCCAGTCTTTTTCTTAACTCTCAGACTTAGAAATGTTGTAAGTAGCAACAGGACTACAGCCTGGCAATCTGTGCATGACTGTTAAAAAAGAAGGGCTAATAAATACCCACTGTAGTGCAAATACTGTCAGGGATAGTGTCTCTCAGCTAATAAATAATTTAATGCTGATGCAGCAGACTAATGGCATGCAAATGAAAATTTTCCACCATAAAAAAAGTTTCATGATTTTAAAAGGCACACTTGGTAAACAGAAAATGTACTGTCTCCTAGTCAATTTTAGATTAATTTCTAACTTTGGACATTTTTAACATGAACATCAGCTAGATAAATTGAGACCTATTTGAATGCACAGATAAAGCCCAATAATAACACAAGTGATGTAAAGCTACCTGATTAATTTTCAGCAAAGCACCTCGTTTTGGCAAGATGGAGGAGTTCCGGGAATCAATTACCATGGCATGCTGAAAAGAACAAAACAAATTGTGTTAGGTTCTCTTATCTGTTGAATGCCTCAGAGTAATTATTTTCCTTCCAAAACTGTGCAAACAGTGGAAAACAACTACAGCTCCAGCTAAGATTATTGTAACTACATGGATTAGTGTAACTACACGGAACAATATCCCCACAGTCTGTTTTGACATTTACAGGCCACATGAAATGCATATATTTGTATCTTCTGCCCACAGCATGGACCAGAAACAGAGAAGCAGCCCAACTGCAACCCACCAAACAGCAGAGTTTATCTCCTACAGTTTGTGAGCTGCAAGTGAAAGATGGTAAGTGACCAGAAACTGGCATAGGGGAAAATGTTTACAAAAGGCCTAGGATGAGGAAATTTACTCTTCCTGTCTGCTACAAAACAAAGCAATTCTGCAAAAAGAGATGGCAGGTCAGAAAGGGGGAGAACAAGCCAAAGCCTAACAGTCAACTATGATTCCCTGTTCTCCCTTTGGGCCTCATGGATTACTCCATGGCAATAGAGTAGACATCTGAATTCCCTCCGAAGACAAAAAGATCCTTTGATATCACACCTAAGAATGAGATGACTCAAAGTCATGTGTTTTTAAAACATTATAATGAAAAAGCCTTACAGAAACAGAAGATTTTAGAGAGTGTCCACTTTCCTCTCGAACAGAAAAGGATGCTGTTCTAGCAAGGCAGCCAAGCTCTCGCCACACACCTTCCCACTTCAGTGTGTGACTGGTTTTCCAGATGGGAAACTACAATAAAGAATTGAGAAAGTCATGAAAACAATTTTTACAAAATCAAAACAAACATTTTTTTATATTTGAGTCAATGGCTTTCTTCCCAGACTTCTTGAAACAGAGAGAAACCCTTTTCCATTTCAGAGTAATGCTAATTCTGCTCCAGCCAAGAGTTACATGCACACTCATTAATCCATTACAAATGAAAAATATCTTGAATTGGGCTGATATAGTAAGCTAGGCAGCCAGCTGCCTCTCTGAAATGGTAGTTAAAAAAAAAAGAAGAAAAACATATTGGCATTTTTATATGGCCAAAATGAGACTGAATTGGTACAAAAAAATCTAAGATTTCTCTGTCATTTTCAAATCACTAACTTCATTCAAATAAAGAGAAGTCAGCCTTGTGCACGAGTGATTCAATCATTCAAAAAGTCAACCAAATATTTCCAAAAGCTCAACTGAAATGTAAATTAAGCTTGTGTTACACTTGTGCTACACTCACATTAAATTCTGTTGATACTCCTCTGTCTGTTTCTCGAAGAGAGCTCCAAGGGAACTGTCCAGTTACCTTGTATACATTAACTGAAAAACTGAAACACAACATTACTGGCAGGCTAGAACAGGAAATTATTTAATGTACAGCTATGATTAACCACAAAAATTTAAGAAACCAACTCTGCTACATCATTACCAAACCCTTAGGAAAGAATACAATAATTCTTACTCAATGAAAGATCTTATAAATTGTTTTATATTCCTTCACTAAAAAAGAAGTAGTGAGAAAGGCATCCCCTACTTTTTTTCAAAGTTTCCAGGCCGTGGTTTGAAGAAGGACAGGCCATATGAAGTTTCCTTTGTTCCATAGGAGAACTGGAAGGTCACCTTTTCTGCACGTCCAAAGAGATTCGGGAACTTGAGCCCAAGCACCTACAGAAAATAAATCAAAAAATCCCTAAAACACTAGATACACAAACAAAATTCTCCCCACATCCTAACATTTTTATACCGTTTTCTGTCTTACATCTTAATCATATGCTGAAGACAAGGATATCATGAGAATTAGAAATGAAGATATTTAAAAATACTTGCAACTGAATGGTTTTTTCCTCAGTTTTCTCTCTGCACTGGCAGCAAAAGCCAACAGTGCAAGTTACAATCAAACATTCAACTTTTATTGCTGTTTAGCAGCTGCTGACTTAACCTGCACTCTCACTGAGTCATCAGTACTGACATTAATTCAAGCAAAATCTCCAAGACTGTCTCCAAGTCCTAGAGAACAAATCTTTGGCACAGCAAGCAGCTGCTCTGCAACTGCAGACTCTCCCACTGATCCTCAGGAAAAAATTCCTGTCAGGGAGGGTGTCAGAATGAAAATCAAGGGAATCAGAACCAAATCAAGGGAAAATTATCACTATGGAGCCACTTCCCTGTAGTTTGTTTTGAGCAACCGGACCGGATGGGGGTACAACACAATTCTCCAGAAACTACTGAAACATTTTTGCCTATTCTGACACAAACTCCTTGCATCCTTCAGGCAGCTCTTGGCCCTCTGGCAGGAAAGATGGAGCAGGTTCCAACACAGACACTACCACTTTACTATTGCTGTGTGTTCTATTGGAAAAGAATACTAAAAAACTCCCAAATCCTGCCTGCCTTTGTCTGACAGCTGTTGGAAGCAAACCAGTGACCTGAGCTTTGTAATGATGGTTATTACACCATAAAGACAAAAGGCTTCAGCTGAATTTAAGGCACTAGGATAAATAAATCTATTCTCCTCTAAAGGAAACATAATCTGTGTTGCTTATATCAGCGTGTACAAGTCATGCTTTTAGAGCATTCACAAGTTTTACTTCTCTGTGATAAATTAAAATCAAACAGAAGAGGAAGCTGAGCACAAAAAGAGAAACCCAAGCAGCTTTCAGTTAGTTCTGAGCAGCACTGGAAGCAACAGGTAGGATTCCCTGCTGGTTTCCTTCAGGAAAACACAATACCCTAGACCTGGCTCTTGGCCATGGAGCTGCATAAGCAGCTCTCAGCTCACCAGTTCCAACTCTCCTTGAACGTGCAAAACACCATCACCTGAGTCATGAGGGATCTTATGCAGGTTAAAAATACCCCCTAAGAGGAAAAGGATGAGTCCCTTGATCTGGCTTATCCACCAGCCCCAGGCACAGCTGCCCTGTGCAAGTGAGAATGCAAAAAGGGTGCAGGATGAGCACCTGAAAACACAATCTGTTCACAGCAGCACTTCGGGTAAAAGCACATTCACAGACCAGCAGTACAGCTGGTACTTCCTGTGGCAATTGATAAATGTTGTTCACACAAGATTTTCATCTGATGCACCCTTAAATGAGTCACATGAAAACAAGTTGCAAAGCTTATAGAATTCATGAAAACCTTGTGTTCTACAGCCCAGAATAACTGATACTTGAATAAAAGCGAAAACCAAGAACAATTTCTAAGTCAAATATAAAACATTTTTGATGGAGAAGAAAAATACTTCAAGTACATCTCATAGAAACAAAATGCCAAACTCCTTACTAATCTCCCCAGTAGATGAAACATCTTACATAGTAGCAAGAAATAATTCAAGAAGTTTCAAGAATTAACAACCTGATATGCTGAGCTGGAAGCTACAGCATTATCCCTCAGTTCAAAACAGGCTTCTGCTGAATAAAAGCCTAACACAAAGGCCTGAAAAAGTCTTAGTAAGGCTGCATCAAGACTGGATCACCAAATTCCTTGCTAGGCTTGAAACTGAAAGTAAGAGTAATATCAAAAAGCTTTACTAATAATTTGAAATAATCCATACCATGCTGCCTTCATTGTTGCCAACCATGGTGTTATAGCTCCCAGTCAGCCTTCTCAATTCTGTTACCTCAAAGGTCACATCTAAACCATTTGGAAGGGCATCATCTCCTAAAGAAATAAGTGAAGTGCATGTTACCTCCAAAGAGTTATTTTAAAAATGCAGACAGAAGGCTACTTGAATTATTTGAAAACTGAGTTAAGGCATAATAAAAGTCCATGTTACAAAGTGAAATGGTTTGAGAAAATGATGTTTGGATCTGAGAGCAGAATTTGATTCAATCATGAGGTAACTGGCTTCAATCATTTCACATCAATGTGATGTGCAGTACAGATACAGGACATATTTTCGAGCTTTCCCTCACGTGTTCCTTCAAACTGTGGATTAAGGAAAGCTTACTGTAATTATTTTAAGTGCTGAAAATTCACTCATGGACAAGCAATATTTAAATACACATATGCATATATGCAAACATATGCAAATAGACTTCCTTCATAGGGATAACTGATGTAGATACATTTGTATCCACAGCACACCCACGTGTTCATCTAGAATACAGATAAAGGCATACAAGACTAAGTTACACACACAAAAAATGTCCAGCTTACTACACAGGGAAATACATATTACAGGTATGATTTTATGAGAAAAAAAGGTGAGGATTAATGAAGGAATACACACCTTGGCAGGTATCAATCAGAACGTCCACTTGTCTAAAGATTCCGAGACGAAGCAACTTCTCACGAGCTTCATGTGATTTTCTCATCACCTGCAGCATAAGAAAAGTAGCTCAGTCATAGAATCAAAGGATATTTGGGTTGGAGGAGGCTTTCAAGATAATCTAGTCCCTTTGAGTCTTCCAGGTTAGCAATGAACAACAAGGATAAATTAGTTAAAATGCAGCTAAGTTGTAAAATATTCACAGATTTTGTATATAAAGACACACACGTACGCCTTCAAAACAGAACACAACTACTTTAACATCTGCATCTGCAGAAATAATTTAAAAAAAAATTTAATTGAGCATCTGGCTCAGTTCCTTCATACCTTTTGTTAGTTTGCTTCCTAATTACTTTAATAGTTAAAACAAGTATTCAAACAGGTTCCAGTGGTTACAACTTGTTTAGGGGGACTCTATTCTTGACAGACTTGCCCCATGTCTGAAGGGAATAGCCCAAAGCAGGAAAAAGAGAGAAAAAGATTTAATTGATTTTTAAACAGCAAGTCTGTTATTCACTGCAACACTTACATCAATGAGATTTTTTGCCTTGAAAACATCAGCGATTTCACACATGATGATGTCATCTTTGGTCCTTCCAAGTCCATCGAAGTGCACATGCTGAACCACCACCTAAACACAACAAATCTTTATCCACAAGTACTGGATTTGCATCTAATAATGAGAATCAAGGTCACCACTGCACAAAAATTATTGTGAGAAACCCTGATGATTCCTAGGGCTAGTTCCTACCAACCTACATTATCAGAAATCAGTGCTATCTTAGATTCTGGGACGTTGTTCCCATAAAACAAGACTGAGAGAAAAGAGATCTCTAACACCAAAGCTAAGACTGGTTGTAGCAGAAGAAACACTGACAGACTGGGGTTTTAGTTGTAAATGTTGTCTGGACAAAGCTGCAACTGTTTTGTATTGAGTACATATGATAGAATTTATGTAGTTAGTCATAGTTGTTTGCTACTTCTTTTACCAGCAGTACATAAGCAAAGATTAAATGAAGAAAATCAAATAGGTGCACAAGCCATAAATATTTAAAGTCTATTAAAATCATCACTACCACAGAAGCAGTGCAGTTTCAAATGCAGCTACAAATCACTCCCATTATGAGGATTTATACTTTCATCTTGATACACAATTTTGTCATAAAAATCACAGCACCTTCCACACTACCCAGTACAAATGGACAACAGCAATTGTATTTCCCTTATTTTTCTAACTTTTTCAGTGAATTGTTATTTTAGGGGCAAATGTCAAAAAAAAAAAAAAAAAAATCTGCTTCAAATAGTTGTCAAGGATTGGAACAGGCTGCCCAGGGCAGTCTCCACCCCTGGGGGGATTAAAAACCATGTGCATGTGGCACATGGGATGTGGTTTAGTGCTGAACTTGGCAGTGCTGGGTTAACAGCTAAGACTCTGTGATATCAGAGATATTTTCCTACCTAAATAATTCCATGATTTTATACCAGAGTCTGTAAAAGAGACTGTGCAGATTATACTACCTCTACCAGAAATATCTGTATGACTCTATGTATTCATGTATACCAAAATAACAGCAACCTACTATTATTGCTAATTGCTTAAAAAAAAATCACAAGACATTTATTTCCCTTCACAAAAAAAAATCAGGATGTTGCTCAGGCACTTACATCTTTGTTTTCAAGAATTTCCTGCTTGCTCTCAGGTTCAACTTCAACAAGTTCAGCTTCTTCTCCCAAGGCACCAAAGTCTGGCCCAGGCACTGGAAGAGGCTCCAAACTCTGAAAGCATAAAAGAAAACTGTGTTTAACAGGCTACATGGATTTGTGATCTGTGCCTTTTGTAAATGAGAAAAACCTGTGGTTCTCAACAGTCTACTCTTCAAATCCTAAGGGAAAAAAGAAAACAGAACTAAAATGAAAGGAATTAGCAGAACACTTGACACCTACCTGCTTGCTGAAATTTTTAATGAAAGCTAAATAAATTCCACATTGAATAATTTCTGAAAAATACTCTTCCAGAAAGTAGCCTTAACTTTTAAGACAAGCTTCCTATGCAAAAAGATGAATTTCCCCTTCTTAAAAAAAAAAAATCTAAAATATCAGCTGTCACTTCTCTAGTTTGGGTTGTATGAAACAGAAAAATATGACTAAGAAGTGGAACAATAAAATAAAAAGGGTGTTCTCAGAATGCAAGTTTGCTTTGCATATATTTATATGCCTTTACATTTCAATCTTTCTTTTAGAAGAAACTTTTCACATAAGGCTTGAGAACCTCAGACTCTCACCATCAGAGTGAGAGTCTTTAACCAAACACAGCATGACTGTGTTTATTATACCTGAAAGAGTCCTAAAATAAGACTTCCCAGAATAGCTGCTTCCCTGAATAGTAAATTGTTGTTGCATATCAAATCCAGTCAAAGGAAGACAGAAGCTTCTCCCACTGTCACAATTTTCAGCAAGTGTGAAACACTCTGTATCCACACAACATTGTCTAGCAGTTCACACCACAGATGGACACAAAACAGAGAATACAAGCAAAAGAAATCTTGAAACAGGAATTACATGATCCATGGTATTTAAATACTCTAGAGCCTTAACTGGAGGCAACTCCCTGCAGTTCTGCAGCCTTAAAACTGAACTCCTACACCTCAATGTTTCTTCTTCAAGCACTGGTAGATGGATCTGCAGATTTGTGCATCTACTCACTACAATTTCAGGCATGTGAGGTCCATCAGCCCTCTCCAAGCAATGCAACGCTCCAGCCCCCAATTCTCACCAGGAAAGAGATTCTCTCTTTGCACTGTGGTTTTTCAGCTGCTTGGTTTGGGATTTTATTTCGATGGCTTTTATTCTGATTTCACTCTCCCAGACTTGTTCTTGCCAGCCCACCCCCCCCGGGGAGGTCAGCTCTCGGAAAGCCTCAGCAAAAACATGAAAAAGACCCAGGTTCCTAGAGGGAAGAAATTCTGTACTTAGTAAGAACTTTTTCTCCCCTGTGAGGGTGCTGAGGCCCTGGCACAGTGTGCCCAGAGCAGCTGTGGCTGTCCCATCCCTGGCAGTGCCCAAGGCCAGGTTGGACGGGGCTTGGAGCCATCGAGGCTAGGAAAGATGTCCCTGCCAGTGGCGGGGGCGATGCCTGACCAGATGACCACAAAAGTCTTTTCCAAGCCGTCAATATCTATGCTTCTACACAAACCCCCAGAAACGAGCTGGCAATGGAAGGCGCCTCCGAGCACCCGCACGGGCTCCCACCCCTTCTGCCTGCCGCGGCCCCGCTGTGCCACAAGCGGCGTGCCCGGAGCGGCTGAGGCGGGACGCGGCCTCCAGCACCGAGCGCAGCCCCAGCCCCGCTCCCGGCCCCAAGGTCGCGGCGGGGAGAGCGGGGCCCTGCGACCTTCGGGCGGACCCGGCGGGGGAGCGGGTGCCAGCCCCGGCGGGTGCCAGCCCCGGCGGGTGCCCGCCCCGGCGGGTGTCCGCCCCGGCGGGTGTCCGCCCCGGCGCTCACCCGGGCGTGCACGGTGCCCATGGCGGCGGCGGCGCGGAGACTGCGGCGGCAGCGGGGCGCTCAGGGCCGCAGCGCGGGGGCGGCCATGACAGGCGACACCGCCCGGCGCCCATTGGCTGGGGTGGCGGAACGGGGCGGGGTCAGGGGCGGGGCCAGGGGAGCGCTTCCGGCGGCTGGGGCGCCCCGAACCCGGGGGAGTGACCCTAGAAGAGAGGAGTTCATTGGGATCCCGGGAATTCACCCCAAAACTGGGGAATTATCCATCCAGACACGGGGAATTCACCCTTAACCCCACGTGTTTCACCCTTAACCTCACGTGTTTCACCCTTAACCCCACGTGTTTCACCCCAAACCCGCGGGATTCACCCCAAACCCGCGGGGAATCAGATTGGACACTTTAAACTGAAAGCTCGTGTTGTCAATTACTTAAAATTGTTGGTATTGTGATTATTATTGCTATTATTTTTCATTACATTAAATTGTAATGATGATTACATTTCCTCTAGATATCTCTGTATTTCATTTTTATATTTGTATCATGTACTTATAGATAATATAGCTATAGTTATACTTTACTTATATGCTTTTAAGTATCGCTATTAAATATAAATATTTTTAGTGTATCTTTTATTATTCATACAACAAATTGTTTAATAGGTTGTTATTATTATATAATTTATATTTGGTGATCTGCTAAGTTAGCTTTAGCTCAGAAACAACGCACCCTTTGTTTTCTCCCTTCAGACCCAACTTTCTCTGGTTTTTAATTATTTCTGTTTAAACGCAACAAGGTATTTGTAAAATAACTGATTGCAGAAAACAAACAAAAAAAATCCTATCAGAACCCAAAAAAAAGATAAAACCCCCACAAAATCTTAAACTGAGGTGACATTCAAGTCCAGCTGGAGTATGAACAAGCATCTCTCAAACTTCATAGTACTCTTAAAAAAACCCCTCAGAACCATCAATTAAATGAACACATTCTGGCTTAACTTGCACTAGGATGAATTACACTCAAGAAAGCTCAGAGACCATGGTAACAGAAGAGATTGTTTTTATTTTAGAAAAAGGAGACAAAATGGGAGCTGTAGCCAACAGAAAAGGTGGTTAAGGTTGATTTCAATGCAGTTATAGAAGTATTGCAACAAAGATCAAAAGCAAAACTTAGCATTCCTGCTTCAATTCTAACACAGACTGGTAAACTAATGAATGAAGACAATTTAAAACAGATCTTGTATATTTTAATTGAAGTAACAATTCCAACTTTTTTTTTTTTTTTTTTTAAACAAGTCTGAAAACACGTAAGTCCAAGAAATGAACAGAATTGAAGTAGCACCAACCTTGTAGAGTACAGAAATAAAGAGCTCAGGACTTCCTCCCCGACCTAAAATCTATTTGAATATTGTCAAATACAGCACTCCAAGCTTAGGGAAATCACAACTGAGAGACTGTTCGAAAGGCAGGCCCAATTAATGTGCTAGGTTTTGCCCAAAGCTCACATTCCCATGTCCCAGCTCCTGAGCATCATAATCCAACCCCTCTCCCTGGACAAGAGGCCCTCAAGCAGCTCTTCCCTGGGTTGCACAGAATTCCCTCTCTTGCATGAGAAGCTTCCCAAGGTCACATGCTTCCCCCAAACACATGTGCAAATCAGCTTTAAAGCCATTATTGTTTCCTTCTAGTTAAAAGTGGTACAAGACCTGATAAGCCATCAGAACAATAATTAATCCTAACATCACTTTCCTTCCCAGGTGCCCTCATCCACTAATGCATCATCTTTGTCAAAATCATGCAGAACCTTTGTAGTGGAAATGGTTTAAGCTGCAAACTTTCAATAGAGGTATGATTTGGCTAAAATTTTCAACTTATTATTTGAGACCTCTGCAGAGCTCCATGAATATTGGTGCTTCCACCAAGTCTTACACTTTTGCTGCTCCTGACAATCCTGGGAAACTTCCTTTGGGTTATCCTACCTCACTGAGACAGGAGGGACACCTTTCTTTTTTCTTCCCTTAGCAACAGGGGAGTGAAACAAGGAAAGAAAAATCTGTGAAACTGAAGGGGAAAAAAATAAAAAATGATCAGGCAACAATTAGAGAGACAACCTAGACACCATTCACTACTTGCTATACATTGATTTTTATTAACATCTTCTGTAAAGTTTAACACCTTCTCCACATACTGTTTGCTACTAACCACAGTCACTGTTTTACCTACTTTTCAATACTTGACTAGGTATTAAGCCTTTATATTAAGCTCCAAAAGAAAAAGTCTCTGAAGTCACTGAAACTGTACTTGTTTACACTTCAGGGGAAAGTGCCCCACTTCTCATGGCGTTTTTGCCTGAAGTATTTCAGGAGGGAAAGAGACACAAAGGAAAGGTAATAGGAACTGCAGAGTACGTACAGGAACCTAGAATAATACTGTTCCTACAGTATCTACAGTGCAGACAACTTTCCATAAACACAACAGTATGTTTAAATATAAGGCAAATGGACACTGGAGGCCAATAAGAAACTCACTTGTGTATTCCTCTTAAGGGAATAAAAGTCCAATTTCATTTAAGTGCTATAAAAGTAATCCTAACACATAATATTGTTAAGAATTACGTTTCAAAAAATATTCTGTAATCCCTGCTTGTTTGTCTAACAATCTGTTCACAGAATTTACATTTTTTATGCTGAAAGTAATTTTTAAAAAGATTTATTTCCAGAGAGCACTGTTTAAGTACAAATCTTAGTACAGTAGATTGAGCTGGTGCTTCAACAGAGCTATAATCTGTTACTTAGTATAGCAGCAACTGTTTTTATAATCCTTAAAACAGCAAAAGTCCCAAGGCAGATTTGTCAGGAAGCTGTAAACAAGTAATTTCCCAAGATTTATTGGCAACAAACAAAGTGATCCCTGAAACCTAATCTAGGTTTTAATTTTCTCTGCCAAATTTTGATTTTGGAAACTGTAGAATCTACATCCCAATTAATACTCTGGAGCAGTTTGGAAACTTGTCTCTGAGGAGGAGTCAACATCTATTTCCAACGCAGACTCATCAGGATTTGGGAGGAAATTAGGATAGGACTTTAACTCTGATTGCTCCTGGATATCAGCAGGAACATTTTTCATAGCTGAGTGCATGAAGCATGAAGATTCCCAGAGCCAGCTCTCAATGTGTGCAGCAGAGTGAGGCATTTTAAGGTGGCAGTATGAAGAATGAAATTCCATAGTAGATGGGACAGTTTGACATTTTCTTAGTGATGCATAATTGTCTTTCCTGTTTAAAAAGAAGGAAAAGGAGATTATTACTGTTTCAATGGCATTTTTGTCACGTTTACAAGTAGCAAGTACAGTTGTTCACCTTCCTAAAGGCCATCTCTGCATTCCACTTTGCAATCAGCTTGTTATCACCAACCTGAACAATTGGAACAGAACTTGTCTACACTCTAATCCAGGACCTGAATCACCAGGTTAGTCTTTTCCAATTTGAGAAACAGGAAACTGAAGTTTTATCCAAGGACACCCAAATTTTTCAAGTTCTCTTCTCTCTTGCAGTGCTTTTGGGGGAAAAAAACCAAAATCCAACCAACAAAACAACATGCCACAACTCCTCTCACTAATAAAAATACCTCAACTTGCCATACACAGTCACTTCTACACTGCTTGAGCTGCTTTTCCACAAGAAGAAAGACAGTGTTTGTGCTTAATCATGATGCAATAACCAAAGAACCCCTCTTAGAAGTTACTTCTCTTCTAAGAAAGGGAAACTTGTGATTCTGTGTCTTCCCAAAGCCTGTCTCAGGACTGGTAAGTCTGAAATATGAGAAACTGCTAAATAAGGGTAAAACCAGGAAGGTGGCGATCTCCAAATTTATTGTGGAAAGGAATCAGAAATATCATTAAGAAAAGAAAGAAGAAAAGACACTGGATTATATATGCTATCAAGGAACTGAGAGGACAGTAGGATGAATAACAAACATATACCAAGAACTACACTTTTGCTCAGAGAAATGCCTCAAAAGCCAACTAGTGTTATTCAAGAAAAGGCTTAAACTGGTTTCAGAAAGAGAGAATTTCTGGAAGTGCATCATATGCATGCAGCAGCACTCCACTTTACCTGGCTATACAAAACAGCTTGCTTTTAGCCTGGGCATAAACTGTGGCAGCAATCCGAAAAAGCTGCTCCTGCATCCATCGAACATCAGCAGGCATGTCAGGAAACCAGTTCACCAACCTGCAGGCAAAACCAAAACACAGCTTCTGTAAGCAGGAGATTTGATCAGAGTTAGATTTTTACACACCCTGTCCCACATCCAAAACAGTTTATTTCTCCCCAAATCAACTCCCCTAACCAAGGTGTCCATTTCTTCCCAACCTCCCCGAATTCCCATCTAGCCCTCTCATCTCTCTTCTACAAGCTAAGAAAAGGGACAGCACAAATCACTGCATCTCTGAATGGCCCACCAGTGTGTGCCTTCCACACCCCGTGACCTGAACTGGAATCCTGCTAAACATTCCTGTCTCCAAGACCCTTGTGGTAGGAACTTGCTGCTCAGTTTAAAGCAAGGTGGAAAAGGAAGGAAAAGCAAAATAAAAGTACAATGGAAGAACAAAGAGAAGGCAAGACAAGAACAATGTCCCAAATGTACTTTTTTTCCCTTATGATACCCTTAATAGGAGTCAGCTACATCAGAGTGGGACAAGAAAGAAAAGGAGGAAAACCCCACAGAGAAAGATGGGAAACTTGCTGTCTCCCCATCCACCAAAAATAGCACAGAAGGGCCACATTCATTGGCACAGAAACAAAATACTTCACAGGAGTTCTTTATGGTTTGATTACCAGAATTGATTTTTCAAGATTTACTAAAGAGTCATGACATCTGCTGCTCAAGGACTGGAATTCCCTTAAGCAAGCACAAAGCTTAGGATTCATGGTGTATCCATTGAGCATAACTTCTCCTTGACAAGAACTGAAACTTATCAAATTAAGCCCTGCTTCAAGAGCACAACTTTCAGTCAACCCAAACAAAACTGTTAAGAGAACTTATACGGTGAGTAAACAGTCTATTTCACTCCTGACTTCAGAAAGAAACACAAGAAGGATGTGGAGAGAGTTCAGATATCCCTGCAGAATACAGTAATGAAGAATGCCCTCCTGGAAAGCACAACTAAGGGTGCTTCTTTTGAGCAATTACAAGGTAGCTATTAATAATATGTGTGTGTTATTTAAGAATCTTCTTAATATATTTATCTAGCTTTTGATTATATAGGCTTTAGGAGGATGCATCACTTAGGTAGAAATAGTGGGTCTTTTGACAGTTACCACTTGAATTATAGAGTCCCAGAAAGCTTCCAACACTGAGTAAGCTCTCAATGAGTACATTTCCAAAATGATGATAATTCTAAAAGAGTTCTTTACAAGTTCCTTACCGTAAAGCAACTGAGTAAGCAGATTCCACTGGGAGTGTGTATGGCAGCATCAGGTAGGATATCACCCGCATGGGGAAGAGTTTAGAGAACTGAGCATAGAATCCATTCTGTTCTTTACAAGCTTCCTGCAGTGCTTAAGAGTAATTATTAGGGAAAAAGTGTTACACTATCTGAAAGCAGTTTCAATAATTTTCTCAGAGTTTTGTAATATCTAGTCAACATTATCAGGTGTTACTGAACAAGGCTCAGTTAGAAAATAAAAGAATTAATCTCAGAGCACTCTTACCATAAATTTTCTCTATGGTATTTTAAAATGCGGGAACACAGATTCATGCCACAGGGACAAAACATATTATCCAGAACTTCTATGCAAGAGATCTAAGAATTAATGTTAAAAAAAAAAAAAAAAAAAAAAAAAAGTTTGTCACTCAGAGGAAACAGCCTGAAGCATGCACCTTTACGAAGTCTGGGAGGTAGACTCTCAAATATGCTCTTCTCCAAAGGCCATGAATTTTGCTTTAGCTGGTCATTTAAGTTGGTGATTTTCAAAGTTTCTACTCTGTTATTTTCTGTCAATTTTCTTCTCTTCACATGGTCAATGTGTTGTTGTGCAGCCTCATGAGGGTTTCTTTTCGTGAAGGACAAGTGGATATAAATTGAATCACTCAGAATACCTGAAAGAGTCAAGAGCTTTCACTTAGGTTTGATTCAGAGGTCTCCTGAGTACCTGCAGAGCACCTGAGGTCTGTGTGTCTGAACAAAGACCTGTCCTGAGGGAACACCATCATCTACCCCATGTCAAATGCACCTGGCTCTTAGGATCCCACAAATGTTTAATCACAGTGATGGCTCTTCTGAAGGCTTAGGTCTTACTTTAAAACAGGTTCTAAAGAAAAGGAAAAAAAGTAAACAATTAAGTGAAACTGCCCTGGAAACATACAGTCATTTACCAAAGTTGTTTTCCTGTAAGAAAACAAAGGATTTAAAGGAGAGGAAGAAAACTGATATAATATGTATTTGAAA
Organism: Certhia americana; assembly: GCA_018697195.1. NCBI lineage: Eukaryota > Metazoa > Chordata > Aves > Passeriformes > Certhiidae > Certhia > Certhia americana. The sequence continues at coordinate 59,909,773 of CM031879.1, read as the reverse complement.
GAAAACACCTAAAACACATCAAATATTTGGGAAATTTGGCATGGCAGGTATCACATGAGTACTTTGAGGCATTGCTACAACAGGGTTGAAAAGGAAAGCAAGTAGGTTACAATACTTTTTTTATCCAAAGTACAGATCTAAATCAACATGGGTTGCATTGCAAAACTGGTGCCAATTAAGAAATAGCACTGATAACTACCTTAGAGATAAGCACTAGATCATCAGTACAAAAAGAAAAACACAAGAAGTCTATTTACACTTGGTTTCCAGAAAATTATTATAAAACTACATATGAAAAAAAAAACTAATAGCCAAATTTGACTAGAATCTATACCTGCAAACAACAGAACCTATATCCTACTTGTAAGTACTAGTGAAAGAAAAATGTCAAAAAAATATACAGTGAATTTAGCAAAGGAAAATATTTGAAGTGTCACCGAGGGGAGGAATTAATTCCTACAGCTGAAATAACTTAATAAGAAAGGTGATGCATAATGAATGACCTTGGAAAGGTTGTAATTATCATTGATTAAGCTTGACGCAAAACAACCCTGTGACAGAATAAAAACAAAGTTGATCACAGGATTAGCAGTGTGAAAAGGAGGACAATAGTGCAATAGAGAGAGGACATGGGGCAGACAGACCAAGGAAGAACTGCAAGGAATGTCAGATATTAGTGTCAGATGGAAACTTATACACAGGAAACCTGTGGGTGCAGGATAGCAATAGAACCCAGGTCAGCAAAGACAATCACAAACCAGAGGCTCTTTGTACAGCTTGTGCTTTTAATCACATGGTAAAAGCAAGACTCTCTCATTAAATAATATTACATAATAACTATATTATAGAAAATCAAGCTCTTAAGCAGAACTGCAAGGTTCTGCAGTGAAGAGAATTGTTTCAAGATAACTTGAATATTCATTAACCAGGCATCAGCAGAGTACAGCAATGACTGCATTACATCCTGTAGCTGGTACTGTCTGTAACAGTGCAGAAGTCCCATTTCCACTCCCATTCATCTAATCTGACCCAATACTAGTCTACTTCTGCATCCAAAGACTACAGGGCCCAGGCACATTTAACACATGGCTAACTTCATTCTAGTATCAAGTTACTGTTTTCCATTTATTTGTCTCAAAGCTTGCAGAGCAATAATATTCATCAAATTAAAACATGATATTATCATTCTAGAAGTAGAGTAGCAGAACTCGTAATTCTTCTTCCTAAACTTATCTGGGTGTCAACAACTTCTCCATTATAAGTTATTGTCTTCTAAAGCCTTTTCTCACGCAGAGGGTTTGTCTGTGACTGAGTTTTTATTGTTGTTAGCCAGCTCCATCGATTTTCTGGACTACCAGAAAATTGGATGACAGCAGAGAGGAGACAATAGAAGATACAGAGTTTCAGAAGAGTAGGAAGCAGTAGCCTATTCTCATTCTGCACAATTAAGACAAAGCCAAGTAATAATATGATTTGCCCAGAGCTGGAATTCTTTGGAAATTTCACTTAGCATTTACTTCACACAGATTTGACAAAACTCCAAAAGTTCAATTTTTGTGTGGCACAGTTCACCTCAGGTGAACTATAATTATGGCATTTCTACAAGAATGAAACTATCATGATTCCTCCAAAATTTTCAAAGACCAACCCCCTTCTTAGCTACAAACAACCCCCTTACCCTTTTTATTTGTTTTTGATCTAGGTTTTCTTTTTTTGTTTTGTTTTTTTAAACTCCAGTTAAGACCATATAATCAATAATTATCTGAAAGTTTAACATACCATTCTCCTTCAAGAATTTAAGAGCATCCAAATATCCCTGCTCACAGATCTCTCCAAGTACCTGCAAATATAGAGTAAATGAGTCAGACAAATAAAAAGGAGTTTCAACTTCAGATCAACAGTTTGCAGAATGAAAAAACACTTTCATACACCTTCAACTCTTGTAAGAAAAAAACCACCTTAACAATTGCTGGAATACAACAGATCCAGGTTAATATGGCTCCTGTGATGATGCATATGTGATCATGTACATTAACTTATCTTTCAGCTGTTACAGATGCACTGAATGATGGCATTCAAACAGTCTGGAAGATTTCCCTCTCCTCGTTTCCTTAATTAGCTCTTCAGAAGCTGCTAGCAGCCATGAAAAACAGGGTGTTTGGAGTATGCCAATTCCCCTCCTTCCCTCCCAGTGCTTCTCACTTCCCAAAGCTTTGAAAAATTAGCTGTGCAATTCTGATGCTCAGGCTCAGACATATATTCCCGTCTAGTAAAACATCTTTTACTAGATGCAATAACAGCTCACCTACACAGGAGTACTAGTGAAAAAAAAAATAAAAAATAAAGCCTGCATAAGTAGAATTTAAAATTTGTCCTGAAGTGGTCAAAAAGCCCTCAGTTAAAATATATCTGCAGCAGTCAGAAAAATTACTTCTTTGCTGTACTATATCCCAAGCCAGTTGAAAAGATCTGGTTTTAATTTTTTTATTTTTCCAACTTCCACAACAGTAATTCAAGAGCATTTCTCTCTTCAGGTCTGCAATAGCAAAGAACAAAATTTAAAGGCAACTTGCCTACACCAAATATTAATTAAGACCTTTACAAAACCATGAAACTTTAGAACTTCTTCTAATTTCTTAGCATGTAAACATGAAAAGACTACAAATTGCTGTTAATTTCCAAGGGTTGATTTTATGATAGAATCCTGTAATAATTCCCAAATAAATACTGAAAGCCAGTAGCAGGACATGCATTTTTAGCCCGATAAAGACTAAAACTAAAAGGAGGACATAGACAAAACATGAAAAAATAGAAACAAGATAGATCACCAGAGAAGTTTGTGTGACTGGATGAAATGCTAAGACACTGCAACTTTCTGCAAAAGCTTTCATGTGAAGAGATGAAGCAAAGAAAGGCAGGGGCTGACCTTGGGTTCAGGTGGAAAGAGTGCTTGTGTTAAGCGGTAAAGGTTCCCCAGGCTGAACTGAATGCTGGTGTTGGTCACATTCATCTCATGGAAGTTAGCTGACTTCCCCTTGGGACAGATGTCACACTCCCCAGCAAAAGGGGACACTGTGATGGTGTTCTTACACTCATAGTGGGGCAAGTTGTCACTGATTCCTCCATCCACATAGCGCTACAAAAAGGAACAGAAAAGACACATCTCAAGGGCTGACCAGCAGAGTGCCCTACAAAAGAATGAAACAGCACTTAAGGTTGTAACTTAAGCCTGGTGCTCCCAAGCTAAACATTTTGAGTAGCATGATCTGTTCTCTAATGCCAATAAACACTCCTACTTATAGTTCCATAGGCAGCAGAGACATATTCCGTTTGGGATTCTTCTGTATGTTTTTTTAAAGATGATAATCCTACACAATGCGCAGAGACAAGCAGCTCCACGCTTCAAAGTTCAAGTTCCAAGACACTACTAAACTATTCTAACTTAAAAGTACTCCTCATAATTACTCAAAATACTCTTAATAACTCAAAAGTACTCTTCAGAATTTGATAGAAAAGCATCACAAAAGATTTGGATATAAGGAAAGTGTGAGTAAAAGTAGACAGTGCTTCAGAAACTTTGCCAAGTCAAAGACATCTGTTGTGCTTTGCGTGCAAGTTTCAGGTTATGCTTTTGCCTCCTTCACATTGAATCACCCACTTCTGTAGTATTAGTGCCTCTCCTACACAGACATTTTAAGACACAAGCCCCAAAATGCTGTTTTGGGGTAACCACTGTGTAGTGCAGCAGCTGCAGTGGCTACAGACAGCCCCTCCACTCACTCACAGCAGCCAGCTCTCCAGTGGGCCACAGGGAACTGGTTTATTCCCACACCACCAGCTTTGCTGGTTCAGAGACTGTATTTTCCTCCTTCCTAAAAGGGCAGCAAACCTAATCTGTAGGCCCTTGTCAAATATAAATGCAACAGAGCAGTGATTTGAGGAAGAGCAACCTGGATTATCAGTTTCAGTTGCCCTGATACTCAGGCCCTGACCATTCTGAGAAACACATTAGGAATTAGGAAGAGGGCAGCTCATGGCCTGTCAGCTTCCCAGGATACCCTCTGGACCTTTGGCAGCTCCTGCCAAACTTTAGGTGTGTAATGCAATCATGAAAGTGCAAACCCCAAGTCCTACGTGACATAAATAAAATAGACCAGGTCTGGCAAAGGAGGACCCTTCTCATGAAACTATTTAAAGGTGGAAGTACGTATCTGAGCCACTGTTTTACTGATACAAATGATTTTCATGATTTGGAGTATCTGCTCAGCTGTTCCTCCAAGTCATTTTTAAAATCTAAAACTACTGCTGTTTCAAAGGAGTAAAAAAAAACAAACAAAAGCCACCACACCCAAAAGCTTTTGAATTGGCAGTTCGATATACCTCTTAAATATTATCCTTAAGCCTTTGTTTTACAGTATACAGGCAGGAATGCCAAGCAGTAAACAGCAAGATGCCCCAAAGTTTACATTTTTGACATTCTGTTGTGCTTAAGACTACAGGAGTCACACCAAGCATATGGAATAGTGGAATTCTTACCAAGTTACATCCAAAAATGCCTTCTGAGCATTAAAATAGTATCAAAATAATTGCAAAGCTTAAAAGACTAGACTGATGCCTTCCTTTCCTCAAAATATGGCCAAATATAGCATTGCTTGTATGTTTTCGTACTCTGAACTAAGCCTTTTAAAATATTGTTGTCCGGTGACAAGAACTGAACAGCCGGATTAGCCTGGATCCACCTAAACCTTGGATTCAGTCCAACGTCCTGTTTTCATAACACCTTTAATCTGGAAGAGTTTAAGGAGACATACAAGGTTTAGAAGTACAGATAAAGAAAAACCCTATACAGTTCTAATCACTTTTGCTTAAATTTCAGCATGAAGAAAAAAAATACATTTCATGTCTACTCTTGACTTTAATACTTGCAAATTGCCTTGAGAACAGGGTGTAATCAACCAATATTAATGATGTATAAACTTTTCTTTCTTCCTTCCCTTCTCCTTTTGCAAGGAGCACCACAGTTGGAAGGAAAGCAAATGCAAGTGAACAGAACAGGGTAACAAAAAGTCACCTGCCTCGATTTGAAATGCAGATCTGCTTCCAGACCTGTAATTATAACACCTACAACAAACCATGCCAACTTTCCTGCAGTTTTTCATCTCTTTAAAAGGGGATTTTAGACAGCTCAGTACAGCCGTGAAGTATTAAGAGGCTTTGTAAGCATCAGTTCTTGGGAAACAACAGAAAACACTAATACACTGCTATTTTCCCTCTAAAAAAATAAGCTTTCTTACACTGAATACAAATGCCAGAAGGCATTAAAAAGCTTTGCTTGCACCTAACTGAATACAGAGCTTTAATCCAGTTGTAAGGCAGATCTCCCTACAGCCAGAACACAAAGATATACCATAAACTATAGTACAGGATATTTTTTTGAACAACTATAGGTGACTCTTCCTGTAAATTTGTGCAGGTGGAAAGAGCATCATTTCCTTAAATAAACATTTATCAACAGGTCACATACTTGTTATCTTATAGTATCCCTTTATTTTATTAATGAATTTTAGGGGGCAGAGGAGGGACAGAGAGACAGTATGTGTGTGTTAAAATACACATAATATCTTCCACACATTCAGTGTTCCTTTCCTTTTTTGGAAAGTTGTTACACTTGCAGTACTAGAAGCTATGAATGTATTTATTTTACAGTAGGATAGCAAAAAACCACCACATGCATTCTTAGTATTTTCAGAATAGCTAGAACTATTTTTAGATCTTAACAATAGAGACTTACCACGCCTCTAAATGATGGTGGAATGAGGCCACAATAAATAGGGACAAATGAACTACAGATTAAAGCCTGTAAGAAAATGAGACCATAAAAAATAACTGTTAATTGTTCCATTACTGGCATAAACATTTATCTTTATAAAATAAATTCTCACTCGCTAAGGCTATAGTTTCATTAGATCCACTGCACTTTTAAGGCATTTAGTCTTTTTTATGATTGATCCCTTGCACCTCCTCCCTAAAACAATCCACAGACACATTAACTGGGAAAACCAGTACATGAATCTGGTGTCTTTAAAAGACTGTCAAAGTAACAATACCTGAAATGCTTAAAGCAGAAACCCAACAGGTGATGTTAAAGGGACCTAGGATTACAGAAGCTTCCAAAAGTTGCCAAAAAGATACATACCTGTATAACTTCTTCTTTAGAGTTAAAATTAGATATCAAGGCATTTTTGCCATCTGATACTCTGGTTAGGGAAATACACAATCTGCCCGATGACAGCTGGTGTGTGTTTTCTGGAAGATTTCTCATCAGCCCATCTCTTATTATCTTTATCACATTAAAGGAAGGGTGAAGAGGACCAAGATTTCGCTTTCTAGCTTCTTTGGCTAATGCCAGAACATCTGCACAAGCCTGAGCTGGAAAGAAAATGCATAACATTGAACAGCAGAAACTCAACCCACGCTTGGACTAATAAAGCATATCTAGAGCTCCAACTTATCTCTCTTCTTGCTAGAATGAAAATGCAGGAACTTTTTAACAGATTAAGTAACTGTTTAACATGTTTAAAGAGTTTAGGAGTTTTCTGAGGGACAAAAAAAATCATTTCCAACTTTCAAAAAGATCTCCTGGTGAAGATTATACATCATTAAGATGTAGATTCAAAGTGTTAAATACCCATATGAGATACTTGCATTAGGAATTATTCATTCCATTTTTTGAGGGAAAAAAAAAAAGAAAAAGATGAATTAAACTTGAGGTTTCGGGGTACCATTTCTCCTCATTGGTACATAAATACACTGAAGGGAGCATGAAGTGTGGTCTGGCAGGAATGCCAGGAGAAAAGTTTTGAAAGCAGTGTGAAAGGAATGTGGAGGAGATCCATAATACACCACACAGGTCTCCACTAAATAGGTGCATTTTTACAGCAACAGACACATCATAATCTTTTCTACCAGTTAAATCTAAGTTTGGGAACTTCAAACCACTACAGAAGACAGGACTGTTCCTGAAGAACACTAAAATCCTTCCAATATTCAGTCACAGGAGGAACAGTTCATCCACCTGCAATGTTTTGTTTGAACTTAGAATGTCACATTTCTCCAGGGCACACTTTGAGGAAATTGCTATCAGTTTGGTAGAGGAGGGGTGGGAAGGTCAAAGCAATACCTTATCAACCTGAGTGATAAGCTACAAGGTCTTCTAGAAATATTTTCAGAACTTACATACTTGAACTTACTAGAACAGAAAAAATTCAATTTATCAGGTTAAGTGTGAGCACTGCACTGACAACAACTCTGCTTAAGCCTTACAGCTCAAATTAATTTCCAAAAATATTACATTTTTACAATGTTATTTCCCTCTCAAATAGCAATAACTAAACACTTATCATTCTCAACCAAGAGTCTATGTCCAAAAGAGCATCTCTAAAAAACCTGAGGTATCAGACACATCTTTACCACTTCAATTCTTTCATTCCATCCTCACAAAGGGAAATCTTGGGCCACAAATCCACTGACACCAGTAGCCTGATGCCACCTCCCACCCCAGAAGACAGCAAACAATTTAGACACAGCTCACTGTTCATGGTCAAATATATGTTTATCTTAGTAAAACACATTTTACATGCAAATAAAAAAATTGCACAAGTCACATTCTGACAAGTGATGAAGTTACTTTCAAAAGCAGAATTAGGCAGTTCTAGGAGTTCTAATTTTCCCTGCATCCAGATATTCATTATCAACTCCCTTTTTTTAATTTAGCAATGCTCAATCTTCTCAACTTTCTAAAAACAGCTGTGTTGCAGGAGTTTGAAATACTGAACTATCAGAACTCTGGCCAGGAACAGCAGTCTTGGAGCATATGCAATAATTTCCTTTTCCAAAATAAATACAGTTTTGAAAGCTTATGTACCAAGCAAGTCACTTGCCTGTTCTAAAATACAAACCAACAGAAAACAAATACATGCAATTTGATTTAGCAGTTACCTATTATCTCCACATATGAGAATTTCTATGCTCAAAGTAGTCCATAAGGAAAAAAAAAAAAAGACAAAAAAAAAGCTGACCTATTTTGTTTATTGCATCTATTTTAAACCCAGGAAGAGCTCCAAATCAAGGAAAAAAAACCAAAAGAAAGGTTATATCTAAGAGTATGTGATAGTAAAACACTGAAAATTTACAAAGCTTTTTGTCATTAATCCAACAGACTTCAACTGTTCAACTTCTTTTCCTTCTCCCTTCTTTTTCCAACAGGGCTAAAATGCAGTTACCTCTTAGTGTATTCCAAAACAGGAACTTCTGCAAAGGGGACTAAGGGCTAGAGCTTAAGTCAAACTGGGATTTTAGGCTGATCTTGGTTCATCTGTTTTATTTTTGAAACACAGGAGAGCTAAGGAAATTTATCTTCCTAATAAATGTGAACTGTTTCTTATTACAGTTCTGCATTCCTATTCTTAATTGTTTGTTAACCCTTCATTTGTTTCATGTTTGGATGATCACAGCACCATCAAAATGCCAGATCTCCAGGGCATCCAAGGTGTGCAGCTTCAACATTCCAGTTTGGAATAGCCTGGAATGCACTTCATCCTCAAAACAACACTCAAGGCTGAGCTTCCCAAATTTAATGAGAGAAACCTCTTTTTCTGTCTCTAAAAGTACAATTTTCTCCCCCATTCAATAGATAATGATTATATTTATCCATATTTGAAGTCCCATGGACTCCCCACCTATCCAGCAGGTAATCTGAATCAAAGAGAAAACTCTTCACTTAAAACATCTGGCTACGAGGCTGTAAGAAATGAAATGTGCTCTTCAATTCCAGCCACAACCCCTGCTGACAGATTTGCACACCCTGTGCTGTGTGCACACAGACCAGTGCAGGGCTGGGTCCTTCCTGCCAAGCCCCAAACATCTCCAAATGTGGAGTCTCACCACCTCTCTGGGAACCTGTTCCATTATTTTACCACTCTCACAGCAACTCATATGAATTTATCAGGTTCCAGCTTGTGCCTGCTCCCTCTGCCCACAGTAAAATGCAATTGTGGTAAAAAACACGGGAATTACAAACGCCTCTAGCTGCAGGAACCATAAACTGCACATTAAAGTTTGAGTAAGAGAGGCATATGATACAAACTCAAGAAATACACCCTATGATTGTAAAACAGTGCTTCTTTAGAGCTCATTTATCATCCTCTGCTTTCACACAAGCTTGCAAAATACCACAGCTTGAAACTCAGGGAATTAGCATGGGAATATACATTATTAGTTTTGTCAATTTACAGCAATTCACAGATTTTAGAATGTGGGTGGTTTTTGAATTGTCTTCCAACATTTCCAAGTGATGCCTTTTTTTTTTTTTTTTTTTTTTTTGTCCCAGTAGAAAAACACTCACCCATGGAAACCACTACCTTGGACAGTGACCACACAAATATTCTATTAGTTAGAGAAAATAAAAGATCTCAGTTGGCATAGGAAATTAGTAATAATTGGGAAAGGTAATAGCTTGACATCTACAACTCGTAATTACTAAAAGATGTTATTAACTCATACTGCCAAATAAATAATATACATTTTCTGTGCTTAAGAGTGTTTCAAATATTTAAGACAGTTTCCTTCTCAAATCATTTACAATGACTTAAGACTTAAAACTGGGTATGTTCTAAAAATACCAGCTATTGGGGAAAAATATGATTTGTTTTAAAAGCTGATAGCAGGCTCATAATAACTCAAGTGTGTCATGTTCTGACATTACAGCAAAATTAAATTAAGCAGTTCAAATTTAGTGCTAAAGCTCTGAAGAAATTAAGCTTATGTGCTAGAGCTCGGTGGCTAAAGCAGCAGGGACAAGCATTGCTCTCCTGTATGTACAGAGTTGTTTACAACTTCTGCTTTGTTTTTGTGGATTTTTTTTCCTCAGAAGTTTAAAAGCAAAACCCACTAATCTCTCCAAACTCAAAAGAGGTACTCATTGTTCTCCTAAGACAAAATCTGAATTTACAAAATCCTCTGCATCTAAACCAGTCAAGGGTGCTGCTAGAAAAACAATCAGCGTGGAGTAATGAATAAGACAAACATTACTCAGTGGATTTCTTTAGGGTAAAGAGAGAACCACTTGGAGATTTCCAGATACTCCATACAGTTTTTTCAACTGCAATCCAGACGCTATTCTGAACACCTTGGTATTTTGATAGCTTTGATCAAGTTTAATTCATTAGAAAAATGTATATCCATGAGCCCCAAATAAGGAAAGGTAAGGTGTATTTTTCCTACTGCTAGAAATTAAGTGTCTATGCCACGAAGTGCACTACATTTAGTTTCAAACTAACATTTTGAATCTGGCCTAAACACAACACAAGATTACCTCCACTGTTTAAATGGCAATTAAAATCAGTGATTTTAATCAATCTACTGTTCCTAATCATACAACTAAGCGACCTTGGCAACATGCACCGTGCCCAGATTAGAGAGGAAAAGCACGTTAAAGCTAACCTAAACCCTGACCTTAACTCTCTTAGCCTTACCCCAGAAAGGAGCAGCTTTGGAGGAAGCAAGATAAAGCTACCCAGCACTTCACGTGCAGAGAGATGCTCGATTTCCCAAGGAAGCGCAAACACTGTGTCTACAGCTGATGACAGAGCTGGCCCACTTGCTCTGGAGGGTGTCAGGGCTCGGCTGCCTCCCGCTCTCCCAGGTAATTCCTGGACTTTGGACAGCGGCGGTGAGAGCAGCCCCTCAGAGGGACACGCACGGGAGTAACTCCGACCTTTCGGCCGCGCACGTGTGAGAAGCGGATCGGGCCCCCGTTCGGATTTAATTCCACCCACGGTTCACGTTTGAAGAGTGCAGAGAAGCCAAGAATCGGAAGCAGTCCGGCCCGACCCGGCCCAGCCCGAGGAATCCCGCCTCCCGGCCCGAGCCCTGCCCGCCTCCCGCCCCTGCCCCTTGCCCGGGGCTCGCCCGCCGCCCGCCTGGCCCCGCTCCTCCCGGCCCCGCCGCTGACCCAGAGAGCCGCCCCCGACGAGGACAGCGCCGGCGAGCGCCCCGGCCGAGGCGCCGTAGATGTGCCGCGCGTCGCGGATGACGTGCGGGGCGCGCTCCTGCAGGCAGGTGGCGGCGCCGATGTGGTAAACGCCCAGAAAGCCGCAGCCGGCGAAGGACACGCTCCAGCCGCCCTCGCGGTCCAGCATGGTCGCCGGCGGGACGAGCGCTGGGGCAGGCGGGGGCAGGGGCGCTCCTGTGGCGGCGGCCGCTGCCCAGCGACTGAGCGCGGTCAGCGGGGCCACCCTCCGCGTTCACGGCGCCCCCGCCGCCGGCCGCGCCGCAGCCAATCCCGCGCCGCCGCTCGGTGGCACAAGGCGCTCCAGCCAACCAGAGGGCAGATGCAAATGAGGCCCCGCCTCCCGCGCCCCCGCCCTGGGCAGGGCGTGCTCCCGCGGCTGCGATCCGCGCCCCGAGCCCCGCGTCGCTCGATCGCCTCAGTCCCCTCAGACCCTTCGGACCCCTCAGACCCCTGAGACCCTTCGGACCCTTCGGACCCCTCAGACCCTTCGGTCCCCTTGCCTCGGGCAGCTTCCGCCGGTCCCCCAGCCCCGCCTGTCTCCGAAGCGGTCGGCGGGGGCGCAGCGAGCCCATCGCGCTTCCAAAGCCGCACAGAGCGCAGTGGGGTCCGGGGTCAGTGAGACACAGCGGGGTTTGGGGTCGGTGAGACACAGCGGGGTTTGGGGTCGGTGAGACACAGCGGGGTCTGGGTCGGTGAGACACAGCGGGGTCTGGGGTCAGTGAGACACAGCGGGGTTTGGGTCAGTGAGACACAGCGGGGTCTGGGGTCGGTGAGACACAGAGGGTCCGTGTCGGTGAGCTCGGGTGCCGGCAGCCGGCCGGGCGGATCGCGCCCTGCGATCCGCAGGTGGGCAAGGAAGGGGTCTGGGATCTGCCAGGCTCGGCGGGCAGCGGGAGGCGGCACCGCTCGCCAGCCCATGCGGGTCGTGGGAGGTGCGGGCTTAGCAATCACCCCGATTATCCATGGCTCAAAGGAGCCCTCTGTGCCAGAATGTGCAAGCATTTATGTTGCATGATCTTCTCCGTTTAATACTCCTGAGACTTACAGAAAATTCACGATGATAATAACACTCGGCTTATAATGGGAAGGTGGTAGAATAATCTGTTTTCAGGTTGCAGTTTCAATCTGCAAACAGTTTCTGTGTTCGTGTTCTACTAGCATTTTACAGAAAGCAGTTCAAGCAAAGCAGCTAAATGCCATCTGAAGTCTAGAACAGCATCATCTGGCCGAGTTTCAGTAGTACCAGCTGACTGATGCATCAAAACTAAATGTCAGGTACTGGTGGACTTCTGGAGGTCTCATGATCTTTAAGACTCTGAAGAACTCATGCTTTCATCTCTGCAGGCTTATTTTTCTAAACAGGAGTTTAGATATTTCTGTGTAGTGCTGCATTGCAGACTCTAAATCATTGTCTGTTCAAGTCTTCTTAAATGCATCTCAACACATCCGGGTAGGGTTTAGCTCCCTGTAAAAGGAGCAGGTTTCTCTAAAATTTGTAAGAACTGGCATTTGTATGTGACTCTGTCACCAGAAATCCCTGAGCTCCCATTAGGCTCACCCTGCAATGCTGGTAGAGATTGAATAGCTCAGAGGGGAGTTCACAACAATTACCTTGCCCAGCAGGGAGCTCCCAGAGCTTGACTATGAAAATAAATCAGAGAACAGCACATCTGAAATCCTCCAGGATTTCATTGCCTGCAGAAATCCTCTTTAGCTACCTGCATGCAGCATTGCATCATAGCAGTGGGATGTTTTAACATCTCAGAAGAGTCCAAGAGGAGTGCATGCTTTCCAAATACAGCTAGGAGAGGTTATGTTGTGAGACCTTTTATTTATAGAAGGCACTGCCATGAAGAGAGCAGAATTCAAGCTCTTTTTCAGTCTGAGTGGACTTGAAGCTGTAATTCTGCCTCTGAGTACCACAAGCACTGGGCCATATTTCCAATTTTCCCACTTCTAATTCAGCTCTTTAGCCACTTCTCTCTTGTTGGGCCATTCAGCTTCATCCACCATTTCAATGAGCAGAGCAGGGAGTGTCCTAATCCAAATCCTGCCTGTCTTTAAGGTGCTTCCCATTATTTAGGGAAGAGGAAGGTGTGAGATTGAACCCCTTTCAGTTCACAGGGAAGGCAGAAGCTGAAAAGAGAGATGAAACCACATCTCACACTTCCTAGAAGAGTCTTATTTCATTAAAAATCTAATTGTGACTCCTGTAACTTTTCCATTCTGTTCTACAGGAAAGGCCCAGCTGTGCTGTATTTTGTAATCACTTCATGTGTACTCCCATGCTATTTACTCAGACATTAAGTGTGGGAGAGTACCATTTCTTAATCCATGTTTTGGAAAACGGACACCGAGAGAGGGACATTTCTGGACATCTACAGAAATCTGACAGGGCCAATTAAATGGCAGGCAAGTAGGAGATTGTCAAAACATTATCACATCAATAGGTTTTTCAGGGCTAAGCTCAATTTTGCTGGTAGACATCAGCTCTGTTTAATTTTTATTTTTTTTTTTAATCCCTAAACTGTCACTAGAAGGCTGTTCCTGAACCACATTTCCCGAATAGTCAGGAGATGTCTTACTTCTCCTGTAAAATGGCCACTTCCTAAACATCTGCCCCTCTGCTTTGGGTCCTTTGACATTGGTATCTCCTATATAACACTGATGATGGTAAGAGTGCTGAGTTTTATTCCCTTTATCCCCCATTCTGTGACACTCCAGGAGCTGAGCTCTGGCTTCCTGTCATGACACATGTGCTACAAATGCTCCCCAACCAGTAAAGCAACTGGTCCTTCAGATGGGGCATCTCTAGAGCTCTACACGGTCCCTCCTAGGGGAGCTAAATCACAGATTCTGATTACTTGTACTGTGATGAACTGGTAAATCCAGGTCCTTCCCTATCTCAATTTACATCAGTGTTTTTAAATGTATTGCAATTCCCCTAGTACACAATACCAAATTTGGTCCCAACACTGGTGTCCCACATATGGCCAGCCCAGCCTTTTTCTGTATCTGTGTCTTCTCGGGCTGCTTCTAACAGATAGTGCAATTTCTCCACTACATCATCTCTAGCTTAGCAAATAACTTCTCTTGCAAAACAAAAAAAGAAAGGCCATAAACCAATTTAAGCTGAGGTGCACAACGACAGGATGGATCCCATCCAAGAAAAGTAATACAACCTTGTCACAAGTACTACGAACCCTGCTGCAATTGTACAAGATTCAGCTTCAAGAAGTTTATATCAAGTTTTTGATCAAGTTTATAGTTTATATCAAATATTGTTGACAAGTATCAAGTCCTGTTTTTATCATTCCATGTACTATATGCTGCAATCAGTGTTGCAGACACATCTTAAATCTTTTGCTGAATCAAGTCCATAATAACTTGCCCATAATTCCAGGAATATGAAGTAAGGCCTGAAAGGCATTGTGATGAAAATGAAACATATTTCAGTGGGGTTGTAATCTAACAGGAAACTTGCAGGCAGCTTGCAAACTTCTGTAAGCAGACACTGACCCAACCCAGTGTCTGGCACATAAACTCAACAGACACACCTTCTGCTTGTCATTTAACCACCCTTCAGCCTTTCCACTCAGCAGCTATGTTAATTATGATACAGGCATGTAATTTTCCAAAGATGTGGACTAAATAAAATCTTTCCTGCAAAAAGAGAGAAACTGATAGTGCACTTGTAAGATGCCTTTAACTCCTTAGAAGAAAAGTACCATTTAAGTACCTGCAGGTAGCTGAAGGCACATAATTTATGGGCAAAGGGACCACATAGGATGGAGCACCAGCAGGAGGTGACAAGCAGTACTGGCCAGGTGACAAATTATCAGGTCTGAGATCTTGGCCAGCTGTGTAAATCTGACAACGATTTCTATCATTGGTCAGAGGAAGAGGTCCAAGAAATTATTGCTAAGCCATGCTTGGAAACAGCAAATATTTTCTATTATTTTGTTTTTATTTTTACTTTCAGGGATTCATTAATAAAGCATTTTAAAAGAGATTGATGTATCACAATAGCCTTTTTTCATGGTGGAGGTGGAAAGGGGTACAGTAATGACATTGGCCCAGTACCACTCAGCGAGTCTAGTTTCAAAGTTGGAGGGGAAGTTTGATTTATTGAGTCTCGTTTTAGATCTGCTAGGCCAGATCTACAGCCTAGAACTTCTCAAGAAGGATAACAAAGTACCTGCTAGAATTTCTGGAGCCCAGGACACTTTCCAGTGCAGTCTGTCATGTGTGTGTGTCCTTGTCAAGTGACCTTGTCAAGTGATCATCTACCTAATCTAAAAATATCAAAGCCTCATCTCTGCATAACACCTTTCGGGGATTGCTCTGCTGTGAAAATTTTCTGCAGAAACACAAAGCATTTGTTGGCAAAGTTTAGGTGCCTTTGGTGGGTAATGCAGTCTTGGCTCCTGATAGAAAACCTTGCTCTCCTCTGCCTAAAAGAGTCCAAAAAGCAAAACCAAGGGATTGCTTTACACTTCCTTTGAGATCTCTTATGTGGGATGCTGCAAGTTTATTCCTCTTGTTTCAGTGCATGCAGGGGAGAAACAATATGAGCTCTGCTGTCTTTGTTATTCAGGTAACTGCTCTTTATGTTCCTCTGAAGATGCTAATTTGTCACGGAAGTTATAATCAATAACAGATATTAATTCTACTCTACTTTTATGGGATTATCCTACCAAGGCTGGATAAAATAAGAGAAATTCTACAGATCAGTGGCCAGGAGACAGTAAAACAGCTTTTCCTCTTTAAAATGCATGAGGAACCACAGGGCAGGAATGGAGAAGTGTTCTGTTACAGAGGGAGGTAAACTGAGGACAAATAACCCTAGCCTGGACAAGGAATTCATTACATTCCTGGTGCCAAGGCCCCACATGCATGCTCCCCACTGGCAAGGCTCTACACTGGAGAGCAGAGGCAAAGAAAGGACATTGAAATTGTCCTGCCAAGATAAGTTTCAATGGTTTTTAGTGCATTTGCAACATCAACTGAAATCCCCTCACTACACTCTTAACTGTAAACCTCACAGAGAAACTACACTTGGCACAAGCATCCTTCCTGTTCTGTTATTGGCTTCCAGTTCTGTTCAAATCATATGGACCAGCAAAGACTCAGGCACTCGGCAGGGATTTTTTTTTCTCTTCACATGTCTTATGGCCCATTAAGCTTGCAAAGGGCTCTGGTTAACTACTCAGGTTACTTTGGCAAGAGGTTGTTTTAGTGAAAGCTGCGGATGTGTTTTTCCCTTGGGCCTGATCTAACATTTGAGTAAGTATTTGAGAGTTCAAGTTAAGGTTCTGGTGACTGCTTTTAAGTCATTATTTTTGTGTGTAGTAAAGCTGAAGAAACTTGAGAATATGAGCTCAAAAATTGGTTTGTACATGCCTGATGGAGTAGATGATGACAGTTTGAGCAGTTTTGGTGCAGATTCCAAACTTCACATCATAACTCTTTGAACTAAGCTAAGAGGTCTTATATCTGACTTGCAGTTGTGACTGTGGACTGACAGACTCCAGTCCGCACGAAGGGAAATCACCTGTGAATATCTGTATGAAAAGAGCAATACAAAACTTGAAACCAGATAGATAAAGCAACCTCTGGTATTGTCTTGTGGTTTCTGCCATGATCTGTTCCAAAGGAATAGAAAATCAAAAATCAAGCATCTATTTAACAAACCTTTTGCAAGGATCGAACACTAAGTCATTCTGTAGAGATGAGCCCTGTGTTCTCTCAGCCCTGGCTGAAGCACGGGGATTGTAGGTCTAGATTTTGAAAAGATCTCTTTGCAGGTCTTGTTTCAAGCTGTATGCTCTTACAAAACAGGGAACTTTGTTTTGGAAGCTGTATTGGAAGTGATATGGGGAACACACAGATGTGTGACAATTGATTTTAGAAGCATATAGTGTGCTTAAGCAGGTGAAGGGGAAACAGAAGAAACATAGCTCAGCAATTTTCTTGTAACAGAACACATAAGAGTGTGGCAGGAACAACTTGTAATAGAACACATAGGAATTTAGTTGCTGAGTGAAGGCCACAGAGATAAGATACATCTTAGGTATTGTATACTATGAAAGATTAGTAAAGCAGGACTTAGGCATTGTAAGGACTTGATAAAGCAGAACCTATGTGGCTTAAGGCCAGCAAAAGCCAGCTCCTAACTTTGGCAGCAACAAAGTGACCTGGGAAACAGCCAAATCTCCACTGTGCCTGCCCAGAGATGGAGGTCAAACAGCAAACACCTGATGAAGAGATGGGTTACTTCATCACAGCTCCCAAAGACCCTTGCCCAGAGGTGTTGCAACAAGTGCAAGGAGTCTGGGGATGGGCAGGGATAGGTGGGCAGGGAGGTGTGGGCCTGTGGGACCAATATGTACTTATATTTGAACCCTGTCTCAGACAGGTATGCATGCTTTGGTGGAAATATCCCCCATGCCTCTTCAGCTGGAAATAAAACATACCCTTCACAAATTTTAATTGTGAAGTCCTTATTCCACAACACAAAAGTACTTTCTCTGGTTGCTTTGTCCTTAGTACTTAGTGTGCAACTACCTGGCATGTAGTTTACTTGTGCAGGCCATTTTGTGACTCTTGCTGAACCTTAAAAATATATGGGAGGTTCTTAGATCTAAGTGCATCCCATGCCCTAAAAATTCTGGCTGTTGAAATGCAAATTCCGCTGCCAGCCCTTTCTTCCTCTGTGGGAGGGAGAAACGTGGTAAAGTAAATTTAGAAAAGGATGTGTTAACTAAAAGAAAACATACAGAGCACATTTGCCTTTAGCCAACTTGTTTGCAAATGGGTCTCTCTCAAGGACATGCTGTGACAGTAGGCAGGGAAGAGCACCATCCAAGGGGCACATGCTGGGCATCACTGGCCAGGGTCTGCTTAAGTAACAGTGTGTGTAACACACTCATTGATCATCAAGAGCTTCCACCTCATGCTAGAGGAATGGCAACAGTGACTGAGTGCTAGCACCAGAGGCTTGCTTTGTCAGTTTATTAGAAAATGCCTCCAGCACTCAGCACATTTTCATATCTGAGGGTGGCTGGAAACCAGTGTAACTGGTTCAGGTAGGAGAAACAAAGAATTTTCATGGCTTGAATTCCTTGGTGTGAGCTGTGTTTTTCCTTCTCAAAGCCAAATGAAAAAATGCTGAGAGTTAAAATTTGCTTCCCATGTCTGATATCAAAACCCATTGCCTTTACTCTCCATAATTTCAAAACTCTTGCGTGGAACAAATAGCCTAGAACTACTTCAAATGAACATGGTCCAAATACTGTTTCACAGGAACATGGCCCATTTTTTAAAAAAATATTTTCACTTTGTTTTTGTTTCACAACTTTGTGGCCTGGTATGCATGTTGCAACAGTTTCTTGCAAAAGATCTCATGCAGCTTTATACTTTCTGCTAATGAGATGCAGCAATGACCATGCCCAGTGCCAACTTGCAACCTTATTTTTATTCATTACTTTTGTCCTTAGCCTAAGAAAAGACTTCAAACCTGTAATTGCTCTAAAGACCAGGTGTTTGTCTTCCCAACTCTAAGACAAGTAATTTAGGGAACTATTCTACATAGAGATATGTACATAAGGAACACTTTCTCTGGCAGAATATTTCCCAAGAGTTATGATGCATTTGAACCTTGTCTTGCACACAGTGATCCATTAGCCAGGAAATGTACATGATTATTTTATATTCATGTCTTTGCAGAGGTTCTCATTCTGCAGGGAAACAGCTGGTCCTTCTTTCAGCACCCCTAAGAGGTAGAAGTAATTGAGAAAATATGAAACTAACATTTGTAATAAAAGGAAAGGATTGTTTGTGTAAACAGAGATCAGTAAGCTGCTTAGCATGCATTAGCACCTTCTTAACATTTGAAAATGCACTAAGAAATTCTAGAGAGGAGATTATGGTGCTGAACATAGGTGAAGATGTTGTCAACAGAGTGTGTGGGTGGGATGTAAATATACAGGCTGTGCATAAATATAAGCCTGTGTTAGAGTAGCCCTGGCTCTCTTGATTCTTTAAATACCAGGGATTTGAAATTCCTGATTTTTTTCCTTCCAGCTGGGGAAGGGAAGGAAGTTGTATGAAGCCTGTTGCGCCTTGCAGATGTCTAAACCAAACCACAGGCTGGTTGACAGAATCACAGAAGGCCAGCACAAAAGGGACAGGGACAAGTGCAACAGAAAGTTGCCCAAAGGACCTCCTGCAGTTAGCATTGGAAAGCGAAACATCCTAGCGAGGTTTTGGGCAACAATACCAACCTAGGCAGTCAGTGCCAGCCCTCTGCCACCCTTGGCTGTGCTCATATGAGCATCAGTGCACAGTGGACTGGGTGGAGGAAATGCAGTGCCAGGAAATAAGCCCTTTTTTCCCCTCTGTTTCCTTCTGTGTTTTCTTAAAGCTTTCTGCTGCTGAACAGCAAACCACTTGCGGCCTCAGCATGGAAAAGCTTCCTTCAGGCTTACATAAGCCAGGTGACCTGGGGAAAGTCATTCCCTGGCACATAGCAGAGGGGACCTGAGGTAGAGGAGGGGAGGCAGCCTCAGCAGGGGTGATATCCCTGTGTGCTGCACACATTTAGAGATCTTCCTGCTCACTCAGCTGTTCAGGGGTTAGTTAGAGGTACTCTTGTGTTGTGGAGGTGTTGGACAACCGATCACCCCCCATTGTGGCCTGTCACACTAAATTCATTCTGTAGCCACCAGGCTTCAAAAAAATTGTGAGGAAAGAAAAAAACACAACTGTTTAGAAAGCCTGACTATTCCCTGAAAGTCTCCAAAGTTCCTGTTTGTGGAGCTGGAATTTTGGAGCAGCTATTCCAGAGTACAGCTTGAGGAGAGTGGGTAAAGTCATTAGAGGTGGCTAAACTAGTTTCACCACAGTATTCCAGGAGTTGTCCTAAGTGATCCTTCTCAGCCTGGACCTGTTTTAATTGCTAAATTGTAGCACAAGAAGGAGGATTTGGGGAAGGCTCTTAGTCCTGTAGCTCTGCTTTGAGAGGAATTTTCCTCTTTCTCTGTAGAGGAAGGATGTTATTTAAGTCCAGCGAAGAAGACATGTAAGCTGTGCATCTCTCATTGGTGTTGGAACCCTGGACACAGAAAATTTCAGATTTTCTGTGCTGACAGGGACTGATCCTCAAAAATACACTGCATTTGACCTGAGGCTATGAAAAAGGCTTTCAAAACTGAGTGATAGCATTGAGATTGTGAATGTGTAGTTGTATAGAAGTATGTTAAATCACAGGGTAAAAAATTTAAAATTTAAAGTTTTGAGATATGGTAACATATATGTAACAAAATAAAAACTTTAGAACATAAGTTAGTAGTCCTCCTTCTTCTTTACGAATTTAAGTGATTTTGTATAATTAATTGAAAAAGTCTGCAGTGCGGAATACGAATAGTTAATTATTGAATTAAAAGTAAAAAAATTAATTAATATCTCATAATTAAATAGTTTAAACTTAAAAAGACGTTAAAACCAAAACTCAAAACACCATTTCTACTCTATTAACTTAATATATAAAAACACTCACAATCAATAGAACTATAACATAAAAAATAATAACCATCTAAATCCAAACAAAAATTCTCTCTCACACACTTTTAACCAAAACCCTAAAAAAAAAACAACAAAAAAACCCCAAACCAAATTCACGTCATAATTGGGCCAAAGTAAACATCTTTTCTCCTCATCCTCCTGTGAATTATGTTAGACAGCCACCTGTGCAAAGCCCTGGCTGCTGTGAATCCCATTTTGAAGAATTCATCATTCTTCCCAAAAGTTGCACAGGAAATTTAGACATAGCCTTAACACTAGGAAAGCTTTATGCCAAGGGATCCTTTATGCCAAGGGATCAAGTGTTTCGAGGGAGCTGATTAAATGGTGAAGGCAACTAATCAACTCCTTTGGTTGGTCTAATTTTCACCTAGATTGATTGGCTTCATTTTCATGTAGATATGATCCAAATTTTAGTAGGCAAATGATCAGTACAGCAGAAACCAAGAACTGTTTAACTCCCCATTTAACCAGGAAGCCTAGGAAGTTTAAGGAGGACATGAGGGCTCTGAAGAGGGATCTGGACAGGCTGGATCCATGGGCTTAGGTCAATTATGTGGGGTTCAACCAGGCCAAGTGCCCAGTCCTGCCTTGGGTCACACCAACCCCCTGCAGCTCCAGGCTGGGGCAGAGGGGCTGCAAAGCTGGGAAAGGCCCTGGGGGTGCTGGGGGCAGGGGCTGGACATGAGTCCAGGTGGGCAAGAGGCCACTGGCACCTGGGCTGTGCCAGCCAGGGTGTGGCAGCAGGGCCAGGGCAGTGACTGTCCCCTGGGCTGGGCACTGCTGGGGCCACACCTCAGATCCTGGGGCAGTTCTGGGAACATCAGGACAAGAAGGACATTGAGGGGCTGGAGCATGTCCAGGGAATGGAACGGAGCTGGGGAAGGGTCTGGAGCACCAGGAGGGGCTGAGGGAGCTGGGAAAGGGGCTCAGCCTGGAGAAAAGGAGGCTCGGGGGGACCTTCTGGCTCTGTACAACTCCCTGACAGGAGGGGACAGCTGGGGGGGTCAGGGTCTGTTCCCAGGGAAAAAGGGACAGGACAAGAGGAAATGGCCTCAATTTGTGCCAGGGGAGGGTCAGGTTGGACATCAGCAGGAATTTCTTCATGGAAAGGGAACTGGAAGGCATTGGAAGGGGCTGCCCAGGGAGGTGGTTGAGTCCCCATACCCATCCAAGAAAAGACTGGACATGCCACTCAGTGCTCCGGGCTGGGTCACAAGGTGGGAATTTGTCACAGGTTGGACTCAATGACCTTGGAGGTCTTTTCCAACCTCAGTCATTCTGTCATTTACAATCAGGAAGAAAATTCCTATGGACTCCCAGTGTCACCAATAATTGAAATACCATTATAAATCAACAACTTCATATCTAGTGGTATTAGGATTTAAAAATAATTGCCAGGTCCAGACCTTCAACTACTGTGAATCATTGTATTCACTTTTCAAATGTGCTGGTGAATTTGTTTTCAAAACCAGTAAACTGTTCTGCTTGAATTATACTTTTATTTGGAGCAGTTCCCTTTTATTTCAGTGAGAAAACAGTATAAAATTTGTACCAGAAATTGGTATGGGAGTCCTGGCATCTTTCCCAGCTCTGCTCTGCTAGAAGACCGAGAACTTTTTACTTCCTGTTGCTTTGTATTTCATCCCTTTTGTTCCTTTTCCTGCTCTGGATTGCTCTGCTTCTTCCTCCTCTGCTTCCATGTCTGTATGCTCCCTGTCTTCCCTTCCTTCTCCTGCCACTTCTCTGATTTTAGGCTTAGCCAACACTATGAGCTAATTTCAGAAAGATAAAAGTGAACAGTTGACTGGGTTAGAAAGCTGAATTGGAGAGGGTAAGCAGGTACCAGAGGGAGGTACCTGCTTGGCATGAGCCAGCTGGTGGCTTGGTTCTGTCTGTAGCCTTACAGCAGGGTCAGTGCAGGCTGAGAGTGCTGAGGCACATTCCCAAACATTTTCTGACTTGTGGGCAGCCCCTGCTTCCCTCTCCTGGGTGTGCAAGGGAGAGGACACAGCCGTGTGCCAGCTAAAGCTGGTTCATGGGTCAGGGGGCTGGCTCTGGCACGGGCAGGGACTGACCTTCACCTCTGCCCTCTGCCATTCCCCAAAAAACATGCCATGGGAACCAGGCTCCTGCTGTGCCTGTTCTTTCAGAAGTCCAGAGCCTTTTGCAGTTTCTGTCTGTGCTGTGACAAGAGTGACCTAGGGGTGGGGGCTTTTTCACCTGTCCATTCTCATCCACCCAGTCTGCTCTCTGTATATCCTAGGCAGATGTCCCTGATGTGCTCCTGATGACTGTACATGTGGCTTCTGAGAAATGCTGCTGAGGACCACACTGGTTACATTTTTAACCATCTTAAATTGTGTACAGAACAGTAATTGTCATCTTCTCCAGCCTTAAGCTCTAATCTTGGAGAGGCACAAAATAATTTTCTCTCCTTCCCTATCCCATTCTAATTTAGGAATCTTGGCCACCATATCACACCACTTCCCTTTGCTCCCCATTCCCCCCACTTCTTTCCCAGATGCTGATTGTTGGCTTGCTGTAGGGAATTTGGCTGTGGAATTATGTCAGTTATGTTGTGGAACAGCCAGGCTCTGATCTTAATTCCTAGCTGGTAAGGGCAGAGCAACTCTTAACTTCAACTTTACCCACAGTGATCGATCTGTCCTGACTTGTCCTGTGGAATGAATAATACTCCAAAAATAGGAGTAAATACCATGTCCTTTCCCTAACTAAATACTGACTTTGGTAAACTGAAGAAACAAGGTTTATTTGCTTCAGTCCCTTCCAAAAGCAAAGCATGAAGTTTGATCTCACTGAACAAGTTGCAAGAAAGAAAACTCCCTAATTTGATTCACCCCTTTTCCAGAGAACACTGTCACTGCCTGCCCGCTGATTTCCACCGAGCCCTCCTAGCTGTGTGCACACCCAGCCAAGGAGCAGTCCCTGTTAGCTTAACTGAACTGCGCTCCTGCTTTCAGCAAGATGATGTTCTGAGCACCAGCGGATCAACCCCTTCTTTGCTGCCTCAACAAGGGGATATTATGTATCCTGCTGCACAAGAGAGGCAGCTAATACTGATTATTCCCAGGATTCACAGCAACGTCACAGGAAGCTCATGAAGACTGCAGTACATACAGAGTTCTTGGCTTTTATTCTCCAGACTCAAGAAATAGGCATTTTCCTAGCACAGCTGAAGTGTTCCATCATCTCTGGATGCTCTGTGGTAGAGAGATTATTTACACTAACTGAGAAGAAACGCAAGAAACTGCTTTACTGCCCTCACCCCTCAAAGCTAGGCATGCAGAGTATAAGTGAAGATTAACTGGGATACTAGGAGGAAGAAAGAATACAGGTAGTTGAGATAAGCAATCTTGTCTTTAGGTGACCTCTTTTAATCTTATTTGTTGCCAAGATCAGCATAAACCCAAGTTCTGAATATTCAGAAAACAAAAAAGCAACACTGGTAGTAGTGTTAATCTTTATTTTGTGTGGGCATGATTTCCTGGGGGCATTTCAAAGTTCAGCTAAATAATCATGCCTTATAGACAGGAACTTTCAGTGTATCATCAGGATAAACTGTTTCTCTAGCATAATTAAAGGCACATATTTTGATATTTCTCTACACACAGATCTCCATGTGACTTTGCCTACCTCCTACCTATAATTACCACAACAATAACACACACACACATACACACACACACACACACACACACACACACACACACACATATATATATATATATACACACATTGGTACTCAGAAAAAAGCTGAAAAATATGAGCAGACACCAAGGTTAGTAATGCATAATATAAAGCATAAATGTCTCCATGCAGTTAAACCATTGATGCTAAGTTTGTGATAAAATAAAACCTCAGTTTATGAACACCTGTGATGCAGTGACAGACCTAAAACTGTATTTTTTCTGTATATATGTCTCACGGTTGCATTTCGCATCTCATGGTTACAGAGGTTGAGGTATGTTTAGTAAAAAAATTGAGATCGCAAGAGGGAACAAATGAACAAAAACTTTCCCTATTTGCTATCCAGACATGAGGAGAGGTTGTTTTTGAGGAGGTCCTTGACAGCTGTGTGTGAAGTCCTTGAATGCCCTCCCTTTCCTTGCCTTTCCTTGCCTTGCCCTTTTCCTTTGCTCTTAGCCTCTGCAGGCAGCAGACTCCTTGCCCTGTTGCTTCACCAAGCAGTCCTCCAGCCTTCCTCCAGCACATTGCAGCCCTGATCCCAAATATCTGGCCAAAAGGCTTTTAAAGTGAAAATATTGATAATCACAGGACTTTCTCCTGTTGTCAGGGGCAAGCAATCTATTATCTTCACGGAAAATATCTGCTAGCAATGGGTAAGTTGTGAAAGCAACAATGTCCCAAGGGCTGTCTGACCCATGGAAAATTAAAAATCCAGAAAAATACTTTGCATAGATGCCTTCTTAAAGAGGCATTAAGAGGTTTATTGAGTTTACAGCTAAAAGTATTTTCATGTAGGTAACCACTGATGGGTCAAAAAGATTAGTTATAATTCTATAATTCTTAAAGGCAAATAATTCCTCCTGGATCAGTTTCTAAATTGGTGTGGTAGGGGTGTAATTACTTAGAAAGAGTCTTTAGACAAGTCTGAAGTTACCAGACACTTTGTAAAACATGATTTCATATAATCTACATTCAAATCCAATGTCCCACAGGAAGAGCATGTGGGAATTTTTCCCCATAGTTTCTTGGAAAGGCCCAGCTGTTAATCACTCATTGATGAATCGTAGAAGTACAAGAGGTCTAGTGTCAGATTAGACAGATAATGTCAGATTATCTAATGCCCATTGTACAAACCCTTGGCACCACACATCCCAAACAGGTCACAAACACTTTATTCATCCTGAGTTTTAGAGACCTCAATTTCCTCTCACAGCCCAAGACCTCAAAAACCTTTCAAACTAAATCTGATAAAACATTCCTTCAACTCCCAGTCCTATAAATTTGCTGTGATGTCCCCTAATGAGGGAATGAATCCATTCCTTTCCTTGCTATCTATTGTAGTGACAGCTTTAGTGAATCCAGAGCTTCAGTCTCAGTCTTCTGCTTAAATCTACAACAAAATTCCTTTTCCCTTCCTGAGAAATCAAACCAGACCAAAGATGTCCTTAAAATTTACCAGATCTCTTGACTGAATCCACAACATATTGCTCCCTAATGAACCTAGGGAATTTGTTCAGTATTCTCCTCCTGGTCTTCATGTACTACTAATTAAGTAATAGATTATAAAATAATTTTAATTTCCCATAATAGAATGGACATGAAATTGTCTCCAAGAAAACCAAATTTCTGTGGGTTTGCCTGTGCTGTGGCCCAAAAGTAGTGCACAGAGTCTAGGTCAAAGAAACAGTGCCCTGCAGTTCCAACGGGGACCAGTTCTATGAGAGAATGTCCCTAATACAGATAGTTTTCTGCTTTTCTTAAATCTTGGTCTGTATAAATTCTGCATTTCATCCACTTCTGATATTCTGCCTATCAGAAGCCTGGCTCCCTAACAAAGAATCATTCTCATCTGAGCCCTTGCTGTCAACACTTTCTGATTCCTCCTCCCAATAAAACATCTGAGCTGACAGGAGACTACGGCTTACCCTCTGTCATCGTGGTCTGTTTTGTGACATGGACGAGGAGCCACAGAAGCAGCCAAAACGAAACAACTGAGAAGTTGGCACAGAAGCAAATTAGAAAGAATGAACAATTGAGGTTGGGGCAAGGAAGCAGATGGGGAGATAACAAGAAAAGGTATGGTGGAACAGCCATCTGAAACTTCTTCAGCTTTTTGTGGGATCTGGGATATGTGCTGTCACTGCTTCAGAACAGAAATGGTTAATGTACACAAAATATCTGCGTTCATTGAGATTGAGGCAGTCCTAATTCTGTTGAAATTTTTTTTTTTCAAAAAGCATTCCTGATGTCGAGTAAGTATGATTAATTTGTAGTTTCCTGGAACAACAAAATAAGCTATATCTTCAAAGGAATGCTGCAAAGCAACAACCAGTGCAACCAAGCTTCTTGTTGTCAAATGTACATTTCACAATTAGAAAAGGGTACAATATAGAGACTGTACAAAATTATCTTTAAATCTTGCACAACTCTTAGAAATACCAGAGAACAGGCTATAGAGCAGAACATTGCATTCAATATTGTAACTTCCATGAGTTCTTTGAGGTATGTATCTCCAGCACATTTGAATCTGCAAGTACAATCTACATACTGATTAAAAAATCCTTGCTGCAGCTCATAAGATCCAGTTAAAACCTCAGAACATTGTTTGACTCATAGTCCATTTTCTGCATTTCAATAGTTTGATTTTTCTACGTAACAGCAGATTCAAAGGACCACAGAATGTTGCCTCTGTATTCTTTATTATTAAATGCAACATCAAAATATATCTTCTATTTTTCTCATTCTCTTTTTGCTTCCTTTACAGAGAAAGAACAAAAAGCAGACTAAGTCCTAAGTTTGTGCAAAACACAAGGAATTACATAAACATTTTTTTTTTGCCTGAGGCTTTGCACTTTGCAGTAAGTTTTGTCATGATCTAATGGGCAATATCTCATTAGACATTTACAGGATGAAAAACATACTGCTCAAGTACGTAGCTGATGTAAATTGTCACAGAGCAAAAAGTGGATGGTGTTACAGTGCTTACAGTTAAAAGGTGACAAGCAATCCAGTAAATCTTGTTTTGCTTTACCCTACAGTTTTCTCCTTTGTGATGCCAACAGCAGCAGCAATCAGGAAAGCAAGTTTAGCACAGATTAATGCATACCTATTCCCAAAAGAGAATTTACATTCTCAGTAGCTGGAAGGCACATACACAGGCAATGTCTGTGCTGGTTTCTCAATTCCAAAGCCAGACCTATTAAATCAAATTGTCCTAGCTTATTAATATTTTTCCAGCTTCATTTACATGTAACAGCATGGAATGTAATGCTGGTATAAATCAAGTGAAATCAACACCAGGTATAAGAGAACTAGAAATGGACTTAGTTTGTTGGGCAAGAAGGAACACTTCCTTTCAGGTCAAATTTTCAAACTCTGGCAGGCTGAATTTCTTGCTAAATTCCCACAACCCCATTTGACATGTGCCTGGCTTTTGTAAATGCAACAGTCTAATTAAAGGATAGCTTAAGCATGAGTTACAAAAGCTGGATCTTGCAGCACCTGGAAGACTGGCTTCTGGCTTACTTCATGTTGATTTCTCAAAGGCATCCAAAGAAATCTTCTTTCCTACCCATCTCAAAGTATTGGCAAAGATTCAGTGAGAGCTGAATCTTTCATGATTTCTACATATTTGATATTTTGCTTACTAGAACATCTTCAATTATATGCAGCAGACCTTCATTTACAGACTCAGCTGTATTTGTTATGAGTACTCAGTGCAATTCAAGAGTTTGAGAAACTGTCTACCGTGGGTTTTTTAAGAGCAAATAGGAGAATGAAAACCACAAATTTAATAAAAAAGCATTACCTGCAGGGTCCTAGAGCTGGATACTAAATCCCAGGCTGATCACAACCATACCACTAAGCCAGCCAATGACCCCAGCACTCTGCGCAGCACCAGGGGAAAGAAACCAAAGATTCCTGAGATGCACTTCTGAATTTTTCCTACTCCAGGCCCCCAATTTTTCTAGCACATAGCTTCCACAGGAAGCATGGGGCTCTTCATTCTCACCCAAGCCCACCACTAAACCATGTCCACAAGCACATCTATATGTTTTTTTAAAAGACTCCAAGACACTAAGATATTCACTACACTTGTAAGTACAGAAAGAGAAGGTTTAAGAATTTGAGTGGAAACATTGAGGAAATTAGAGCAAAACTGGGATTAGAAACTAAAACTTCTATTTCTCATCCCCATGCTTAAACTTCAGAACAATACTCTCTTCCCTGGCGTACCTCTGATTTGTCTTAGTCCTCTTTTTAGAAACTAACCTTCCATCCCTAATTCCCATGGAAACGAATGAGAAAAGGCTCAGGAATGAGCGTTTAAATTGCAGTCTTAGTGTTTTGTAACCTTTTTTTTGTTAACCCAGCACCTGTGCTCTCTTAGCACTCAGTACTTAAACTGTGATTATAAAAGTAATTAGAAATAATCACAGGTACCTATATTCCAAAGGCTCCAAATTATATTTGGCAAACTGAGGTTATAATGTATGGTGAAAGAAGAACACGCATAATTTGTCAGCCTAATTAATGAGTCTGGGTAAGGTAAGTCATATTACACCTGAACATATGACATACTCTTGAAAGCCTGTGACCTCTCTCCTCATTTTGGGCCCACCCACAGGAGATGACTGCAGCCTTTAGCAGAAGACACGTTACATCTGAACTATTTTTGGGTGCTTTCAGCTGGTGATGTATCCAGAACAATCATGATACAACCACATGCCAGCAGATATTGTACCACAGTCCTTGTGCCTGATTGTCTGGAGAACTATATTCTTAGCTATAAGTATTAAGATCAGGGTGGAGCTGGAGGTGGTCTGGAACCAAGAATCTCTTAACTTTGCAGTAGTCAGTTTATGGATTTGGCAGCTGAAAGTTGAACTGCCTAATTTCCAAACACAGCCAGTGCAAGTTATAAAGCCTTCTCTTCCACTTGTGCATCACTTCAGAACTTGCAGGGTAGTGGGCTTGAAGTGGCAAGCAGAAATATACAGTAGAATGTGGTTTGTTAGCATCTTACAGACTCCTAGGCACAGTGAGGACACAGTGAAGTAACGCTGCTGCTCTCAGGGAACCAGTTGTGGTGCCTTGCACACAGGGAAGGTTCAGTGAGGCTTTTTTAGTAGCCACACCTTGTTCCCTCCATGCCCTATGCAATCCTTATGCAGGTGATGCTGTAGGCATTGCTCAAATCCCTTCCTGCTCCCTACTGAGCAGGCTTTTTGTAGCAATGTCATGGTTCAACTGCAGCCCAACCCAAGCCCCTGGCAGCTGCTCGCTTGCTCCCCTACCAGTGGGATCATGGAGAGAATCAGAAGGGCAAAGCTGGAAAATCCATGGGTTGTAATAAAGACAGTTTAATAGGAAAAGCAAAGGCTACACACAAAAGCAAAGCAAAACAAGGAATTAATTCCTTGCTTCCCATGGGCAGGCAGGTGTTTAGCACCTCCAGGAGAGCAGGATCTTGTCCTGTGGAATAGTGACTTGGGAAGACAAACACCATCACTGCAAACATCCCCTCCTTCCTCCTCCTCCTCCCTCTCCCTTTACATACTGAGCATGATGTCACAGGGTCTGGAGCATCCCTTGGGTCAGTCAGGGTCACCTGTCCTGACTGTGTCTCCTCACAACCTCCCAGGCACCCCCAGCCCCTGCCCAGAATGGCCTTGGAGGGGCAGGAAAGGCCTTGGCTCTGTGCAATCCCTGCTCAGCAATAACAACAGCATCTCTGTGTTATCAGCCCTGTGTGCAGCACAGATCCAAACCACAGCCCTGGGAAGGAAACTAACTTCACTGTAGTCCAAAGCAGTAAGGTAAGAGGAGAAGAAGACCTTGCCTTCTCCCTTCCCATGCCACACAAGACTCCAGGAGTGCACTTTCCACAGGGATCAGCAGGCATGGTCAGAGAGAAGACATGTCCTGAAAATACTACAGTGGCTACCATCAAAAAGCCTCAGCAAAACATGGGAAAGATCTAGGCTGCAATTTCTCAAGTGCTAACAGCTATCCTGTCTGCAATCCACTTACATAATAAGAAATGTTACTCAACTTCATACTTTTAGAAGCATAATACAAATGAATGTTTTCTCACTGTTTCTCATCAGGGACAACATTAGGTATTTGTGCTACTTCTAAAGCAGCTTGTTTTGAGGTAGGTAAATTCAGAAGGAAAAATAACTCTAAGCCCACAGAGCTAAGGCAGCCACATCCAGTTCACCTCCTAACAGTTCCTGTGGTGCTGCAATCATAACAACCATGAAACTCCCACAGAACTGGTTTGATTTGGGGTTTTTGTGTGGTACTGAATCATTACTGGTCACATCAGGTACCTCAAAAATAAATTAGTTCCACATGAGATAGCTGCACAACCTTTATTATGCAGCAAGAAAGAAATTAGCACGTCCAAAAGCCACTCAGTCATCTGCCTTTCCTAGCGCACTAAATAATTACAATTATGCACATTATGAATATTTCTAATCAGAACTAGAAAAGGTTAAGTTATGGCTCAGTCCCCGCCATAAACAGTTATGCAACAAAAATTATCCCAAATTAAAAATTTGCATTTTCTGAATATAAGTTGTTCTTAAAAACAGCCACAAATTCAACACCATGGGAATATGGAGTAGAGACAGAAACATGCAGGTAGCTAAAGACCACCAGGGAAAATATTTATAGCTATGCAATGTTAAGCTATGCAAGGTATCCCATACCATTTTGTCTAGTGGAATTACCATTGCACAGTTTGTACTGGGGGTCTACAAAAACTGCAGTTCTGAACTTTCAGGAAAGCAAAGCAGTACTGACTTATTCACTGCTCATCTTTCTCTCATGTGATCCTTTCTTTGAGGCACTGAAAATATTGATGCATCCCCAGTGTTTTTCCCTTGAAGAAATCAGCTTGCTGTGTATTTTCATTACTCATCTTTGTGTTCCTGCCCTCATTTCTTGCACAATGTACATGATGCAAAGGGATCACAGTGTTTTTTAATTCTGTTGAAGCTGGTGGTACAGCAAGCTTGTCTGGAAGTGTCTGCCTGGTCTGTTGGGAAGGGTGGTGTTAAGGGTAAAGATGATATGCAATGTCTATGGGTAGTCATGATCTGAGTCTGCTGAATGTGAAATGATCTAGGGTATAATTTTAAGAACACTGTAAATTTGTGAAAGATATTCACTGGTAAGGACCTGCCTCAGAGCTGACACAGCAAGTGCTTTGCATTGCTCCTGAATGTAACACAGAGTGTCTCCTACAGCCTGGGGCACCCAGCAACTGGCTCTGTCAAGTACCAGCTAAGAACATTTCAGAGAGAAACACAAACCTTTGCATCATGACTGCATTGATCAGGATCACATCAAAGAAATCATGATTAGCATCGATCTTTTCTCCTAGAAAGACCATGTATCTTGTGATTAGGTAATGGGAGGCAAGAGATTTATCTTCAGACAGCCTCCTGAGGTGGATTACAATCCTTGCACCATTTTGACAGGTGGAAATTAAAGCAAAGGGAGACTGAGTTATTTAAGTTTACACAGAAATCAGAAAGACAGAATCTTAACATCCAGGATGCAAGGCCAGAGCACTCATTCCTGGTTACAGGTACAACAAACAGAAAAAAATGGTGATTGCTGATCCTCAGCCTCATTGACAGCAGAAGAATTTAATGTTGTGTGATGATCATGTGCTCAAACCTCCCACGGTTGTGGTTCACATTTGGTGTGAGTCAGTGAGAAACATTCCTGAAAGTTCATGTGTCCTCACTGAACAAATTCCAGTGGCCAGCAGGCAGCAGCGTTTTGCAAACACCAATCTGGTGTGTTAATACAACATCACATGCTGTTATTAGGGTAACACTGCATCAGCTTCATGTAACACCTGCAGGAGCCTTCGTGAGATGTCATGTCTAAAGATGAACAGCAGTTATCTTTTATCTCCCTGTGCAGTTCATCTTTCTGTGAAAATGCCCCTCCAGCCTTGATGCAAGTTTCTATTACCATGTTTTAATGCAAAGGTAAGGCAAAATATTGTTTGTTCATCAGATGTATCTCAAAAGCTGAAAATCCATCTTTGTATAAGCATCAGTGTGCACATACCTCAAGACAGGGACATTCTTTATAGTGTCTTCAGCTTTAGGGACATCTGGCAGCAGCATCAGGGAGACACCTCCTGACTCTTCAGGAGCACAAAGGCGTAGGAGCATTCTGTGTAGTGACAGACCACAGAAATACAGACATAACAAAGATGCAGAGGAACAGACAGGCTCTTTTCCAGGGTTAAATTCTACTTTTGCAAGTCTGAAAATGACAAAATTTTCCCAAGTCTGGTGTCTCATTCTTCTTCTAAGATCTCCTCTTAGCCAAGTTTTACACGAGATGGGTCTTCTGAGGTTGGTCCCAGTTTACATCACTGTGAGAGAATCTGAAGTTTTTTCACCTTCATCACTTTGCAAGCTACATATTTTGATTCACTCCATGAGTCCTGTCAAGTTTGAGGGTAAGTGAAACACTCCAGAATGGTTCATGGGCTACAGCACATTTGATTTTTATTTAGCTTTAACACTGGATCATCCCCAGGTCGTTTGCATAAACGCTTGGGTACCTGAATGAGGGTCCACCAGCCTCACCCTGTTTGTGAATGATGAGTCTACTGATTGCAGTCTGTTTCAACAGGGAATTCCTAAACAGTTTCCATGCATTTTGTGGTTCAGTTGTCTTGGAATACCCAGCAGATCTGATGTGACTCAGGTATGTCAGATCTGAGTAAGCACCAGGCCAGTGATCTGCACACAGGCATTAAACCCCGATGTTTAATATCCACATGGATGCATCAGCTCTGCAATTTGTGCACTACAGGTCCAACATCCTCACTTACTGCACCTGAAACACCGAGACAGCCATTCCAAGTGCATTTTAATCCAGGGGACTTGGTTTCTCAGACACATTCCAATTGCTCTTTCATTTAAGACATTCTATCGTTGGGTTTTGGGAATGTTTTTTTGGTTTTGTTGTTGTTGCTGTTGTTATTTTTTTCCTTACCACATCCCTACAAAGCATTTTTAGTCAATGAAATAATATTTTTGAGGTTAGATTTTGACATACTTTTCCTACCTGCCCTAACCATAGCTTCAATATCTGCAGTTTATTCTCAGTATGAACAGATATAAGTAAACTACAGTAAAAGCATTGATTTATGTAAGCTGGTGAATAGATCTACAAAGCCTGAAAGCTGTTACTGGTCAGCCATTTGAGTTGTTACTTTTCCTGAGGTTGCTTCTGTAGAAGAGACAGTCTGACAGGACACACAAACTCCACAATTTAGAAAACTCAATTGAAATTAGTGTTGTAATTTACTCCCCAGTACTTAGACATTTATTTTCCAAGCAGCTGTACCTTCTTCCCTAATTTTGATGCTTCTTTATATGCTTATTTTATTTCTATCAAATGTTCAAATCTGCTTCAGATGGTTTGAAGCTTTTAATGAGTTTCTGTTGTGTTTTCATGCCATCACAGAAAGATACATAATTAAAAAATAAAACAGCTGTTATAAGACAATTAAGAGTACATTAAACCAATGTTCTTCACTGATGCTTCCAGAACTAATGGAAGTCTTAATTCTGTTGAAATACTGCTGGGTTTTCAGTCATGCCAGACCAGGCAGCCACACCAGCCTTTCTTTTGGTAGCACAAACACATTTTAAGAGAGGTTAGATGTGTTAGTACCGCTGAGTGCTGAGGCCTGAGCCCCATCTGAAAGATGCCCCAGGCTGTAATGAAAGCTGTTACCCCACTGGTTATACAGAGGAGGCATCCAAGAGGTCAGGATGAGGGAACCAGGATAAAAGCATCCTGTGTGGAAAGTAGGTGCTGGCTTAAACAGGAGCAGTGCAAAGAGCAAATAATCTGTGTTGTTTAAAAATAACAAGGTGTGCACCCCTTTGTCACTGTCTTACCTGTCCCCGCCATGGATCATGCCTGGTTTTGGTGCAAGGGCAGGGATGAGCCCGCGGTACACTTGGCGGCTGCGGCTCATGCCCTCCCCTGCACTCCCCAGCCTCCCACCTGCCTTCTCCGGGGCGTCGGCACTGCCACAGCGCCCGCACCGCCGCGGGCTGGCTGGAAACGGGCATGGCGGCAGGTCCTCCCTCCACCCCCGCTGTCCCTGTCGTGACCGCGTCCGGAGAAGAGTGAGGAGATGAGGCATCCATCCATCCATCCATCCATCCATCCATCCATCCATCCATCCAT